>OY723387.1:62671422-63271422 GCA_963210295.1 Ophion ellenae
TGATTATGACTAATATTAACAATGATCTATTATTGTAAGACGTATAACGTTTGTCTATATCGTATTCGTAGAGTGTTTGTAAGTATTTTTTCATCGACTGCGTTTTGCTCATGTTGGACAATTGACGGAGTTTCACGTTGTTGAATTGATTGGGCGCGAAGAAAGAAGGAAAAAAAAACGTTTCGAAAAATGATGCAAAAAATGAAGAGGGTAGGAAGATGTGCTGTGTCATCGCGAAAACGTGAAATTTGTGCGATAAACGAGAAAACGACCATTCGTATCAGGCTTACGCCTTTGATCTTTCGCGTTTTTCTGGTGGAATAAAAAAGAGCATAAAGAGAGAGATAACGTAGGAACAGATGCGTTGAAAAAGAAATTGTGATTTTATGTCGAATCCGCGTGGAGGGGCACACGCGATCATACACAGATGTATGCACTTCAAACGGCACATTGTTTTGCAATGGACTGTGATTTTTCTAATCGCTTTCAAAATTTACGGCTGAACGAGAAGATTTTTCTTCTTTATCATCCGGGCCGAGTTTTCCCATCCAAGATTATTCGGACGTCAAGTCAATTTCGATGATGACACAAGCATGGAGATACAATTGGCGATTGATGGATTACAATTTCCTGATACACCTTGATGTACGGATCACACTCTTCGAAACATTCTAAAAAACAGGCCTGGACCCATAATTTATCTCTCACAGCTTAAGAAATAAATGGATGTGCTATCACTTTTGATGGTCGGAATTTAGTCTTGTATATTATGTCGATGCGAAAAAACGTAAAAGAAATTGACTATATCGGAGAATATCAGAAACATTAGGCTTTACAAAAAACAATATCAAAAGAATGTTAATAGTCATTTCTTTATCAAAGGGTTAGATCGAGATATATTCTTATTATGATTTTTAATCACTCAACCTTCTGCACATACACCATTATTATATATATATAAATTTGATACCAATCATTTTGTGGTCAATTGTTAAACAAAATTAGCATTCCTGCTCGGCTGTGTCCGATATTATAATCGTTTTTATACTTGTCGGAGTTCGCTTAAAATTGATTGAAAATGTGTTTGAAATCGAAATCTTCAAAAAGATGGTCGCCGTACTCGAAAAAAAAACAAGAAGCAACTCAGGACACACCTTATTTTTCGGAGCATCGATATTTTGCACTATTTTTTAACGAAAAATCAGCCTACGCGTTTTGTAACTTGCACCAGAGGTGAATTTACTTGAAAACAAAGTATCTTAAATTAAAAAAGATGATTAAAATTGACATTTTTTGGATATTTCCAAATGTTCTACCATCTTCTATAAAAAACACATGCTGGTCGCAAATGTGAGAATTGAGTTTCAAACGTTGGCACTCAACGGCGACCCGAATGAAAAATGTAGAGGTGACCAAAACTCGATCGATCTTTTTGATTATATTGATTTATACACAATCGGCCTTTGACAGTCTGATATCATATAATTCAAGTGTCAAAAGGTTAAATCAAAGGATAAACAGTTTTATACTGTATTAAATATTCTGTGGCTAAAAAGACGATCAAAAAGCGAATAGTGTGAATAAAGCAAAGTATAAGATGTATTACGTTGCTAAACATTTACTCTAATTCAAAAGGACTCCATAAATCGGCAATAAGAAAGTATATGAAATACAGAGCCATTTTACTTCTTCGGCTGGTCCATACTGGATTTCATTCATAATATTCTCTTTACAACGAAAATCTTTGTTGGTTTGTTCCTTTTGCCACAAAAACGCGTTTTCGTATTTATCAATTCCCCCTAAGTGATATAAAAAAATCGATCTTCGATTCTACCAACAGCCAATCTCCGGGCCCATGTAGAACTATGAAATAGCAATGTCCGGCTGGTCGAAACGCTGGTAAATTTTATTACAAGAGGAGTTATGTATATGGCACACATATTGAAAATCGTTGGACGAAGGATGAGGCTATAATTGACTGGGAAACGGGACAAATTATGAAATATTTGAAATGTTTATCGAGATTCCAAGTTGTTAACTCTAGTCTTCTGACGCCATATTTGATTTTATACTTCTTAAAGAAAAAACGATTTAGTAATGTGAAAGAAAATGTGGAATGAGGTAAAATAGAGATGCCTCTTGTACGAGGTATGCACGATGGAACGGTAATAGAGATTTTTATCGAATTCAAATAAATCCGCGCACCCATTCGTCGAGTATAAACAACATATATTATTATCATCATTGCTATTATATTGAACTGAAAAAGAACACACACAAACAAACAGAATAAGCACTTATAAAAACCTGCTGCGTAATTAAATGCAGGCCGACTGCATTCTCGTGACGTTTTCACGTTTCTCAAATTGCGTAATTAAAAAAATAAAACCGTCAAACTATTGTCTCGTTTGGAGGTAGTCGAAGGTTGAGATGGCACAAGGAAGAGATTTCTTTTTTGGAACGGTTCTCATGATTAGAATGACGGAAAAAAAATGATGGATGAAGTACGGTGAATCAAGCGAACTGTAAGCGAACACCAAAGCTGTAAAAGTATACTCCTCCTTAATCAGTTATGGAAATTAATTAATCGATCGAACTAATTCAATGTCCACGATTAAGTGATATAAAGAGAATACTATAGTTATGCTAGTTATGTCGTATATATGAATATGTTACGCGAAAGAAAACAAAGAAATACTTTTCAAGCAGGTAACGGGAGGAAAAAAACGAGCGAAAAGAGAAATCTCGTAACGAGAATCAAATCCGTCATCGTGCTTTGATGAGAAATCGTTTACGAAACGAAATCAACCACGAACAAAGATAGTGAGGGAGAGAGGGAGAAAGTGAATGGGGTCGAAATAAAATGCGAGTGAGAGTGGAATAATGGGAAGAAGAGGAAGCCAGGCGTTTACCGTTTCTTTCCCAGCGACTGCTAAAACCGTAGTTACCCCTTGGATTATACGACGAAAGAGATAAGTTAGTAAGTCTCGTAGTGTACAGATAAGAGGCAAGAGTTTTTTCTCACGACTCGCGCAGACCAATTTTCACTTATTATATGAAATCTCCAAGTTGAATTTCACGAGACAAAAGGAAACTCGGTTGGCGATACACCTTTAATATATTCTTACCTTGAATGTGAATAAGCGTTTTCCAACTAAACCTCGAACAAAACCCCAAATACATACGGCTATCGATTAACAAACTGAGACGGACTCGATTTAATTTTTTACCTGAAGCAAATGGAAAAGATAAAAAATCATAGATTATCGCAAGCGTAGACGCGGGCGAAATTTGACTACAATCAAAAAAAAAAAAAAGAAAAAAAAGAAACCGGACGTAAAATTATGAAATAGGGGCAATGAAGAAAGCTCGAAGTGTCAATTTTTTCGAAGAGCACACTCTGAGCCTTCAAGTCGTTGTCACGGTCTATCGCGGGTCTATTATATCTGTTGATGAGATTATTCGCTAATACTGATGTATAAAGCATCAGAGTACACACATCCATATATATATATATATATATATTCATGGATGTGCGTACCTATATGGGTGTAAACAATACACATAACCGCGACACACAAACGAAGCGACGCATGTCAAACGCTTTCATACGTATAATAATTGTGTGTACAAAAATTGTCCATGTATGTGAATGTATAGAAAGCTCGTTATCTCGTGTAATATTGTATCGCGTAGTTTATTAGAATGTAGGAAAAGTTGGTAAGAGGTTTTGCTAGTGGTGTAGAGTGATACTCGCAGCGGGGAGGGGAATCATTTTCTGAACAATTGCGCGTGTTCCGCGATACGCGTCGAGATGACAAGCTGAAAGTCAAATTAAGGGAGTATGGAGTGGATAATTGGAATTGGTGCATCTCGGATGAATTCCCAATATCGAAGACACGTTACCTACCGCTGTGCATAATGGTCAAAGAAAGTGACAGTCGTTATCTATTTTTGAAAATAAGAACACTGCAGTTCCGGCCCATAATCTATTTTCAAAAAGTTGGTCAACGGCACTGGAGGATTGAAGGAAAAAAATTGTATAAACAACAAATTACGATGCTCCGAAGTAGGGATTCTTTTTTGACAAAGGAGAAGACTCGATAGGGAAAAAAACTGACAATATTCTTCGAAAATTATCCAATTTATTTGAAAAAAAAAAAAAATAAAACAAAAATAACGACAAGTCTCGAAGAAATATTGAGTAAATGTGTTTGACATCGCAATTCATTGTGTGCACGCTCGTCCAAATTTCTAGAGTCTCCGATGTCGTTGACCGTGTGTCAGAGTTATATCGTGAAACTGAATGTTATAAAAAAAACCGTCGTTTTTTGTTGATCATATCGGCGCGGATCCCGAGTGCCACGCGAGCAAAGTCGTTCCCTCGTGCTCCCTTCTCCTGCCCGTATTCTCACTCGCAAAAATAACGAGACACTCACACGCACACACAGGAATAAAAGAGACGGACAGACAATAGATCCAGGTAACGTGTTTGATCTCGGAAAACGGAAAAGTGAGAAGGAGAAAAAGGAGATCGTAAGAAAGAGAGTATAAGCGTAGCGAGGAGGAAAAAAAGGCTAAGGAATGTAATATGGACGTGCGAAATAACGAGGACAGGGAGGAAAAGGAAGAAGGAGATGAGAGTGGAAAGAGATAAGACCGGGGGACGACAATGAAAGATGTTTTTTGCTAATGATCTGTTATCGATAGGGCATCGGCCCTTCGCGTAATAATTTTATTTTTTCTATCGTAGATCTCGACGCAGCCGGTACCTGGCACCGTCTCGTCGGGACTCTCTCGTATATATTAACGAATTAATGCGTATCGCGCGTAAGCCACTGAATCGTGGCAATACTCGTTCGAAGGTTAACATAGTGTTTAGGAAGTTGTAATAATAAGGTAAGTTCTTAACGTTGTCGCGAATTACAAATCGTTAACGAATCTCGAAGAAAAGGACACCAGAAAATGAAGGAACAAAAAAACGAAAAATAACGTTCGAGATACGAAGCAAGAAAAAAAAAAGAGATACGAACGCGGAATTATGTTGGCGATAAAGTTTTCTTTACGTTTTTTTTTCTTTCGTTCTCCTTGGTCTTGGTCGGTAGTTTAGCGGACCGTCGTTTTAGAACGACAGCCGTGATCATGTGTGTACTCTAGCAATAGCGGTAGTGGAATAGATCGTTGAACTTAATCGAAGCCACCCCCGAGGAAAACAAAAATAAAACAAGGGAGATAAAGAAATTCCCGTATTTGATCGTGTTCGTACGAAAAAAACGAAAC
This sequence comes from Ophion ellenae, assembly GCA_963210295.1. NCBI lineage: Eukaryota > Metazoa > Arthropoda > Insecta > Hymenoptera > Ichneumonidae > Ophion > Ophion ellenae. The sequence goes on from OY723387.1 coordinate 62,676,703, forward strand.
GTCGAATAATCGTTGTTATATCGAGCACTTTTCTCATTTGTGTAATTATATGTAACTTGTCCAAACGTCGAAACACCGCACCAACAGATTATATTGCTGTATAAATCACGAAGCAATTGCGCGCACATCTTTTACACACACACACATACACGAATACATTATTTACGAATATTTATCAATGACCAGAAACGCGAGAGCGATAGCCTCGCGCCGCTTGAACTTAAAACGAGCGACGATTAATCATTCGGTTGCTCTACGAAATATGTTAATCTTGGAAATGCACAGACGTACGGACAAGATAAAACGCACCGCTGAAACAAAGAGAAGAAAGCAAAAACTGAAAAAACTTTATTCTTAGATGATACGAAGGAGACGAAGGACAACAAACTAAAACTGCACAGACTCGCACTCCTTTCTGAATAATCTCGAAGGTAATTAGGAATATTTTAACGGAGTAGAGTAATTGACGTTGTTATTCTTACACACACACACAGACACACACACACACACACCGCCACACACGTATATATATTTCTGCTAATCGATAGTCATCGTATACGCGTAACGACTTTACGAGTAACGACAAAACAAAACATACGGGGGTCTTGAAGAAACACATGTCATGTGCATGTGAGTGCGTACGCGTGTGGGTGACTGACGGGTGCGCGTGTGTGTGTGTGTGTGTGTATGCGAGGTATCGTCCAAAAGTCTTTGCTCGGCGATATTTTACAAAGACTTTTTAAGCGTGTGACCCGCGGAAACACAGGGTGGATGCGAAGTTGTACACACTTCCTCGATGTTTAAGGGTTCGCGCTCGATCGCTCGACAAAAAGAACACGGACTGAAGGACTGACATGAAGAAAAAAAACGGATAAATAAACAAACAAGCCCCACTCCCAACCCTCTAAGACTGACCGTTTTTCTCGTATTGAAACAAGAAATATGGGGAAAATACACACGTACAGACACACACACACACACATACACAAAAGAACTTGTACGAACTTCCGAAGAAAGAAAGGGCCATTGTTTTTACCCTACTATAACTTTTTCTATACTGCTCTGAATGAGCAAAGTGCTGATAGGCAAGGGAACATATGTACATAATTATCGGAAAACGTGCACAATGGCCACCTTGAAATGCACTCGAAAAAAAAATTAAGAAAAGAGGGAAACGGAATCATTTCAAAACTCGTTTAAAAATTAAGTGATAGACCGAGCGACGTTTCTATCCTTTTTTTTAAATCAAATAATTCAGTCACCCGGTGCACAAAATGCGCGACACGAACACACACGAATGAAGGCGTAAAAACACATGGATGAAGAAGAAACACGTGTAGAATGAGGCGACTGGTAGCCAAACAAAATGCATAGAGCGACCGCATCAATAACCGACGCACCGAAAGAGCTTCGTTGAGCTCCGAGGACATTCGATGACTCGCGTTATTGTGTGGCACGGCACAGTCGATTTTTTTAAATACATAGGTATACATATACATATATATTTTTTTCTTATTCATCCAAGATTGTATAAATCGCCGATCAAACAATGTCCGATTAGTTCTCGCGCAAGTTTAATTGGCGAAGTGGCCAATCGTTGAAGCCTTGACGAATTCCGCTTATTATCGAGGCTTCAGCTTGTCGCGCGACAATGTTTTTTAGGAGTTCGAATCGATGATCGGCGCTGCGATTTCTCGAATAACCGAGAAACGCGACAGACACACACACACACGATGAGAGGCGTTTATAGGAGTGTAGGGCGAATAAGCAGAGGAAAATATTTAAGCGAGTCCTTGCACAGCCTGGGCAATGTAAATTCACGGCTTAGACTCTCAGACATTCCAGTAATTATGAAATAATTACCTATATAAACGATTTATTCTAACTCTATTCTATCTCTATTCTTCTACCGATTATATTTTTCTATTATATTTGTACGTTGAATTGTAAAATCGAATTGACCAGACACGTCCGTGCTTGTTCGTGCAATCAAACCAAAAAAAGACATTAGATGACGATGAACGAGCATCGAGGGAAGATAAGAAAAAAAAAAGAGGAAAAATGAAAAACCACCGAGAAAAAAAAGGAGACGAAGTAATTATTTTAGTGGAGAGTAAAAGTGTGCTTTTGAGCTTCTCGTTACGTTTCGAGATTTAAATTTCGTTGTCCAATGTTCACTTTTTTTTACACCGTAGACATTATAAGAGCATAATCCGTACACCGTAGCTACGACTTATCGATAATAATGATCTCACGAATAATGAAAAGAAAAGACCAAACCCCGTCACTCGTTCGTTGCGATATCCACGGGATGGTGGAGAATCCACCGTTGTACGTTTATGAATTGAAACATGCCATGCACGTAATCATATGACATTCCAATCTAGCACCGGTTATGGCTTATTGAAACGAATCGTGATGCGATTCATAATTTCCGTACGCAGATATACGTTCTCTCACATATTAATCACACCACAATCTAACGTAAAGGACCTACCTAATATTAACGTAAACACGTGGATATATTATATTATATTATCGATATATTATATATTTATTAACGATATATTATTAACTATTATTCGCTATTGTGAATTAGGACTATAAGCTGCGACGATCACAACGGCTAAGGAGAGCCCCGTCATCCCCTATATCGGGCAATCAAATGTCAGAGTTTTGCGAAAAGAATTGAAAATAGCGCGTACGAAAAAAAATATGACGGCAACAGAAACGAAAAAAAAAACGAGAAAAAAGTAATGAGAAAACAAAAAAAAATTAAATACTGGGAAGATCGGACGAGGCGAAGAGTTGAAACGATACGCACTCATTTCGGGGTTCATTGTGAAAATTAATTGCGCTCATCTCGGTCTTTTCGAGTAAAAAAACAAAAGAACAAAAACAAGCAAATTAAATCACCCCCCCCCCCCCAAAACAAGAAAAATTCGCTTGGTATTTTTCGAGCACGAATGAACGAGAAATATTTTCACAGACTCCCCCAATCGTTGACTCACGTTTGTTTGGTTTTTATTGTCAGAAGTTTCTATTTTTCCATATTTACGAATAGGAAACCGATAATATTTACTATTGTGTAATTGAGGGAGAACGAAAGACAAAAAGAATACGCGAAAAAGCAAGAGGCAGAGAGAGAGAGAGAGCTAGACAGTGCGTCGGAAGAGTTGTAATGTTTAAGGGTAATTATTATTAAAGAATCGTTTATTACGACGTAAATTTATGCTGGACTTTCGTCATACCGTTAATGAATTTACTAACTGCTACGATTAAGAACAACACGAACACGAAGAACTACACGCGCACATGTAAAAGCGAAAACACACGAAACGTAGCTGTAAAACATTGAATTAAATTACATAAGTGAGGAATAACGGCGGTAAACGTGATGTAGAACGAGAAAGCGAAACAACTTTTCTTTTTTCTTTTCTTTTTCTTGTTACGAACTAAGTGTGCCTAGTCAATAGAATATATCTGGTCAATTTTAATATATATTATACACATTGATTACGACGATTATCATATTATTTAACTTTAATACCGTAATATTTAATACAATGTGAACACTATCAGATATGAGGAAACAACATTAATAATAACAATAATAATATTAACGATAATAATAATAATAATGACAACAACATTAATAATAATGATACGACAATGATTGTGCTGTGTTGTACTACGAAATGTTGGCCTGTGACTGTATTTGTAGCATAAATACGTGCATACGTGTAATATGTTATGTGTAAGTTGTGCCATTATTTAAATACTTTTTTTCTTTTACGAGAGGTACGTCGAAATCGTGCGTACATCTTGGTTTGTCGATTAATGAGATATCGTTACGGGATAGGAGCTGGCGCGTAGTTCTTCAATCACACTTACCGGAAGTTCGTGTCTCTTCGATATTTTGATTCCAATCGATCGGATCACCGCGGTTCGATCCGTAGGTTATCCGATTTCTTCCTCTACCCAACCGCTGGTTTAACCTTTCCTGTTTTTTGTTCGCTTTTTTTTCTTACTTCTACGTATAATCAACGATTTCTAACGGACTGTTATTGCGTGGTTACAAATCGTATTTCGCCGCACTCTGGGGCACCAAAACGCGCGATACTCCAGCGTGTTATGGAATATTCCAAAGATGTTTTCGTTCGGCAATCAATTATGAGATATATGCGCTACGACGGATACGAGGTGGTCTCACGCCAACGCAAACGAGAAGGGGTAAGAGGACGGAGAACAAAGCAAAAAAAAAGAAAAAAAATGAGGATAAACGATCCTGGAAAAAAGAAAACATATTTTTTCTAACTAAACCCTCAAACGTGATCGAACCCTGATTATTACCCTGTTACACGTGGTTTCGCACCAAGTTACGATTTTCTCGTGAAAATGTTGATCCAAAAGAGAAAGAACAAAAAAAATGAATAAAATAAAATAAAATAAGCGAGAGGGTTAGAGGGAAAACGAGATTTGCGATTGTCATATCAAGGTTGGTTATATTGAAGTAAGAGGGCTATTTATTTAGGATATATACTGAATGGTCTGTTTTAATGTGTCACGGGCTACACGTACTGTACTATAATATGTAACAATAAAGTATTTTGTTTGCTTCATCGTCGTCTCGTGGAATTTTTTTTCCGACCCTTCAATCGATGACGAGTGGGACCCGCGAGCGGGAGAAAAATCCACATACAGTAATGGAATTAATTCTGGACAATTTTCAAATGTTTTAGGATTTCGCATTTATTGAACATTTTTACGTTATTATTACTTAGATTTTATATTCATATCAAAATAGGCTTATCAAGGGAAATATCAAGTCGAAACAATGTATATTGAAATAAAAACATTGCATTATGATTTCGGCGTAGCAGAATATGCATTTTTGGCGTAAATATAAAAAGAAGCTAATTTCTATTCAAAGTGTCGAACGGGTTGTGCTTAGTTGTGACGGTCGAAAACAGCTCGGTTTTTGGATTTTTTCAAAGAAAATCATGATGATAAATTTCTAAAAAGATTAGGTATTTGAAAAAGTATCATCTGAAGAGCACTCTGTAATTTTTTTGTGTAAAAATATTTTATTATAATCGATTTACAGCCAATGTCCGGGGAGTATCCTCGAAAACGTTTTGTGCGGTGAGCAATGTCTTTCTGAACCAGGCTATCGAATATAAACAAATCAAACAGATTTCGTTAGTATATTAGTTTATTCTATAATTATTCGAAGGAATTTCTAAAATATCAAATTAAAAAAAACGGCATGTGTTCAAAGTGAGTCATGATTTTTGCGAAAAATGGGCATTTTTCGTTCATCAAATCGAAAGTTAACATCGGAAAAAATCCTTCGATCAAATACTATATTTTGACATCTATAAAAAGATCTAAAAATTTCAGAAAGATCGATGGAGTAGTTTTTGAGATACGTTGCTCACCGACTTTGAAAACATACTTCCGACAAAAATGCGTTTAAAGATTCGAACGACGCTCGGAGCGTATCGACGGGCGTCAACATAACAGCCTATAAATTTTTCAATTCTAGTCTGATCTATTGATCTAGAATTACTGTCAAATTATATTGATTTTGAAAAGAGTGATTTTTCGACTTTTACAACTAGGCATAACCTCTCAATTCGACTAGTGTAGGTGAATGAAATTCAGTAATAAGAAAATTACGCACGAGTTTCTTGTTTTTTATTACCCGTTATAAACTTACCGTGCATATATCACTTGCAGTAAATTTATTTATCAGCTGCACTATCGTTCTCAATAGATCGTTACACCTTGGTATGTTGCAGCTAAAATTTAGCAACAAATCACCAACATATAAGGGAGTCAATAAAAGTTTTCCATCCCCCTCGATAATCGTCCCGCGCGTTTCCCATCTGGATTCGTATGCAAGTAAAAGTTGCGGTGGCATTATTATTCCGTCTTTCTTTCGAGTACGAAGCCACGTATTTTCGTCAATCACCATCGAACCCCTTTCCCGGTGCACAAAGTTCAGCAGCAGGGTAGTCGGCGCCGCAACCCTAAACGGCGATCGATGAAGCGTCGCCTCCGGTAACTCGTCGATGGTCCGACTCACTTAGCCACCCACGATCCTCGCTTTTAGTCATCGTGTTTATCGTCCCCCAGTCTCCGCGACTATATAATGGGAGTGTCGAAGCTTTTCCAAAAATACTGTGTTCGAATAACGTGTGTAAAAGTTCAGGGTTGAAATGGCGATGAGCATTTATGGGGCCTTCTTAGCTCACTGAACTGCCTAATTATTGGAAAAATATTGTTTTTTTTTTCAATTATAACGCAGTTTGGTATTAATTAAATTCGAATATTAATTAAAAAGAAAAATTGCTGGCTTCGGTTAATGATTTTTTTTTTCAATTTCCGCCTGTGAATCACTATTACATGCTTCTCAATTACTTCTCACTTATCGGGGACTAATATGCCTGCCGAGAGGAATAAAAATATCGTCAAAATATCGAAAAAATCGATTTTTCCCGAGATTGCGGTAATGCCCGTCCCATTGGCCGAAATGGAACACAACAATCTTAAAAAATTCCAAAACGTATGTGAACAAGCATATACGCATCTCAATAAACCAGAAAAATTCTGGTAGATCGACTGGAAATGAACGGAGGCTTGGAGGAGGTAGAAGTAGGAGTATGGAATAGGGCAAAGGATAAAAGACGAAGATATGGGCGGAGTACGATAAATAATCGAAAGAGCTATACGAATAAAAGCCGACCAGGAAATACAAGACTGGAACAAGATTGAGAATTCGACATATTGTAGGAAGTTAACAATCGAAAAAGAAGTTATAGAAATGAAAGAGTACTAGGAAGGGATTTCATAGGGGGAAGAACTAAAGAAACATGGGCTAGTTTAAGATGCGGAAGTACAGGAAAAGGAGGTAAAAAAGGATACGGAGATACTCTATACAGTCGTTGTAGGAAGGAAGAAAAAAGTTTGGAACGCATAGTCGAAAGCGGGAAGAAAAAAGAAAAAAATTAATACGTAAGTGGTAGATGGTTTGGAAAAGTGGCGAAGTGGTTACAAGGGGGATGCACTATAAGGAAAAATTAATAAAGAAATGAAAGAGAAAACGATTTTAAAAAATTGTGCGAGTATGTGATATCCTTCGAATGCATGGTAAGAAAGAAAGCATAAAGGAGAAAAAGGACGAAAGACAAATATTAACAAAACAAAAAAAAAGGAAACGTGTCGAAGGGTATGAACGTACAGATGAGGGAACTGTGTCAAAACCCGCAAGGGTATACTTGGAAATGAAGAACTAGACTCTACTGGTAGATCGTAGGTATGATCCTAGTTAATTGATACGTATATGGCAGCGTTCTACGATTAGCCGCATTGGCCATTTCGTATTCCGAATAAGGTCGTCCACAAACTACAATTTATTCAAATATTGCCACTTACTAAATAAACAGGAAGCTAAATTAATTCCGCATAATTGGTGCAGTTTACAAAAAAAATTGTACGAAAATATGCAAAGGGACTTTTATACTGATGACAACGATAAGCCAAACCGGACAAAATGAAAACAAGTTAATAGCATGCTCGATTAACAAGCTCGTGGATAACGTAGGAACTTGAAGGTGTCGCCATCTCCGAAACGATCGCCGAAACGACTTCCATTTGCTCACCTACTACTGTGAGTAGGTAACATGGGATCTATTCTATTCGCAGCCCATAAGATGCACGAGAAAATGATAAATAAGAATCCACTTCTGGAATTAGGTACGTCAGTCGTTTAAAAAGTTTAATGATAGATGGGTAGGTGCATTTTCTGAATAATGGGCGCGTTTTGTCAAGGCTTAAGGTTGAACTTTTGTAGAGGTGGTCCCTCGTCACGGAGAAGTTACCATCAGTCGGTAAAGACGTAATTTTACAGTGGAGGTGGGTAAAGCGCCGACGATGTGCGGCCCGTGAGCTCCAAGAAGAATCTTCCCGTCAGTTGGGTACGTATACTGAAATCTCCAGGCTTCTAGGACACTCAGTCTTCATTTTATTTTCTACCGTACCAGGAGCGGCTGTGTCCCATCGGAAAACCCTGACGAGGTGAACGCAGTCATTCTCGCGGCAACTATTCTCACGAGATACATTCGCGATCGCGTTATCGATCGGATAGTTGGAGTTACGATTCACAGCATCTCTCGCGCGTCCTGATTGTCGGTGGTCTTATAGCCCGAGCGAATGATTCGATCGATTCGCGATACTTTGCCACGGCTAATTTGAATTTATGTTTGCATTCGTACGTCCAACAAGTAATTTTTATCTCCTTTTTTGGAATCTTTAGTATATACGCGCATGCTCCTATCTTCTTATGCTGCGCGCGTTAATCGTTTGCGATCGGATAAAAATGCTGTGAAAGTTTATGGTGGATGTGCGTACACATCAGTAGGATCGTTGTACATCGATTCGTACGATCGTTTTTGCACTTGCGTGACGTAGGGAAGCTCACTAGATCGAATGGAATTATCATTCATTGTTGTATGGAATATTTCAGGAAAAATTCAAAGAACCGATTTTTTTTATCCCGTCTCCGTGGTGACGGGTTCAAATGTTCAATGTATGTCGAGATTCATTTTTCTCAAACATTTTGTGTTGGAAAGTGCATTCGATCGTTAGTTTTTCCACCCCGCATTAAAACACATTTTTCCAAGGGGATCATTGATCAAGAACTGACGTGAAATAATGCACCCCGCGAGCTAACGGTTTTTCTTTTTCATTTGTTTTTACGATGGAGCACAAAATGCTAATTCGTCAATATTACATTACACAAATAGCGTCGCATAATGAAAGCATTTAAGTTATATGCCCTCGATGTTCATACGTGTCACTCGTGGTTATTATAGAGGGACCGCGGGCGCGAACTTTCCTTTTTCCTTATTCCTTTGCTCTCTCGCAGTTTGTCGTTCCTCGCCCGCATCGACTCCTTCTCTCACGAGCCAGCAATAAATTCCCACTTCTGTACGGATAGATGTGTGCGTGTGCCTGCGCATGTGTGTATAAAACTACGTGTACTATATATTTACCTGGCAATTAGTTTCACGGAGAATGTTGTTGTCCTTGGTCAAACAGGCGAGCACGCGCGATTCTTCTTATAATACTATATAGCTAAGTATCCAATAGTGTGCAGGGGGATACCTCGATTCGAGCCAAGACAATACTCGTTGCCACCGCCATTGCAGCAAACGCGTACACACACACGCGCGCACGCCCGCGCGGTCCGTTTTTTTCTCTTATATTTATCGCATGTTGAATTATCGTAATTTTCTTTATCGCGGCTATTTTCGTTCGTCTGTGTGAGCGTGTGAGTTTGTTTGCTAATTTAGCGCCGGAAAAGTTGTTAATGATGGTAATTCTCTGCGTCCATCTGCCAGCAGTAAACTGTCAGATGCTGAGACTCGAAAATTCAGGCGAATTTTGTTCGCCGCTACCGGTCCCGATAAGAATATCGATAAAATGATTACTCTCATTATTCATCCGCTATTTCTTAATTAAACTAATTAAAGATTAACTAACTGGTTAAAACTTTCTGAACATTAAGTAACTGGTTGAAACGAGTTAAACGTTAACCAACTACTTACAACTAAGTACGTAAACATTAATTAACTAGTAAAAACTAATCGACTAGTTAAAACTTATCAACTGGTTGATAAAACTAATGAAACATTAACTTACTCCAATTAATCGGTGCCCAAAGTAGATGGAATGGTGGTTTCATACAGATGAAATTTACATACACGCGAACAAACCCAAACAGTTAGAACTGAGTAGTTGAAAGCAGTCACCAAGTACGTCCTCATTGAAAAACTAGGTAACGTCCCGAGCTATATTTTTTTCGTTGCGATCTTAATGAATAAATAGTTGGCGAATAAAGGCGACTTGAATATCACGAAGTGGTTGTAAATTGAGAAAGGTACAAACAACATTTTATGAAACAAATAGCACGTATAAGAATGGCGAATCCGTAATAAAAATACGACGATATGTAGCTTGTCTAAACCCTTAAGCGATTACAATTTAATCGAGGCTTTTAGTAATTCGAGCGTACAGCCGGTTAACCTTCGCGTTTGTATCGCCATTTCAGGGCCAATCGAGATCTCCGCTCTGTGCAGATGTTGCGGGGTTTATAAAATTTATTAACGCCTCTACCTTTCTCTCTCTCTCTCTCTCTCTCTCTCTCTCGCTCTCTTGCATTTGCTCTTGCTTTTGCTCTTGATCTTTCTCCCTGACTTCTAAGCTTCAAAGTTCGTATATATATTCTCGTCCCTGGTCCGATAATCCAACGGAGATGAGAAATAGAGCAAAAAGGAGAACATGCTCTTTTCGTTAGAATTTCAAGTTATCCACGAAGGTTCGAGATTACATTTTTTGCCGAAGGGAATAATACCCTCACCGGACGAAAAGCTCTCGCAATGTGTATGAAGGATCCTCGTAATGCAGGATCACGGTTATCCGATGAAACGAACACCTGAGGAGTATATATATAAATATGTAATATAATAATATAATAATCGATCGGGTCTTCGGCTCGGCACTCACTTTAGTCTCAGCAAGTCCAAACGATCTTTGCAATTGTCGTTTTTCTTCTCCCTTGTATTCCTTGATTTTTTCGCGAATGTGTCTCTCTCTCTCTCTCCCTCTCTCTCTCTCTCTCTCTGTTTCGCCCTCTCACGCTCGTTGCCGGAGTCCGCTTCACGGTCGAGGTGTTGTTGCAACAAGGTGTTAGATTAATTGTCCGATTAAGAGGTCGTAAATCAGGTAAGAGACGCCCACAACTCGCGCCCTGATCATGCAGCCCGTCCGGGCAAACTCTCGGATGAATCTCCTTGTTGGCTACTCAACCGCAAACTTCTCCGACAAAGCGCGCTTCCTCTGATATCCATATGTGTGTATCTCTAATAATATAATTTACCCTCTCTCTCATCCCCCTCCCTCTCTCTTTCTCTCTTTCTCTCTATCTATCTCTCTCTCGCTCTCTTTCGTTCCTAGCGATGCGATGGCGCGTATATTCTTGTTCCCGCAGGACTTATCTTTGCGTCTTTCGGCGCAAAATAAAACAAAGTTTCGCGAAACTTTATCGAGCCGTCCGAACGCGTTTCACAGGTAGACGGTGTACAGTAATTTAGCCGGTGAGTTATCGTTTAAGAGAATGTTGCTAGCGAGAATCATCGCATTCTTAGGCGAAAAGCCAAGGCGAATTTGGCATATTTAAAAATTTGGTACAGGTTGAGGGTTCGGTGGAACTTGATACAACCAAACATTAAGCTAGGTAAATATTTAAACGAGGAATGTGTAGAGTGCAACCTGCCGTGCAATAATCCTATGGAATTCCTTAAAACGAGGTGCAACCCGCAATGTACTATTGTGCGAGTATTGTCATATTGAAATTTTTGTTCCGAAAAATATAGTGATGAGTCAGAGTTCGGAATAGCGAAAGCTGAGGATCTGAGTTTATTTATCAAAGGGTAACGTATATTAATATAATTAATGTACATAAACGATACGTATTAATGTCCGACACTGATGGATGGGCGGTCGGGGTTCGGCGCCGACGGTACTTCGAGTTGAGCAGCGTTGTGCATAGCCAATACTTGGAGCGGTGACCGCTTAGCCATGCACCGGCTAGCGCATCAACCAGTGAGCGGAAGGATAATACTTCCGATACCTTGGTGTAGATACTTGAGTTAAAGTCTGTGCAACAGAGGATCAGAAGAATATAGGGCCGTGTATATCGGTACCGGTTTTCCACAGTTTACCCGTACCTTCGGAAAAGCTTAAGACGGCTGTGGATGTAATGGACGTTAGGTTATATTAGCGGAGTGCGTGGAGGGAGTGATAGGAAAGGGGTCAATTGGGAAGGGTAATACGTAAAAACTCGCAAGGGTATATGTTGGAACTTAGGAATTAATTGAGACCTCAAATATGCGTATATATTAATCTATATTAACTTTTTTTAATCATCTGTTTCATCGTATAAGATTCTTGCCTTTTGACGTGCCCATTTTATTTCATCTTATGTATTGATTCCACATATATTAAGAAATATCTATTATTAAAGGCTTAATGTTATTTTATAACTGCAGTCCACCATAGTTCAGCACCGAACGCGCCTCGAAACGTCCTCGCAAAAGCAATTTCGAGGACGTTTGATTTCAGGAATCATAGTCGCCAACCGGCTATATTGAAAACTGAAAATTAAGCCGAGAAAACGCGAAGAATGTGTCCCCATTCGTTTTTGACGATTTCTTATCGTACTAAAGGATTTAAGGCGAATCTAATGGCGAAGTCGTGTTTAGAGGGTTAAATTACATAGAAACAGGCCTGTAGAAAAAATATTTGAAATCCAAACTTTTTCCCATCTCGGCCCAAAATAAATGACCACTGAATCGTTGATAATTTATTCTCTGCTCCGATTCGGAACTTCACGCTGTGCTCATTCTCTTTCTTATCGTTTTCTACACTACTCCAAAAATTAAAGGAACAGACATTTTATTGAGTGTTTTTTGAAGCGCTGTATCTCTATGAAAAATGGTCTTGTCGAGATTTAAAAAAGGCAGTTTGAAGCTTCAAGTTTGTAGTTTCGAGATCTTTTGGCAAGACATTTTTGTGAGCTACGGTTACCGTGCAATCATAAGAAATAGCGGAAGAAAAAATGTTCCAAATTTTGGTGATGTTTTTTTTCAAGGGCCCACGTGCTCGGTTTTTTTTCAGCTAAATCAATGTATAGGTTAGTTAGCTTGTTTATTCAGCTTCAATTTGTTTTTTTTTTGGTCTCTCTACGTCAATTTTTTATTGAGATATCCGACTTTGAATGAACAAAGATCCTTTTGTCTTTGACCATCGATATCTCAACAACCAATGATCGCACAGGGAATTAAGGGGCTATAACAGTGTAAACGCTGAAAATTTGGGTGATTTTCGGAAATTTTTTGAAAGAAAAGTACTCAATTAAATGTTTAAAAAAATTAAGAATATATTTGGCTAGATTTCACCTATATTACATCATTTTTTCATAGAAAAATATTGAGATCCAAGCGACCTGAAGGCGCTGCCTTCGGAGGCGTAAAAAAAAGGTTCCTCGCCTGCTGACATGATTCCGGCCGATTGAGTAGCTGAAACCGAAAAAGGAAAAAATGTGGTTAAACTGGAAGGTATCTCCTGACAATGCCGTAGGATTTTCGAAAAATTTCAAAATCTAACGAAATGAGGTAGTTATGAAAAAAGTCTGTTTTCTTGCCTATAAAATGGTCGTTTTTTTCAATGCCAAATCGTCAATTTTCATCTAATCAAAAATATCCTACGTCGTTGTAGAGTAAATATATTCAAGAGTACTCAGTTCAAATTTCAAGTCAATCGGATAATTGCTCTTTGAGTTACAATGTCAGCAAATTTTTTAAATCTCATCCCATATCCTTGAAAGGATAAAAATTTTGAAAGTATAAAAATCTCATCTCATATTCTTGAAAGTATAAACTGTCGAAAAAGGCAAAAAGAATCGATTTTTTAAAAGTGTCACACTGGTATAGCCCCTTAAAGGGCAGCTTTGAAAACTCGAATAAAATTTCCTACAAGACCCTTTCGTTGATTTTTTAGAAAATTTATTTTTTTATACCCTTAACATTAATTTTGAAAAATGAAAAAAATGACTTTTTATGATTTTCCAGTAAATTTGCCACTTCTTTACAAATATTGATGGAAATACTAATGTTGCCAGTTTTTTTTTCAGCTTAATGGACCCCTGATAGTCCGGTAAATTTTCAAATTGATCCATCGAACTGTTTTTCCGGACCGATTGAGTAAAATTTTACAAAACAATTGAAGGAACAAGTGTTCCCAAATATCGTGTAATCATCATTAAAATGAAATGACCAATTTTCTTCGATTTCTTTCATAACTTTGCACTAATAGCTTGTTAAATTTAAGGAAAAATAATTCGAAAATTTAAACAAATTTTTTTCTTTGTAAAACATTTCAGGAAACAATATTGACTCATTTTTACACGATTCGACCTCTGTGCACCATAATTTCACTCATTTTTAATTGCATTCATTAAAAGTTGATACCTCTAATCTGTATTCACTAGCCGATCTAAGAACTTGTATGCGATTAATTCTCGATATTTTCTGCGAAGGTTATTTAGGGTTACAAAAAACAGTTTTTTTTTTTAAAACCGATATTTTTTTTTGAAGAATAAAACGAATTTACATTTTTTTTCAAAACTAATATTTTTTTGGAAAATTTTTTCTAAGTTTTGGGAAAAAAAATTAATCAAAAGTTTTTGTAAACTTTACGTTCTTTAAATTTTTTATCATGCCTTATTTAAAAAAAAAACTGTTTTTTATAATCCTAATAACCGTCGCCGAAAATATAGAGAATTAATCGCATGAATGTTCTCAGATCGACTAGTGAATACAGCTTGGGGGTATTAATTTTTAATTAATGCAATTGAAGATGAGTGAAATTATGGTGCCCAAAGGCCGAATCGTGTCAAAAATGAGTCAATATTGTTTCCTAAAATGTTTTACAAATTAAAACAAAAATGATTGTTCTGTTGTTGAAATTTTTCGAATTTTTTTCCTTAAATATAGCAAGCAACTAGTGCAAAGTTGTGAAGAAGGTCGAAGAAAAATGGTCTTTTCATTTTGATGATGATTACGCTGTGTTCACGAACAATACACTTCGTCCCTTCGATTGTTTTGTAAAATTTTCATCAATTGGTCCGGAGAAATAGTTCGATGGATCAATTTGAAAGTTTACCGGGCTATTGGGGGTACATAAAGGTGAAAAAAAAACCTCTTAACATTAGTCTTTCCATCAATAGTTATAAAGTAGTGGTAGATTTACTGATAAACCATAAAAAGTTAATTTTTTGTACTTTTTTCAAATTAATATTAAGAGTGAAAAAATATTTTTTTTCTTCAAAAATCAACGAAAGGGTCTTCTAGGAAATTTATTGAAGTTTTCAAAGCTGCCCTTTAATTACCTGTGCGATCATTGATTGCTGAGATATCGATGATCAAAGAAAAAAGAATCTTTTCTCATTCAAAGCCGGATATCTCAGCAAAAAATTGACGTACAGACAAAAAAAAACCAAATTGAAGTTGAATAAACAAGCTAACTGACCTAAACATTGATTTAACTTAAAAAAAATTCCCGAGCCCGCGGACCCTTGAAAAAAAAAACAAAAATTTTGGAACATTTTTTTCTCCCGGTACTTTTTATGATTGCGCGATAATCGTAGCTCACAAAAAAATATTGCCAAAAGATCTCGAAACCAGAAAGTTGAAGCTTGACAATGCTTTTTTTTTATTCATCTCGATACGACCGTTTTTCACATAGATACAGCGTTTAAAAAAAACACTTAAACAATTGAAGACATTTTCTGCTTCTTTAATTTTTTGGAGTGGTGTATATAAAGTCCCGCTCGGTTCATTCAGATTCGTCAATTTTTCGATTTTTATTTGTCAAGTCCACTTTCAGGAAAAAGTAATTGAGATATCGGGATGAATCCAACGGCATTATCTAAGCCTGCTAAAATCCTTTCCAAACCTCGCCCCCCCCCCTGCCCCCCGAGAAATCTCCATTCCTCGAATAGAACCGATGCCACGGCTGTTTGAAATTTCGCAATTTTGGCAATTCCGAAAAAGTGGCTAAAAGGGTCGAACACTATTTTTATCGGCTTTTGGATCATTTTGAGGGTCTATACGAAGGGAAATTTTCTTCCTTTCTGTGATATTTGTGATATTCGTTTACGAATATCACAGAATTTTGGCCGAAAACTGAAAATTAAGCCAGGAAAACACGAACAACGTGTCTCGATACAGGCTACTGAGAGGCTACCGGCAGTCTAGAGACTGCATAGAAACATTGTAGGAGTCCCAGTAATCACTTTTTGTGCTCGGGGGGAGACAACCGTCATCCCAAGAATACCGTTAAGGGGTTACCCCCACTTGCGATTTTGAAAAAATCGATTTTTTTTATTGCATTTTTTTGAAGTATAAGTATCTGAGAATATGTCCTGAAAATTTCAAGTCGATCCGAACAAAATTGACTGAGATATGAGCGTTGAAAGAGAAGAATCCGCGTTGAAAGAGCGTTAAAAGAGAAACTTTAAACGCGTTTTTCTCAAAATGGCATTTCTGAAGTCGGTGACCAAGATTACTCGAACACTAATCAACCGATCTTCTTGAAATTTTGCAGGCTTATTTAATACATAAAAATGTAGTCTTTAATCGTTCCATTTTTTTTTTCGAAAAAAAAAAAATGGCCGTTTTATAACCAAAAAACGGCCGTTTTTTTCGTTAAAATCGAACCATTAACTTTGACTGTCCGCCATTTTGTGAAAAATGAATATTTTTTTAAATCCTTCGATTAAAGACTAGTTCATACTTATATTTGACTAAATCCATCCGCATTTTTTTCAGATGATCCACTTCGCCGCAATGTTCATCACCGCAAACCGTGTATATAAAAACATTATTTCATTGACGGCCATTTGCCACTAAACAATGTAATATTTTTCAATAAAAAAATTACTGAAAGTTCTTCAAGATGTGTTCTTTAAGATGGTATATTGATCGATTAAAAAAGTTTTGTAGTTTTCTTTAAAAAAATGCATGAAAAAGGCCTTTTTTTGCGCTGCAAGTGGGGGTAACGCCTTAACCCCAACCGAATATCCGTTCGAGTTTGAGAGAATACGGTTCTCTCTTAAGGCGTGCTTTGCCATGACTATTAATAAATCTCGAGGACTGTCACTGAAAACGACCGGCAATGACTTGAGAGAGGAGTGTTTCTCACATGGACAGTTCTACGTCACATGTTCCAGAGTGAGCTCTGCTACGGTGGCCTGGTCATCTTAGCCCCAAAAGGCAATACCACAAACTTGGTTTACAAAGAGGTACCGGGGGTAAATGAAACTCAATTTTTTTTTCGTGAATTTTTATACTTGAAGAACTTTCGGATAACGTCTTTGGAGTACCGAGGAAGGATAATTTCTACCAATTACGAAATCCACGCGAGCGAAGCCGCAGATAACAGCAAGTGAATAATAAAACTTTATGATAAAAAATAAATAAAATGACAACAATACACAATAAAACTTAATGACGAAAAACACTTGCATAATAATTGCAATGCATATTGAAATAATGGATAATAACAAGGAAAAAGTAACGCAAAGACGTTTGGAAATGTTTATCCTGGAGGTAGCGTACGAGTATCGCGATGTGGTATTCGTGATAAATTTTCGTCGCGGTGAGTGGAGAACGAAGAGACAACGAAAAATAAATAAAAGTAATTCGCGAATAAAATGTACTAGGCCCCACGTGCAAAATCGCGATTGCATGGCCTAACCGTATGAATCACGGGGGCTCAAGACCGCGAGCGATTAGATCAGTTGCAAGAGCTAGCGAGCGAGCATACGGAGTCTTTCGGGGCACTTTCCCTCGCGTCAGCGCTATATGTATCTCACCAACTTCGACGATCCTCGCTTTCGCCGCTTCGGAGATTTTGTCGTAACACCTCAACTACTTGCTCGAGCGTGCTTGTACACGTAAAAAATAGAAATGACGGTAAAAAGTATTCGCAAAAAAAAACCGAACTTAATGAGCTAAACTTAGCAGTAGCTGGAAGGTGGTAGCGAATAAACGAACCGATGTCTCCGCAAACAAAAAATAAAAAATAGTATGCCCATGTGAGCAGTTTACAGTTTTTAAAAAAGGCCTACTGGCGTGTTGAAACCAAATTTACGGTGTGGAAAAAAAGTGTCGACTCTGGAAAACATTCCTTCCCAATTTCAAGGCTCGATGAGTGTTAAAACATTTTTCCAGGACAAGTACAGTACATTTTTTTAATAATATTGCCATTGGTCATCGGTTCCTTGACGTAAAATTCCACTGCTCACGTTTACCAGCTCGTTTCTCATAAATGATTGCAAAGGCATCATCGTCTTACTCAATAAAATACGAGGAAGCAAAAGAAAAGTAATCCGAGTCACCGGTCAGGTATCAATTTTATCTTTTATTTTCGAGTTTTTTTATTCCGTATCATTATTTTTCGCCAAAAGCTTTAAAAATCTGTACAGAGATTCGCTCGTTAATTTTTCCAGTCGTCGCCTCACTGAATATCGTTTTTACTCTCATTTAAATTTATCAGTACATTTCATCCATACTTACCTTAAACCATGCCTAGACGTTGAATTTCACCGAGCAGGGAGGACAAATGAAATAAACGTAGACACTTTTGTCCGAATATTTTGACATTGAATGGAAAATGTGTTTATAGAGCTCGTTGCGCTGGCGAATACAGCCGCCGAACATTCACGCAGCAACAATCAATAATATCATGATAAAATATATAATCTCGTTATTGGCGTACGATATTTATAGTAACAATAAAAATAATTATAGTCATAATATTTATAATAATAATATTCAAGCGCACATATTACATATGTGTAACAATAAGATTTCGTACCTCATACGTATATACAGAATAATTGTTGGAAAATATTCTGTGCTTTGCACACCGTACGCGCATTCGGCATTTGTCGATTCGATCAATTGGCCTCAATCATCCCTCGGGCGATAAAATATAATAATCGAAGAGGAGCTCATTTCTTCGACTATAATATCTTATCCCCTCCGAACGGTAATGCGATGGGGAAAAAAAACACTCTCGGCACCTCGTTGTGCCTTACAATTAATTGCTCTCAGCGATGTTTTGAAGATCGAGCGTCGCGAATCGCGTAATTAAATTGGCAAGCGATTGCGCGAGCACATACGGTACGGTGGATATGGTAACAGGTATGTCATTCTGAATTTCTCATGGAGACGAGTATACTTATCTACCCTCGAAAGTGATGAATGTTTGCGCGTTTTCCTCACGTACCATTGCTCTATCGGATTAAAGCCGTATGTACGTACGCCTGGGTATGCTTGCGTGTGAACTTACGATCTACGGTGTATGAATTATATCTGTAATAATTCTGACACCCGAGAGACTACGCGTACGTACATGATGCTGGAAGCAAGCCGTGTTTCGTCATACGAGAGCGAAATTCACGTACCTCAGAAATCGTGAGCGCTCTATGATCTTATCGTTCGAATCGAATGAGCTGCAGCCTCCAAGGATCTCTCTCTCTCTCTCTCTCTCTCTCTCTCTCTTCACACACATACACAGGAACACATCAACATTCTTCTCTACTGCTCGCGCCTCGCTCCCTAACTCGATTTCCCATTTTTAAATGATTCCGTTTAGTTGAGCTTGTTTTTGTAACCTTAATTTAATGATGTTGAAATTTGCATCGTTGGAACGTAAACGAGAATCAATTCTTTTGAATTGTTCGAATTTTTATTTAGCTGTGAAAATTACTCAAACGATTTTACGTATTCTTACTAGAGATTCGCGACCTCAGTTGGCAAAAAAGACTTTGGATAAGCATAAAAATAAATAAAAGAAAAATGAGCGAAAAAGGCTTTGCACAACAATGATGCAAACTTCAATTAATTTCGTATAAACAATATATGTTGGGAAACCCGATACACAGACGATGGGTTTGAAGTTTGCATCGTTGGAACGCAACGATATTTTTTTGTTTCTCTATTTTGATTAGTATCGACAATCACATTTGTAGATTCGGGTTGTACATCGCTAAATGAGGAGCCTAAAAATGATCGAGGGATTTTGATAGCTCAAATCTGTCAAAGAAAATTTTGAAAAATCAGTAAAAAATTCTTCGTAGCAAACTTCAACATCGTGAGATTCGATTGAACGGTAAGATTTATAATTCGGTTGAATAGATCGCGATCCTGCGAATGATTTCGAATGTGATGAGGTACGTGACAAAATTGTTCGTTCGAGGTGAAATGGTCCATACACGTGTAAAGGGAGTTAGGGGCTCGAGTACGTATCGTATCGAAGGATCCACACCCTCGCACGGCACCATATACTTTACGACCCCATTATGTAAACTCGTCGGATCGGGTGAGCGAAATCTTTGAGACGCAAACGTTGCAGATGAGAAGGTCTCTCCTCTCTATCTCTCGTTCGTTACCCCCCCCCCCCCCTCCCTTCCCGCGAGTACTGACCTTTGCAGCCTTCGATTCGATACGACGCGCGATGTAGGTTGCTTATGTTGTGTATTTCACAAGTTCTTATTTTTTTTTTAACGTTGCTGGATTCAAATATTTGTTGTTGCTTTTTTTCTCCTCCTCACTTTCTCAATGTATAATTTCATTCTAAAAAAATAGATATTTGATTGATGCCAGCAATCGATTTTTCTTAGAATACTTGAGCGGTCGACTTAATACAATAGAAAAAGATTTGTACAAAAGGGTATGTGCTTTGTATACAATTGTTCGTTTCTTTTTCATTTTTATTTTTCACTTCAGGCACTGACCTTTCGCCGAGATTCGCCACACGAAAGTTTCGATATGAGCAAGGCATTCGACATTTTATTAAAGTGATTCGACGCTCGTACTGAATCACAGATCAAAAGGGTTGCAGTACAATTGATTGCATTTAACGTTGGTCACCGGGTATTACAACAACAAAAATGTACAACGAGTATGGGAAACTCTTGAGCGCTTTTTGATAAACAAAGTAATAATATCGTCCTGGTAGTATTAACGAGGGGTATATATTATTGTAGTGTAAAAAAGGTATACTTAAACTACAAGACAATCATTTTACGTATGTATTGATTCACCGAAATCCCACACAAAGAACCATTGTTTAAAACTAGATCACCGCATATATCCCGGATTAAAAAAAATTATAAATATATATATATATATATATATATGATGCTTGTAATAAATAATGTTCTCTTTTTTTTCATTTTTCTCGTTGATAAATATATTTAACGAATGAGCGATGCATACATCAGCGTTTTATGTTACGATTGGCTCACGTGAGCCATTTCCCTTATCTTATATTTACTCTTAATCTCTAATCGTTCATGGAACATACAATGTTTAATATATCATAGATATATGGGACCAAAATCACCAGTCTCCGACGCCCTGTCATGCTCCGAACGTGGCGACCGTCGTTTTTCCCCAAAAAAAAAACAGCGTCGAACGCTCGACGTGATCGAAGAGTTCGTCGTATTGATCAATGGAGAAAATCGATAGATTGCGACTAGCAGCTACGAAGGGTTCCGTGCGCTAAAATCGACTCGCCACTTGATCAGCTTCTTTTCCTCCCCGTCCTCGTCTTTCGATAAGCGAGATGATGAAAAGTGTCGCTATTTTCTGATCAGATCGGAGCTGACATCGGAGACCAGCAAGCAATCGTAAGAGAAGCCTTACGAACTACAAAGTGTTTTTACTTAACGAACAAAATCGTGACTGCGGAAATAAATCGCGAGCAAGGATAGAGATGCAAATAAGAAGAAAAAGAAATGCGGGACGTACCTCCCGAATTTCTTGAATCGATAAAATACTTTAGAATGTCAAAGCGATTAATCGAAACCGATTTAAAGTACCGAACGGATTTGGCAAACTTAATAATAACGATAATGACAATAATAATAATAATATTGATATTATATTAATGATAATAATAACAACGTAAAATGGTCGCCCACATAGGCGTACTCGATTCAACCGAGCGTGTATTTCCATTATTGTTCAAATAATGAAATCACGCTGGATTATTATATATATAGATATTTTTTTTTTTGGTGACGTCCGCAACAACAATAGAGATAAAAAAAAATTACGTGCAATATGAAGATTCATTCGTCCGATTCTTTCGCTCCGGAAATATATATATATATATATATATATATATATATATATATATATATATATATAACATTATCACACGCGCTCGATTAATTGACACGATTTTTTTCGTCGTTCTCTCCGAGTTTGGACTTTCCCGCTTGGGAAAGAACCGGAAGTTCTGATTGTCGTTGGTTATTTCATACGATTAGCTCGATCGATATTCGACGATCGACAAGTATCTCAGCATCGTGACGATCGGACAGATGGAATTTCCATCGAGCTTGTGTACATTACGTTCATATGTTTCCGTCTTAAAGACAATACGGATGACAGAACTGGTAAACTAACCTCTGGCTCCGTTCCGTTTTCTTCATTATACCTTTCTTGTAGTACTGCCTGATACTTCGACTGAGCTTGTCGTAATTCATTGCCGGGCGATTCTTGCGCTTACCCCAGAGTCTCGCGACTCTCACGGAATCTTCGATCTTGAAGACACCCTTGGTACGATCGAGCCAGCGTATACACGAACCGTGGAGTGCCGGGCTCTGAAGGAGTTCCTTCAGGAATTGCCACAGGTGGATGTGAGAACCGCCGTTCCTCATTTTGCCAGTGCCGCTCACGCTCGATGCGCTGGTGGCCTCTTCGTCCTCGTCTGTGACATGTCAAAATCAGAGACTGTGAGAGTATGACGGGAATAAAAATTCGGTCGAACAAGTTTAAAAAATGACGGATTGCGGCCGAGTTGCATTTTAAGTTTTTCAGAAATTTATAAATAATCGATAGGTTCGTTATAGATTTTATCATATGCAGAGTGACAATAACACTGAGAAAAATATGATTTTTCATGGTTTTTTGAGTCTCCTTTGAAAAAGGTATAGCGTATTTGTGCAATGAGAGGTATTTGCCAGAAAAAAATTAGCATTCCGGAACAACAGTCAAAGTTCCATTTTGAGTTCAGCGGAATGAAAATGATTCAATTACGAATACCAAACTAGAATACTATATATTTTTTTCGAAGAGGATTTGAGAAGCCACGAAAAATCGCATTTTCTGCAGACCCAAAATTTGCCCGTGAAACTTTTAGAAAAAAAGCACGGCGAACTTCCAATTGTCACCTTTCATGTGACATTTGTAGATAGTCTATATTTTGAATATAATTTATAGATATTCTCCGATACTTCGATGATTGCAGATAATCGATAATTCATCCATGGGCCTTTGTGGACTTTTATATCGCATGCAGTAACGGAGGATACTGAGTACACACAAACCTATAAAATGTATGTAATCAAGTGCTCTAATACCTATTAAATGAATTCGAAATTGAATGTAAATGCTCACCATCGGAATAATCCATGGCGCAAGGGGAGCCTTTGACACTCTCGGATCCTGGACTCGTCAACGACGACGAGGACGGACTCGGATTTCCGTTGCTCTGAGGTCCCACGACGCTCGTGGGGCTCCAACATGCAGCCAAAGTGTTGCGCGGTGATTCCTCGACGGCGGCTTTCCAGATCTCGAGTTGAGCGTGCAGCATGCTACCGCACTAAAACACATTGATGAAAGGAACGGCCTTGTCAATGTCGCAGTCGTTTTTTTCTCTTCTTCTCGTCAGCGGATTATTTCTCGAGTATTCTCGAATATTCTCAAGTACGAAAATATAGTCATATTTATCAAAACGTCGTATTGCGAGTTGATGGGGAAATAGGTCAGGCGTATCTGCCGGAAATTTACGGGTCTCCAGCTTCCTTTTTTACTTTGAATTCCAAATGTGTCGCAAAAAAATCGTCTTGTATAATTTTACTTTCGACAGATAATAATTGAAAAAAAAACAATTTACAGAATTTCTCGCAACGAAAAATTTTTCCAATTCCAGTCTTTGGCATTGCTCTCTGAGGGCGAAAAAAACACGAAACAACGTGAATCATCGACCAATCCGATACTTCGGACTCGATTATCCGTATCGAGATTATCCGAAATAACGAAAAAAAGAGAAGAAAAGAAGCAACGAAAGAAACGGGATTCCCCGAATTCCGGTGTGAGTTGTTAGCACGGCGAGCTGGTCGCGTGGTCGTGTCTCTACGTACGAGACGTAAGCGGCCAACACCGAAAGAGCTACTCGCGCGCGAAGAGAAGAGAAAGCGGCGCGACGCAACAGGCGGCTTGGCAATGCCTGGCTTGACCTACTTCGGCCGATAGCCGCAGCGAACTCTCGACGTTGCTCCGCCGTGTTCTCGCTGCAGCAAATGCGGGATACAACAACGCGCGGGAACGCCGCGCTGCACTATACACGAGCAACAACAGAGGTATATAAGTTCTGCAGGGCTCTTTCTCTCCCTCTCTCTCTCTCTCTCTCTCTCTCTCTCTCTCTCTCTCTCTCTCTCTCTCTCTCTCTCTCTCTCTCTCTCTCTTTCTCCATCTATCTATCTCTCTCCTCGATTTTTTGCGCGAGAGAAGAGACGCTAGTATATATACACGGCTATGGGAATGAAGAAACAAACGTGAACGCACCTTAGATGCAGTTATGCTCGCGGCTCACGAGTCTTTATGCATCGTGACGACACGGTCCACATGATTCAGGACTCGAGCGCACTCGCAGTTCGCTAGTGAGCAAACAGCTATACTCGCCAGATAGAAAGGCTCCTTTTTGTGTGTGTGTGCGCCCGCGCGTTTGTTTGTGTGTTGTGTGTGGTTATGTCTTGCAGAAAGAGCGAGGAAGAGAAAGAGAGAGCGAAAAACCTATATATACCTACAGGGTGACGATTACAAGGTGGCCATGTGTTTTTAAGGATCTTGCGAGTTAATTTTGCGGCTGAGAAAGATATGACTTTCAATTGTTTTTCAAGAGAAAAACCAAAATTCCAGTCCTAACTTAGTAGAATAAAGATAATTGACGCAATTAACTAGCTCGTGGCCGAAAAAAGAGGAATTTCCATGATTTTTTTTCTGGGAACACGTGTGCAAGTTTTCAATCTTTTTACATTGAAGAGTATGGTTTCAAGTATCTTTAAAACGTTTGTATTGAAAAATATTTACATATGTGGTAGATACGACGGTTTGTGCAGGGCGCTGTTTGAAAAACGACCTTCGCGGTGACCACTGCTGCTCGGAAACAAATTATCCGAAATAGACAATCAAACGCACTGCGTTTTTGCATGAAATAATCTAGTGCTTGGACGGAGGCTTCAATAAAATATTGATTTATGAAAGATTGGTCGCATTCCGAACTGAAAGTATCAATTTCCGGTGAAAAAACGCTCTTTTTCGTTGATGAAAAAGAATGCAGCGAAAAAAAATTCCTACGTTTAAGCATTATTTTTTGATATGTGAAAGCAGTTTGAAAAATTTGAAGTAGATCGGTGCAGTGAGTTTTGAGATATTATGCTCACCAATCTTGAAAAAGTTGTTTTGCGAAAAACGCGTTTAAGGTTCGCCGGTTCGCGGAATCTACCTATAAACGCCCACAACTCCCTCAGTTTTGAACGGATCGACTTCGAATTTTCAGGGAATATTTATTAAATATTACATTTTCAAAATCCATCGAAAACCAAAAAATTGATTTTATCAAAAAAGTCAACTGATCCTTCGATTCCAAACACGAAGCACTTGCAAAAAAAACTTTTTTTAAATCGAATTTTATTTTATTTACCGACTTTAAAATGCATTTTTGATCATTTTTTTTCTCGATAACCGGATGCACAAAAAAAAGTTTCCTGAAGTGTGTTGGATTCGAAATTTAATAATCTTCATTCCGCTGCACTTGAATAAAAATGTTAATTGTTTTCTGGAAGGGTAAATTTTTGCCGGCACACACCACCCATCACAGAAATACGCTATATATATATTTTTTCGAAGCGATCTTGAAAAAACCATTGCAAGTCATATTTTACTCAGTCGCAAAATTTGCGCGCTAGATAATTGAAAAACGCATGATCACCCCATAGCTGTCACCCTGTATATCACATGTATTATTTCTGCAAACACACACACGCATCTATACATATGAGAAGTCAATTTTAAGGGGATACACCAGTGGGACACTTTTAAAAAATCGATTTTTTTTGCCTTCTTCGACAGTTTATACTTTCAAGAATATCCTGTAAAAATTTCAAGGCCGTATCTCTATAATTTTATTTTGCAAAAATCGATCGTTAAATCTTTGAATGCGTTTTTCTTGAAATGAGATTTTTTTAATTTGCTGACATTGTAACTCAAAGAGCAATTATCCGATTGACTTGAAATTTAAACTGAGTACTCTTGAATATATTTTCTCTACAATGACGTAGGATATTTTTGATTGGATGCAAATTGACGATGTGGCGTTGAAAAAAACGACCATTTTATAGGCAAGAAAACAGACTTTTTTCATAACTACGTCATTTCGTTAGATTTTGAAATTTTTCGAAAATCCTACGTCATTGTCAGGAGATACCTTCCAGTTTAACCACATTTTTTCCTTTTTCGGTTTCAGCTACTCGATCGGCTGGAATCCGGTGTGCAGTGGAAGAACTTTTTTTTTGCGCCTCCGAAGGTAGCGCATACGTCGCTTGGATCTCAATATTTTTCTAGAAAAAAATTATGTAATATAGGTCAAATATAGCCAAATAAATTCTTAATTTTCCGAAACATTTAATTGAGTACTTTTCTTCCAATAAATTCGCGAAAATCACCCAAATTTTCAGCGTTCACACTGGTATAGCCCCATAAAGACATTAGACATCGAGAACCGCCGTTTATGCCTAATGTCCTCAAAATTAAGCTTAACCAATGTGATATTGATATAAAAGCCATTTCAAGGACCAAATCATTGATTCATAAGACATGTCAACTCCTAAATCATTGATTCATAAGACATGTCAAGATTCGTCCTTAAAACAGCCAAATGTTCTGACAGTCAACATAACATAACAACTTCAAAACACTTTTCCACCATATACATTTGCGCATGGGTGCCTGTGTATAAACTTACTCGTTTGTACAAAGAGTGAGAAATCGAACAAGAACAACGATGTTTCGATCGCTATTTCGAAATGGAATATCGTCCGGGGACTACCGACAACCCTGCGTGTCTCGGGAAACCATACTCGTAAACGATGTTCTGGCTGAGCTAGTTACGAATAATTGCTCAACTCCTCGTCGTTGTCATCGTCTCGGGAACATTGGGGGGGTTCGAAACGGGAATTCATGGCGGGATCGTCGATGGATGAGACAGTTCACGACCACCAAGAATCACATTTCGAGTCAAAGGATATCGAACAACGATGAGAGAAGAAATACGTCAATGGGTGGTTGCCTCTTTGTCAAACCGCGTCAATTTTAGATGGGAAAATATTCTATTTTGGGGCAGAGTGCGATGTCAAGAGGGATCGACGTGGAAGAAGTCTCTTCGATAAATGCGTAAATCCGGTGTATTTTCGGGGCATATCATATTAATTTTGGCTCGGTGATACTGGTGCGCCGCGAAATTGCCTCTTTTATTCTTAAACGGTTAACCGCAAGCTCACCAAAACATTTACGGCGCACAATATGTGAAATAATTCGATGGGATAGCCGCCGGGACTAAATTTAATCGAGGAATAACAGCCGAGAGCTCTAAATTGAACGTGGCACGACAACATTTGGAATCATAATATATACGTTTAAGGAGATAGCTCGAATTAGCCGGAAAGCGACAGGGAGGGTGAGACGCGACATTTATTTCTTCCTATTCCCCAATATATTTCTCGAAATAATTCGGTAAGCTAAATTCATCTTCGGAACGTCTATTTTCGAACTGTTCCTTCTTTGTCCGTCGTAAAGTTCAGATTGTGATACTGAAATTCTCGTTGAAAGTTTTGTCGAGCTGGTGGGGTCCATGAACGCTTCTAGGGCCAGCTGCAGTCGATGAAATGTTGAAGATTTTATCGTAGATGAATCAATACCCTGTTTGAAATGAGCGGTAAGCGACCTTGAAGTGATACTTGAGCTTCAAAGTTCAAAGAGGCTCCTTCAGAGACACCTTCTTGTGGAACGAATGATGGGAGATGGAGAAGAAGTTGCATGTCTATATTGATAGGCGTCTCAAGGTAGTTAATCGAGACTCGAGTTCGCCACGATAGTCTAGGCCTGCATCTCCCGTGGTCTACTCGCCAGCTCAATAATGGTGAATGTATGATAGAGTGCGCGTATGGTCAGCGCGAAGATGTCGGATAAGGACCTCGCAAGCGTTTTACGAGGAACTTACGGTACTCCTCCCGGCAAAGAGCGAGCCCACGAAACTCGTTTCGACCGCCGCCGCCGCCGCCGCCGCCGCTTCGGACGAGCAACGACGCACGTAGATTTCCAAGAAATTCACTTTCACCCGGCTTTCCTGTCCCCCTCCTACGCTCGATCTTTCGCAATCACGACTAACGACTATGAGTGAATTCACGTTAATACACATTATTCGTCCGATCGTTTACGTGCGGTACAATTTCGTTTCTTCGCAACTGTTTTCATCATCGAAGATGCGTGTGTAATCATCGGTGGATATGTACAGCCGAGGATCTTGTCCCAGCAAAGCGATTCGTGACGAAGCGGATTTGGAAACGGAAGTCCGGGATACGGAGAAGAATTCCATCATGGGGTACATTGGTAGAGAGAACAACCCAGCGGACAGCGTGAGGGATGAAGTCGTGGCATAGGATGACCTCAAGCAACCACGATCTTAGATCTCACAGGTCTTGAGAAGATGTCTGATTTCAGTACCCCGAGAGGAAAAGTATTTTTGACTGAAAGTATATTTGTCGGTCTGCACAATGTTCATTTGATTTCTCAAAAAGATCAATCATTATTCAAACCAAAGCATTCAGTTGATTGTTATTGAATCGAAGGAGAATGGCGCACCTAAAGCGATCAAAATTCTAACCAACTCATAACTCCCTATTCGCTGCAACCAAGTGCCCACAAGTTGCGAAACGGTCCAGGTTAATTAAGCGTAACCGTGCTCATGAATACAAGTGTTACATTTGTTTGGGTTCTTCAAGTGAAGCGTCTTGTTGGAGTTAGGAATCAAAGAAACCCGACCATCAAAGGCCTGAATCAAGGATTACCATTTCTTCGAGTCTAACGAACGTTTCGTAGGAAATAAACGGCAATTTACCAGCTCGAACTAAATAAACAAGCCAACCAACCACATTTGGTTGACATGGTGAATTTTTCGTCTTGGTATGGTGGGGGATTGTATCCTCAACGAATGATAGTCTTTACCGATACGTTCGCTTGCGGTGGTTATCATCGGATGACGGTCCAAGACACGATCTCAATTGAACCTTTGTCACTTTTATCGCGGAATTGCGACTTAATTACGAGGCAAGTACTACTTTCAATCTCCGACGCACACTACATCGCCTTATCGTCACGCACTTAGCGATGCTTATCGGCGTTAGAATTCCAATCCGTAAGCGAACTATCCGCACCTCGGTCGTTTCATGATCTGCATGTAAGGCCGTGGCCGCCTCCAGGGATTAAATTCATTCACGATACGACGAAAGAGGACTCACCTGCGGTGCTCTCTGACAGAAATCTTCTTCCGTGAGTGTTGCCAAGGTCGTCCCATCGATGTTGAAACTATCCAAGGGCACCGAGGGTAAATGTAGTTGTCTCCGTGCCCACTGGACCCAGGCAGCTACATCGGCGGCGCTCCAACGGCGGGGTTCTAGTCGGGCAAAGCGTGAAACAAAACTTTCGTTAAGCGTGTCATGCCCGAAAGTGTTGATGCGTGTACGTCACGCGAGGGGGAAGAGAAAAAAAAAAACAAAAAGAAGCGGCAACTCTTCGATGACAGTGGGAGACGCATGAACGCGTGCGCGACCTTCGAACCTCAAAACGACCTTGCGTGGTTCTCGATCCTGGCGCGAGGCAGAGAAAGAGAGCCAGGCAACGGCGAACGAGAAGTTTCGTAATTCAGCGTGAGCCACTATGGAACTTATTTCCCGAGCGTGACGTCATGCTCTGCAAAACGCTTTGAGGCGGCAATACACGGCAATGGCGGAATATGATGTGGTTGTGTGGCCCGCGTGCAGCACTAGGAAGAAACCGGTCGTGAGAGCGAGAAACTACGACTTGTAGCCTCGGGCCAATCGACAGCTTTGTACAGCGAGTTGTCTTTCCTCGAGCTTGTACATGGGTTTCAGGCACACCGGATTATCCTCGAGTACGGACTTATAAATGATGCGTGCATAAGAATAGGAGTAACGGAAATAGCCAATGCGGGAGACAACATTATCCATCTGTACGCAGCTTGACGCAACAGATTTCCAGTTGCGTCGTTGCGAATGAAACGTCGTTACACAGGAATCGAACGATTCGTCGCTCGGAAGGTTTTGTGCACAAAAAGAACGAGGGATGACAGAAGGAAGCCATGCATGCGGGGACGAAGGAGATGATCTCTTACCTGGATGAATGCCGAGGGCCACGCACGTGTTGTCGAAATCCTTCTGGAGTTGTTGAATCGCGAGACTGAGGACAGGCTCGATTTGTTCCCTGGCAAGATCACCGACGCACTCGCTGCTCTCCATATCCTCGACGAAGCCGGTACCAACTCCGCCGAGATCGACGGGTCTGAGATTGTACTTCTTCTGAAAGCTCGTATCCCGCAGAACCTCTCGTAGCAGCTGATGATCGCTCTTCTCCGACTGGTCTTGAAAAATGTCTTCCTCTGTGCTCTTCGGGGGACCACAGGTAACGTTTCCGCTCTTCAATAGAGCATCGTCGTCCGGAACTTCGATCTTCAGCACCGCATTCCCGTACTCCTCCGGAAGGCTGCCTTCCTCGGTTTCCGTCGCGAGCTTGCCACTTTCATTCGTTTTGCCGAAGAGCAAATCTCGCAGGGGCGAGCTTGAGTGCTGTTTGTTGGAATGGGGAATTGGCGAGGGCGACTGGGACGAGCTGATCGAGCGCGGTTCCTCCTTGAAGAGAATCTCTTTCAACAGTGGATTCGACTCGCCGCGTTTCGGGAAGAAATCGGTGTCGAGAGTGTTGTAAATGTCCTCTTCGGTACGGGGTGGCGTGCATGGTACGGTGCAGTCGGTCGAGTCTTCCTTGTACCCGAGGCTCTCGGCTAGAAGACTGAACGGGTTGAGATGTTCAGTATTTATCGACAGAGAGAAAGAACAGGAGTAAGGCTGCATGTCCACCTAAGCCGTGAGAAGAGGAGCGGAACTAGGAAAAATCAACCGATAAAATCAGTAGATCCATAGTGGAAACCAATAGATTCAGCGGTTGATTGGTTCATTTTTTTTTACCTTGGCTTCTCTCCTTCCCGCTTTTGTCGACGGGCAGCCCAATCCTCGGACCAATTGTTATCTCTGGCATTAACCACGAGGCAATTAAAAATAAACTCTGCCTGGAATAAACCTTCGACACAGTGCGTGGAAAAGCACCCAAAAAAGTACGGCCTGAACTTTTCTTTCCTTCATCAATGTAGAATGAAAAATGGATAAAGCGCTAAGTACAGCAGAGTGAGTTTCGACATGAAAAATTCTGTACGTTCTTCGATACGTCAAAGTATCGTTTATTTTTAAAGAAAAGATCAAGTAGAGTAAAACTTGATCCGTTGGCATCCTCATTTCTAAACATTTTTTGATTCTCCGCTTCATCAGGAAGATATTTATCAAAATGCCACGATCCCTGCATCAGAAAGAATCCCCGTACGTCTCAAGGATCGACATACGCGCTACAAGAAGTCGAATCTACTGTCTCATTCCAGCTCTCCAGATCAAGAAGTAAGTGTTCAATAATCTCAATAACCGTGTTTGTCTATTTGCGCCTTCGGATGGTGAAAATCCACTTTTCGACTTCTTCGAAGCTTTCGAATAGGGACGAAGGGCATAGGGTCCTCTATGATAAGTGACTCACCGTGATTCGTGAAGTATGGCCAACAGATCGAGGCTTTTCTCCCTCTTGACCGGTTGTTTCAGCGCTTCCGGACTGGTGTTGTACAATTGTGCGCTTTGCGGGCTCTGTGGGACGTAATAGGGGCTGGTCGGGTAAGCGGGGGAAGCGTCTCGCGAGTAATTCGGCGACAGGTCCTCCGTTCCACCGGGATACGGCGGGCTTGGATAAGTCGTGGGTGAATTCGGTCTCGGCGAGTGTACCTCTTGCTTGATCTGCGCCGGTTTGAGGATACAATCTTGGCTGCTCGTTACATCGTAGTCGTCGGGCAACAACGAGAGATCGAATTGAAAGGTGCTGTAATCAAAGGGCGACGAGAAGCCAGCCGACGAGGGCACAGTCTGTGGCATCTGCGAAACAGTGGGAAGAGGGGGAAAAAACGAAATATTCATCATTAGACGGAAATATATAACGAGATCGCTGGGGCGTGAAACGCTCTTCTGTCTAAACGTCAAGCGCGCATAGCTGCGAAAAAAAATAAGAATAAAATGATCTCCGGGAGGTGTTAACTCTTTGGCCGTGTCTGCGCGTCGCTTTTGTACTCCCATAAAACTCATCTCCAGCCGTAACTGTGGCAGTGGAGCCGTGCTATATAGTCTTGCGGACTCGCGCGCACGGAGTAGGTAGAGACGTCCACTGGCAAAAGAGCCTCTTGGCCAGAAGACCCCGCGGGTGTATGTGTGTGCATCCAGGGACGATGAGAAAAAGGAGCAAGAAAAAAAAATGACGACGGGAGGACGGGTTGCGTCCATGGCGAGTGCAGCCCGCCTAAACACTTTCTCCTGCGAGGATCCCCGCGGATAAACGCACACCCTTAAACATACCTCTGTACATAGCATGCAAACTCTAGTCTCTATACACTCATCCGTACACTTACCTTCCCGTACAGTAATGTGTATACCTATAGACGTAGATTACGAGAGAGTCTAGAGAGATCTCTCGGTGCTCGCGAGCGCGCGGCTCCTCGCCGAAGAGGGGTGTATATACGGGGCCATTTATCTTGGCCGTGTGTTTATTGCCCGTCGTGTGTTTGACCTCGCATCAGTTTGTTACGCTTTGTAAGCCCATTACAGAGTTCCCAGTGGATATTCCTGGGCTTTGAGAGCGCGGTTTGCTCCGAGGCGGGGTCGCGCTCTGACATCTTGACGTAGTGCATCGCAAAGGTCGACGAGAAACAAACGATTATACCCGGTGCGCTCACGGGGAACGGGAGAGAAAGAAGGCGAGCGCGCGTGGACCGAGAGAAGCCCCCCGAGCGTGTAGAGACCACAGCCGGTTCGGCCTTTCGATACGCTCGCCACCACCGATACACGCCGTATCCACCGGTGCGTAAAATACTCGTACGCGAGACTCGTCGTCAACGCGGGCCAGGTATAAGTGTAACACCACACCTTCGTACGGGGAATCTTATGCTTTCTGTTTCGAAAACGGAGAACATAAAATTTGGTATACCCGGCTATATGGATAAAGAGATACAGGCAGATAGACAGGACTATTTCCTTAGTTCGGAAATCCTTGAGGCTTTTTACGTATTACCCGTTTCCAATTGAACCCTCTCGTAACATCCCCTACTCGCACTACGCTCATCTGACTCAACTTCC
Organism: Ophion ellenae; assembly: GCA_963210295.1. NCBI lineage: Eukaryota > Metazoa > Arthropoda > Insecta > Hymenoptera > Ichneumonidae > Ophion > Ophion ellenae. The sequence continues at coordinate 62,709,980 of OY723387.1, forward strand.
GATGCGTCCACAGCAGTCTTAAGCCATGACGTACATTCGACTGCGAAGTTGGGTCTGTTTGGGACGGAAATGTCCAAACTGAAATCAGTAGTGCAACGAGATGGTATCCAATTTGGGTATGTTCGGTATCACGCTGACTTTACGCGCAGCTTTCCTTTGGTTATAAAAAACGCGGATAATGAACATTTGCTGTTAGAGACCGGACACCGATTGCTCGTATAACTTTCCAATGTTTCTCCTTTTTTTGTGTCTGTGGGTTCCTGCCTGCCGGATTCGCTACCGTTGCGGTTGCAGGAAATCGAGTTCCATTGACGTCACGAACCGCGTAAGTCCCTCCAGCGCGTATCAGTTCAACGTAGCCCGTTCGTTTTACTCTCACTTCTTTACTCTCCTCGGTGGCGGACAGGCCCCCTTGGTATTTTCAAAGTTGACGTATCCATCGAAGCGCAGCAAAAATGCCCGCGTAACGAAAGAAGCAGTTCGGATACCTGATACGTCGTCTTTACACCGAAGCCGGACGAATTTTAATGACGTTTGCGCTATTATCGTAGCTTAAATCTGCAAGAAAAATCTGGGTGACTCTACAAGATTGATTCTCATTGGGTTGCAACGATGCAATCTTCAGCGTCATTGAAGAATTCGGAAAAAAGTCTGTAAGCTCGTTATTTGAATTTCAGTGATTTCGGTCCTATTTCTCGTGGGAGGACGAGGTGGTATTGTGTAGTGAGCGCAAAGTTCCGATCGGTAGGATCCGATCGCTCGAGAGTTATAATAGCTCGAAAAGGTTGGATGGAAGGATCGAGAGTGTGGCAGCAGCAACGAGTGGGAAGAATCGATGGTCCCCAGGGCAAGCTCGTAACTAGAGCGATTCAAGATGGCAGAGAGTCTCGGCACTAGAGTCATAGCAGCCGCTGCCGCGGCGTCGGAGGAGCATATAGAGATCGGGCAAATCGACCCGATCTTTACCAAGAAGCACACCCATCTGTATAACTATGTATCACGTGTGTGTTGTATCTTGCAGACGGACACAGATCGGTTCGACGACCCCGGTGGAACTGAGAGGTTCAAGGACCACGACCTTCGCTCTCTCTCTCTCTCTCTCTCTCTCTCTCTCTCTCTCTCTCTCTCTCTCTCTCTCTCTTTCTTCCTCTCTCGGGCCTATGAGAGTTACAACAAATGGTGGCCGTTACGAGAGACTTTTTCTCACTTTCTTGGCATAACAACCGCGCATTATCGTTGCGTTATCAAGGAATCATTGACGAGGATCCCTGACTCTTATCGAATGTGAAAAAATCAAAGATCTGGGGACGAAGTATACTAGGACAGGTATGAATCGCCCAGGGGAAAAAATCGTAATATGGCAGGACCAGGACCATCGATGACTGCGCCATGGTTTTGACGTTTGCATCGTCGGAACGGATCGAAAACTCTTTTTTTTTTTTCTTATTCGACACTTTTTTTTACCAGAAATATTTTGTTTACAAATTTAGGTTGTAGAATGTAGAAAAAATCCTAAAAAACGATTTATTCTTCTAGGCTAAAAGTCGAAAAAAATTGGACGATGACCAGTTATTGGTTGAAAAAGAATGAATTTTCGTTGTATTCTAACCATGCAAACTTCAACATCACAACTGTGCCAATAAACTATTTTTATTTTTATTATATTATTTTTTATCACGTGCGTTTCTTGTCAATATCTCGGACCTCGTCTGAACGTCGTCTCGATTCCCCCTCCCGGTCCGTCAAGCGTGAAAAAAAAACTGCGGACGCACACAGAAATGAGCATCTTTTTCATTCATCCTGGCTCGCCAGTCGGGTATCCCAAAGGTTCCCAGGAGTACGTGACGTGCGTGCGATGACTAAGCGTATCGGTGTCTGACCGAAGAATTCGAAACTCGTGGCTCGTTTTCAGACACAGCCATGACGTGTATTCCGTGCTATCGAGATTCCTATTAGATGTCTCGGTAACATCTGTGCTCCTACTTTGATTCAGGAACTATGAATCGAGTGTGCACTCAACTGAAGATGGCCTACATTGTGTTCTAGGGTTTTTCAAAATAATTAACGAACGCAAGAGTCCTGGTCATTTACGAAAAAGTTGCCAATTTTTGGTTCATCAATTTGTCGCTAATTTTCGAGCTGAATTTTTCGAATTGATTAGGTAATGCTTCGATTACCTTTGATTGTCGATCGTGAAGTGACAACGTGAAAGGAACAAACGAAATCACCTTGAGTCGTGGTACAATTTTCCAACAATATCCATACAATTTTTCAATTTCTCTCACTCTATCGATACATTTGCATGAAGTACTCCACAATGGTACACCGTGCACATAAATTGCAACACGAGTTTCAAAAAAACACATCGAAATTTCGAAAAAAAGCCGAAAATTAAAAAAAAATTATAGCGGTTTTCGAAGACTGATATTCGAAACACTCGGGCAGAAATTACAGAAGGAACAGCAGCCGCACGAAATCAAGAGTCGCAAAGTCAGAGGAACGCACACCTAAGCCATTTTACTGATCAGAGTTTCGAGCGAAAATAGTAATTAAAAAATAAAAATCTCAGGAAAATTTTGAAAACATTCCAGGCGATCCAGTATAAAATTACGCAACTTTTTACATGTTTGACATTTCCTCTTAGGCCCTATAGTTCTTGAGTTACGTTGCATTTTCCAAATTTCGTCTTTTTTAGCCGACAATGAAATAAAATTGCGAAAAAAATCGTCCGAAACTTAAAAAAAAACGAAAATGGAACTCCTGCTACCCCGTTCAAGTTTATCATAGATAAACATGACGAAAATGTTTTCCATAAGTCCAATGCTCGATGGTTGAAAAAAATTTGAAAAACAGTCACGTACAAAAGTGCGTATCGAGTCGAAAAAAAATCATAAAAAATATTTTTTTAAACGAAACCAAAGCTGAATTTGTTCTCTTCAAAACGCCGTTCGGTAAATTTTTTTTTTTTTACAAAGCTAGGTAACCTTTCCTGTTTTCTTTTTTAATACACGGATGTACTTCTCATTTGTCCCTCCCCTCCATCGCTGCACGGCGGGACAATTTTTTTCGAAAAATCCACGTTGAGTCATGCGGATTCCCTGGATGAACGAAAAAGCAAAAGCCCCGCTGCAAATATGCCATCATAGGCACTTGGAAGATAGAATCTTCTCAGATAGAGAGATACAGTGTGCGCGCCTTCCTCTCGATGCAATTCGACTTGAGGATTCATTTCACTGATTGCGATATAGCTATTTGAAGTAGTCCCGCTTTGGTTGTGGAAACGTGGCTGAAGTAGTGGAGTCTACGACTTATTTACGGAAAAATAGCGGTCCAGGTCCGTTTTGGACCACCAATCAAAGTAACTTCCCTACCCGATTAGCTGCGAATCTAATTGCGATATTGTATTGAAACTTAATACGTGTCAAAACGTTTTCAAATTGATCTGCTAGTTATTAAACAGCAGTATTTATCGACACCGGTAATTACCAATATTTGACATGTAACATTTCTCTTATAGTATCGACAGGATGACAGATGCACTAATTGTCAGAAAAGAGCCACTTAAATGAACGAAATGGCTTATTCACAAGTGGCCAACGAAATATCAAGATAAAACACATACAAAATTCGATTATTCAAAGTATTCTCTAGTTCGACGAGTATCTAATTATTGAAATAACGACTATTCCATTCTTCAACAAATCATTCGGTGGAACCCCCCAATGACGCGTCAGCAGGAGTAATTTTTTTATTCAGCGTTGAACGCAACAATTGAAGACTTATCTATTCTTTCCAATATCAATTTGTGTAACTTCCTACATACTAGTTTCAAATGAGCTTGAAGAAATGAGCTCATCTCTGGAATGCAACGAAAATTATTATTTTCCAATTTCTCGACGATTTTTTGGCGAATCTCCGTTACGTAACACCCTCAATCATGTTTCAAGTCGGGTATTTAAAATTGAAGAATTTAAATATGAAAGAAAAGATTTTATAAAATAATAAAAATGAGGAAATAGAAATATAAAGAAGAATTGTTGCATTCCAATGATGCAAACTTCAAGACCATAATTTCAACTACAGTTTCCGTTTTTCGATACCAGAGGATAGAGAAGGCAGTTGAAAGGGGCACTTTGCTGTGACAGACAGACACGATAAAACGATAATGATTCCCAATCGCTAGGGAACCCTAAAAAGATCTAGTACACCGAAAAAAACGCATGCATTTACCAATGCTGAAGAACAAAATGCCCATTAGAGGTCCTATTGGAGGACCAAGATCCAGGAAATTCCATTGCACGATTAGTGGTGCGTAACAATTGATGGGGCGATGATACGAGAGCGATGAAATCTATTTCCGTATCCGTCGGGTAAAACCAGACGATTAGCACGATCGATGAATCCTCGCGTATAGTTAGGAGTTTCGGAGACGTTCTCCTTCTATTAGCTGTATCCACATGTGTACACGGGACTCCGCGGTGCGCGATTCTTCTCGTATAGACCGAGGAGAGGCAAGCAAACAAGTGCCTCTTCGGAGAGTTATAATGTAGTCGTATACCAGATGAAGGAGGAATAAGAGGCAGCGACGCTCACCAGGGTAGCCTACAACCGCGGCACGGAGAGAACCACACAAGCCCCGAGAGGGACGTACATTTTTCAATCCCGGGATAAAACGAGCCCGAGTTACATCGCCAAAGAGCGAAGAGAAGCCGTTCGTCTCGTGAATATATCCCGATCGGGGCAATAAGCAAGGGGAGATCGCGAGATAGAGACAGGACTTGGCAAGATTTCGCATTAGAAACTCGCGCGCACTCGCGAAGTCTCTTGCAAAACTCCGATGTATCTCCTTTTTATCCTAATTGTCTCCGGAACCCTGCAGACTGCCTCATCTGATTGAGTATACGTTATTTTCAGTAGAAAATCGTAGGGAGCCCGGACTATCCCTATGGGATCTCAGAAATCAAACATCCTCTTGTTCAGTCCCATTTTCTACATTAAAAATTTAATGAAAAATTTCTTATTTGATACACAATAAAATTATTGTCATTTTAATTTTCATAATTAAATCATAATAAAAAATATTATTTAATTGTTTATGTGAAATATGGACACGATAAAGGACGATCTTTCATATTATTTCACATACAGTAATATTCGTCAATTATTGTTTGATTAACGTTAAAAATTCCATAGTCATTTTATCATAATTTTCAAATATTATTACATATTAACATTGTTATAAAAAGTGATATCATTTCGTTTAATAAATCATGAGTAAAAATGAGGGCCCAGGGTTATACCAGACGCGCTATATATTCATGACGCTCGACACTCGCAATAAGCGCCCACTTCATAAAAAGATTCCCACGAGGCACATTTTTGCAACGTTTCTATGCGTTAACTGCAATGTTACATTCGTGCTGCATTGTGTGCACTTCTCGGAACAAGCCAAGGCGTATACGGGGTGAGACGTAAACTTGAGAGACGACAAACTTGTTTGCCACGAAAAAAACAGTATGACAGAGAGAGAGAGAGGGAGAGAAAGTGCGAGAGACGCGGGAGCAAGAAAAACGAAGGATAGAAAAAAGTATAAGATCGACAATGGCAATCGTAACGCGATTTTATTGCTGACTCTGGATTTCCCGAGCGTGGGCGATCGACGATCTTCGCACGCGGCAAAACGTTCGCCACGAAATACACCTGGAGAACGCTTTACCACATATAATAATAATAAGATGATGATAATAATTATAAGAATCAACTTAACGCGTTTTTGCTTATACTAAGAACTCACAATGAAAAGGACGTATCGACTGGACAGAGAGGTTGACGCAGATTTTCAACATTCTGTCCAAATATACGTTCGTAAAGTGGGGGAGTGAGAGGAAACAAGTGCCCCTGCGATCGAATGAAAAACAAAGATAGCAAACCGCGTTGACCCATGTCGAATATGCCGGCGTATCGCACACACGTTTCCCTTCGCTTCTCGTACGCCCAAGAGCGCAAAGGCGTGTTTCGCGTGTTCATATTTTTCAAAGGATTCTTTATCCTTTTTTTACATTTCACTTTATTTTCTCTTCTCTTCTCTCTCTCCCCCTCTCTCTCTCTCTCTCTCTCTTTCGCTCTCTGTCTCACTTTAGACTTCTTGTCTCTGGACTCGCACCCCTTAACGCGAAATAATAATGCTCATGTAGCTGCGAAATCGATATGCATGTAGAGCGTAACATTTGGTTGCGTTCGCTCGCTCGTATCTTATCCAAATATATGGACTCGCCCGCATTGTACTTTATTTTATTTTATCGAGGCACTTTCGGTGGACACGAATTTACACGCCGCACTGTTCATTCCACGACTCGAGATTTGAGGGGGGGGGGGGGGGGGATTGAAAGAAGCAAATAAGTGCGTAATAGAGCCACAGGAAACGAGGACAGAGCCGCGGGTGAGATTGCCGATAGATACGCGAGAATACCATCTTCATTATCGCAATAAAAATGCGTAACGAACAACGTGTACAAATATATTCGCGGATGACAAATATTTACCTCGACTTTCGTTACCGGCGGAATATGCTTTTCGTTCTTGTTTGAAAAAAGAAGAAAAAAAAACAAAGTTTTTCGCATACAATATGTAAAACAAATAATCTATCGGTCGTTGCTTTTGCTGCCGTGTGATATTGTATTAAACGAGAGTCAACGGCAGAGGGGGGGGGGGGGGGTAATATCGGAGTGTTTATCCGAGGTGAAGTCAACGGGGCCATCGCGTACGTGTCGCACCAGTTATCGAGACTCTATAATAAGAAATGAGAGAAACTCGTAAAGACGCTTATTTTGTCTTCTGTGCGAGTATCCCCCGTCCCCAGGGAAACCGCCCCCGGTTAACGAGATCTTTCGGTGAAAGTATATGCGTGTGTATGTATTTTTTTTTCACGCGAATAGCTCCTGACACTTTGATGAGGTGTGTGTGTGTGTGTGTGTGTGTGTGTGTGTGTGTGTGTGTGTGTGTGTGTGTGTGTGTGTGTGTGTGTGTGTGTGTGTGTGTGTGTGTGTGTGTGTGTGTGTGTATGTGTGGGCGATCGTGCTCTCCTTCGTTTCGATTACTTACGCTTACAATTGACAGGCACGAATGCGTCACTCATGCCAAGACTTTCTCGCACTGGATTTATCAAGACTGCAACATTGTAGCTGAGTACTCAACAACAGCCGCACATTTGTGTTAATTTCGTGATAATATATGCGATAAACTCTTTTTAAGTTTGCACCAGTGATGACACGAAAATTTTCGGTTAATTATTATTCGACAAAGAAGCTGTAAATGAATACCATATGAAAACAAATCAATGGTGTCAAATGAAGATGAAGATGAAGATGTCTCCCTAAAAAAAATCGCATGATACGGCGAATCTTATCACCGATAATAAAATTCAACGGTCACTCGTACGATTGGCATCATTTACCCTAAAAAAAGAATACAGCAAAAATGGAGAGGCGGCGATTGATCGTGCTAACGAGATTTAAATTCAGTCGAATCCAATTAGAGCGCGTTAGTGCACAATGGCCATTGATAATTGTTCTGTTAAAGCAAACGCGTAATGATAATGAGTGTACTAATTATCACGTTCATTCTAGGTGCGAATGGAGCCGGAACGAGCCGTTGCGAAGATTGTTCCGGTACGGTAGCGTGAGTCGTTGTTCGCGCTCTTCGATATCGCTTCGGCACACGTGGGCGTCTGACCACTGCGCGATTGTTTCTACTTAGACTGGCCAATGCTCCACGCTTCCCACGGAACGAGTTAAAAAAAAAGTATAGCATTGAAAAAAAATGGTACACGTGCGAGCTTGACGTCGTACTCGTTCAACTGAATAAGCGGAGACGTTTGTAAGCAAATTAACGAAAAAATAAATTAATGTGTTATGCCTAGTTGTAACAGTCGAAAACCGCTCATTTTTGGGATTTTTTTTTGAAAATCATGATGATTAATTTATACAAAAATTAGGTATTTGAAAAAGTACTATCTGAAGAAGACTGTAATTTTATTGTGTAAAAGTATTTTATTACAACCGATTTACAGCAGATGCCCGGAAAGCGCCTCTCGAATACGTATTTTGCGATGAGCAATGCTCTTCTGAAGCAAGTTATCTTATATTACAAAAGCAAACCGATTTCGTTCAAATTTCCGAAATATTAAATTTAAAAAATGGCGCGTGTTCAAAGTGAGAGTCTTGATTTTTGCAAAAAATTGGCATTTTCGTGCATCATATTAAAAGCATAAATCGAAAAAATTAACCCTTCGACAAACACTATATTTTGACATCTAGAGAAAGCCCAACACAATTCTGAAAGATCGATGTAGCGGTTTTCGAGATATTTTGCTCACCGATTTTGAAAACGTGCGTTTGAAGTTTCGAACGTCCCGACGGGCGTCAACATCACACCCTTTCAATCTGTCAATTTTGATTCGATCACCTTGAAATTTCAGGGAACATTTGTAAGATGATTATACTGTCAAAATATATAGGTTTTGAAAAACGTGATTTTTCGACTTTTGCAACTAGGCATAATCTCTGAAAGCTCGATAGCCACGAATACGAAATGCGAATAATATGAAGAGGGATGCTTTTAAATGAGTTTGAGACCCGCTCATTGGAATGGACGGTAGTGTTGATTTCCATGATATAGACACAAATGATAAATGAGGTTAAAAAAAAAGTAGCTATCATTTTAAAATCGAGAATACATAGTGATACGTTGCAGCCATACGAGCTGTAACTATTACGAATAAGGGAGGCGGCTGCCATCGAGAGACGTGAAAAGTCGTGCAGGAAGAAAGATGAGTTGAATATACGAATGGGGAAGGAGAATAAGTGGAAAAAGGCAGGACGTAGTGCGGCGCGCTTACAAAGTGGAAGACGAGCAAGACAAATAACTGGGCAGTTGCTATAGCGTAAATAGTAACATAATACTGCATAATGGGAGGGCATAACGTAGCACGGTAACTACCCACGGTGCATCACGTCGAGTTAAAGGCCGGCCTCTCTTTGTCCGCATCTCTTTCTATCTGTTTTCTTCTCTCTTTCTTCTCTTCATTTCGCTTTTGCAAAAGTTTAGGACTCGCAATGTTTCGTGCTTTCTGGCCGAGCATTGTTAATATTTTACTATGCGGAGCAGGGTCATCAAGCGCGGCCGGTAACGTCTTGAGATTTCTCAGTAATTTCAAATGTATTCACCGGACTAAAAGTTTAGCATCCAATAAATCATGACAAGGATAAAAATTAAATTTAGAATATCATTCATTGAATCGCGAAAAAAAATTGGTCGCTTATTTTAATGGGCAGTGACTCGTTTTTCTTTGTCTTGGCTGTATGGGTCTCTCAGGTATACATTCGCACGTCTCGCACGTGTCTCGTGACTGAGGAATGGCCGAGAACGCGAGAGAACGCTCACCCATACGCTCACTTGTCACCGACGAAAAAGGCCACCTTTGCATAATCGAACGATTCGGGCGTCTGGCCAGGACATGCCAAAAGGAACGTGGTTATCTTTCCCTTTATTCATCTTGCCTTCTTTTTTCCCCTCCATGATCATTTCTATCTAGACTTTTATACTTGGACAGGATTTTTGTTCTCTACAATCTACGATATTGGGTGCTCGAAGTAAAGAATAATACCGTAAAGAAAAACTGCAATTTTTTCGTAGAATTTTTCATAGAAACTTCATAGAATTATAATCGATGAAAAATCGTTCGAACTTGAATATTAGATGGTCGAAGTGAAATATAATTCCGAAACAATTATAAATTGCTATTTATAAATGAATGCCTAGCATATTGTTTGTTAAAAAATCTGAAAAGTACATCCCGACAGGTCTGCAGATATAATTTTTTGAAAATTCTAAGAAAGGTATGAGATTGAAGTTTGCATGGTTGGAGTGCAACCAAAATTATTATTCGTTCATTGCTAGAATGTTTTTTGGGAATATTCGTTAGGGAAAGCACTCAACCGTTTTTCAAGTCGCTTATTCAGATATCAAGAATTTAAATCGGCAAAAAATCAGTTAAATAATAAAAATGAGGCAATAAAAATATACAAAAGAATGTTCGGTGTTTTTCCAACGATGAAAACTTCAGAACCATATAAAATTGTCTATTGCGATCATCACTCTGGCTATGAAAACATATCCTAATACTAATTCGTCAATTAGAGTTTCGAGCTTCAGATTCTCATTTTGAGTTTCTTATAAATTAAAAACCAATTCCGTGAGAATGATGCTGTAACTTAGGAAAGAAAAAAAAAACTTGGAATGTAAATCGATACATTGAGGCTGAAATAAAATCTTGCTTACTGAGTCAGAAATTTTCGTACGAGCAGCATTCAAAGTTCAACACTCATTTGAATATTACGTGGCGCGTTTGCTCATTTGAATCACTATTCATGAAACAAGAAAAGAAAAAAAACATTTGATTTGCAAAAGCACCAATGGAAGGCTAATGACACGACTTTCCGAAAACAAGTATCCGCAAGGTCGCGTATCACTGTCTCGATACACAGCCATTTCAAAGGAGTGAGCAAAAAAAATACGGAGACGGTCACATGTGTATCCATCGCCACGGAGGACAAGTCAATCAATACCCGGACTCGTGAACTGATCTATAATCGATACATTATTCCACGACAAGACGCGACAGTGTAACCGTACAATAATGATCTGCTCGATTACGCTAGTTTTATACATATACTCCATTATTATTGATTGGTATCCGTGTCCCTCTCTCTCTCTCACTCTCTCTTTCGCTCTCTCTCTATGTGTAGCACGCCAGGAATAACGAGACCGATAACTATCGATACCAATTTGTAACTCGTTAAATATGGCTGCAAAACTTCCGCGTTCGTATCGATACACCCGCGCCTGAGTCAAGGACGTATCGTTGTAGTGTTGATGCACAGTCCAACAATATTCAATCTCGATCAACATCCAAATTTCTTGTTCCTACTCTCTATCCATCCCCCTCTTTCTCCCCAGTTCCCTCTTTTTTACGTGTGCATATAGACGACTATCAGAAAAGTAGCCTCATTCATTTCTCGAAGGGCATGCCGTTCCACTCTACATCTCTTGCATTAATTCGTCATATGTGAAGAAATATGAGTGTAAACGATTGATGGTCGCTGTAAGAAATACTTTCATGTCTGATGAATGATAAATTCATGGTTTGCAGGCAGCGACAATAAGCGATGTAAATTTTCAAGCAAATTATGTTGGTTCTATTCTTTCTGACAAAATAACCCATAGAAATATGTATATATATATATAAATTCTTGAATAAAAATTCAATTCAGCCAAAGTATTTTTAATTCCGCTGCCGGCGGTCCATGTACCATGAGTTTCATTTTGACGATGTGTTACAGTTACGATTATTATCATTGTATAAGAAGAAATTTCCATTAAAAAAACGTGCGTTCATTTTTGCGGCATGGAAAAAAGCCCCGGCTAAGTTTTTCTATCAAATTACGAGCATAAATCAAATCGGTATTCCGGACGCAAAAATAATCACGTTTAAATGAAAATTCGCTTTTCCCCCAAATCTCAAATTTTATCAGCTGCTTAAGGGGTAAGGCCACGGTAGAATTTTCAAAAAATCGATTTTTTTCGCTCAAATGGTGCTTTATCATCATAAGAATAATAAGTTACTATTCGATTTATAGCAAGACATTTTTTTTCACCGACTTTGACCGTATAACATAAGCCCACCTCTGGCACGGCCATAGAGTACCTAAAACTTTCACCGCGTTTTTCTCGAAACAGCTTTTTTTCAATTGGCGTGACAAATAACTTCAACAATTTTCACTCGATTTACTTCAAATTTAAAAGTTATGTTCCTAATTGTATTTCGCAGAGAAGTACGTACGGCATTTCTGATTAATCAAAAACTTTTCATTTTATGAGCAGTTTTATACGAATTTTTTCACTGAAAGTTCATTCAAAATCCTACAACTCAATTTAAATACCTACAACTTTTGAATAAAACAATATTTTTTAAATTCCGTACGTACTTCTCTAGGTATTATAATGTAGATTGACGAGGATTTTTGTTTTTTGTTCTAGGTAAAAAATTGTGGATGCCAAATTTCTCGCCGCGGAGCGCCTAAAAAAAGATAACAAAAGAAAATATTAGTAGTCGGGAATCTTGTACATCGAAAAAAAAAAAAAATTCTAACAGCTTGATATTCATGCTAAATAGATGTGTAAATAATTTAATGGGTGAATCACTTTTTCATACGAAAAAAAATTGTTAAATTCGCACATCATTTTATACCCGTTACTGTGGCCTACCCTCTTATTTCAGATTAACCTTACGTCAACAGACTGAATTATTTTGACTCAGATGAACTTTTAATAAAGTGCTCACAGTTTCAAAAAGGAAAATTTTCAACCATTTTTTTAAACGATTTAGTTTGATATTTTCCGCATTCGAATTATGCAGACATATTAAGTAATGTTTGAATTAGGTATCCTTGGTTTGTATCATTAAAAACCGACGAAAGGGTTGTTAATGGCAGGTAGATGAAGTACTATTTGGGTCAAATTGACCCAGTGTGTCAAGACCGTGGCCAAAAATGAGTGTGTGAACGAAGGGTTAAGTGTAGGTCTTCGATTTTGTTGAAACTCATGTATGTGATAGAGTATTGAAAATTATTAGACACGGATTTTTCATCATCAGCGGGAAAACAGGGTTAACGGGGGAAACGACCCCTTAAGAAAAGACGTTTCGAGAGGTGATTTTGAAGTTTCACCCACAAGCAGTCCACCGGTCTGAATGGAAGAAAAACCAAAATTCCTCTAATGTAAAGCGATGAAAAATTTACTTTCAAAGTATTGAAAAAAAAGTATTAAGGGGTGATACGCTTTTTGTTGAGGGGTGACACGTCTTTATTTGACGGATGATGTCCCCTCTTAAAACCCTTTTTTCCACCGATAAAAAAACCTGTCCTATAGTTTCCAATGCTTTATTAGATACATGAGTTTCATAAAAATCGAAGGCGGACACTTGAGTGATGTTCCTTGTAGATAAGTGTCAATTTGAACTCGAATTCAGGCACAAATTTAAAAAAAAAACTTACTCGTGTTCGCAAACCGGCAGAACTACACGAAACAAAAAGCATAAGATCGAACGTGCTTGATGTAAATATGATATATAGTATACATGAATATCAATGAAATATCTCTCTTGGCGGCGATAATCTATACGCACACGTGCGTGCTATTCAATTTATTTATAATAGCTGACCTTTTGATAAGAGGAATTGCAACAGATTTACCAGCAATCGGGAATATACCATCAGATTATTAAACCGTCACGACAATTGCTATTGCGTCTGCTACATAATTGCCCGTATAGTAACGATCTGGCGGCAAATAAGAAATTGATATTAATGCTACACTGCGCAATATAAATAATAAAACTAATATTAATAATGTAGCGGATATAATCGAGCAAACAACTTGGCAGTTGTACGAATCAATAGCTGCAGATTCCACTCGTCTCTCATCGATACTCTGTTTTTTTTTGTTTTTCCTTCTGAATCGTTCGTTCCTTTCCCGCGGTGCTTGCTTCTCTCTTGCTTCTCTCAAGAGCCAAGAAATGCGAGTCTCCGGAATACGCACACGTAAGCCCATACGTATATGTATTTTTTTTCTTCACGACCGTTTCGCTCCTCTCAGTTTTTTTTAAATTTCCCCTCCGGTCATGTTTCCTTCTCGCTCGCTCGCTCGCTCGTCTTCTCCCTTCTCTTTCTTTCGAACGGGCTCGCGCGTGGCTCCGTCTTCATTGCACACGCGACGAGACAGGACTACGCGACGAGGACGCAGGTAGGAAGTCGAGCGTGCCGAGGACCGCACGTTTTGGAAAACCCAGCTCTCGTAGCCGGCCTTGAGACTCGCGGAGAAGCGAACTCGTGGCAGAGACCATTCTCCAGAGTCGGTGAACAAGCGAAACGGCAACGGAGATATCTAGGGAGAAAGAAAAAGACGGAAAAAACGAGGAGGGAGTAGGAGGGTAAGGCAGCGAGAGAGGGACAGAGAAAGAGAGAGAGAGAGAGAGAGAGAGAGAGAGAGAGGGAGGGAGGGAGGGAGCGAGGGAGGGAGGGAGGGAGGGAACGCCAGGGAGAAGGGGAAGAATTCCGAAGCGAAAGATATAAAGATTGAGAGAGATCGAGCGAATCATGTGTTGACGATCTCAACGAGGATGAAAATAAAAAGACTTTTTCGTGACTCCAGTTACCTACTCGATGACTGGACTAGCCTGATGTTCGCGTGAGAGATGAGGACAGCGAATGCCAATGACGAAAGAAAAAAAAACAAAAAAAAAACCATTAATTAATTTGCACAATAGTGTACGTAACTCTGTTTTCAAAAGTGTTTCAAAGGGCTTCGAAAATAAAATCCAGTCTGACAGTGTACGAATTATTTCGACCGTATCTACTTACGAATTTGAGTAGTTCGCGGTCCGCATGTTGCCTATTCTGATCATTGATAGACGTTATTTCCGTGCTCATCGACCATCGACTACTCCACTCTACCATTATCGTATAAGAAAAACTTCTGTCGCCTGCCAATATTATACAGTTCGAGAAAATTTTCATCCTTTCGATGACTCTATTTCAAAACTAAAACGGTCGAAAATTGTGTTTCTTCTTCGTGACTCATCTGGATAATAATTCTCGGCTAATTCGTTTTCTTTTCTTTACGACCATATATTCTCATTTTTACTTGTAATATAAAAAAAAGTTCCTAACTTCGATATCAAATATCGTAAGCTAGAAAGAAGAAAGCTCCTTGTAGTGTCACAAACCCCTGGGCATTACAGTTCTTTGCGCCTAGGTGAGATTTTGATCAGTTTTAGCGAAAGAGGCATTCACACACCAGCACAATGCCTTTTAACCTTTGAAAAATAAAATATCGTTTCTTTCATTGGCCTACATGATACATAGACATTCCGAAAATGATATGCAAAAGTTATTTCACGTGGAAACAAAATTTTACGACATCTAGAAAAAAAGTTATAGAACTTTAAAACCTACATTTTCCGACCGATTGACTTCAAATTTTAACTATAGCTTCTTAGATAGATTTCATAGCGAAGTACACACGATGTTCACGATCGATTAACAGTTACGATTTCTCTAACCAAATTAAGGCAGTTTTTAGTCGAAAATGCGACTTTTTTTCAAGACGGTGCCAAATTTGCAAAAAAAAAAAATATTTTGTAATAATCGTGTGCACTCATGTAGATTACGAAAAAAAATGTTTGTTCTAGTCGAACTCGTCTCCAACGAGTTCGTCCATGGAGGGCCTGAAAATGCGTTCCTTTTCTACCGGCCACTGGGCCGTCTTACGTTACGAGGATATGCTTACGTTCGAAGAACACGAAACAGCCAACTGTAGGTTGAAGTAGAGTACTAAAATTGAACGTTTTTAGTTGCGGTGCAATTCATGAAATTATCGCTCAATCTTGTTCAATATTACGAGGCTTTTTAGCAAAGACACGCGTAGGTAAATCTACGTACCTGTACTTTATCTTTATTTTTAATAAAATAGTGGACGGGAGAGAGAGCGAGGGAGAGAGAGAGAGAGAGAGAGAGAGGGAGGGAGAGAGAGAGTATGCGCTTGTACGAGAGCCATGTCTATTACCCTGCTCAGGGATGCCCAATAAATCTACTTAGCCGGATAGCGAGACATACGGAAAGCGGCAAAGTGGATGCCATTAGGTCGTGTACACACCGCGGGGATTCGTGCTGGAAAACGGCACGTGGAACATGTTTTCACGATGAACGCGTGAGACAACATGCCTCTTCCTCACCGAAATAGGAATTTGAACATAATCCGATAGTTCTATGTTCTGTCTCCTACTCGCTCTTATCGCTTTCTCTCTTTCTCCCATTTCTTGATCTGTGGCGCGTCACTCTCCCGTGCTTTGCCTTCCTGGCCAAGAGAAAATCATCGACAGCGAATAATGCTTACGGCGCGAGCATGACATAAAAAATGATTCATACGGCGGCCTTCGTCTTATTCCATATGCATGTAGGGCACGTGGAATTCGGAGCACGATACAATTTAGAAGAAAATAAAAAATGTTCATGTCACGAGTTTCAGTGACGGCGTTCGATGGAGGTCGAAAATTCTCCAGCTCATTTGCTATGCGTGGCGAAAATATATAATTTACAGGGACTCTCGAGCCTCGCTATAAAAGAATGAAATTTTCGTAAAATATTATGCCAAATGAAGTTTAGAAGTTTGCGGTATGAAAAATAAAACGCATACTCCCAAACACCGAATGGTAAAAAGGATGATATTTTTTGAAAGATTGACTACCTTGTTTCCATGATGTTGAAGTTTTCGCTGTTGGAACGCAACAAAAATTGATTAATTTTTACATTTCCAAAATATGTCTTCGCCAAATTTGAGCTACGTGAATGACTCGAACGTCTTTCAGGATCCTTATATAAATCTACAACGTAAAGTTGGAAAAAAATGTTTTACACGATAATGAAAATAGATAAATAAAAATAAATCTTCCGGGTGGGGATTATCTTCAATAATCCCCACCTGTCCCTTTTCACGTGATTTTCCTGCGGCGATTTTTCGTACCAACGATAAAAAGTCCAACAATCGATATAAATTACGACACGCAGATCGAGCATGCGTTATTCTGCGATACTTAAGACTCTCTGGAACCTCGAGCTGCGTATATCCCACACCCTGCTGTGTGCGATCGTGTCTCGTAGCACTTTATTTTTCGTTGGTAAGCGTAACGCCCGTGGCATATTTTAGAGCCACCGGCTTATGTATAATTCAGCGGTAAGAGTTTTTGTACATGAAAGCACGTGCGATCGAGCCGTGGCAGAGCGCAGTTCGCATACTTGAATAAGACATCCAATAGGCTCTGTAGAATTGAGCACATATCGTACGACTCCACGGAGCAGTCTGCACGGAAAAGAACCACTATACTGTCAACAGGTCTCCTCCAGAACGAATCAAGTTCACGATATTAACAACAAGAAAAAACGGATGACTCCATAATAATATTGACGAATAATTCACGAGCATGTGTTACGCAGAGTGATCGATCGATTAATCGATTGCAATAAATTCATCAATTCCACTATACTGTCAACAGGCCTCGTCCAGAAAAAAATCGTGTTCACCATGTTAACAACAACAAAAAATTGATTATGGAGTAATCAATTTTTTTGATATCAACAATATTGATTCTGGAGGGACACCACTGTGACGGGCAAAACGCATCGATGTTTTTTCATTTTTTGAAAGGATACATATTCAAGAATATGTGGAAACAATTTTAACTTGAAATATTGAAAATCGACCAAGTTGCAGACGACTTAGTGAGAGCAGGTAGCGCAACGATTTACGTGTACTGAACCTTCCAATTGCGTTTTCCTCGAACGACTTTTTTCGACCTGGCCGGAATCACAATCTCGTCATAATTGTCCGAATTTCAATTTAAAAAAATCAATTTTTATTTTTATTCCATATTTTTTAAGCCTCCAAATCTAAGTGAAAATTACGTTAAATTTACACCTTCATTTAACACCGCCATGCTGTGATTTTTTTTCTAAAACGGCAACGTACAAGGAGAACTACATTTATATGGATTATTTTTGAAAAACATTATTTTCAGACCAACTATCGTCAAGGTATCGCTCCGTCCATTGAACCACATTTTTTACAGATGCTCTATTATATCTCAATAACGTTCTTAATTTGTATTTCCTTTAAATCAAAATTTACGCAAAATAAGTTCAGTGTATGCTCAATAACATACCTTGTTTCCAAATCCCGGATAAATAGACAAAAAAAAATCGGAAAAAAAACTCTTTTCTTTCGACCCGTCATAGTGGTGGCCGCCTCATTAATTTGTTGAGTATGCGTTACGCAGAGTGCTCGATAGTCCAATACATTGCAATCAATCTGTAGGACGAAAAACATCATTGACACAGTCGTTCACGAAGCGATCGTCTTCGCAATGGTTTTTCCTTGCCCGCAAAATAATCATATATGTAAACGTCAGTTACCTTTTCCCACAAAAGAAAAAACAAAAAAGCCGTAACCCTCGCGCGTTAGCCCTTTTGTTCCCGGTTTACAGGGATCGTGCGCCATCTTCTCGGGGATATGCAGGATCCGCAGGCTCTGTTGGACTCACCGAGCAGATTTAACCCCACGTGGCCCTCACAAACGGAATGGCATTTGCTATTCGCCGAAGAGAAACGTACGCCGGAATGAGAGATAAAAAGAGACGCTGCGAAGTAGAAAAGAAATGGAAAAAGAACGAAGGAGAGAAGGCATATAAAGCGGGAGGCTGCGAAGATAAACCAGTGAGCTTTCGCTCTCGCGCCACCAGGGCAACAACACACACGGTAGCCACTCGGAATATTATAATGGATTCAAACTAAGGGGGTTTTGTATTGAGATATCAGTATGTGGCCCTGGCACAGCGGTAATGGCCTCTCGCTTCTCGGAACATACACGGACACATTCGCAACTTTTCTGCACACACACACACACACACACACACACACACACACTTATATCTATACAGGAACCTAAAAATACGAGCAAAGGATAGATACGCGTTGCACCTCTGTTTGCGAGTATAATACACTCTCATTGCTCTCAACCGGCAGGTACGCGAACATTCTCCCTCTTTCTTTTTTTCCCTTGAGGCTCTCTCGAACTTCGATACACTGATCTCTTTCTTTCTCGATAGCTGAAAAAACGAATGTGAAGAGCGACCGCGAAGTAGATTTGGACGAAGGAGCATTTGTATATTATTTGTATATTATAATTTACTCATCAACGGACATGATCCTCTTAAACGAAACGATTATATATATATGTGTGTGTGTGTGTGTGTGTATAAAATGCACATTAAATATCAACGGACATGATCCTCTTGAACGAAAAAGTTTAGAAACAAGGAAACTATATTCCAGGTTCACAGAACTCAATATATCATATACATAGGTATATGTATATATAACATGCAATGGGGAGTAAGATATGGAGAGCAATGCCGTAAGCCAAGGACCACACTCTCACGATTGCCGTAAATCACTGCAATGCTTGCCCTTCCACACCATCCTATTCTATTCAAATGAATTTCAAGTTGCAAACATCTCAATTTTTCCTCTCTCTCTTTCTCATCCCCCCCCCCCCCCTCTTGCATTCATATATGTACAAATATCAGTGCTATATTAGTTTTGTATGAATAGTTTTCTTTATTTTGTATCGAGCTTTTTCAATTATAATATTTTTGTGCGGATTGTATGCCAGAGGATTTTTTTTATCCCAGTGCACTAATAAACCATCTATTTAGCTATCTCCCTATTTATCTATCTATCTATATCTCTTTTTCTCTCTTCCCGCTTCTCTCCCTTTGTCTCTGCCTAATCGTGTTTACCTCGCTTCCATTTTCGCTAAAGTCCCAATTACGTTTCATACTTCAACTATTAATAAATTAAGTGCTGATAAAATGACGAATTGGGCGTTCAAAAATTTCGCTAGCATTGATTTTGCGCGGTCCTGCAATCATACGAGCCGTAAATTCGAGCAAAACTTTTGACAAGACGAATGAACAATGCGCGACAATAATTTGTATTTAGCAGGATTGTGCTGTAAATGAAATAATGGACATTGACGTGCGATATAATTTCGCGGAGCTATCAATCAAGCGATGCTCTCCATTCCGTGGCGAAGCAGTGAGAAATTTATAGGCTTTGCTACAAGGTCCGCAATGCGCCCAGACGTCGTGCTTTCCACGTGAAAACCCGTCCGTCACGTACTTATCCTGTACAAGCGTGCTCGCTGGATTGTGGTGTATGTAGGCGAAAGACGAGTGCGAAGATATACACATGTGTGGATAATGTAGAAGAGCAGCAGAACAGCCACGGTGTAGTAGAGAACGTTGAGTGGGTTAACGGTAAAGGCCGTTACGCGTACATCGAAGAAACTCCGTGGCTGCTGCTGCTGCTGCTGGTATATGCGACTGTCCACGCGCGTCCCGTCGGCCATACAAGAAACGCACATGTGTACAATCCCGCGGCTCGATCTCCCGAAGCAGTAGTGGGGAGATCAGAGCAGGAGTAAACCTTTTTTCGCACACCGGCAAAACGTCCGTCGGCACATATATTTGTCAATCTAGTGTATACGTGAATTCTCACGAAAGTAACAGCAACGATCTATTTTGCTAGGAGATTCAAACGAAGAGTTCATTTCTTTCCGAGACGAATACACGTAGGAAGTTTTCTTCGATTTTGCAATTTGAATAGCGTCTACTGAGAACGTCCATTTTCGTTCGGTGTCGACTGATTTCTCTTCGACACAGAGGAAATACATGTTGTGCCTGTTACTGTACCGCTCGAGTATTCTCTGTTTTTTTTTAAATTGCACCGAACATGACTCAGGGATCAAAGGTATACTATAGTGACGATGCAAAACATGGTTCGTCGGTGTCGTGTTTTTTCAAAGTGGGACTTACGGACAATCAATATCCAATTAACGGATTTGTGTAATTATTGTGGAGGTATCGATGGATTAATGGACACGATTCGGTTTCCCTTTTAATATTGGACAAGGTCGGATTTTTTCCCGTATTATCAGGCGCGCGCCCCACCCGGTGTAGTGTCATTGGACACTATTGGTATTTTAAAATTCAATTGAGGTTCCATTTACCATTTTCCATTTTTAAGACCCGTTAGTGAAGTGTCAAGCTTTAAGTGATGTCCAATGCTGTTCTGATTTATCAACCGTTAGTTTGGAAATCCGGAAAATATTCCAAGCACTAGCTTTGATTGGGACTTTAGATCAAAATTATTTTGGTTAATTTACATTGCCGAATTCAGGGGATATGGACAATCAAGCCATCGCTCAGTTAACTTCGTGGAAACTCCATAAGAAGACTGCGCTAATAACTTTGAGCTTTGAATTAAAATGATTGCGGATTATTGAATTAAATCAAAATTAGTATGCCATAAATGATTGTGGTGCAACGTGAATAATAATAATAATTAGAGATTGATCGAACGTTGATGTTTCAAACGCCAGGGCTGTTTCGACAAAAGCAGTGCTTGAACGGAGGAATTTTTTTTCGATGCATAATTTTTTTTAATGAACAAAAATAGAGGATTTTTTTTACCGTCAATCGATGACTTTGGACTGCGGCAATTTAAAAAATCAATATTTTATCAAATCTTTCCGTCCAAGCACTAGATAATTTCGTGGAAAAACTAAATGCCTTTCATTTTTTCATTTCAAATGATTTTTTTTCCGCGCAGCAGTGGTCGGCGCGAAGGACTTTTTCCAAACTGCGCTCGGCACAAACCAGTGTATTAATCACATTTGTGAATATTTTTCAATGCAAAAATGGTGAAAAAACTTAAACCCATACTCTTTGATGTAAAAAAAATGTTGAAAACCTGCACATATTTTTGTAGAAAAAAATCACGAAAATACCTCTTTTTCGGCTACGCGGTAGGGTTTGGTCATAGGGTTAGTCGGGGGTGGTCAATTCCAAGGGAAAAAGTAGTTTTCGGCTCCAAGGCTGTCCATACGTAACAAAGTTCTCGTATTAGCAGTGTCCGAGTGGTGCCACATCAATTTCCATTCGGTCCAGTTCGTGAATGGGAGGCTCGCGCGGCGAGATAAAGCTCGAGGATGCACACGCGCGTATTACGCGTGTGCCTTGCCGCGCGATGCTATGCGCGTGGATATCAGTGGCGGCGAAGCGCGAGCTCAACGGTACTCCGCGGCTGTATACTCTCGCGAGAGTAATTGGAACGCGAGTAGTGGTACACGCGTAATCCGGGCTCCTGATGTATGCGTATACGTACACAGTGCGCGCACACCCCTATTGAGTCAAGATGCGCTATTACACATCCGTTCGAATATCAACGCACAAACGGGAGGACGTACGCACCTCCGTACAATCGACACAATTCCACTCGACGCATAATGATTCAATAGGAATCGTATTCTCTGAGGATGACCATTCGACAATTCTTTGTTATTCTGCAATCGATGTCATAGCTGGCTTCTTCATTTGGTTATCAATTTACGGTGGATTTTCCGCCAATTTAAAATTGGTCTTTTTAAGTAATTAACAATTATAATGATACTGAAGTCTGCATCGTTGGAATGCAACGAAAATTCATTGTGTTCGAATTAAGGGAGGACTGTTAAATTTTTGAAACATCTTTTTTTCGAGGACTCTTTTTAGAAATCCTTTGCACCTTAAAAAATATGATGCATATTCGTTTATACCTGAAATAGTAGTTTTAAAGTGGTTTTCGAGCTATTTTTTAAGGGAGTTTCCGAGCGTTTAGAGTCAACCAGCATGGCTTCGGCGATGTCATGCTGGTTGACGTAGGACCAGGTACACAAAATGCAGTCCAAAAATTTGATCTTGAAGTAAAAACTGTTGTTAACGAGAATCACGTAACCCACCGACCCAAGAAGCTCCCACGCTTCTGCAAACTCACTCGTGCATTTGTTTCCTAACGGGTACCGAAAACTTCAAACATGTTTTTCTCACAACTATGTTTTTGAAATCAGCACGCAGCAGAACTCGGACAATTTTCGTCCAATCGGCTCGAAATGTTAAGTGTAGCTTCTTAGATTGCTTTAACAGTTAAGTACGAGAGATTTTATCGATTAATTGAAAATTGTAAAAAATACATCACTTTGTATATGAAAATTATGGTCGACAAAATTAACCTTTTTGCGAATTCGTCTCTATTTTTTCTGTCATTATTTTTTTATTTTACTTCGTAGTTGACTGCAGAAACTAATATTATTGACGAAAATATTTCAGTCTTAGTTACATGGGTAAATTTATGACAGTTCGACTGCGCGCCGCGGAGAGGGTTGGCTGCAAACCAAGTAGTGCTATAGCGACTTGTGCGCCGCCATTTTGTATTCTTTTGACAAATACATTTTTTTTACATACTTCAATATATACCAAATAAAACCTAAAAGTTCTTTTGAGCATATATTTTATTCCTGTCTTTGGAAAAAATTCCAAAAAAAAAGATGGAAAATGGGTAGTTACAGTGGTGTCCTCCCTCAACGTAATGTTTCGGACAGACTGAGGCTGAAAAAATTACTAAAATGTTTTTCAGAATCCTTATTGGAGATTGATCACCCAAATGGGCAAAAAAGATTTTGGATGTCGATGAAAATGATCACATAATGAAAAATGTAAAATGAATTTCGTTGCGTTCCACCGATGGAAACTTCGACGTCATCAATTCTAAGATGGCCACGGGTTTTTTAAGGGTCATAGGCGGAGATTTTGCGACGGGAAAAAATATGGTTTAGAAAAATCGAACAAAACATGTAGCATGTAACATGTAATCGAACAAATCTTTGTGACGAGTAGTATTTGCCAGAACAAAGTGAGCATTCTGCGAAAAAATCAAAATTCCATTTTGGGTACGGCAGAATGAAGCTAATGAAATTTCAAATACGAAAAACGACTGAAAAACTCTTTTCTTGCATCCCGTCATCGTGAAAAAAATTACCACAGATGCATTTTAAAGTGGATGAGTGGAATTTAATACCATAAAAAAGTTCTTCAGGAGTGTTCTGTATTCGTAATTGCATTAGGTATAAGAGTCCAATTCAAAATGTGTAAAGTTAACTGAACGTGTTTTTTTTTAGTCTGCAGTAGTAATCTTTCCGTACGTCAAGATTAAAGAATTTATTCAATCAATTTTATGAACACAACACATAATAAATGTTCGAATGAAGATTAAAATATGTATGAGTTCTCTTATTTTCTTGCTGTAAGTAATTTATATAGGCGTTGTTCGGTTCTTGGACTTTTTAAATTTATTGACCGTCGGTCTCTACCTTTTTATCCTAAATTGCTAACCAAGATTTTAATTTCCAATAATTCAGATAACCCAACGAAACGCAGCAAGTATTAAAAATAACTAATCAATTATTATCCCTAACTAAAGCCACTTTTTCCATTGTCTCTTGAATTCACAATTTATTACTTTAGAAAAAAGTTCAAGACCCTTCCAGAAAGATTTAACAATGAGTATGGAAAAAAAGTTAATATACAGTTTTCCTATCAGTCACTTTCTTTTTAAAAAAAGCTTCACAATGATTGATTCCTATTTACAAAATAACCTTATGTTGCGAAGTCCCTCAAACTAGGGATACATCGATTTCACTGATTTCCCGAATCACGAAAAGCCCCTATTGACTGTGATGAATTGGCGTCTCTTGCTCATCGATCGGGACCAGATCTTCGGGAGTGGAGCGAATGGAGCACGGCGGACAAGAGCGGCGAAATAGATAGTCCGCGTCGCGACATGGAGGTGAGGGGAGGGAGGCAAATCGTTTGTAAAAGGGAATATAGTCGACCTCGGGGTAAGAGAGGTGAACGGTGTGCAGTTTTCTTTCTGTATACGAGACAGGCATAAAGCTACAGAAAGGTTGTGCTCGAGGGAAGCGTAGATTCGCAAGAGAGAGAGAGAGAGAGAGAGAGAGAGAGAGATCGAGAGAGGGAATATAACTGGAGAAGCATAGCAAAAGGGAAAAAAAGCGAGTATACTCGACGCTGTTGGAGTATCTCTCTCGTCGCTGTATTCTCAACGACAAGACAAAGAATATCGGCTTATAATGGCCGCTGTAAATTTCGCGTTACCAGGAGGTCGAAAGCCTCCCCGGAGCATCGTAGCGATACTTGCCCGTGCTCGTCGTTATATAGCTCTACTATAAAATTCTGTGAGATACATACAAATATAAAGTGTCTGAGTCGGGTACGTAACTCTTCGAGAGCGATATAACTCGGAGCACGAGATACTTTCTGATGTGTTTCTCTCTCTTCCTCTCTTGCTGCTACTTCGCTCTGTTCCCGCTTGTACATCCAGTCCATACCTGCCAGGAACTTGGCCCTGCGGAAACGATATGTGAGAGCCACATACGAATTGTAGGCGTCGAGCTGCGACAATCGAAAAAGTCACGAAAGACCATCGATATATCGAAGAAAACAATTTGAATCGCTGAGGCAGGTGAGGCAAACAACAAAGATACATCCGAAGGAAGTGTATGCGGAAAAACGAGTTAATGTCAGTCATTTTGGAAACCCAGCGATTTTCAGAAACCTTACGACTGATGAGCATGAACAACGATAAAATCAACCCCGGTTCCGTTGATCGTCGCGTTTTTTCGATCTTTGCCACAAGATGCAACTCTATCGTAACTTATCAACTTCGTGTCAATGATTAAACAGTTCCCCTCTAGCTGTTTGCCGTGCAATCAATTATTGAGTGTACAAGTACGACTACGGATTTTCAATAGATGATGTATCTCGTGCTGGTGGCATTACGTTCAGGCTGGTAATACTTGTATTCCAAAGGTCTTTACGCAGCTGTCAAACCTAGTTGATGATACTTGACTCACGTATAAACAGTTATTATATCTGTCTGTATTTAAGATGTCCACTTTTGTACCGATTAAACGTAATTCGCAGGAAGTGTTACTGCACTAAACTTGTTTCAAAGAAGAGTGAAGCTAAAAGCCATTGTTAGCTCGTGGATGCTTACAAAGTACATGCCCCATCGGCAAGCATGTGTGAAAAGTGGTTTCAATTATTTGGAAAACACGAATGCCATGGGAATGGACCAAAGGCAACAAAATTGGATACCACACGAATTGGATTCATTTGACAGCATGTCAATGAGAGACTACGTGGTCGTCGATCCGTCAAGAAATGTCTAGAAGTGAACTGGGAGATTCCACCTAACCAGCTACATTCTTTAGATATTGCACCCTCAGATTACTATTTGGTCCGATCTACAGCGTCGGTCCTTTCCGGAGGGCGGTTTGGTTCTTACGAAGAGGTCACAAATTGGCATCACCGCGGATCGCTTCAAAGTCATCAGACCTTAGCTACCAGCACGGAGGGTGCAATATCTACATTCTTTAGATATTGCACCCTCAGATTACTATTTGGTCCGATCTACAGCGTCGGTCCTTTCCGGAGGGCGGTTTGGTTCTTACGAAGAGGTCACAAATTGGCATCACCGCGGATCGCTTCAAAGTCATTAGACCTTAGCTACCAGCACGGAGGTAGCTAAGGTCGTAACTTCTGATGGAGCATATTTTGAATGTAGTAAAAATGGTTTATTGTGTTTCAAATTAATGCCTATATTTCGTTTCAACATATGCCCTTGGCGGTTTTTGCTTATTACCCTTCCCAATTAAATATTTTCCTATCACTCCGTACCCGTACTTTCACCAATCTAACCTAACGTTCCATTCCACAGCCGTCTCAAGCTGCACTATACCGCATTTGCCGAGGGTACGGGGCAACTGTGGATAATCCACATCGGTACGGACGGCCCATATTCTTCCGATTCTCCAGTGTACAGACGTATTACTCAAGTATCTACACCAAGGTCTCAAAAATATTAGTCTTTCGCTAACTGGTTAATGCGCCAGCCGGTGCACGGCTAAGCGATCGCCACTCCGAGTATCGGCCCATCCACCAGTGTCAGTCAAATCAGTGTATTATTTTATTGAAAAAAAATGCACGAAGTCATACTTGTACACCCAAAGTATATCTTGTAACCATACAATTACGAGCCTGGCGCGGTATTTATACATTCATCCGTGTGCGCACGAGGGAACAAAAGTATTTAGACATCTTCGCATAACAGGGGCGAAGATGTACAATACAATTGGCTTCACTTGTGTTTCCCTAAACGAGGGAGAAGGTAGGTATGAAAGACGTCCACCTGCCGCGAACTCTATTAGAGTACATTTAGGCCAACGATATAACGAGCAGCTTGATAGAAAATGTTACGAGTACGTGGACCAAATGAAACAGTAAAGAGGGTAGGACGAGCTCGGCACGAGCTCCAGTTGTGCAACGTGCCGGCTCTGCTGCCCTTGTGATAGCCAGAAAAGAAGCTGTAAAAAAAAAGAGATAAGAGGAAAAGAAAAGAGGAAAGAAAGGAAGCGAGCAAAGACGAACCGCAACGGGTACCTTGTCGCCGGTACCGCACTGCCTTTTACTACTAGCATCGTATCAGCAGCAACCGACAGCAGCTCACTGCAGGAACGGTTGCGATACGAGCGCGAGGGGAGACAAAGAGACACGCAGGACCGGGGATGGGGACCTCCCGCGAGCGCAAGACCCTGACCGTACGCCCTCTGCTATATATACATACATATATAGGGGGAAAGGTGACTTTGAAGACATTCGACTTAGTGGACCATCGGCATAGTAGTTAATTGTCTCGACACTCCATCGTATATAAATCCCAACATCTTTGAAATCGTTTTTGGGTTTATTCGAGTATAAAGGTCATCGTCAAGTATCGTCCTATCTAAAAACCAAAGACTGGAAAAGTACCTGTGCCGAAATTTCTTGAGGATTCCGCGGACCTTATCACATTCCGCGCTATATCGCGATTGACATCGTTCGATCATTTTTTATTTGAAATCCTCAACCGAATTTTTTGGATCTTCCAACAGTAAATATCCTTCCATGATGCTGTGGAAAAATTTGACGGGGTTTTTCTTGGTCCACTTTTCTCGAAAAAGATGGTAGGGTTTCCTTTCCGCTGCAGGCCACGATCAACCGGAATTGAAGCATGGTCTTGAATTTTGCATCGGTGGAATGCAAGGAAAATTCTTTTTTATATTTTCATTTCCTCATAGTTATTATTTTACACAATCTTTTATTGCACATTTAAATGTTTGATCATTAAATAAGTGACTTAAAAAATTTTTGGCGGTTTTTCCCAGCAAAGAGTTGTCGAAATAAATTCGAGCAATTGAACAATAATCATTTTCGTTGCATTCCAATGATGCAGACTCCAATCTCATGTTGCAGTAATGAAACTTAGCGTGCATAGCTAGTTATTTTTCGCAAAATTTGTCAAGATATATTTTTTGGTCCAGTCGTTGACGCCAAATTTGCTTTTCCACCAGCGGCATCCTCTTCACAATCGAGTGCGGAGCATAATTCAACGACGTTACCGCGAACATTAATGATAATTATCGACCGACTTCTTATTCATTTTCATCTACTGATGGTAGTAAGCCTAACACTTTTTACTACATGTCTCATAATTTCGCGATCTCGAAAACGCACAAACACACTTATGCACATGGGAGTAGCGAAGTTTTTAAGCGTGGGAAGTCGCTTTCCCTCTCGGTAACACGGCTTAACCCGTATGTACCGTTAAATCGAATAATCGCAAGAGAAACGTTCCGATGAAAATTGGTATCCGCGTATGTGCCCGCGAGGATCGATCGTTGAGCTTCGCGCGCGGTCCTTTATAAATCGTTGGAAGGGCGTATATGGAGGAAGGGTAAGGTTGCAAATTTACGTATACATGGGTTATACGTGCTCGATCGAATACGCGTATTGCCCGGCACAACTTCGCGGATTGTACGAGAAAACGAAGGGAGATCGAAGAAATTTTTTTTTTTCATCTTGCATTATCCCTCTGATCCTCCAGTCTTTTCCCATGCTCCTGTAGGCTGCATACTTTCACTGTTTCTCTCTCTCTCTCTCTTTCTCTCTTTCTCTCTTTCTGTACACAGCTAGAGGGTAATAGAAAGAGCGAGCGAGCGAGAGAGAGAAAGGAAAATAGACAGAATCCGTTCCTCTTGGCCGTTAATGCGTACGTGCAAGAAGCGGGATAACGATGGGATAATGAGACGCGCGCGCATGTAATTAACCGGAGGACCATTTGCACTTCGTACGAATCAGTTTCTCTTACGTGTCCGACTAACTAACAAACGCTCCTCCGTACACAGGCTCACATACATACGAGCGTGTGCGTGTGTATACGTGGATCGTTCGATGAACAAACATTCTGGTTTTCCGCTTACTCGCACAGACATAGTCGATTACATTTCTGTTCACACTAATGGGCTCTCGATGGATCATCTTGCCAAAGGGCAAAAAATGAACTTACACTATGAAAATAACTTTAAGATTCTTAATGCATGGTAACAGCATGAACATTCCCTCAGAAATAAAAGACCTCTTTCTATTTCCGTAATATGAAGTTGTCATTATACAGGGTGGACCGAAACGTGAAATCCAAAAGGAAAATCTAGGAGCCTGTGATAGATAGCTACCGAATCACCCTCCTGTATGAGGAAAATTGAAAAATATCGTAGATCTCTTATAGTTTTCGAGAAAAAATGACGTTGAGCTTTGCATCGTTGGGATGCAACGATTTCTTTTTTTTATTCCTTTATTCTTCTCATTGTCCGAAGGCTTTTTTTTGGAAATTACGGTCGTAGATCTCTAATAAGAATACATTACGTATGAGTAATTTTCGTAGTCTAAATCAACCAAGGAAAATATTGCGCAACTGAAAAGAATTAACTCCCGTTGCATTTCAACGATGCAAACTTCAATAACGTGACAAAAAGGTATTCGAATTTTCCTATAGCATGGGTTTTAATTGTTTCTCTTGCGTGTATATACTTTCCATTTGCAAGTTCTTGAAACTGATTAAGAGTCATTTGTACTAGTGTAAGAATTTATTTGTCATCTGAACTTCGGTGGCTAATCCTCTCAAACCTACATATTTCTCAAATTTGTGATCAACATCCAAGGCATTTACGTTGGTGTTTAGTTGGTCATTTGTTTATTGCTTAACAGTGCACTCCATCACAATAATACAAGTAACAAAAAATGGCGAGCAAAATACATACACAAGAGAGATAATGAAAGAAGCTTTTAGACGTTACTTTTCAGGCGACCCTGTAAAAGCGTACGGCTACGATCTTTATAAAAAAAATTAAGCCCTACCTTCAACGAGATTAAAATTCACGAAGGCGTCTCTCTCTCCCTCTCTCTCTCTCTCTCTCTCTCTCTCTCTCTCTTGGACACCTTAGCACAATCTCGAAGTGAGAATCTCTCGGGGAAGCAAACCGAGAACCAAATTGTATGACGGAAAACATAGAGAGTGACTGTAAGGAAACCCACAGAGAAAGAGAGCAACAGGGAGAATATAAAAAAATGAGCGAGGTCGCGGCAGGCGTAAAAGTGAGGCAAGGGTCCCCTAGCGTGGAAAACGAGTTTGTCGTAATTACCATGAGTCCGAGGCACAGAAAGTGCAGATCGTTCGCCTCCTCCCCCGATCGAATCTGTTCCTCTCCCGGCGGCTCACCAACTTGAGAGCGACAAGAGGTACCTCCACCTCGAGGAGAGCTAAAAATCCGAAAGGCCGCTACCAACCACGCCCTCGCTAATGCAACACTGCTCGGACAGGAATCAGGATTCGAATTGGTGTAGCAAGGACGTCGAGTAACGACCACCGCACAAAGACAACGCGCTATATGACTTCGTTCACTGTGGCAATACCGGAGACAGAAATAAGAGCTTTGCCTGAATCCAATTATTATTATTCTTATATTTTATTTTTTGTTCTATAATTATATTATCATTACTATTATTATTGTTGATGTTTTTTTTTGCACTTGTCTCGTGTGAATCACTTGGAAAAAAAATGTTTTTCAAGCGGAATACCAATCGGCAAGACTGTCGGATTATTCCTAAATCCCCGAGGACACGAAAGTTTTTTTTTGTTGACAATTCGACACACGTCAAGGCTTCTTATTTAAATTTTTGAAAACACACAAATACCCCTCGTAAAATAGCTGAATTCGAGATTTGGAGGTGGGGTCGTTGGGGAGGGGGGAGGGGGTGGAGGCCAAACGGAAAGCTCACCTCACCTTAAAGGGAATCGACGGCGTGACCGATGCTGGCCTGCTAATTGGGCCCGCGCGCGCTCTTACTCGCGGGACAGCCTTATCTACTTACAAGCTCGCACGCACGCCTATTCACGTCGTATGGTCTTTTAAAGCGTGTGTGTCCACCGAGAAATACCCGTGAACCATGTGAACCTTGGCACGCGGCAGTGAACTCTCCGAGTAAGTGTCTTCGTTCCAATGAGATAAATAAGTTTGGCGCGGAATATTTTTGGGTGTACTTTTACTATGGGTCGAGAGAAAATGTGGAGACACGTGGGCATTTCTCGAGACAATTGTACGCTCCACAGAATAGTGCCGAATAATTGTACAATATGGTCGAATTACCTTCGAAGCATAGAAAACGGAAAGAATGTGGTTTCAGTAATAAGTTTACAAACCTACGTGAAAAAAATATTTTTTCGATATCGATTCATATATTTTAATATCTAAAATGGATTTCGAGGGGAGTTTTTTGAACGATTTGATGGGCGCAGGGCCCTCGAATTAAAAAAGCCGATCGTGTCAGTGTAATTCTTGACGTGAGAAAACAAAATTGAAAATATTGTAAATTAAAACCGCAGAGGCAAAGGAGGAATACTTGAATAAAAAATTGCTGCCGCCTATATGGCTGAAGCTTCCTCAAAGCTGATCGAAGCAGATCCCACATTTTTATTGAATCGACGAGCTTATAAAAAGCAAATTCATTTTCAAAATTGAAATTTACGAGTAGACGGATTTATTGAAAAATACGTTCAAAGTCCGAAACAACAGGGAGTAAGATACCCGTTGAACGAAGAGAACGATAAGACGAGTACATCCACGACCCGAGGCGTTATCTAATTTTGTTTGGGTTTTAATCGAATCGGCGCGAGAAACAGCGAATATTCACTACAGTGCCTGAACGATTGGAGAGAAGAATTTTCGAAGCGAATTTTCGAGAAACGTTGTCGACTTTTTCCCAGCCATTCCTTCGCGCACTCTATTGTCTCTATAATATATTTCCGTTTTTTTTATCGTTGTTGACATGTTCTCTGCAAATCGTCTGGCCCACCTACCCGAGAAAAAAGCGAAATACTTTACACCGTAAATAAATTCAACGAACGATAAACTCCAGACTAAAGATTGAAGTCAGACCGTGGATTGTGCCCATTCCGTTCAATACTCGAAACCTTTATTCTCCTGGCAACAGCAAACTTCGCAGCAAAGGAGCAAGTAGAAAAACAACCTCTTCAAGGCTTCTAATTTGAGATGCAGTGCTCCACATTTATGAGACAGCTCTTAGAGGTTTTTTGTAAATTCTTTTTTTCCCATGACCTTTTTTGCCTGTACTTGGTCTGAAAAGCGAAAGAAAAATAATGACCAACTCGAACGGAAAGCGAAAAGGGGTTGTCGGATTATCGAGTCCCGTTCTCCGTATTCCTCGGCATAATGAGAAATCGTTTGATCGTAATAAAGTTCAATCAGAGTCTGCGCGAGTTGCGCAAAAATATTGCAACGGTACATTGACGGGAGGACGAACAAGAAGACGCAAAAAAGGCTGCAATATGCTGCGATCGTTTACGGGCGTGCTCACGTTTGCGATTGCATGATTCGACAAACAACAAACAAGAGTACGTATCCCCCCCAACGGATGAACGAAACAAATAGCCGCAACGACGACAACAACCGAAGGATCGTTCCACCGTAAAATTTTCCATCGTTTACAAGCGCGCAGTCGAGGATCCGTCGTGGGGCCCCAGGAGTCCGAGAACGTCGGCATCGCGGAGATCACCGACAGATTCGAAAGTTATAGCCTTCCGCGTCCACATTGCTCATTCTCTTTCTCTCTCATGCGAACCTCTGCGAGGCTGACTCACACACGCGTCCATTTCATAACGAACAAAGGTTTTGGCAATAAATATCGCTCTGATTTACAATTGATCTGAACAATCAAGTTAATAATCTACCGCGAGATCGAGCTTCTCGTCTCGGGGCGCACACCGAGACAGCCTCAGAACGGATTAGCAAAAAAAAAATAGAGGCCTGCGATAAGTGCGCGGGAGGAGATCGGGATGAGAGCGCGTTCCTCTTTGGATTGCCCGTATGACGTCATGTATACCTGACGGGCTTGTTGTTCGGATATTGGAGCAATCTGGCGCAAAGGAAGGCAGAGGAGGAAAAAAGACGCCGGTATGACGAGACCTTGCGAGACGATCTTCGGTTTTTTTTTCTTAAGGAATGTCAGTGACGTCATCGAGCACGTTGGAAAGTGATGATATTAACTTCTCAACGTATAGATGCGTTATTTTTACGATAGCGTATAAATAACGTGTCTATTCGTATTCGATACAATGACAATTGTATTTTATTGAGAATAATAACTTTGGATCGACTCTGTTGAAGTCGGATCGATGAAATAGTTGTCGGTCTTGGGGAAATTGTCTCAACGAGCTTACATCACGAAATAAAATGACGCTTCAAGTAGTGGTAATAAACGTTGAAAGATACGGTTCAATCTTGAAATAGAAAAGTTGGTTTCTTTGAGCTATAATAATGAAAAAAAAATTTTAAACATTGCATGGTTTATTTGCAAACAAGTCAAGCTTGATCCTTTAATCGTCAATCTCCGAGTATAATTCAATTGTCGCTTTCAGATATTATAATTTTTTTGCCAAATCAAGATTTTATTCACACTTTGGCTATTCTCCTTTCTGCTTTGTTCCTTTATCCGTTTTCGATTCGAATTTCATTTCGTAATTTATACACAATTTTCTATGTCCGATCATTTTTCGGTCGAAAATAATTCCCACCCAAAGATTCGTTTTATTGTAACAGACGAATTCAAGAATGAGAAAAAATCGAAAATCTCATAATCATTATTCCTGTAACGTGCCATATTTATTTCCGAGTGAGAAAAATATCAGAGGAAAAGAAATATTCTTCAACCACAGCTCAGCGACTTTCCATCAATCGCTCGTGATTTCTCTACTGGCCGCAAAGTCGACAGGGCTGACTCTGACTGTGCACTGGCCACAACTACTTTGCGGAGCAGATTTTGATTACGCGCGCGTGCCTCCCCGCGTCGCGCCTAGCCTATTGTGTCTTTGTACTATGTTCACAAACAGCCCACATATTTTTGTTTAAATTTACAAAATTTACGAAATATGTGCAATATGTGAGGAGGGTACTATCGTTGAGGAAAAATATTTCATCGTTCGATGTACGTATCGATTTTTCAGAATCGATCTTCCCCGTTTTTATGCAGAAACGTTTGAATCTATTTTTGACTCATCCGATGCGAAAAAGACGATTTGGAGATAAAAATGGATACTACAAATATCGATAAAAATGAAAAATTAAATTAAGTTTTCCGTCAGAATTAAGCATTACACTCGAGAGAGAGAGAGAGAGAGAGAGAGAGAGAGAGAGAGAGAGAGAGAGAGAGAGAGAGAGAGATATTTCGGTCGATTAGATTTATTTATACCGTATCTAATAATAAATATATAATAAATAAGGACCTAATAGAGTACTTATTAATCAATAAAAATATATTTGCCGTATTACTTACTATAAATAATTACCTAAATTATACTCGAAGGCAAATTAAAATAGAGATAAAGAGAGAAGCTCATTCCCTAGGAGCTGTTTACATAGGGCTTAAAAATATTCTTAAAAATATTCTCTCCAATTTTTAATAATTCCCAAAGTATATGAAAAATATAACAACCGTACTATTTTCGAATAAAAATTATATCGTATTTTGAAATGTACGTATCGATTCCCTCATGAAATGCGAGAAAAGAAAGAACATTTTAACAATAAAATTGTGTCACCAGGAATTTCGATGACAAATGATGTTGTCGAAAACGCAACGCCGCCAATTGCGCGAAAATACGAATTTTACTGGCGAAAATTTTCACGATTTAAGAGAGATCATGAATCGATAAAAACTCACGGTATCCATGTCGAAACCACCGGGGTAAACCATCGGACAGATGTTTGTTATTGCTCGATTCGTCCAAAGTTGCGTTGTACGAAGATTCCACGATGACAGAATCTGCCAGTCGTGTCCAGTGCGAAGCGTCGAGGTCGCAGCGCGTGCGCGAATAAATCTCGTCGCGCGCGACTAACAAACTTTTGTGGCCGCACTCGCGACGTAAAAACAAATGTTCTCTCACCCTCTCTGTCCGTATCTCCCTCTCGCTCTCTCCGCTCGTTTCCACCCTTTCGAACCCGATGACGCGGATCGGTTGGGTTCCTTCGTTTCGGATCAAATCCGCATTGGCCAATGCGGATTTTGATACCACGTGTAAAATCCTTATCGAATTATCGTAAACGCGAACGTAACGAAACACCACGTGCTCGACGAGTGCGCGACGACTGTTCGTTCATAAATATCCCGTGAAACGTCAAAACGCAATTTCATGAGGCCGCAATGGCAATCGGTTTGTTCTCACGAGAGATCACATGAAACTGTAATAAATGTGCGAGTCCGGAGAAAACAGTCACTCGACTCACCCTCCCACATCCGAGTCTTATTGTCGCTGGTTCTTTTTCAATTTTATTTTGTTTTTTATATTTTATTATCCTTGCATGCGATCTTGATGAGGAAAATGGTGAAAAGTATAACAGGAAAAGCTGCAGTGTCGGTAAACGCGCGGGGAACCGCTACTCCTTCGTTCCGTCTTGCTCTGTGTGTCTCTTACGGTCTCTCTCTCTCTCTCTCTCTTTCTCTCTGTCTCTCTCTCCCTCGCGCGCGCGCACGCTGTGTCTAGCGAAGGCCTACGTGTGACTGAACGCGTTGAGGCCAGGCGAGCGAGCGGGTTCGCGCGAACGGCGACCTACTAAGCGAGCGAAGAGCGCATGCGCGATCGCGTACCCGCGACGAGCGGCACAAGCCGATCGAGCACCAACCAACCAATCCACCCACCACGGGGAACACCACCTTCCTCGTCTCCTTCGTCGGCACCTCGGCACCCCCTCCATCTCTTGTACCAAGAGGGAGAGAGAGAGAGAGAGAGAGACGCTTCCTTCCATACGTCTCTGTATTCCGCGTACCTATGTATTTGAACGCATATGCGGATAACTTAGATGTATAGCCACATAGGACCCGTTCTATTGGCCGTCGACTCCCTTCTGTCACACTTCCTCGACGATGGTCCATCCCACCTCTTTCTATTTATCGAAGTCATACGAAATTCGTGTTATTTTCCTATCGAGGTTCGGCTCTGGCGATACTTCGAGTTAAGCAGCGTTACGCATGGCCAATACTCGGAGCGGTGACCGCTTAGCCGTGCATCGGCTGGCGCATCAACCAGTCAACGGAAAGCCAATACTTCTGAGAGCTTGGTGTCAGATACTTGATTAAAACGTCCGCGCACCGGAGAATCGGAAGAATATGGGGTCGTCTATGCCGGTACGGATTTTCCATAGTTTCCCCTTACCCTCGCCATGTGCAGTATAGGGTAGCTTTAACCGACTGTAGGCGCAACGGTAGCTAGGTTAGATTAACGACGTGAGGTTAGCGTTGGTAATTGGGAAGGGTTATACGTCAAAACTTGCCAGGATTGACGTTGGAACTCAGGAAATAAAAAATAAAAACCTATTGCTCCCAGGCCCGAAAACGTACCATGCAACACACACACACACACACACACACATATATATATATAGCGGTGCAATAAGTCGGGACGGGACACTCACACGCGTTGTATTTCATTCACCAATGGTTGACAATTCAGTTCGAGCTTTTAGGACTTCGTTATTTTTCCAAATAAATATTTCAATCGTAAATGAACAAAATGGAATCAGAAAGAATCAAAAGAAGACATGACCTTGAAAAGAAGTTTCAAAGGAAAAAGACACAATTAATAAAAAATAAAAAAACAGCTGGAGACTTTTTTTTCTGAACATAATTGAAAAACAAGGATTACGAAAATGAAGCTTAACGAGAGTGTTCGGTGAATGGATCTGGAGTTGGAATTCTATTTCCTCCGAAATCTTAAATATCCTACGCGGGAGCACGTATTTTGTAGTAGCATGTAAAACTACGAAAATGAATGAAGGAAAAAGAAAGAAGATAACTTATATTTTTTTTTCGAGGCGAGTATTGGTAAAAGATTACGCGCCACATTCAAAAAATTCCCACGTTTCCGAGCTTGACCTCTCACGATCCACAGTGAGTCACGGTATCACGTGTCCCGCGTCTTATCTATTTACGCGAAACGAAAGAGTTGCAAGATCTGCGGGCGGCAGAAGGGAAAGGCGCAAATTGGTTGGTAAATAAAATACAGATACGTACTACCGTCTTCACTCGTCTTCGGAGAGGAAGCCTTTTTCTCTTGTTATTTTTTGATCGCGTCCAGTTGAACTGAAACCACCTGCATTGACTACCGTGACATTTGACATCCAGGCTATCTTCGCCGCTCGAATGAAAGTTCCGCCGCTTACGAGGGGCAAAATTCTGCTGCCGATGTACGAGTAAATCTGCGAGGATCAGACGGTGATCAATAAAATAGATAGGTGCCAAAATTCTGGAAACAAACGGTGTCAAAAAACTTGCAGATTGATGAAGACTGTGCGGATAATAGCAACGAAAAACATATTTTCTCTAATTTCATTCATTTTATTTTCTTAATGAACTTAAATTCATTAATCTTATCAATAACCTTTCATTGATAAAATGAATGAACCAAAGTTCAATCTATTTTCATTCATTTAATTAATTTTATTCGTTTAATGAAATTAAGTGAAATTTACTTAACTAAATGAAGTTTATTCAAATGAGTGAAGTTAACTCAATGAATTTTAATGCAATTAACTTGACTTAAGGCGAGAAATCCCTTGAGGAGTGTGAAAAATAGGTATTTTTCGGGATTTTTTTTAGAGGGGATAAAATAATCTGATCATTTTCAAATTTAGACACTAGTTTATTATTAGACTATTCTCCGCGACATCGAAAAGTGCTGCAGTTGTCACTGTTTTTCTGTTGATCTAAAAAAGATTTAATAAATTTCATTCGTTTACTGACATATTAAGGGGAAGGATAGACCTAAAAAATCATGAAAAAGTGCAAAATTGAAAATTTGGAAGCCTTTTTACTCCGAAGTTCGAATTTTCGACCATTTATTCGACATATTTGACCCCAAAAACTTATTTATTTACACGCTACCTTTCAAACTTTAGTTATATCCTTCCGATAATATTACTGAGAGTAACCTCCCAAAATTTTATCCAAATCGGTCGATAACTTTTTGAGCTATAACACGAGCAATTTTTGAAAAAGTAGTTTCGAGATAATCGCGTTTAAAGTTTACTCGCTACCTGACCGCATGCTGTCCCCGTGCTCTAGACCATATGCGATAACTCCGCAAATATCCAATATTTCGAGTTTTCCTTTGGTCAGTATATTCTTTGGGTATCATGCTTTCGAAATATGTATTTAAGAAATCGATTTTTTGAAAATTCCAACGGGATTTTTCGCCTTATTTAAATTAGCTCAATGAAATTAATGAACTTTTGCTCATTACTTTTATTTAAAAACCTATTTTTGTTGTCATTATCCCCATAGACTTTGTCAAACCGCACGTTTTTTTGACAGCGATTGCTCCAAGATTTTTGGTACTAATCTATGTAATTAATCATCGACTGATGCTCACAGATTTGAATCCGCAGCAAGATTCTGGGCCTTGTGGATGAAGGAAGTCTCATATGAAGCGGAGAGATTCGTGTCGAAAGGACGTATCGAATAAACGTTCGATCCGTCCTTTCGACGCGAATCTCTTCGCTCGCTGAAGCCACGTGCCTATAAGGTGAAACATTGGAACGAGCAATATAATAAAAGGGGATTAGCCCATGGTATAAAATCATGTGGCACTCGCATCAACATAAATCTTCCGTAACTCCGTTTGCAGATCCAGTTATATCGGTATGTATCCTAGATGAACAATTAACGCGCGGCAATAAATGTTAGCGTGGAATTTCTCGCGAGCGTTGCACAGTAGCGCTCATTAGCTATTTTGATATACGCAGTGGTAAGTTTTATCGTGTGTATATATGTATATGCGAATGAATAAGAATTAGATCGGGGTGGAGATCGGTGCGCGAGTCCGGAGTGCTTCGATGCTGAGATCTTGACACGCACGCGTACCATGGAAGTTCACGAGTATGCAAGCCGGCCATAGAGATATTTAAACGTGAATACAATGCATCGCATATAGGCATCGTGTCTCCATAGATTCTCGCAACATGAACGATTCGCTCGTTGCGCTCGCGAGAATTCGCGTGGGCGTGCGGATTCGCGACTTCGTCTCGATCGAGTTCCTTTAGGCGCGTGTGTATACTGTACTGATCCGCTCTCATTTCTATTTTCCTCTCTTCCAAACGCGTAATGTAATAATGGAGCCTCGAGAGTATCGCACCGCGACGAATCTTTTTAACGGTTAATTATAGCTGATAAAATCATGGCAAAGGCTGAAAATGATTACTTATTTTATGTTACTACAAATACATTATCTGATGAAAAATCGTCATCTGATTTACAATGCACTATTACGGGGAGGGGGGGGGGGAGTAAGCGTGGAAGAAGGATGGGATCGTAAAGTCCTAAAAGGACATACGGATGGAAGCATTGGAGTACTAAAGATAAGTATCAAGAATGTAACGATGTCGTTTCCGACATTAATGCATATTTTGCATTAATGTTCAAGTGAAAATGCAATGATCTTTTTATCATGGATAAAAACATGGATAGCTTCGTCAAAAAAAAGGTAACCAAATTTAACGAACGGAGTTTTGAAGGGAACAAATTCCGCTTTGACTTCCTTTTTTGAAATATTTTTTATGTTTTTTTTTCGACCCGGTACGCACTTTTGCACGTGACCGTTTTTCGGTTATTTTTTTACCATCGAGAATTGGGCGCATAACTTATGAACATTGTTTTGTCCTTTTTATCCATGATAAACTTGGAAGGGGTAGCATAAGCTCCATTTTCGTTATTTAAAACGTTTCATACGATTTTTGTCGCAATGTCATTTAATTTCTGATTAAAAAAGACGAATTTTGGAAAATGCGATAACTCAAGAACTATAGGGTTTATATATATGGATAACTATATATAAAATTTATAAATTTATATATTTAAAAATTTATATATAGGGATAACTATATATAAATATAGGGATAACTATAGGGTTTAAGAGGAAATGTAAAAGATGTAAAAAGTTGCGTAAGTTTATACTGGGCCGCCTGAAATTTTTATCGAACTTGCTTTTGAGATTTTTTCTTTTTAACTTTTTTGGCTCGAAACTCTGATGAGTAGGATGGCTTAGCTCGAAGAGTATGGCGTTTAGGACAAAATATGAAGAAGAGAAACCTTTTTAATTGTCGATTTTAAGTTTGCTCAAATTTTATCGGAATTTTTTATTGAAATGTTTTTCGACATTTTTTGGCCGCAACTAGGAGAATCGTCCAAACAATCGATTGGTGTATCTCTAAAACTATTGAGTTAGAGATTATATATCAAAAGGGGAATATGTTGCAGTCTTTCGGATCGAATACGTTGACATTGTTTCAGGTTTCTTTTACAATGTTTTTTTTTCAGCCTGGGTGCTTTTGAAACATTGTAAAAAAAACCTATTTTATATCTGGAAAAATTTCAACGTATTTAAACCGAAACACTGCAATATTTTCCTCTCTTGATATTTGATGTCTAACTCAATCGTTTTCGCGACACGCCAATTAATTTTTTGGACGATTCTACGGGTGCGCCAAAAACAAAATCGAAAATTTTTGTAAAAAAATTCTGACAAAATTCAAGCAAACGTAAAATCGAAAATTGAAAGCGTTTCTCCTACTGATATGTCGTCTTAGACATCATACTTTTCGAGTTAAGCCATCCTACTCATCAGGGTTTCGAGCAAAAATAGTAAAAAAAAAATCTCACAGGAAAAATATTACAAAATTCAAGGCGATCCAGTATAAACTTACGCAAGTTTTTACATCTTTGATATTTCCTCTTGAAGCCTATAATTCTTCAGTTACGTTACATTTTCCAAAATTTGTCTTTTTTAGCAGAAAATTAAATAACTTTGCGATAAAAAATCGTACGAAACTTTTCAAAAAACGAGAATGGAGCTTCTGCTACCCCTTTCAAGTTTATCATGGATAAAAATGCCATAAGTTATGCGCCCAATTCTCGATGGTAGAAAAATAGCCGAAAAACGGTCACGTACAAAAGTGCGTACCGGGTGGAAAAAAATCGTAAAACATATTTAAAAAAGAAAAACAAATCTGAATTTGTTCCCTTCGAAACGCCGTTGGTTAAATGTTGTTATCTTCTTTTTTGACGAAGCTATCTAACTTTTAGTGCGGCAAGAAATATCGACTGGTGTATCCAAACTTTTGGGCGGTAGTGTATCTTCCATATGTATGAAAAAAAAACATATTCTGACTGATTCATCGTCGCTAAGCTGCGACTACTTAAGCTAGAAACATAAAGTTTGGACAAGTTTCTTTTTGTGACGTGAGCATCGATTGAGATAGGATTTTTGCAAATTCATCCCCTAAGGGCGTGAAGGGGCTGAACAAATGGATGAATACGTGTTTCGTCGTTTTTTAATAAACCCTTAAGGGGGTGGAATAGAGGATAAAAGTTTGTATTGGCAAAAATATTGTTTTACCCGAATTTTCTTCAAACTTCGCATAAATGTTATACCCTCTCCCGTCACCCGTTTTAGGGGTCGATTTCCAGAAGAATGAGAAATACGCGCTTACTTATCTGAATCGCTCACTGAATCGTGAATCACTTATTGTCTGTTCCGATTTCGAACTCCAATTTGTACTCGTTTGCTTCGTTTTAGTTTTCTCTATAAAATGGCGGTCGGTTCTTTGAGCTCCGTTCATTTTTCGATTTTTGTCAGAATTTCAAAATCGGCCCAACGATTCTTGCGAATTTTTCAGCCAGTTTTTAAATCAACTTTCCGGAAAAGTGATTAAAATATGGGGATCGATCCAACAGCATTATCTAATTCTGTTAAAATTCTTTCCGAAACCCACTCGAGGAATCTGCGTCCCTCAAATAGAACCAATGCTACGGCTGTATGAAATTTCTTAATTTTGGCGTTTCTGGAAAAGTGGCCGAAAGGGTGACATTTTTTTTACCGACTTTTAAATTGTTTTCAGCGCCTATCTGGAGGGAGATGTTCTGCCGATTACGAATATTGCCGAGTTTTTGCCGTGAACAAAAAATGCAACCGAGAAAGGCATAAAACGTCCTCCAATACGGGTCACTAAGAGCCAACCGGGCAGACAAGGATTATTTGCAATTTTAAGCCAAAGGTTGAACAATTTTTTCATCTCCCATGGTTTTTTCCCTCTTATCTTTCTCCTCTATGACGAATATTGTCAACAATTTCCTTGCGTAACGTAGCTTTACTTTCAATCTCATTACATCCTTGCGATAAGGCGATCGTGTCGGCAATTCATTTGTCGCGACGATCAATATATAACGCGCAAATCTATTAGATTGCTTTATGGAAAAAGCAGATTCTCTATCAAGCGAGAACGCGTAATACCAGCACGCCAAAGAACACGTGCGGAACACGGATTGCGATCTTTCTCTTTCTCTTTACCGAGAAAATCTGCGATAGAATTGTAGTACCGGCAAAAGTATTTCGCGTAGGTGCTTTATACAGTCACTTGCTCCCCCCTCCCTCCTCGCCCCATACCGTTCCCCCATTAGATCCACGAGCGTGCGTCGTGATCTATTGAAAAATGAGAGACAATGGCCCTTTGTGACTTACGAGTGACGATGCCTGTGGTGAGCTCTCTAACAGACTTTTCTCGTACCTTAATTTAATGTTACCGCCACTCCTGCGATTGCCCTGCTCATGAGCTCGGTTCGATATGGCGAGAGAGAGAGAGAGAGAGAGAGAGAGAGAGAGAGAGAGAGAGAGAGAGAGAGGAGAAAGAGA
The DNA here is from genome assembly GCA_963210295.1 of Ophion ellenae. Taxonomy (NCBI): domain Eukaryota; kingdom Metazoa; phylum Arthropoda; class Insecta; order Hymenoptera; family Ichneumonidae; genus Ophion; species Ophion ellenae. The sequence continues at coordinate 62,752,735 of OY723387.1, forward strand.
GCTCTTGCACATGAGGGAGTTGATTGTGAAATGGATTCCAGGACACCTTGCCGGACATCGTGACGTACTTTCCCGCAACGACGATTAAAGACTCGCACGCATACGCGCAGCCATATGCAGAACTATGTGCATTTTATAACCGTTGCACTGTTGCGTGACGTCTCGAAGGGAAAAGTAGCAACTCGTTACCTCACGAAATATCCGATATTCGTTGACACCGCGAGTGCTTGTACTCGCCGGTACTCTTCGGAAACATCTTGTACGCAAAAATGAGGGCCTCATTGCACTTTAATCACGCTTGTTCGCTGAGGAAATTTTTCATTTTGTCAACTGCCTCCAAAATGGTTGACTAATTCTGGATTCCCGATTTCCCGTACCCGTGTAATCAAAATTACGTATTGACTTGGAGGGATTTGTGGTTAACGCATGGAAAGAAAAAATTGCGATATAAAAAATACGAATAGCGAACGAAAATTGTAAATTGTAATAGGGAATTTTAAAAGACGACATAAGCAAACGGATGGCAATGGGTAAAAAGATTGAATGAAAATAGAAATATTTTCGACATAATTAGTACGTACTGCAAATGAGAATGATGTTCAAACTTAATCCTGGATGGTTGCATTGAAACTCCCTTTTTTTCTTTCTCAAGCATTCATTTTATAAGAACACTTGATTACAAACGAAAGATTTTCGCTTGGATGTTACTACTTTCTCCCACCTATCTGGCAAAAGCTGAATCTCACTGTAGGCATTTTTTGTACCGAGCGGAACAAGTGATAATTACTTGGGGCACAGTGTCGACATGTTGAACGGATAATTAATCCTCTCGCACTTTTTCATCGTTTTTCATAGTCTCACCCGATGCTTTATAGTCCCGCCTGACTTAGTCCTATATCGGGGCGAGTTAGGTGTTATCGATGCCACACTGTTTCTAGTTATCCATTTTTTATTTGGACGCAACGTAAAATAGTGCATACCCCCTTATGTTCCTTGAAAAAAATGAAAGGAAGAAGATCGACGATAAAAGCATATCGATTGAACGAAACGAATTACGTAAATATTTGTTGCCACGTGATTTCCTTCAGATGCAAGTGACAGGGCATTCGGCTACGGGTAATAATAGTAAGGGAGGATTGCGATCCCTCGTGCAGAAATTTGTTAGGGCGTCATGCAATGGTCGCTGTCGGCGATTCTTCAAGGGATAACGAAGTGAAAATCGCCAAGTATGAAGTGAGAGATATAGTAGAAAAATAATATTGGGAAGAAATTACAAATATTTGACGCAATACCTTCTATGACCCCCGACGCGAATAATAAATTGTCGTTAATTTCTGTGCACTGTATTCGTCTCATCTAAGGTCACTCGCGATGGAGAGCATATGTATGGACGGATTATTGAAGAAATCCGTAAGTATAAATCACTGCGGCGATCGCGGTGGACGATCTCGAATGCGCTTGATCGAGTGTAACAAGACGGTGTACACGCTTGGTACATGTGGGATCTGGTTTTCCCCAGAGATTGAGAAAGTCCTTCCTCGTCGGGTGTCGCGTGTACAACTTGTCTTTTTCCTTCGCATCGCTGTACCTCTATCACATAAAACCACGTCTCGTTAATTTATCCCGGGGAAAAAGGACAGATTTATGTACAGTGGAGAATACGCTCTAGTCCCCATTGCCGGAAGAAAATTCGTCCCATCTAATCTAGCGATTTATACACTTTTCTTACTCTCGTGCCGAATCACGTGCAACAGCACCTTAGTTGATTTTTCATGCTGATGGCGCAAATCCGAAGACCTTATCAAAACATATGAGCGTGTGATCCCCTATGGTAATTTATATACGCAAAAATATACTGCAAATTTATTTTATTAATAATTGTAATATATGTGAAATGCATGCCATATATTGAAAATATATGTTGCATATATGTGCCAAATTCTAATTTTCGTAACGTTTTTATGTATGAGATGTATATGCGTGGTATTACTGTATATCAATGTATCATACATCAATGATATATGTAGCATTTACCCTGCATATATACCACATATATTTAGCATATATGTTGCATACACACTGCATACATATATACTGTATAAATGGTACATATATGCCACAGATATGCTACGCATATCTGTATATAGTGCTTATATGTAATAGCGTACTTTAACTGTAAGTTAAGTTTTTTTAAGTTTAAGTTTTAAGTTTTATCAAGTTTAACTGTAATAGTGTTTATATGCAGCATATATTTTTTGTCAGGAATATGTATTAAAAATGTATGCGTCATATATGACGCATAAATGACACATATATGAGTCATATATGACGCATGCATTTTTGACATATTTTTCTGACAAAAAAAAATAGATTGAAAATATATCGAAAATATATGCGTCGTATATGCCTCATATATGCATCATATATGTTTTGGTCAGAAAAATATATCGAAAATATATGGGTCATATATGCGTCGTATATTTGGTGCATATATACTGAATATATACGTATTATTCTATTTTTCGTCACTATATATGCGACCGATATATATATATGTAGCATATATTTTCTGCATATATTTTACATACATAAATTTCTATGGGGGGATAATCGGGTCGAGAAACAAATTTCGGGACCCGTCCCACAAGTTTTAAAATAAAGTTTCGAAAAAAGGTGTTTTCAGTCCACTTATTTGGCGATACAAAAAATCAATGGGTCACTGTAATTTCGTAATTTTAGCACTCGGAATAGCGACTGCGATTACGACGAGAATGAAGAAAGGCTTTTTTTAATGGGTCAATAAATTTAGTCGTTGTCAGGTGCACCATTTTGAAAAAGATCGTTTCGAGAATAACGCGTTTAAAGTATTTGAGATCAGTCCGCGCTACCTGTGCACGGGTCCATGGCCTATACGATTCAAAATATTGGGAATTCCCGCTTGAAATTTGGACTCTGTCTTCTGGGGATGCAAAATTAAAATATTCGTGAAAAAAGTCGATTATTTATTTTTTGACGTGAAGGAGAATTCAAGATCGGATTTACTGGTATATGTTGGAAACAGGGTAACCTTCGATCTTGCGATCAATAACGGCATCTATACGTGATCTTCTAGTCAACTTCCTTACCAGAACGGACCGCTACCATGGAAAAAAGAAAAATGTTCAGTAAATATAAAATAACAGAATTTCTGAATATAAAATGAATTTTATAAAATCTTTGAAAAAAAATCTTATAAAAATATACAAAGAATTCTCGAATATAAAATGAATATAAGAAAACAAAATTTCAATGATAATACAGTAAAATGAAAAAATTGTCGGCAAAAAACACGATACATTTTTCAGCAGAGAATCCAAATGAAGATAAACAGCTGCTCAAACTGGAAAGTTGGAGATATTTTACGCAGAGGATACCAAAAACCGGAACGATTTCTTTGTACTGCGCACACACACACACACACACACACACACACAGGCATATACACGTTAAAGCTTCAAAGACCACCTAGTATATTAAAAATAAAAAATTGCCAAACGAGCGCAAAAACATTGTTGATCCGAAAATTAATTGATTCGTGCTGAAAAGTGCCACTATGATCATAAGCTTTCTGGACGGCAGCTCTCACGTTCGAGCCCCGTCTGTATTCATACACATACATACCGACGTATAGATATGTACACGTATACAGCGAAAAAAAACTTAAACGTACATAAGGGACTGAGGAATACAATGAGCAAAAAATTTCGGCCGACGGATGAGTATCGTAGTACGTCAGCGAGAGAAAGAGTGAAGCGAGGAGGAGAGAAACGGTCGATTCGCATCACAACGTTGTCGTCACGGGCGGCGGCGAGAAATGTGCGTTTCTTATTCCGAGGCTGCGTGCGATCTCGCCCCTTTCGCGTTGGGATGTAAAATCGTGTGACTCCAACGGAAAAATAAAGGTCAGCCCTTTCGTGACGTCGGTAGAAGCCCCCGAGCGCATAAGTATATCTCGTTTTTCGTTTGCAGCAAACCTTGTATGTATATATATATATACACACACACAAGGTTTGCTGCAAACGAAAAACGTGTATATATACATATACACACGCACAATTTCGCATGGGAATATTCCGACAGGCGAATAAAAAAGACCGACGCAAATGACTGGAGAAGCAAATAAAGAAATATCGTACAAACATGAAATGGTACCAAAAAAGAAAGCGATTCCAAGGGAACTCTCTCGTATGCACTCGTGCATCGGGACTTGATTTTCTCAACGTTCCTTTGCCTCGTTCTCTTAGCACGATGATGATGATGATGATAATGACGATGATTCTTGTCGAGGTTCGATCTTACGGAGATTGGATCATGGTGGATGAGTGTTCGATACGAGAGAACTTATAAGTATGGTATTTCTGGAGATAATTCGGTAATAATAATTGTTCGCATTTCTTCGTCGACGTATAGACACAGACGGACTATTGGTACGGTGTACACAGAACATATCAGTGTTTGTTTTCTATTCCGAGTTCCATTGTTCGCTGTTCTCCGATCTATACGGGACCTTGGAGATATCCATGATTTTTCACCATTGATCCTCCTCGCAATTCCTTCTTGTACTATATACACGTACAACGTGTCCGCGCACTGCGACCACCTCACGCTGTATCGCGCTTTGGTCAATCTCCCCAGCGCAATTCAAGCCTCGTACACATCGTATCGAATACGCGAAATGGACATTTTTTATTGGATGGCTATAAAACTGGGGCGGAGAGAATATATTTGATACCAATTACGAATACAAATGGTCGAATTTGGCAAACAGTTTTGCAAATATGTCAGTTGAAAAGACAAATAACATTGATATATGACATTTGACTTAGCATTAATTTATAAGGATTTTTGTTCATGTGGGAATCACTTGATTTAGGCTAAAATAAATAAAAATGCAGTTCCTGTTTACCATTGATTTGAGTCTAAAATTAAGCTGGTTTGAGGGGATTTCCATCAATTTTGGAAATTTTGTACGTCGCACGGTGTTTCAAAGTCTCGAAAATTGTGATAAAATCGAAAAAGTTCGATATTTTCTGTCAAAAAAATCACCCTAGAATATTGTAGGGATGACTTTGCTCAAGTTATTAAATAAATAATTACTTTTATCTGCACTCGAGCATCAGCCCCAGTTAACGTTTTCGGAACGACGCAGTCGCTCCGAAATATTTGTAATTATTTATAAGTGAATAGTTAATGCTTGGTGTGTTCGATTTAACTGTGATTTGAGTGAGAGAATTACTTAAGGTAAGTCGAATTTGAATATAAATTACTTTTTTATTGATTTTTGTTTAATTCTTGCTAAAAATAAAGTAAAAGATCAACTGTTCGAAAAATTAAATTTTCAATCGAACGGGTTGCAATATCGAGCCAATTTTTTAACCCATTTTTACCACTTTATTTTAAAATGTAATGCATAGTTTAGACTGTTTTTCATCGAATATTCCAAGAAATAGTTGCTTAACGATGCTTACCTCTTTTGTAAACAACTTTATTTCGAGCGATGCGCTCGAGCACACGTAAGCGCGCAGCGGGGGAGTTGGAACCCGACCTTCACCGTGTGTTTATCTGTATCTCGAATTAAGGGACTCAAATAGTGTTGTGTTTTGTATTGTACCTTTCTACATCCGAACCGATATACCTGCTCTTCATGGATTGTACTTCGGAAATCAGTATTTATAGCCTGACTTTAATTTTATCTGATTATAGTATCATTTTGTTTTACACTACTCCAAAAAATTAAGGAACAGGAAATTTCTTAATTTTTTTTAGTGTTTTTTCAAGCGCAAGTTTCTAGTTTCGAGATCTTTTGGCAAACATTTTTTGTGAGCTACGGTTATCGCGCAATCATAAGAAATAGCGCGAGAACATTTTTTTCTATTTTTTTTTTTCAACGGGCTCGGGATTTTTTTTAGGTGAATCCATGCATAGGTCAGTTAGCTTGTTTATTCAGTTTCAATTTGGTTTCTTTGAGTCTCTCTACGTCAATTTTTTGCTGAGATATCCGACTTTGAATGAAAAAAGATCCTTTTGTCTTTGATCATCGATATCTCAGCAACCAAAGATTGCACAGGGAATTAAAAGGGCAGGTTTGAAAACTTGAACAAATTTCCTACAAGACCCTTTCGATGATTTTTGAGAATTTTTTTTTCTCATCCTTAACGTTAATTTTTAAAAAGTATAAAATATGACTTTTTATGATTTTTCAGTAAATCTGCCACTTCTTTGCAAATATTGATGGACAGATTAATGTTGCCAGGTTTTTTTCAGCTTAATGTACCCCCTAATAGCCCTGTAAATTTTCAAGTTGATCCATCGAACCGTTTTTCCGGACCGATTGATCAAAGTTTTACAAAACAATTAAAGGAACAAGTATTGTTCATAAACATCGTGTAATCATCATCAAAATGAAGAGGCCAATTTTTTTCGACTTTTTCACAACTTTGCCATAGTTACTTGTTAAATTGGAGAAAAAAATCAATTTTTTCAAATTTGTAAAACATTTCAGGAAACAATACTGACTCAATTTTGACACGATTCGGCATTTGCCTATACCATAATCTTACTCATCTTTAATCTGTACCCGAAGAAGCGTGAAGAAAGAAGGACTTGAAGAAATATCGAGGGAACTTTGCTCGCAAAGTTGCTCGAGAAAAAACTATGCAAGACGTTTTTCACTGGCTTATGGCATCTTCGGATCCTCTAGTTTGCAGCCTCCGGAAAATAACTCAGCAAAAACAGAACCTTATCAAATTACACGATTAAAATATTGCTGTCCTCCGGTGGTGCTCCACGCTCGAGGTCTGATAACGATGATATTACGAGGCGCATCAAGTGACGAAGATTGTTCTGTTGCCGAATATCTGGAATGTCATATATTCTCTTGGCGTTCACCTTATACATAATTAAATTAATGTTCTTAACTATGATCTGATTATAATAAATTTAACTTTACTACTAGCAATTTGACGTTTTATTTATATGGATTTTCAATCGAACGTGACTGGTTTTTTAAAGCAATGTCGCCAAGTTTCGGTCTGGCGTTTTGAATTTCAAAATTTGGTTTTCGGATTCGTCATTGCTATCGTTGAAAACCCCTATATATGGATTTTCAATCAAATCTGACGAGTTTTTTTTTGCAAAAATGTCGGCCATTTGTATTCGCCATTTTGAATTTCCGAATTTGCATTTCGGATTCGTTATCAGCAGCTTTGAAAACCCCTATATACGGGCTTTGCTTCACTGAGAAAAAAACGATTCATCCAATATCATTGGTGTCATTGGATGAAATTTCGTTGATTCGATTGTAAAATTGTTAGTGTAAATAATCGGATTTATTAGTCCAAACAAAACGCTATCGACCTTAATAACATGATAAAATTTTTAAAAAAATTTCATTCGAAAGATTTATCGTTAGCCGAGAACAATATATCCTTGAATCTGACTAAAAAATTATCGCGAACAAATTATATAGTTTTGAATGCATTTTCTGCAACGAACAAAAAAAGCGTTTCAATTCATAACATGAACATTGTTGATTCGAGTACACAAAAAAATTAAATCTTGCTGTTTTGATTCAGATAAAATTTCTAGTGTGTAAATATGTTATGTTATTGTCTTCACCATATCCGATATTGATTTCCAAGTACATTATTCGTTAAAATATTAGTATTTTATTTTGATTCAAAAATATTAATCGGATGTCTGAATTGGTTAAAAAATTTTGCGATAATGAAATTTGATTCTTGCGCATAAACGAAGCCATTCAATCGTAGTCATACTATATGTACTTGTTTCTATTGAATCTATGTTCATTAAAATTATATATTTGATTCAAAAGAATATGCTATTAATATTACGCGTGTATAATTGAACTGAATACATTACGGTAATCGATTCAATACTTTCTTCTTTGGTTGAATAAATTCAACCAAATCATATACATATAATGGCCGAGCGCCACCGAAATTATAGGTACGAGGAAACACGTAGTTCTCGGAATAACCGCTAGGAGCCGCACACGCGCTCGTTTCTCGAAAAAAAGTAGATTGGCTTATGATAAGCCAAACTACGTTTTTTTTCTCGAATTCAGAAAATTTGAGGGGCGGACAGCTGTTCGTCTATCTATTTGACATCATTTGACTAAGTTTGGACGGGATCTGAAGAGCCGTTTCAGAGATTTTTGCGAATCTATAATTGTTCTACCATACCGACTGCGATGAGGTGTCATTCCGACTTAAGCGCTAGAGAAAGTCTACATAGTATCGCTTCTCGGCCTATGGCGAAGATCAAAGTGTAGTATCTGTTCTCATCAGTTGAATATCTGATGATCGTTCTAATGTTCATTTTTTTTTTAAGATTTTAAAAAAATGTTTAAACTTTCAATTTTTAAATAAAACAAATTCGCTCAAACATTTTATTGTGACAATCCTACCCTGTTCCAAAGAACTTCTTTCAAATATTTTCAGCAATTTTCGTGAGTGGACATTTATTTGAACTCATAATCACGAAATGTTTGCAAGTGTACATAGAATCATATTAAAAACATGACTTCTCAAATTCACAAATATATTATTTTCATTGCAATGAACATTTATTTCATCGAATATTATATTTTTTTCTACTAGAGACTAAATGCGTTGTGACAGACGACACCTATACTTTGGGGCAAAAAAATACCATTATTTCGAATCAATATTGTTCATTTTTCAATCATGATATACACTTGTCTCTATCTCATGCAACTACTTTTGATATTTTACGGAGTACGAAAATGTTACGTCTCAGTGCATATTCGTTTCGATGTAGTAAAGAAAGAATTCATTCTATTGTCACATCCGGAAGGGATGAGAGCATAATATTTTTGTTTCCCTCTTTGTTGCCTACGCCTAGCGCAATAGCACGGGATGAGGGTAAAAAGGGGGTAGTGCGTGGGAAAGGATAAGGTCAAGGAATTAACCCGAGGTTTGGGTACTGAGGAATAATTCGACAGATTTGTGTTTGATTGACACTAGATTATTTATTATGAGGTTATTAGCCGGGTGAAACGAATAGGGCTATAGTGAAAGATACAAAACGAGAAAGTAAAGTTGCTTACATTAGCGGTGGTTGCCGCACGGTCGCTCGCTCGCACGCTCGCTCGCTCGTGTGGGTGGTTTGTTGTCGCTCGGATTACAAAGGCCTACGCTCTTGGGCCGGAGGTTTCGTTGGTGTAATCGCTGGTAAGATACTCGGAAGATTTCACGCCGGTCGAGTGTACACTCGATCTGTTTACTACGACCGCACTATGCGTGGACAGAAATACGAACTAGGCGCGAGGTCGAAGGGTTGACTAATCTTTACGGACCGATGATAGAAATCATACAAACGCACTATAACTTCGGTGACCCGAGTAATGAAGACCGATTCATATAAGAGTTAATTGGAGATATTCCTTATACTGCTGGGTTACGACTCTTTAAGAGAACTCGATTGAACGGTAGTCGACGGGAGACTGCTCTGAATAATCGACGTAGTCGAGAGACCGACTCGCCCCTTTTTTTGCACACTGCCTTTCTTGGTTCGCATGCGAATTTTTAGAGTGAGTGGGAGGTAATGTTCGGTTCCTCTTCTTAGAAAATAATGGCGTTGGTGGAAGGGGTTAATTCGCTTTGTTAACGGAATGCGCATTAGGTGTGTAGCCGAAATTCGCGTTAAGTCGCTCGCGATAGCGCGGCGACCGTTTGATTCAGACGGCCCGGATGTCTTGGTGCTCCGCTCTGGTTACCGGGTCGGATCATGCAGACTTCTTTGTCCATGCGGATAGCCAGCGTAAGGTTTTGGAGTCAGTTCCTGTTTGATTATTCGAGCCGCGGCATTTCGTAGAATTTTTGCTCTGGCCGATGTTCTTGTTGAAAGTTGAGAGCGTCGGTCGATCTCGTCCTCGGTGTTGCTCGAGTGGGTACTTGGATTGTTTGGACGCCTTGCCGAAGCGTATGCGCCTAATCTCGTTCTTCGTAAAATCTCACCAAGACAAAGATCGTTGGTCATAGGGTGTCGCACGCGTTTTCTAGCGACGTGACACCTCCCCCCTTTTGGATTGAGCGTCTCGCTGAATCGGAGTAGATTGTGGTGGGGCGCAGGGTATTTAACCGATGGTAGTGAGATTTTTTAATTTATTCTGTCCGTCTTGCTTGACGTCGTTGCTAAACCGTCGCTCTGGTGCGTGAAACATGGATTTTGAAACGGTAAGTCTTGGTTGTCGTCCTCATATGGTGACCCACTGATCCCCGCTTATTATTAATTCCGGGGTGTTTTCCTTGCAGCTGCTGGTGAAGATAGTCTGGAAGATGGCGCAATCTCGTCGTGCGGAGAGGTTGGAGCACCGGAGAATACTTCGGTTGTTGGACCAGGAGACTGGGTTCGATGCATACTCTATCCGATGGATGTTCGAGGGGCGCTGGGGACAGGTTCATCCGGAGGATGATTGGGACCACCCAGCGTGGTCGACACCGGAGGGCGTCTTCGCAGCATATGACCCCTGACGTTCTCTCATCTCCACGGCCCTTCAGCTTTTCGCGCAGCAATTCCGTTATTCATTTATACTCGACCGATTGTTGTCGCAAAATAACAATAGCTATTTGGGTGTTTTCTTTTCTCCGTGGTTTGACAAATTTTGTGCTTTTGTATGTACGAAATTGGAGTAAAAATAAAAAATAAAAAAAAAAAATATAAAGAATATATATAAAATATATATATATATGTCTGTAAAATTTCCTTTCTTCTTCCGCTTTCTCTCTATATATATATATATATTTACTTATATGCGACGAGGTTAAAAGAATAATCGCAACAAAAAGAAAATATCGAGTTATTAGTATGATTAAGTTCATTGTATGTCTCCTCGTGAAAATTCAAGGGAAGGAACGTGGTTTGGGCGGTTGGTTACTCTCTGGGTAGTCGGATACGTTGGGATATAGGTTGCGCACCGTTGGTTGGAGCATGCGGCTCTCTGCATGGCTCTCTGGTTCGGCTGGCGGGGCCACTGCGACTTCCTTGAGCTCCTCATCGGCCTCCACATGTGTTGACGTTTCTCTTTTCTTTGGTCGTTTAGCCAAATGGATCAGGAGATGTGTGACTGAGTCCCATATTGCACCGACGAGATAGATGGACCAGCCGTACACGGTGTGTAGGCTGTAGGCGTGGATGACCGTATCGACGAGGAGCTTGACCGCACGAACAATGACCAGTACGCCGATGATACCGGCACTCGCCGTTCCAAATTGGACGAATCTTCCCCAGGTGCGATTCCAGATCGATTCCGTGAGGTGTTGGAGGCTATCGCTATCGAGTAGATTCATTAACGTCACTCCTTGATTCGCAGTACTTTGACCGCTGATCCCCCGTGCCACGTGATTTAAGACAGCGGGTTTTTCTACAGGGAACATTATTCGTTCTCGTAGATTCTCGATGTCCTCCTTGGAGTAGATCCCACTTGATGCCAGCGATGCAGGATTGGTGTACTTCCAAGTGGGTTTCGTCATGGGTTTCATACTCGCAGGCGGGATGGCTTCGTCTGGAGCGGGCAGGAATTTGTACCACGTGTCCCCAAAGAGGTAGTATGGAGGGAGCAGGGAGTTGCAGGTCATTTGAGTTCCTTTCTTTGTTAGTATATGGGTTTTAGGAGTGAGGAAATAGGTTTCGTTCGTACGAGTGACGGGCAATTGTTCGTAACATTCTTTTAACCTGATCAACCTCACCTCGACCGGTATACATTTAACGATGTGCACTACTTCGCCGGCAAGCACCGCCATATAACCGGGCCCTTTCATTACATTGTACGCAAATTCGTCTGGGGCTTGCGTCGCTAAAGACAAGCTGTTTTGGAGCATCTGACGCTCTTTGTTACATTGCTGCATGAGCATGTCGTAATACAAGGATTTCATTTGCTGGCGGATATGCCGCTCCACATATATGAATTTAGAATTGACGTACGCGAATATATCGAGGTTTGCAACTGGGAGCTTTCCCCGGACGGTAAAGGAGACACCTTGCGTGGTTTCGAAGATAAACAGTTTCGGGTGTTCCGTACTAAAGATGCTGTAGCCGCAAATATGGTCGGTCTCTTTGGCCGCGAGCGCAAATGTTATATCGTTGGAAGTTACGGAGTATACTGTATTTTGGTACCTTGATTCGATCTCGACAATTTTTGCGGACATTCCTTCGTAAAGAATGCCGTACTTATCGAATCCGCAATTTTCGCGCGGCCTTGGACTCCAAAAGGTGTATCCGCCATCGGGGTCGATACACGAAGATGAGAGCAATGCGCAGGTAGTGCCGGAACGCAAATGGATTTGATTCGAGTTTAACGTGATTTGAGCTGAGTGACTTCGAAGAGTTATTTTTACTGTTCCTTGGACGACAACGTTGTCCCAAGTACCATAAGGGTCTGAGTACGAAGCGCCATTACACTCGCCGTTGTCCTTAACATGACCGGCGAGGGTGATGCTGCTCGTAGTTGTTTGATTAACCTTTAACCCTGTTATTATTGTATGGCCGATCCTAGTCGTTCCGTAATTATGCATGTTCTCACACGAGTTTTGATTGGTATTTTCCAAATATTCTGTTTGTCCATTGCTGACTATAGACACGTGAGATGACATGCCGCAATAATAAATTATTCTGAGTATCTCGATTTTACATTGTATTACCAGTGTCTCTGAATAATCGTTGAGTTGTAACAGTTGTATATATTGGTTCGAGGTTAAGGTTTTAGGGGCGGCTTGGTCGCAAGGTTGAACATCCAACAAGGATAACGTTGTTATGTTGGACGCGCTCGACCCGCAATCATACCCCACCATAGCGGTGACGGGGTTGAGCAACAACACTATCCAAATGAGGTTGGTAGCTGCCATCTGCAAAATAACCAGCGTAACCATTGCAGTTGTTTATTAATTATTGGGATTGTAATCAGATTCGTCAGCTCTGGTTGATTTATGCTTTCTTTTGAATTTGGATTCGGAATTGATATGTGAATATCGCAATCTGTTTTCGTGGACTACGCGTATCTTGTTATTGTATTGAATTTTTACGTTATTTTTGTCTAGCTTTTCTAAAACCTTATGCGGTCCTGTATAGTGGTCTCCGAGTTTACCCGGTTTTGGACCCTTTTGCAAGTAGACGTAATCTCCTGTTTTGAACCCTTTAGGGTTGGCATTTTTGTCATAGTACCTTTTTGAACGTTGCTTCGACGAGACCAAATTTCCGTATGCGAGGTTACAAATTCCGTTTATCCGCGTTATTAGTTCGATTAGATACCCGCGATAGTTGGGTAATTGATCGGCTTCGCGAAGGGGTTCGCTCGATGGTACTCTCGCCAATTTCCCGAAAACCACTTCATAAGGAGTGTGTTTCGTGCTTTCGTGCACGCTAGTGTTGTATGAAAGCATGGCCAGTTCCAACCATTGGTCCCACTCGTTATCTTTATCTGTATATTGTTTTAAGAACTCGGCTAACACGTGGTGAGACCTCTCGAGCGACCCGTTGGACTGTGGATGGAACGCCGTCGTTCGGAACCGTTTGATTCGGAATCGTTTCGCAATTCTTTTCATCAACCCGCTGAGGAAGTTACTCCCCTGGTCAGTTAATAAAGCTTTGGGTGCGCCGAATACGCATATGAATCGTTTTATGAATGCATCAGCGACAGTTGTCGCCAGTGCATTTGGAAGCGGGATTGCGACGCAATATTTTGACAGATGGTCTTGGATCGTGAGAATGTATTCATTTTGGTTTGAAGTGCGTTGCATAGGACCTACAATGTCCATTGAGATTTTTTCGAACACAGTTCCTGGGGTATCGGTTATTATCATTGGTTGTTTAGTTTTGACTCTGACTAGTTTTTTCAATTGGCATTCGAGGCATTGTTGGACTCTTCTTTGGATATCTGATTTCAAATCCTCCCAGAAATATTCGCGTTTGATTCTATTATAGGTCTTTGATACACCCTTGTGGCCTCCGATTGGAGCTTTGTGCATTTCGTAAAAAATCGAGTCTCGCTCTTCGACCGGTATGTAACGTAACGTTCCCAAACAAATTAATATTCTTATCCGGTTGCCTTTGAACTCTTCCTTCAGGATGTTAATTGCGTCTGACCATGTTAGATTCTCAACATGTTGGAATTGACATATACTCACCGACTCTATTTTGAGGGATTTGCATTGTTCTTTCAACTCTTTTACACAATTATGAAAATTCTGTGATATTGCAGATAACGATTCGGGTAACTCGCCACGAATGACCAATGCGAGGTGATATTTTCTTCCGATCTTTTTACTGTAGGCTTGGCCTACTGATACGTCCTTCCAGACGGGAAGTTTGTTTGACTCTAGTAATTTCTTTCCTCCAGGGTCACACGGCTTACCCGTTGAGTCGATGAAATAGATCAAATTATCGTTCCGAAAATGGAACAACTCTTTGGTATTGACGCAATTAGCAATTTCGGATTCTGATGTTTTCCTTCCCTCCGCTGGAGGATCCTCATCTTCGGAGGGTTGTGAATCGAAAGAGCTGGAATCTGAATTTGTCGAATTATCGGAATTGGGATCGGCGTGGTTTCTGGAGCGAGGGATTGGGAGTGCCTTGCGATGGTTCGGGCCCTCAGCTGATTTCGGGGCAATGCCCTCCGCGGGTCGCCTAGTGCGTACGGGTCTTCCTATCTCGGCCTCCGTCTCATCGTCGCTACTCTCTGCGTAGTTTATGGGTTTACGAGCTCGACGCGTAAGGTGTCGAGTTTCGGAGTGCACGTCTATGTGTTCGACTGCCGGCGGGTCGGCCTTGACGGTAGTGTAGTCATCACATGATTCGTGCGCTTGTTCTATATCGTTCTTCGCACGAGAGCGAGTGACGATGTTTATGTTTTTCTCACGCGGGACGGGGTGGACGTCTGCTCGCACGGTGAAGGTCGTTGGATTTTTATTTTCGTCATCGCTATCACTAGCCTCTTGGAACTTACGTGCCAGATCTCTTAACTCGGTTTTTAAATTCTCGGTCTGCTTTGGTTGAGATTGTGGAATCGTCTTAACGTCCTCTAATTTTTCTATCGGGTTTCGCGATAGGGCGTCGGCGTTTGAATTGAGCGGACCGGGTTTGTAAACGACGTCGTAGTCGTATTCGGAAAGTTTAAGTCGCCATTTGAGAACGCGTGCGTTAGCGTCTTTGGCGGTCCTGAACCAGATTAAAGGTTTGTGATCCGTAACGAGTGTGAACCTTCTACCGTAGATGTAAGGTCGGAAGGCCTTTACGCCGTGGACAATTGCCATTGCCTCTTTTTCGTACGTGTCGTACCGGAGGGCTGCGCCGCGTAATACACAAGATGTATATGCTATCGGTTTGTCTTTCCCAATTTCTCCCTGCGATAGGACTCCGCCTAAGGCGTAGCCGGAAGCATCTGTCGTTATGATAAATGGTTTATCGAAATCGGGGTACTGGAGGATAGGAGCTTCGCATAGTTTGGTTTTGAGAATGTCGAAAGCTGTCTGTGTTTCGTCCGTCCAGTCAAAATCGGTCTTGTCTTCTAAAAGATGGGTCAGAGGTTTCGCGATTTTTGAAAAATCCTTAATGAACCTACGATAGTATCCTGTTAGACCCAAGAATTGGCGAATGTTTTTGACGTTTTTCGGAATGGGGAATTCCTTTACTGCTGACAACTTGTTAGGGTCTGGTTTCAATCCTTCCTTTCCGATTATGTGCCCGAGGTAATTTACTTCAGGTCTGAGGAATTCACATTTGTCTGGCTGCAGTTTAAGATTAGCTTTGCGTAGTCGATCCATTAGTGCGCGAATCTTATTTCCGTGTTCCTCTAAATCTTTTGCGTAGATAACTACGTCGTCGAGATAGACGAAAAGAGATACTCCTTGGAGTCCACTCAGTACGATATCCATTAAGCGCTGGAAAGTCGCCGGGGCATTTTTGAGCCCGAAAGGCATTCGAGAAAATTCGTAATGTCCGTGAGGCGTAGAAAAAGCGGTCTTCGGCTTATCTTCGGGATTCATTTCGATTTGGTGGAAACCGGATGCTAGATCAAATACGGAAAAATAGTTCGCATGCCCCAATTGGTCCAGAATGTCTGTGATATTAGGTAGTGGATAAGAGTCGCCGATCGTTTTTTCGTTTAGGGCCCGGAAATCAATTACCATCCGCCAACGTTTGTTGCCGTTGGAGTCTGGTTTTTTTGGTACTATCCAGACAGGACTATTGTTTGGGGATTCCGAGTGGCTTATTACTCTTGACTCTAATAGCTCGTCCACCTGACGCTGGACTTCGCCCTTAAGGGCTTGTGGAAACCTGTACTGTTTGGTATTATTCGGTAAGTCGTCGACCGTAGGGATCTTGTGTCGAAGCACATGCGTAGATTCTAAAGGTTCACCCTTTATGTGGAACCTGTCTGCGTATGTTTCGATAATTTGTTCGACGTGTTTGAACTCTTTCTCGCCCAAGTGGTCTAGTCGCAATAGATTTTTTATTATTTTTGGACGATCTGGATTGGGTTTGGTTACACGCGATGCTGACTCGGAGGTGGCGATGGAATTTACGTTTTGATTTCGATTTTGCTTTTCCTCGTTTTTCAACCTTTCGTTTACTTCTGAGATTGGGGTTTTGTTCGAGTTTTGTTTTCGCGTTGATTTAGATTTTTCCTTTTTGTTTTGATTTGATTTTGTTTTGGTTTTTTCGTTTTGGTTTTGATTGGCCACTACTGGGCTTTGGACCGGCGTAGTTGTCATGCAATCTACGTCCGAATTAGGATTAGAATTGGAGATTGTCGTGCAATCTGATTTTGGATTAGGATGGTCGCGAGAAATTGGAATAGCATCGCGAGGAACTGGATTGGGATAGCAGATTATTTTGCAGTCTGGTTTTGGTTTTTGTTTGGATTCATTTTCCACGATGTCGAATTCCTGTAGTTTTACGACCGGCACAAACAGTCTTATGGCGTCGTTTGTGGTATTGAAAACCTTCAAATGAGCCTTCCCGTGGATGTTTGTTACCAGGCAGTCGCCGGCGTAGACACCCTCACGGATTTTTAAAGGCGAGAGATACCCTTCCTTTAACGTGCGGTTTCCGACTCTTACGTGAAACGAAGTTTCCGAACGCGCGGGGATTTTTATTACCTCGTCAGGTCCGTTTGTTCGTTCGAACGGCCATGCCTTGTCTTCACATTCAAGGCATTCCGTCTTGAAATTTATTTTGGATTTTGTCGCATAGAAGAAACGGGCCCCCAATAACCCAGGGTACGGGAGTTGTACTTCGTCGGGTATTATGTGGAATAGAGTCGCGAAATTCAATACCCGTATGATTACGCTGCCTAACGTGAGGATCGGCGGTTCGGCTATTCCCTTGAGTCTTATGAGATCTTGTTCGTCAATGTCTGGAAAATTTTCCGTGTACTGTTTTTTAATTAGATTGGGGATAGCGCCGCTGTCCAATAACATCGATATTTTTCCTTTCTCTGGGTGCGCTCCGATACACACCGAGGGTAGGCTTACGAAATCTTCCGCGTTTATTGTGTAGGTAGGATAGGTTCGGGCGGTGTGATTGTCGCGACCGCGGTCGTCGGACGCTTTGGGATCGCGGATCCTCTCGGTGCGTCCGCTCGAGGGGTATCCAGGCCGTTTCCCGGCTGATTTCGCGAGTTATTGTATTCGCGAATACGACAATTTTCTATCACGTGACCTACCCGTTTGCAGTACCGACAAATAGATTGGTTAGAGTTAGGTGCTTCAGGTTTTAGTTGGAAACATTTTTCTGCCGTATGTCCGATCTTTTTGCAAATCTGGCATTGTGGACCGGCGGACTGACGTTGCCAGACGGTTGGGGAATTTGTGGGCCGGCCTCGCGAAGGACATTTGTCGGCTGTGTGCCCTGGGTTCCTACACAATTGACAGGTTGTGGCGCGAGAGTTCTGATCTGTGTAACACCTGTCGGCGGTGTGACCGGGTTCCTTGCAAATTTGGCAGATGACCGAGCCTTGATCGTTTGGGTTTTTCCTGCACTCATTGGCACTGTGACCTTGACCCTTGCAGATTTGGCACGTAAGGGTCGCGAATCGGCAAGCTTCGGTCGGGTGATTTTCCTTTTTGCAAGTGGTACAGATCGCTACTGACTTGATCGGGACGGGTTTTTCGGGTTTAGCTGAGTGCAACTGTTTCCGCGACGCGATTTCGCGTTCGATTTGTATAGCGTGGTCGATCGCGGCTGTAACGTTACCGCACGGAGGAAGTCGTTGTTCGATTTCTTCCTTTAGGCCGCGTTTGAAGCACGTGAGGAAATAACTGTCTATTGTGTTCTTGAATGCCTCGTCTTCCGTTCCGTTGTTGGTTAATTTCCGCGCTTCAACTATTTCCCTTGCCTTCTTCCTAATCTTTGCGGAAAAATCTATGACGCTATCGCCACTTGCTTGAAATATGTTACTGAGCTCTCCCAACAATTGCATTTCAGATTTGTTGGGCGCGTATATTTTTTTGAGGAAATTTACGAGTTCTACTACCGTTTCGAATTTTGACCCGTGAATGGCTTCTCGGGCTTGATTTTTTAATTTGTTTCTTATCAATTTTGTAAGGTGTTTTTCCGCTTCGGGAGGAAGCATATCTTTTGCGTCTTCACATCCCACTATGAATTCTGATAGAGGGATATTTTTCCCGTCGAACTCCGGGACGCAACTAATGGCGTCTTTTAGGGATATTAACTGATTTGTTCCTAGCGACATGGTTACTGGGTTTTCGTATTTTCGGGACAGATCTAGTTTTTTTACCGGTCTTTTTGTAGGAGGTTCGAGACCAGACACTAATTTAGCGTTGGAACTTCTCGTTGAATATCCCGACTGTTCTGTTGGATCTTCAGTGACGTTTAGATTTAATGAGCTCGTTGTTGATTCGTCTCCAGACATTGGACTAATCAGCACATTCCCCTTTTTAATATCCCGGACGAGCCCCCAAAATTAATATGTCACATCCGGAAGGGATGAGAGCATAATATTTTTGTTTCCCTCTTTGTTGCCTACGCCTAGCGCAATAGCACGGGATGAGGGTAAAAAGGGGGTAGTGCGTGGGAAAGGATAAGGTCAAGGAATTAACCCGAGGTTTGGGTACTGAGGAATAATTCGACAGATTTGTGTTTGATTGACACTAGATTATTTATTATGAGGTTATTAGCCGGGTGAAACGAATAGGGCTATAGTGAAAGATACAAAACGAGAAAGTAAAGTTGCTTACATTAGCGGTGGTTGCCGCACGGTCGCTCGCTCGCACGCTCGCTCGCTCGTGTGGGTGGTTTGTTGTCGCTCGGATTACAAAGGCCTACGCTCTTGGGCCGGAGGTTTCGTTGGTGTAATCGCTGGTAAGATACTCGGAAGATTTCACGCCGGTCGAGTGTACACTCGATCTGTTTACTACGACCGCACTATGCGTGGACAGAAATACGAACTAGGCGCGAGGTCGAAGGGTTGACTAATCTTTACGGACCGATGATAGAAATCATACAAACGCACTATAACTTCGGTGACCCGAGTAATGAAGACCGATTCATATAAGAGTTAATTGGAGATATTCCTTATACTGCTGGGTTACGACTCTTTAAGAGAACTCGATTGAACGGTAGTCGACGGGAGACTGCTCTGAATAATCGACGTAGTCGAGAGACCGACTCGCCCCTTTTTTTGCACACTGCCTTTCTTGGTTCGCATGCGAATTTTTAGAGTGAGTGGGAGGTAATGTTCGGTTCCTCTTCTTAGAAAATAATGGCGTTGGTGGAAGGGGTTAATTCGCTTTGTTAACGGAATGCGCATTAGGTGTGTAGCCGAAATTCGCGTTAAGTCGCTCGCGATAGCGCGGCGACCGTTTGATTCAGACGGCCCGGATGTCTTGGTGCTCCGCTCTGGTTACCGGGTCGGATCATGCAGACTTCTTTGTCCATGCGGATAGCCAGCGTAAGGTTTTGGAGTCAGTTCCTGTTTGATTATTCGAGCCGCGGCATTTCGTAGAATTTTTGCTCTGGCCGATGTTCTTGTTGAAAGTTGAGAGCGTCGGTCGATCTCGTCCTCGGTGTTGCTCGAGTGGGTACTTGGATTGTTTGGACGCCTTGCCGAAGCGTATGCGCCTAATCTCGTTCTTCGTAAAATCTCACCAAGACAAAGATCGTTGGTCATAGGGTGTCGCACGCGTTTTCTAGCGACGTGACACTATTGATCATATTTTTGTACGAAATAAAAAATGCTGTGGCAACTGCTTAATTATTTGATGCATACATCTACATAGATCTATATAGAATGATTTCAATAGAATATAAGTTTATTTGAAGGGATAAGGTCGATATTCAGAGAACAAGAGATTTTCAAATAAAATAATATGTTATTTAAATCAATCACATTTTCCAATATCTTACAGTATTATAATAATCTCGTATATCGGTGGGAGTCCGCGTTCAGATATTTATTTGGATCAGCCAATATAATTTTTTGATTCAATTGTTTTTTTTTTCTCAGTGTTCGAATTCGATATCTCTTTGATATTTTGTCACAATTGTCGAGACTTTGAAACACTGTACGTCGGTTCGATCGAAGAAGAAAACGCGACTTTTATTATAAATTAACAATAACACGATACCCTTCAGGATTCATAATGGAAACGCTGCAGTGAATACTCCAAACAAATGCTTTCGTAAGCTTTAATAATTATTTGATTTACCTTTTGATGTTTCCGTATCTTCCCCACAGCGTGCAAACGGCAATACTGTTGACTTGTCAACATTGAGCTGTTCAGCCAATTGCCTAAGTGTTTGAGGAAAGGCATCATTAAATGTTTCAACTGACCTGGTCCTTGCTCGTCATCTGTGTAAGCAATTGGTAAGTTTCAACTGCGCGTTTTTTTTTTTTCAAATCGAAGTAGTGCAGAAGTACACATTGGAAGCACAACTTGTCAATATCCATTTTTAGCTTGCTCGTTCAAGGCACACCCGTACAGAAATTGTCATAGGGACCCAATTGGATTCCCATACTCGTCCCTATACTGAAACATCACGTTCGTACTTTAGATTCTCGTCGAAATTCCTCATTGGCAACCAATGTACGGATCCAATTTGAATCCTAAAGGATTCCAACATTATAGATCAAAAGAAATCTCTGTAGAGATGTGGTACGATCTGGGGGCTGCCCAGCAAATGTCTGCACAGGTGTGTCTCAAAGTATGGCATCTTTTGGCTGGAAGTTAGTGGTACAGGGCCACCATTTAAGGTGACGCAAGCGACATCTGTCCGTACTAAGGGTATAAAAGACCCGCGGTCGCAGGACACTATTCGATAAAAGTGATTCGCTTCATCCAGCTTAAGAACCACCTTATGGGTACACTTGTCGAAAGTTATGAAATCTTGTGAAAAAATTCGAATCGATGTTTTGTCCTTCAAATAATGCTATTTGGTCCACCTTGCCATCAAGGAATTTTATATGCAATGTTATCGCGTACACTGTGACGCGTCTTTAAGAGGCATTTCATAGTTAGGGTGCCTATCGAGGAGCTTCTCTTCTCTCGTCACTTTCGCATTCGCGTTTTCTTCTCTCGCTATCCCGAGACACAGCAGGGATGCAATGCTCTCTCTCTCTTGCGCTCCTCCTCGCCTTTCCACTGAGGGTGCTCTTGTGCCGTGCGTAAATATAGGGCAGCGCATAGCGATGCACCGCTGAGGGTGACCCCGATGCCCCGATGTCGAGGCTCCGGGAGAATATCAAGAAGAGGACTGCGAATAAGAGGGAGAGACGAAGCAGGGAGGAAAAGAAGGGGGGGGGAGTACAAGTCGCCTCGCTGGCGAGGCAGTGAAAGAGCCAGCGGACAACGAGTGAAAAAAAAATGAAATAAAGGAGATGCGCTCGCCTCGTCTCGCAGTGAGAACGTTCCTCGGAAGACGAGGCGAAGTACGAGAGGCAAGGAGTGGAAAGGGAGGAAGGAATACGTCGAGAGGATACGGAGAGAGTGAGCTGGGAGTATACTGCTTTCGCCATATCGTCGTCTTTGGCTACACATACATATATGTATGTAACGTATACGTATATAGCGGTGGGTAGTCGAGGAAGGGAGTGAGATAAAAGTACGCTAAAGAGACGTACCACGTTCCCACACACGAGCCCCCCAAGATGCGTCCCGGCGTCGGGCCGGCTGCTGATGCTGCCGGGTTTGCTCCCGCTGGACCCTCGATGCCCAGAAGCTGATAAAAACAGCTACAAAACTGCCTACCGGTGTTTTCTGCCTTTTGCTTCTGCGTTACTCCTCGCCTCTCTACTCGGTCCCTTTTTCCTGCACAGTATACGCGATGCAAGCTTATGTGCTGTGTGCCAAAGGCGTTGAGACGCTCTTTCTCTTTCTCTCACTCTCTAGCCCCCTCACTGTCATTCTCTTCCCCTTTCGTTGTCCTCCGTACGTCCGAGAGAGCGCGTCCACCTATGCCAAGCCTCTCTGCCACTTTTTACTCTTTATTCCCCTTCGCCGCTTCCTCCTCCCTCGCCGCTACGAGTATTGTTCCCTCTTAGCTGTCCATCCTAAAGGGAAATCCTTATCTGGGTGCCTTAACGTCGGAACCCCATCTTCTACGGGTCTATTGATAAATCGTATGTATTTAGATTATAGATATATATGCACATGGAGTAAACGTGGCTGTGCGTAGATATTTGGATATGTCCGTTTTTATTGTAAATTTATCACTGAGATTGGCAATTGCGCGCGATCGGTATGCGCCTTCAGGAATCTGTCGTGTCAAGCAGCGTTAGCTTCAGCCATTACTTCACGATGTTTACGAGCTGGCGATGATGAACACAACTGGAATTCAGTTGAAGACACGGGTCACATGTGCGATCGGAATAAATCCTGCGGCCAAATTTTCACCTAGACGAATTTTGGGCAAACGAAGCGATAGACGTTGTTCGTCTTTTAACAAAGCGAAGGCGGTTTTTGTAAGTTTTTTTAGAGATATGAGAAGGCTCGAAAAACACTGGGGATCTGGATCTTCACGGAGTTTCGAAAATATTACCTGGAAATTTCAAGTCGGTCTGTCCAAATTCAGGTACTTATGAGCGTTTATAGGTAGCGTCGACGAACCGGCCAACTGTAAACGAGTTTTTCTCAAAACGACTTTTTTCACAATCCATGACGACGATATTTAAAAAATCACCGCACCGATCAACATAAAATTTCACAAGCTTCTTTTACATATCGAAAAGCAGTGATTGAACAAAGGAATTTTTATTTCGATTCATAGTTTTTTTCTTATCAACGATAATAGAGCGTTTTTTTCACCGAAAGTCGATACTTTCACTTGGAACTGCGGACATTTTTTCAAAAATCAACATTTCATTAAATCCTCCGTCAAAGTACCAGACAACTTTATCTAAAAACTAAATTCGTTTGATTTTTAACTTCAGAAGATGTGTTTCCGAGTAGCAGGGGTCACCGTAGGAATGTTTTTCATACAGCGCTTGCTATGGTATTTACCTAAATAATAAATATTTTTCAATACAAAAATTGTAAAAGATACTTGAAACCATACTCTTTGATGTAAAAAAAAATGGAACACGTGCACACGTTTCCCGAGAAAAAAGTCACGAAAATTCCTCTTTTTCCGCTCACGAGCCAAGTGTAATGCCATAATAACATTTTGCCCTGTTGGAATTCTGGCGATAAGCGTTCCGAGTTCTAGGATTTAGTTTAAATCGAAGAGTACCAGTTTCGCTCCGATTGCTCAAAGCTGCATATACACCGAAATAAATTATTCAATTATGTATTGCACGTGAGAATTAATCCCTATAAATAAATATATAGATAAATTTTTTCGTACGATACATAATTCAATATATATATATATATGCAGAGGTCGTTGTTTCGAGGCAAACAGGCTAAGTGGCTATCGTTGTAAAACGAGTAAAATTAACGATCTGGTATCTCGTTAAAGGTATATACTGAATATTTCTTGTTTCGCGAATTTCAAGTGCGCAACACGGGGCAAAGTAATTTGATCCACCTTGCACGATCGTATTAATATTATGTGCAAATTCAAAGTAGACGTATAATGACGCTTAACCGGTAACGTCCGTACGAACGAAGCTTTTCAATTTATATCGACGATTTAAGTGGGAACCCGAAAGGAACGAAAAAAAGTCCCGTGGGGCCTATAATCACGGAGACAATTAAATAAGCCGCGTGTGACGCAGTTTTGTGATGAAGTATATGCAGCGATTAAATACCGTCGCACGAGAAAGCCTGCTATAACTGTAACGTATCAGTACAACCCTTTTGAGGATAAAGAAGCTGGGGAATAAAGTCATAATCGTACTGCGGCGACTTACCGACCCAAGTATCACGTATACATGCGTAGTCGTACACGTCTCCGCTGGGGTAATTTAGTATAAGTAATGGTTGTTAATAAAGACAGGTAAATGATGGCAACTGGAAACATTTTTATCAGAATAATTATTCTTTTCTGACTATAGCAATAATTATGGCACTCTGGTGAAATTTAATTTCTCTTAAAGTTTCACGTTTACTCAGTTTTAATTACTATCACTTATGCATATGATATTCTTATCTTTATTTTTTCTTTGCATACCCTTTGCGAGCTTTTAAGATTCTACCCCTTATACTTTTAACCCACACTTCTCGTTTTGCTATCTCCACTTTTCTATAAGCCTCCCCCCTGTCGCCACGATTTTTTAAAGCTCTACTGTGTCGTACAGCTAAGCGGTTACCCATCCAAGTATTGACCCAGACAAATGTTTGAGATCATCTTGACGTAACTTTACGTAACTTTATTGATATTGTCATGATAATCATTCAGGTACTTGAATAAATTGAACCCATTTTTTTTTCGGAATTACCCTTCTCCGGTGTATTCTCATTAATTTGCCTTTATTTATAATTAAACTCGCTTTTAACATAACTGCAATTCGATCCACTCCCCTCTTTCTCTTTGTCTCTACCTCTCTGCTACTCGATCGCATCGTAATTTGTGCAGCATTGTTGCAATTGCGACATAGCGGTCTGCACCGTGGGAATGCCCAGGCCCCGTTTCCCCGTCCCTTCCTTTCATGACGGGAGGCATATCTCCAGTCTCTGGGTACCTGTACGATCTCCGCGATGTATCAATACGATGTACCTATGGATGCACAGCAAAAGATCGCCAAGATTGTGAAAAAATTGAGACACGCTAACCAAAAGCCTTACAGGCAAATATCGAAGAGACGAACGCCCTGAGTCATCGCGACACTTGGATGCGCGTGTTTCCCATTATTCAATGTCATTGCACTATCCTATCCCAGTCGCAAGGGCACACATTTAAGGAACTTATTCTTTCTTAAGGTTCTCGGACGGAAAAGTTACTTAAAAAAAAAGATTGGGACTGCAACGAGACATTTTGAGAATGAACGATTGTATTCGACCAATAAATGTCGTGCGTTTCATCGTCCAACGTCGTATTCAAAATTGCTCAGAGGGACTATACGTAGAGTTCGGAAGAAAGGGTGAATTTCGAATATTTTTTTATGGACATCCAGTTGATGGAATGGAAATTCCATTCAGTTGCCTCTATTCTACATATCTTCAAGTAACGTTACAATTTTTTTTTCACAAAATTGTGTAACAAAATGACGCTGCTGAAGCTGGATAAAGCGAGCCCCTTGTATCTGGCAGTGTTCTATGGCCGGCAACATTACATCGCCAATTCTTGACCGATTGACTTGAAACTTTTTCATAACCCTATTTCACGTCGAAGTACGTAGGGAATTTTTGATACATCGGAAACCC
The DNA here is from genome assembly GCA_963210295.1 of Ophion ellenae. Lineage (NCBI taxonomy): Eukaryota > Metazoa > Arthropoda > Insecta > Hymenoptera > Ichneumonidae > Ophion > Ophion ellenae. The sequence continues at coordinate 62,778,576 of OY723387.1, forward strand.
TTTTCCGAAAAAAAAATTGGCTCGACGATTTTTTTCACCGCTAACTATTTGTTTTTTTCAAACATACACCTTTTTGTTTAAAAAATCGAGATTTTTCGATTTTTTTACGTACTTCGAAAGAAAATGTTATCTATGAATAAAATTATCTTGAACTCTTGTTCCAGGTAAAAGATTGGGGAAGCCTTGTCGGCCGCATGACACTATCAGACAAAGGTAACTCGCTTCGCCTAGCTTCAGCACCGCTATTCAGTTACAAAGCTTGTGAAAAAAATTGTAAGAATACTTGAAGATATATAGAATAAGGCCCATTAACGGAATTTTAATTCCCTCAACTAGTTATCCATACAAATTTGTCGAAATTCACCTTTTCCCCAAACCTTAGACAGGTAGACTTGATCAAGTGACGACCAATATCAACATCGCCATCACTATCGCATGCAAAGATCGGGAAGCAATGAAACAAAAAAGAAGCTCAAGGATCATAAAATGTTCGCGCTCCTTCGTTGCTCCTCCGGAAAAAGAGGTAGATTAGAACAATCTCGAGAACTGCAGCGCTCGCTTATACCTTAGTCGTTAAATTCACCAGGCGACTACGAGATTTCCTGGAAGTATTTACAAGACTGCTGTCGCCATTAATCGTGACTGACAGCGAAAAAGATCATTCCGGATATCGCGTTGCATCCGATCGCACTACTACGATTATGGCAGACGCTGCCACAATGGAATGAACAATGCAAATAGAACGGATTTTCCAATATTTCATATCGCGGTAATGAATTTTCTTTCGTTCGAAAGGGCCGAATAGGTTTTTGTCACGAATTGCCAATTGAGATGGGGGTGACAAGGTGCTGGGGTAACATTGAATGGGATCATACAAGGCTACGAAGTATCGGAAAAAAAGTCTTCCAACAATAACACTACGACTGAGACGTCTTTGTATGCATGGAATTATACTTGTGCAATTTAAATGAAGTGATGTGATCCACACCCCCCGAATGCACATTGCTAGTATCGCCCGTATGGCCACAGACCTGGAGACGTAACGAAGAGTATAAGAAACGTCTCAATTCTATCTCGTTACGAGGGACGTAGAGAGAATGAAAAAAAGATATAGTTAGAGAGAGATAGAACGAGTTGAGTGGTCCTCCCGCGCGATTGTAGATCGTATCTAAGCTTCGATCGACCGCAGGCGAACGACGCGAATGAGAAAGTGGAGGATACCAAAGAGATCGCAGCACCACCACAAGAGAATCTCTCGCCAAGCTCGAAACCGATCGCGCAACTGATCACGATAATAGTATCGCGCTCCTATCTGCTTAAGAATTCAGTCAATAAATTAAATATATCGACGTGCCAGGCTCCCGCGACGCGATGTATACCAGAGACCGGAGAGCATCGGAGTTGCTTAATAATGGCATATATATATATTCTTCCTTTATTTTTCATCGGCAATATATTTAGACGTCGAAAATGCTAAACGAAAATAAGTGCATCAACGTTTCATTAACGACAGAAAACTTGGCGCTTTATGGCTCAACTGTGCTTCTCTCTCCCTCTCTACATCGCTCTCCACCGCTTGGGCTCTTCTACTCATTCTCCTTAATATTGTTGCCTGTTTTCAGGAGTTACCTGCATCCACGTAAATAAATGACAAAATGAAAGAGAAGGAACCTTAATAAACATGATTTTGCCATTTAGTCTTTGGCATTTATCTAGAAAGTCGATAATGTTAGTTGAGATTATTGAGATAAAGAAAATATTATCTAGATCATCTGAATGAAAAGTCATATTATGTAGATAATTTTATTAAGATATAATATATATTTATAGCTGCTATCTAAATCATGTTGCCGATGGATGATATTACGTATTATCTAGTTTGATCACACCTGTTGATAGCCATTATCTAAATACAACACTGAAAAAAAAATTCGTTCATCCATCCAAAATTCAGTTGGTTTAACGAAATTGTATCTTTAAATACGTTCAACTTGATTTTTGATTGGCATAACAAAACAGTATAGTTGGACAGTAACCAAATATACATTCAAACTATCTGCTTATTCAGCATGTCTGAGCAACTGTTAAAACAACAAAATTTCGAGACAACAAAATGCATTTTGCACATTCAACTATTCTTTTTTCTCAGTGCATGGATAATAGATAGTCTCATTTGGGGCAATGTATATAATAAATAATGTTATTCATAAAAAAAACATCTAAAAAATATGATCGCCCTATCTAGACCATTATCTAGGCAATATAGATAATATTGACAAGTATCTAAATTATTTAGATGATTTTATATATTATAGATTATCTCGATTATTAACAATTTCAATGATTAATAGTTTATGTTATAGCAGGTATGGATGCAAAATAATGGAGATGCTGGGTTGTCTAGATGAACGATACGCCGGAGAATCGAAACAATCCAGATAACCAGATAACTAAGCTAGCTTATAGATAATATCTAGATAGTAGATAAGTAAATAAATTACTGGGGAACTTTTGAGGTTATATGGGTAAGTAAGATAGTTTAGGTTATATACATATCATTATCGATGGCAATCGGTACGACGCTGAAAAATATTCGTCTGAAAGTGAAAAATTCCTCATTTAGGACATAAATCTTATAAGATAGAATTAATGTGAAACATTGACATCTTAAACACTGAAGCAGTTTTAAATAAAATATCGCTTTCGTTGGGTCCTCGGTTCTTTCAGTTTGATTTATTTACCTCTGAATCGTAGGGTTTCACTTGGTGCGAAGTATCCCGTGCGACAGATCCGCGCACGTTGGAATTACCGTGTGCGAGCAGCCACAGCGCCGGCATTCACGATTACCGCCATTAGCCGTAATTATTCTCCTGGAAAAAATGAACCTGGTACAAGGAGCGGGGCGGCTTGGAAAGGGCGGAGGGAGTAGTTGCAGGAGAACAGAAGGGGGCACTCGGTGCGCTTCAGGGACACGTGGGTGTTCTAGCAGCGTCGAGGGTCCGACTGTCGTCCTTTCGTTCTTCGTATTCTCTCGCTCATATTGCTCGGCATATGGTCGTTCTCCTTTGCGAACAAAATACCAGTAGCCGTATTCTTCGTTTGTTTTTCTTTTATTTTTCCTTGTTTCTCTCACTCCCCTCCGAGTGATCGCTCTTTTCCCCTTCCTCCATTCTTGGTAGAATGCATACGGGGTAAGCTGACTTTGAGGACATTCGACTTCGAGAATCGTTCTTACAGTTTTAATCGAGGAGTTGAAGTAATCAATTTTAGATTATTAGTTTTAGAACCGAATTAATGAATTTTAATTAAATCCGTTCTAAAAAATGGACTTTTAGACCCCTCAATTAAAACTATGTATTATTTCTTCAGAGCTAAGTTAATCAATTTTAATTAATTGAAATCAATGAATTTAATTCCATAATGAAAACTCAATCAATGAAAATGAATCAATTAATCTCCAAGACTATATCGATTGAAGCAATTTATTTCTATTGAATTAGTTTTAGAACTGAATTAATTTATATTTAATTTTCTACCTTTAATAGAATTAATTAATGAGTTAAATCTAAAAATAATAGGCCAAATGTCCCGAAAATCGACGATTCGCTTAAGAACGTTTTGAGGAGCTTCTTCAAAATAGCAAAGTGTGCTGGTGGAGATAAACATTTAAAAAATATCCTTTCCCCAAATATATGTGTTTGTATATATGATATACGTACATACATACCATATATCCCTCAAGCCTTCGTGGCGTCTTGGTTAATTTATTTAAATTACCGGCGCGCGAATGGCATGTGCCGCGGCGATATACGAACACGTCCCAGGACACGCGTGCATTTCTTACCCATTGTCAGTGGATTTCTCGTTATTTATCGCATTTTTCACCTCTGCATACGTCGAGGCGAGTCAGACCGCTTCGTCGAGGTTTTTTTCTCGCTTTCGTGTTCCTCTTCTTCCTTGCGCTCGCTCCTCCTCCGGGCACCACAGTGCGAGAGACTCGTCTTGCTCCAGGAATAACGTATCTTGACCTAGCCACGAACACGCAAAGAGCCTGCCCTTTTCACGCTACTATTTTCTACAACTTTTTTCGTTTGCTCAAATCGATAGCACTTACAAAGTGGGCCTCGATAATTCCCTATAATTAAGTTACAGTTTTATTTTTCTGTTATAATATCCATTAGGTATTACAATAATGATACGATCTTGGGTCTTGACAGATATGATTTTTCAAAATTATTACCGACAACTGTGATTGCGTTTCGTAATGATTCGGCGCTCGTTTTAAATCAGGAAAGAAAGAGAAGGTAGGGAAAAAGGAATAAAAGCCGTCGGTCGATAACGAATGAAGAACCTGCATCTATCGTGTACTCACTTGGCAATTTTTATTGTACAAAACACAACACACTACGACAGAGAAAAAAAAGTATAATATTATTACATATTCATAAGATATTGCATATACAAGCTTCACTATACAAAAAAAACAATTACATATCACTCGGAGATGATAGAAAGTCAATTTTCCCATCGGAATGATGCAGTATTTGATTTTAAAAATTTCACGTCATAATCATCGTATCCCTATATCACAATGTATTGTTATAAAAAATTTTGCGTAGCACCAAATTTTACGAAAAGGCTCGATAACGATTAGAAGAAAGTTTCACAATTGCGGTTGTAGCTGATGCTACATCCTTGACATCGTTATGAGCTTCTCGATACAAGAAAACAAGTCAATAATCATACGGGAAAATTCTTTTCGGGCGTAGTGTCACTTATTAAGAGCGTAGGAGAGTGTACAACGGAAGGTATCAAGAGGCACAAAACGAAGATGCGCGAGATACAATGGGGGTCTGACGACAACCACCAGTGATCGCTAATCACTTTTAACTTTACAGTTCCGAAACTAATTACATTAATTACAAGTTACGTTGCAAATGTCTCACGAGTATGCCGCTCGAGTCTTCGGGCAAAAGAACCGGATAACGTGCAAAACGGAATACAGAAGGAAACAAAGAAGGAAAACTGTCGACTTACCCTAGAAACGTTTGCAAAGCGTATCACGCGATTATTTATCCGTAAATTCGTCGAACCGTTGATGAATAACGAAAACGAAGAAACGGTATTATCGCAGGTACAACATTTACGGTAATGAAAACGGAAAAAAGGAGAGCACCATCGATATACCACACCGACATATAAAAAAGAAAATATCGAGAAAAGTGGAGAAAACAATAGAGGATTGAGAATTTCATCTAGCATCCACGAAATTTGTGTCGTTCGAATGAAATCCGTTCCAGCGACGTTCTTCTTTTATTTTCAAAAGTAATGGGAGGCAAATCTTTCGAAATTTGAAAATCTATTCGCAGAGAAAAAAAGAAAAAAACCCAAATAAACCCAAACTAGTAGAAAAAGTGTTGAGAATGAGTACTTGGTTCTCCAAGTACTTATTGTGTTTCAAGTGCTTGTCGAATTCTTCCGAATACGATTGCTTAGGGCCGAACGTGGTCGGAGAAAGTCAATTTACTGCGAAAGAAAATTCGATTGCATCGAAATGCCACTACAAAGGGTAAAAAGTTTCAATGGCAGAGTCAATAACATAATGACAAGCCGAATTGAACCACGTCAATCGCGAATCTTGCGAATTGTCACAAAAATCAATTATCGTCGATGGAAAATTCAAAACGGAATAATGAGGGAAAAAATCTCATAGAGATTTATCGAGCCTCTCATCGCTTTACACAAATTTCGTAATGTTTCGTTCAACCCTGCAAAAGTTACTACTGCAATGGGATTCGTAGGTATGTTACGCTGTGTGCCGAGGGGCTGAAAGTTCAGCGAGGAATAACGCGCGGGCCAATTTTTTCTACAGGCATTCATCTGTGGATAAATTGTCCGAGATACCGTATACCATCGTGCGATATATACATGTCTGATGATAATGAGGTTCGTGCAGCGACGGAAAGACCGAGAGAAAGAGGAAAAGAGAGTGAAAGTGCAGTGCAAAGTGGTTTTCCCTCAGAGGCCCGAATGATGATATCAGACTGTCCACGATTCTATTCAACTACAAAAGAAAGAAGAACCGAAAAGCTCGTGAGTCATGCCCATTCTTCGGTTCCACGCTCGTTGACTTAACCTAACCAACCGTACCTTGTGCCATTCCTTACGAAGGACTGCAATTGCTGGGCTGCACCCTGTATTTGAAAGACCAAACAAACACGAATTCAATCATCGTGCAGCCAAAGGCTCACGCGAAGAATAATCAATTAAACAATGAGTGTGTCATCAAACTTATCGGGAAAAAATTAAGCGAGAACTATTGGGAAGAATAAGTACACGAATTCTACCTTCAAAGGTGAATTCAATTGAACTGAAATCGTCAAAAAACCGGCGTTGACCTAGTTTGCTTCATTACCGTGGAAAGCCGATATATTTTACTTGGGAAAAAGCCTCGAACAGTTTTTTTTTCTATAACGTTATAAAAAATGCGCTTAAAAAGCAAAAATTTTCATATTCACACACGGCCTTGTTTCGAATATTGCACACAAGCCAATTTTTTAAATTTCGTATGTCCCTAATTACTTTAATCCCCCGAAAAGATTTTTTCGAAAGTCGGAACCTGATTCAGAGCTTACAACTACATAGAATTTTTGAAAATGTCAATTTATGGTTTTCGTTGGATTCTCAAAATGTAACATTTCGAAAATATTGTCTGAACATTTCAAGTCGATTCGTTCAAAATTGAGGGACTTGTGGGTAGTACTTATTGTATAGATAGATTCCGCGAACCGGCCAACTTTAAACGTGTCTTTCTCGAGATGACTTTGTGAAAATGGGTAACCACGATATCTAAAAAATCACTGCACCAATCAACTTTAAATTCTACAAGCTTCTCTTACATTCCAAAAAGCAGTGCTTGGACGAAGGAAACTTTTTTCCGATTGAGGCTTGAAAATGTATACTTTTACATCGGACTGCGGCCATTTTTTTCAAAAATCAATATTTTATTAAATCCTTCTTCCAAACACTGGATTATTTCATGCCAAAAACTAAATGCGATTAATTTTTTAATTTCCGATTATTCGTTTCCGAGCAAAAGTGCTCACCGCGAAGGACGTTTTTGAGATACTTGAAAGCATACTGTTCAATGAAAAAAGAAAAAAATTACATTTTTGCACACGTTCACCCTGAAAAAATTCACGCAAATTCCTTTTTTTCCGTCACTAGGTGCAAATCGCTCTCTGGGACCGGAAAACGTTAGATTCAGCCTATTCCATCGAAACAAGTACACCCAAGGGGGTGCTGCTCATCATGCCTGGGATAATCCTTTCAATCAACAAATATACAAATACCCAAACGTGTTGCTCTTACTTCTTCAAGAATCCAACGAGCATATTTTCGTTGGTCCAAAAATATTTTGCAGTCTCTACTTTCCGCACGAAACGTTCTATTCGCTCTCCAAGCTTGCCCAACGACAAGCCCGAAGCAATTCAAACGATAAGTGATTCGAAAAGATAAAAAATAAATGAACAAAATTACCGTGATAGCAGCACCGAGGAACTGACTGAACGCCCTCGTTGCACCGATCGCTGCATTGACGACCTGACTACGAACGGTGCCGTCTCCCCCGTCGCCATTGCTCTGTCCCCTCGAGCCCTGTGAAGCCGAGCCCAAATTGGCGAAGCTGGAGAACAGCGGGGGTGGATAGGTGGAGCTGGGTGACCACGTTGTCTCGATTGCTTTGGGTCTGGCTGGCGCGGCTTTTCTCGTTGTTGGTGAAACGGTTCTCGGCGAATTCGTCGTCAATGAGGAAGCCGTGGTCACCTGCTGACTCAACTGCAATTGTTCCCTGAGTCTATTCGGTGGCGTGGATGGCTCGATGCCCTGAGCCTTCAAGAGAGCAGCGAGGAAAGCGGCGTCACTCGCGGCCGAGTGTGCGGACGTCCGCGCTTTGACGCTGGCTTGTCCGTTGAAAATAGCCCTGAGGAAAGCCTCGTCGTCCTCCGTGAGATCTTGCGACTTGGCGGCTACTTTGGGATTGCTCTTCGGCGTGCTCGGCTTTTTGGCCGCGGCTCCCAACAGGGCGGCCAAAAAGCGCGCGTCATCCTCGTTGCTGAAAAGCCTCGTGGTCGATTCCCGTGGAGAGATCGAGGTAGCGGTCGGTCTCGACGCCGGGCCGCGGGCGCTCGGGGTGCTCGTTTGAAGCCTGGCAGTTTCCACTTGACGAGGCGTCACGTGGACTTGACGCGTAGCTTCCGTTGTCCGAGCGGTACTCGTCGACGTTGACGTAGTTTCGGGCCTTCTGGTAGTTTCGACGACGGGTCTCCTCGTCGTTTGCGACGGTCTTCGAGTTAACTGAACCGGTCTCTGAGTCGTCGACGGCCCGAAAGGATTGCGACCGAAGAGAGCTTGCAGGATACTCGCACCAAAGCCCAGAGGAGCCGGAGTCGTTGTTGGCGCTCGAGGACGTGACTTGACAACCGGCTTGGCAGTTATCACGACCGGTGCTCCGCTTGTGGGGACCGGTCTCGGCGATGTTTTAGCCAGCGGGGTCGTCTCGACCGTACGACCGGTCGTCGTGGTGGTGGTGGTGGTGGTGGTGGTAATTTGCGCGGGTGCAACTGTGGTAAATGGCCGCCAAGTGACTTGTTCGGTACTTTTCAATATCGGCCTCTCGGTCGTTCGCAACAGATCGATTATTATCGGTTGCGACGAAGGTCCTGGCGTCGGATACGAGATTATCGAGTTGGGTGATGCATTCGCCGGCTGTATAGCTTTCGGGGAACGTGTCGGACCCGGATTCCCAAGGGCGAGGGACAGAATCTGTGAAAAGAATCTCTCACTCTTTATGGGCGCTACGGTCGTCCTGTTTCCTCGATTTCGAAAGAACGAGTATACTATGCAAATTGCGCTTATTTTATTGTCACAGTGAGGTGCGGTTTTTCAACTAAAAGTTCTCCGTATTCGCGATCGTGTGCAACAGAAACAACGAGTCGCACTCGCCAAAGAGATATTTCGAAGAACACATTTTCATAAAAATAACGAACAATTTTTTTTCGCGCAAATAAAGCTCCCTCGGTGCGGAAAGAAACATGAACAAGTTTGCTGCAGCAAAGACGAAACGAAAATTTCACCTTTTTGCCAATCAAAAATACAGTTTATATTTTTTGTCAACTGTCTTTCAATTCTCGATCACAAGGCCGCCGAAATCAGAAGGACGCGTAAATAGTAGTCGCAAAACGAAACACTTGGATTATAATCGTGGTAGGTGCGTACAATTGATGTGTCCGAACACGCAATTGTATATGTAGCCGTGATCGATCCGAGAATACGAATGAAATTGACGGGGTGCAAAATGCGTCGACCCCGAGTGAATGGAGCGTGACAGAAGGATCGCGAAAGGTCGAGGCGATTGCGACCTCAGGACGTTGGTAGAGAGAAAACACGCCTGCCATTAACGAGCGCAACGTTTAATTCGATTTTCTTTTTTTTCTTCTTCTTTTACGAGCGTTGCACTCTCGCGTTCCGACTCAGGGTGTGGGCAACGATAAACACAATTGTAAATTATCGATAGTGGACGCGTAACCCACGCAAAAAAAGGGACAATAAATATAATAATATTGCGGACGCATATAAATCGGTAAATGCAAACTAGAATTATTAATTTTCCCTGCTGGATTTGATTATCATTTGATAATTGAATATCACTCTCGGGGCTGTTATTAATTCCGGTATGATAACGTGGTAAAAATTAACTTGCACTTTGTTTCCTCGTCATTTTGCTTCCCCGACAGAGCCTTCTCGATGAGCAAGTCGCTTTTTCAAATATGTCTTCCTTACAGCGGTAGCTTTGTCAACGAATTCAAATAATGAGAAAGCAATGTGCGAGTTTCCAATTTGTGCGACAGAAAAAAGTAATCAGATATCTAAAAAATCGTGACAATTTCGACGCTTGAAAACTTTTTTTAAAATAAAAAACTCCCGGATCATCTAAAACGTTCCATCGATTTTCACGAAACGCACGTTTAACTTAATTCGTTTGATCGGGGTGCAACAATTAAGTCAGATATCTTAAGAACTGGACAAATTTTGCGTGTACAAAAAATCCGTACACACTCACAGGCGCGATGATGCGTTCTTTCTCAATTGATTTTTTACGCCTTTGATCATTCTGAACAAATTGCCATGGAAATGTCCAAAAACAACGTTTTATCAAAGTAAAACATCATCTGCGAGGAAGCAAAAGAAATCTGTTGCAAATGGAAAATATTTTATCCGCGAGATAGACACGCTGCGATATTCTATATTGGTACGAAAAACTTGCAAGATTGTGTCCCTTGCAGACGTCATACCATTAACATACCGAGTAATCAGGATATTTATTGCAATGTTAAGCAAGATTCGACTGGTACGAGTACGCAAGCGTAAAAAAAACGAAAAAATAAATATGAATGGAGCAGATACGAGAACAAACAAGGACGTTGCTCGTGTTGCTCGGCGTTACTCTCTCACCGTGCACACTGTTCTGCGAGATGCCGATAATTGGCCATTTCATTGCTCTTGTGAAATTTGCGAAAAACGTTGAGGCAGCGGGGAAGAGAAAAAAAAAATGCCCGGAACGCCCTCTGAGAGACTCGACTTTCCTGGCTCGAATAAACGTCCCAATGAGTCACTCACAATCAGTGGTCGAATTGATCGGGCGAAGGGATTTTTTTTTTCAATGCCGCGCAACTTTGCTCCATCGGGGCGAATTAATTATAACGATAGAATAACGTAAAAGTGGAACGAGATTGAGTCAATTAACGTTTATCGAGATACAGCAAGCGGAAAAGACAGAGAGCGATAAAGAGAAAGAACGACATTGAGGGAAGCAGGTTGGATCGTAATTAATATGAATCTATGTGATCGCTTTATCGATAAAACGACAACAAGTGTCTCGAACTTGCCTTGTTAGCCAATAATTGTTCCACCTCTGTCAGAGTCTTCGGAGTTGCGCTACCTCCCGCATTAGGTTGCTGTAACTGCGAGAGAGAAAAAATACACCACACTCAGTCTTTATCTCACCAAATCTGGAATTGTTTTTTGTTCCGTGCGAAAAATGTTACTTTGGCACAGCGTAATTGAAGAAACTTGGAACAAAGACAAAATGATAGTGCAACAGGGTGCAGATTAAAGATACACGGATATCTTAAAATTGATTAATAATGAAATGTAATTACCAGGGTATTTAGGAATGCCAGATCGTCGAATGTTGTCCCGAACGCCGCTTGACCCGGTCCGTTAGTCATCCTGGTAATCGCACTACCGACACTAGTCATCGGGACTACAGTTGTGGTCGACGTCCTCGCAATTGGAGTCAAAGTTGTCGTCATCGCTGTTCTCGGAGCCTGAGTTGTTGTTGTTGTCCTGGGAGCCTGTGTTGTTGTTATTGTTGTGGTAGGTGTCTGAGTTGTTGTTGTCGTAGGAGCTTGAGTTGTCGTCGTCGTCGTAGTAGGAGCCTGGGTTGTTGTCGTCGTCGTAGTAGGAGCCAGAGTTGTTGTTGTTGTCGTAGTAGGCGCCTGGGTTGTCGTTGTTGTCGTAGTAGGCGCCTGGGTTGTTGTTGTCATCGTCGTGGTGGGAGCCTGGGTTGTTGTTGTCGTCGTTGTTGTCGTTGTCGTCGTTTCCGGTGTTGCGGGTGTGGCGGAGGTCTCTGCAGATAGTGCAGTGGCCAGGATCGCCGTTGCGCCGGTTCGATCGGGAGACTGGGTTGGGGTGACAGAGGTGTCCGAGGCCCTCGATCCCGATGTAACCGACGAGCCACTGAAGACCTCCACGAGGGGATTTATGGGAGCTGACATAATCGGGGATCTCGAAGGGTCCGAGTCCTCCTGTGTAACACAATTATGTGCAACCCGCGCAACGAGGCACCAGTACCTTGATAAATATCTACATTCGAATAACCGAACTCGTATGTGGTGCTTCGCATAATGCACATATATATATATATATATATATATATATATATATATATAGTAAAAAAAAGTTCGAACAACATTACCCATATGAAAAATGTCAATGAAACAATACAGAAAATATCGAGAATAATGTGACGTATTTTGGCCGGAGCAGAAGAAGGGAATAAAATATACGCACCGAAAGCGTGTTGGAAGCAATCGAAGCAGTGATGACCGGTGATTCCGTCGTTATGCCAAAAATTTGATCCAGTGGATCGTTCCATGGAAAGCCTGGTGGCGCTGTGACTTGTCCACCGTCAGTTTGTCTATTCGGCAGAATATTAAAGGACGGCGGCTGCCGTGGAGCAGTATTGGAGGCATTGTCCTCGTTCAGGGAGCTCTTCGCATCAAACAAGGGAAAGAATGAAGAATAAAAATAATTAGCGACGCAAACAAAAAAAACTGCGTGGTATTTTGTACAATGTCGGAGGAATTTCGTGGCAGAGTAGTTTTCTTTTACGGCTATGAGAATGGCAGGTAGCTATAAACTCGGGGCGATAGATGACAACGGCAATAAACTTTCGGAAGCATTTGATTACGATATGCACCAGTGGCCCTTGGAATTCCAACGAAAAGATACGTTTCAATACGACTGCGTATATTGCAACGGCTATACTCACGGCCACCGAGTTTATTTTGACGCTAACGAGCCTGGAATTGTTGTTCGTCGGGTTGCCACCGCTCCAGTAGTTGATGAACTTCTCCTGAAACATCAAAGAGGAGCCACCAACATTGGCCGTTGAGTTTCTCGCGATGCAACGGCGATCGGCGACTCTCCATTCGATCGTAAATCACGCCGGAAAGACCGACTCCCCCCCCCCTCCCCCTGCCGTCCCTCTTATCCCCTTCGCCAGTTCCCGCTCTCACTTCTGTTCAACCGATCGAGTCTACCCCCGAGCGTCCTCTGGCGCTCTCGTGTTATTCTCTGCTATACCTGTCCAATGTACACGGTGCTACGTTGACCTCCGGCCTCTCGGCTTCTGCTCGCCTCGTCCCTCTCTCTTTCCTGTATAATACGACCACCCTGAGAATTGACGTTCGACGGTGTTGAGGTTGCCGGTGGTCCCATCGAACGCAGATCCGTCATCGGTCCACCGCCTCTTTCGAACTGCCCATTCGACGCTCCACCCACCCGCGTGTTCAGCACCAAATCACTCTAAACACCACCAACCCTTTCGTTAAATAAAACAGGTATCTGCATTTCCACCACGGAGGAAAAAAAAACACCTCACGGCGCAAACATATCGAAAAATGAGTACGTGCTGCATCACCGCTACGAATTCCAATTGTCACATATCTGCTACGATATAACGTGCCGAGTGCGTTTGTATAAAAAAAAAAAGTGCTGATGTGCTCTATTTATACAATTTACAAGAAAGTCTGTATGTACAATGGCGTCACTGGCGAGCAATGTCATGTTTCGATATTTTCATTCTGAAAATAAGAATAATAGCTCATACGTTAAGCAACGATACAATAGGATCTGGCAATTTTATAAACAACAACGAACGATTACTCTTTGACAGACACATACGCTTTTGTTTTTTGAATGGTTAACACAAAACACATGGCAAACCGAGCTACAGCGAATAACTCCAATAGGGAGGATACACGAAAGGAGCTACAAAACGCGCTGTACTCGATAGAAAAGCGTTAATCGAGATGGAAAGTCAAACGCGATAGAAGACAGAGATATGTATATATTTTTTTGCATGTATTGACACGTTCTGATTGATAGATAAGAGAGGTGAAGAAATACCATTCTCGTGCCGGTAGATTGACTAGCGATGGAATTGGGACCCTCTCCGTTGGTACCTATCGAATTATCGGAAAGTCCGAGATCGACTTGGCCGGGAAAGCCTCCGGGCTGAGCTCCGAGATTCGCAAATATCGGTGACGGACGGTTATTATACATAGCGGCATTCCGGTTATAATAGTAGGCCTGGTTGTTATTCTGTCTGTTATCAATGAACACGGGTCTGGGCCGGTTAGTTGTGCTCGTGGTAGTGCTAAGCGAGAACACGACCTCTACGGGATTCGACGGTGGATCCGGTATTACCGTTCCGTTTGGGAACTTCCGGACGAGCTTTCCATCCGGAAATATTCCGAAAATAACGTAAGGGCTGTCCACGTTGCGTGCATCGATGAGATTGTCCTCGGGGCGCTTGCGAACGATCGTCTTATTGGGGAATATACCGTACACCAGATAGTCCCGCAGGGGCTTTGTCGTGGAAGAGCTAACGCTGAAACGGGGGGCTGGTGTTAGCCTTGCACCGCCGAAGCGACCAAGGTACCGTGTCGTTGCTACGGTTGGCATCGTTGTCGTTGCAACCGAAATTGCACTTGCGACGGTATTCGGAGTATTCGTTGTGCTTGTATCGTTTGCCACCAGCTTCATCATTGATGATTCGGTACTCGCTGTTGGATTCGGGGAAGTTGTTGCGCTCGTAGTTGTGCTCGTGCTGGTAGCAGCGGTTGAGGGCTCCGAGGTTGTCCGGAGAGTGGTATCCAACGACACAGCGGTAGTTTGAGCCGAGGTGGTCTCAGGCACCTCGGTCTCAGGTGCCTCGGTTACGGTGGTGTCACGGCTATTAGTTTGAGACAGTGTCGTCATTGTGGAAAGGGTAGTGGAGGGTTGAGCGGTCGTGGTGGTAGGAACGGAAACGGGAGTTGCTGTCTCGGAGGTGCTTGTTTGGCTAGGTTGCGTGTTCACTTGCTCGCCGTCACCTGCCGTCCTTTGGGCGGTTGCTGTTGTTGTGTCCTGGAAACCGGCAAGCAAATTAGGAATCTCGTTCGTGGGGGCAGGGCTCGTTTCGGGTGTTGGTGTTGTCGTTTCTGGGACGTTGTTAGTCATTACTCCGGCAACTCCCGTTGTTACGGTAATATTCTCTAAGTCTTGAACGGTCACTTGGCTCAGCTGGCCCAGATCGCTTCCTACACTCGAATCCAATTGTTCTACGGTACTTTCTGTTGTTAGTGTTGTCTCGGAGGGCTGGTTAGTTGTGACGTTAGTTACATCAATGGGTCGGCTCGAGGCTAAATCTTCTTGGGTAGCCGGGGTTGTAGCCCCGCCTCTTGTAACTGGTGCTGTTAGTGTCGTTTCCCCAAAAACATTCGGGCTCATACGTGTTGTTGATATCGTTGAGGGCGTTGTTACTCGTGTATCTGTTACTCCGGGGCTCGACGTAGTTTGCGCTAAAATCATCGTTGTGGTCTCTACAAACTGACTCGATCCTATCTCGGTGACGGAGCTACTTTTATTCGTTTCGGTTCCATTGATTGGACTCGAAATGACATCGCTCGTGACATTTTTATCTGTATTGTCGAGAAAGCCACCCAAAAATTGGGGCACGTCGTCTACGCTAGTAGAACTGTTAGCTTCCGTTGCGTTTATCCGCTGGATACTTTGATCGGTAGTTCCATTGGCAATGCGTGGTGTTTCGTTCTGGGAAGAAGCTACGCCTCCGGATCGATCGGACAATAGATTCATCAGCCTGAACATCATTCGAGACAAGAGACTGTTATCCAATACACCGGAAATGTCCGTATTGTTGCCTAGTCTAGCGCCTAACATCTCAACGATATTCTGACTACGGACTGGTGACTCGGTGTTTTCAGGTAAGCTTCCAAAATTAGCGGGATTATTAGTGGTACCCTCGGAATCCGATGTGGTGATCAACATCGGAATCTGCGTTACTGCAAGCTCATCTTCGGTCATTACCTGACCACTTGTCGTCGAATCTCTAAACTGTGCCACTGTTTCTAAAGTTCCACTCGTACGGGCTTCCTCAGTGGAAGTAGGCAAAGTCGAAACAAGTTCTGTACCCTCGGGTGTCGTTGTCTCGGAACTCGTAATCATTTCGGTCATCGTCGCAACTGTCGACGTGTCGGGGGCAGTAGTACCCGTTTGAATGGAGACTTCCAGGTTTGATTGATCGTTGCCACCATTTGTCGTTGCGGGGCTGGTAGTTTCCGGCACGCTCGTTGCTTGTTCTGCCTCCATAGTCACACTCTCGGTAGACATAAAAATAATTGTCGTTAGTACCTCTGTTGTCGGCTGCGAAACCGTCACCATCTCCAAATCTGAAGGAGTTACATCATTAAGGGACGTGGTTGAATCAACAATATTCTCCATGCTCCTAGCAGAACTCGAATCGATATCCATGAGTGATGCCAGAGTTGTAGACTCAATTATCGATTGCGTGGGGACAGTGACCCTTTCGTCACTCGCCGAAATATCTATTTGTTCAGTGACTGCTGGGACTGTTGTAATTTGGGGGCTCGCGGCGGATTGAGTGGTGACTTCATCAATCGTCATTGCCTCCGTTACTAATTCCGTCGTGGCAGTTATTGCCGTTGTCGTGTCTGAGGAAGAAGACAATTCAGTAGTCGTTTCCGATTGCGTAGAGGATTCGGTTGATTCCAGGGTCGTGCCTATAGGTTCGGCCGCGATCGAAGTTGCCTCGGTATTCGGAATATCGTTTTCACTGACAAGATCAACGGTCCTTGCTAGGTTTTCTCTCATTGCCACAGCAGCAGTTGCGGTAGAACCAGAAGTCGAAATTTCGGGTGCAATCGTGGATGATACTTCCGTCGAGGGCGCTACTGTAGTTTCGGGAAAGCTAGGAACAGTGGTCTCGGGCGCCATCGAGCGGGGCACAATTGTCTCCGACATGATCGTAGTGTCGGTAGAGCTACGAAGAGTGGTCTCCGGTGGAATCGTGGCAGCCACAAGAGCCTCTGACGTAATTGTAGTGTCGGTAGAGCTAGAGCCACCGGTGGTCTCGGGAACAATAGTAGCGATTTCCGGGCTCTGAGTGCCATTGTTTTCAACGGTAGTGGTACCTGATGTTTGGAGGGAGGCTCCCGACGAAATAGTAGAATCGGTAGAAGTGGGACCTGTGGTCTCGGGTACAGTCGTAGCGATTTCCGGGCTCTGACTGACATTGTCTTCAACTGTGGTGGTATCTGAGCTTTGGGAGGTCTCTACCGTTGTTATTGAGCTAACATCCATGGTTATTGAGTCTACAGTTGTCTCGTTTATTGGTAAAGGGCTAGTTGGGATTGTTGTTGTAACAGTGTCATTGTTAGCGTTAGTCATGTCGTTAGAGTCATTATCAGTGCCGTTTTGAGTCTCGGCTACCTGGAATACTCTGCCAAATTGCTGTTGTTGTACGTCAGTCTGTTCAAGTTCATTGCTTATGCTGGCCGTTTCCAGGGCATGGTAGAACGTTAACACTTTAGGCTCGCCAGGGCTCTCGATCGAGATAGGTGGTGCCGAGCCTGAATTCTGGAAACATAAAGAAATGGTGCGGGGTGCTGTACATTTTTTTTGACAATTGTGCACGTATTTGTGTGCGACAGCGGCTCAAGCTTGCGCAAAGCTTCATGCTTATTCGATTCCACAGTCCTCGGGAACGAACGATCAACGAATGATGCAAGGACCTGATCCGCGAGGATAAAGTATAGAAGCTGAGTTAACATCAGGGAATTGGTAACTCCGCTCCATCTAACGGAATATTATTAAACTATGCTAAAACAGGGAATCGGTAGACCGACGCTAGCACCGCTAGGATTTTACACACGAGGAAGCTACGCTCATTGAACAGACTCAATACTAGAAACCCGTTCGACCACTTTTAACATCATCAGTACAGGTAGCTGCCTACCACAGTTATTCCGGCAGGCGATTTTTTTTTCTCCGTTACACGTACCACGCCGTATGATCGTACATGAAAATTCCAACACGTCAAACGAATTGGCTGAATCGTTCATCCTTTCTCTCTACATATTACGAACGTAAGTGCACCAAAAATATACGGACAAGCAGCAGATTGAACGACTCCGCGGCGTACAGTATGTGCCAGATGAAATGTCGAACAACAGGGGCGATTATGTGCTACCTGCTGGCCAAGTAAACTCCCACATCCACCCACACTGCCCCAGATATCCAAAGTATGTACAAACGCGTACGTGCACAGACAGAGCGTTTGTGTAATATACACATATCGCGTGTACCTCCGGATTCGAACCACGAACGTTGCAAAGACAGCCAGAGTCACTCGACTGCCTCGTAAAATGTAACACTTTCACTGCTCTCCGTGCAAATTCTACATAGCCTCTGGTACGAAAGCTTGGCTCACAGATGATCGGAGAGCAAAGTATGAACAGATAGCTAAAAGTATGAACAAACGAGAAAGAAAAACAAAAAAAGAGATCTGTCTTGAACGGAGGTTGACCACTCTCGCCTTGAATGTTCGTTACAGGCTGGGTAAAAATGAACCTACACTGCTAGAAGAATAGATTTATTCCAACATTGAAAACGTGGCATACGGGCGGTTATAGGCACAGATTGTTATAAAAAAGGGAAGATATGGAAATAAAACTGGAAGAAGAAAAACGCATAGAATTGCATCGTTGTATCAACGGAGATCGTTCGTGCCGAGGACGTTAAGAGTGAAAGGTCCGGTGGTGTTATCGGGACTAGCAGGATCATCAGTCCGGATGATCCTTGACCAATCGAACGGATCGAGTTTTGATATTATTTCTGTATCTTCATCAGGCATCCTCGTGATCGCGAGTACCTTCGAGTGCAATCATAAAATAAAATCAGTCCTGTGGAATCGTCGTTTGTACGTTCCGCCACCACGTCCGATTATCTTTCTCAACATTCACAGATTATAAAACAACATGCAATTAGAGTATCGCTCACGAACACGACAATTATTTACAAGAGCCTCGATTCCAAATTTTCGTCATTTCCAATTTGGACGCTACCCTCATCGTAATCCAATCAGCAACGCGGCAAGTCCATATTTACAATGCACAATAATTCTCCGCAGAAATGCTCGACAAGCGACTAGCACAATCGTCGTGCAATAGTACCCGCTGGACGCGTATAATGCAGGAGGTATATGAAATTTGATAAGTATCTTACTTCGGTCGGGGTGAACGGTGTGGTCGAGCTTGTGAGGAAAGGTCCGGCTGGTTCAAGGACGTTCGGCCTTCTCACAAATAGCTCGGCGCCTTTGTAACGGGCGCTAAAACGCGGCGGTGCACCGCTCGGAGTTATCCTTTTTCCCAATTCCTAATTTCGAGCAATAGTCATGGAAAAAAAGCAAAAAAAAAGTCAACGACAATGAGATTAGGAATAATTGTGAAAAAAATGTTTTTTACTTCATCATTGGGTATCACTGGGACTCACCGAGTTTTGGACATCCCTGTAAGCTCCAGCAAAAATGGGTGTCCTGTTGCCGAGAGCGCCCAGAAGAGGTGCAACCGTGCTCCTAAGCTGTTCAAGGAAAGTCGCATTGCTACTCAGGAGAAAAGTACTTCTCGTTGGATTGAATATATTGCTGCCGGAGTTGCCGCTGATACCGTTGCTGGTCCCTACAATGCCGGATGAGTCGTTGCTCGTGTTCCTTGTTTCGTTATCGTCGGAGATTTGGACGTTAACCGCGGGTTCCTGCCTTGCCGAACGTTGAGTCGGGCCCGAGTCCGAATCTCGTCGGGTTGCGTGAAATTTCAACGGCGCTTTCGGTGTGATCGCTATACTGCCGATCGAGGAGGATTTCTCGACTGGCAATGCATTCACTACCATCACCTCCGGAGCTTCCGAGTGTCTTCGATAGGTCGCGGTTCTAGGACGAAACTCTCGACGTCTCTGCACGGTTTGCTCAGTCGTAGCGACCTTCGCGACGGCCTCGAACTGCTTGAATCCATCCGACTTTTTCCGCGTATACCGATTTCCCGAACTATCCGCGTCAGAAATTTTTGGGCTCGTCGCCGTCGAGGTCGGCACTTGTCTCGTCTCTGATGCCGATGGACCGATCGTGATGCCAGTTTTTCCCGTTGACGATTCTACCCTCGTTACCGATTTTCTCGTTGGTTCCTCCCAATTTCTGTCTATATACGCCGTATTCCATACTCGAGATTTTTTCGTCGTCGTCGTCGTCGATGAGCTCGCGGAGCGTTTGGTTGACGACTCCGCGTTCGTTCTTTTCGTAGGCTCCTGAAAGTTCTTGTCTATGTGTGCGGAGATCCAGGCTCTCGATCTTCTCGTCGTCGATGATACATTCTCGCGAGGAAGTTCCTTTGCTCTGCGCGACAGTATCGTTGGTTTCGTTGGTTGCGCCTTCGCGATCGACGCGTCCATCTTCTTCGTCTCCTGACTAAACCTCGAAGGAACAGTTGTACTCTCAATCGCATCGTTGGCTCGCTCACTTTGACTCGTTGCCTCGATCTTTTCCTCGTTTTTCCGACCTTTCGCGAGTCTCGTCAATTTTCTCTCGACTCTCGGACTCTTCGTAACCTCGGACGACTTCGATCTCTTGTACGACTTGGAAACCTTTCTCTCTTGGAGGATCCTCACGGTCACCGGCTCGTTCGTCGTGCTATCCGTTCCATCGAATTTCTTGGCACTGGAAGCCGTCGTAACACCAACGTCGTTCCTCGACTCGTGCTTCAGTACAAGTTTCGTGGCACTTTCCAGCTTCTGCCTCGATCTCGCGACATATTGAGGATCGGTGGTCTTCTTGAAGTGGCCCTGAAATCGATCTTCGCTCAAATTTCTCACCGTCTTGCGATCCATTCGCGCAGCATCGCATAGATATCAGACATCATAGCAAGCATCCTTTAGTGTTTTCATGTACGCTCCATTTGCTCGCAGCAGTTCAAGTTTTTAGCCAACAGAGTTTTGTGTTAGTCGCACACAACATCGAGATCAAAGATTGCCACGAAAGATTTAATAGAGACGAGAAAATGTTTGTTTTTTTTCCCCATATACATTTTCCCTTTTAGTTCCATTGTGATTGTTCATGCCGCATGCACTCCGAGAAATGACATTATTATGCGTTGTCTTAAAACTTATCACGGTTATGAGTATACGAGAGAGGCGTGCCCTGTTTAGCTGAATGTTTATTAACGTTTTAATTTTTGTTTTTTTTTTTTTCATGCCAAGCCTCAACGTAGCAGCATGCGATTGCTCTTTCGTTTCTCCTCCCTGTGAGTATCCTGCGTACTGTCGGCGTATCCTTCACTCCGCGAAATCACTCGCGCCAGGTGACACTGCCCCCCTCCCTCTTGCTTCCCCTTTGATGAAATGCGACGAATTGATGACATAGTGGGTCAGTTCGACGAACGCGCAACGATTCACCGCTTTATGCGAATTAACTGTTTTTTCGTGGCGTACTTTAGGTAAGCAAAGATTAATTTTTAAAAAAATAAAGAAAAGTAACCACTCATTTGTACAACGGATAGACGAGATCTAGAGGGCTGGACGAGGTACGAAATATCGAGACGATCCACGCGACGAATGGTCGAATTGTCCTGCCGAACCACGTACTCGTCACACCAGATAGAAACTGGAAAACGATTTGCGTAGAATTTTCGTGATTTGCAACAAAAACGATGACGTATAAAGTAAAAATATTTGCCAAAAATGATTGTTTCGTCTCTGATTTGTTCGGCTACTAATTGGCATTGACTAACAAATTAACTAAGCATTTGTTCGCCACAAAAAAAATTGCCTTGGATAAACAATATATTTGTATAAAGACGGATGTGGTTTCAGTCTGAACAACTTCGGCCTAGTGTACTTCTGTGGATTATTCGTACTTCAGGTACGGATGAATTTTTAAAATGATAACCGAATCAAGGTTTAAAAGTGTCGCCTATCGAGAGAAAAAATGAGCGGGCGGAAATACGGATTTCACACGAATGACCCAATTGCGGCTCGCAATGTCATCCATTTTATTTTCTTCTGTTAATCTGGAACACGTCTCACGTGCGCCAAAATGGTAAATTGCGCAACAATTCCTTTCCTTTCGAACCGTGCTGGGATACATAACGTATCTACTCTCGCGCGATCGACCCGAAACGCGTTTACCTCGCCCGCCTCCATCCAACAACCGATCCGGTTACTTTCTCCGGCGATGGATGTCCGAAAAAAAAAAAGATAAATGTATAACGAAACGAAAAGGAGAGCAAACGCGTCGACCGTCAAAAAGGCAGAATTAATGAACCGCGCCCGATTACGAGCCACGCGTGGAATTTTCCTCTCACAATCGAGATGAAAAATCAGTTGCAACGAGAAAAAGTTTTTGTTTTGTTTTTTTGCGTATATCGCGAGTGCATTTATACATTTATGGCGTACGGAATGTTTATATATCTAGATATTGGTAGATGGGATAATGGGATATTCGAGAAATTAAAAAATAACCAAAAATCTCTGCGTAATTCCAGCCTCGAGGATGTTTGACGTATGCAGCTTCGGTCTTACGGATAACGTGGATTCGGGAAATGAAAAAAAATCGTAACCCTCAAATATTTCTCTTCTTTTCACCGACTGACCAGTTTCGTAAAATTCAACCCCAAAAGATCCGGAATGCTTGGGGAGAAAAATGCACTTAAAAAACAGCTCCAGCCGCTTCGACTAACGTCCGGTTAGTAGCCTCGATAAACTGTATCTTCCACATTTCTCATATCGCGGAACAAGTTTTTTACGTCAAAAGACCGATCGCCGCTGTATACGACAAGCATTCCCCACCAAGCGATTCGTCATTGTCCAGTCTCGAGTGGTCATCAATGACATCCGAAAAAGACAAAAGCTGACCTGATACGAGTCGAGTATGTATATTCCAGGCTTTTTGCGCACATTCGAGGCAGAAAACATAGGGAAAAGAATATTGGAAAAGCTATTTCACCGATTCGACCGGAGTCCAAACGTCTGACACTTCAGTGACAGGTGGGCCCGAGAGAGTTGTGTCGGATACCGGGATAATGGACATAACCGTCGTAATGAGACTTTCCGGGGTGGAATCCTCGTCGTCGACGGGGATTTTGAGCTCCGAGGACACGGACGTCGAACGCGTCTGCCGAGTCGTGTATTTTTCCAAAAATCCCTATACATTCGTGTCAAAGATTATGGTTTTTTTTTTCTCGATGCCTCCAACGACATCAGCAGTTACTGAATTAAACTGTAAATATCTTCGTCGAATGAGTTTGCGCCCTTCTATCGCTCATACCCGAAGCCTCAAAGGAAATCTGAATTTTTTGTTAATGTATTTTTTTTTATCAAGCACGATTTAATATCGAAGAGACAACTGTTGGTAGAGGGTGTCAGTGGAAAAAGTGTTAGATATCGTCGGGCTAGGAAAGAAGAAAATTAATGTGCAACAATAGAAATAATTATTTGATCGATTATTGAAGCGTCAGTATTCGAGGATTGAGGAACAAACGTACTCACCCCTAGGCCTGGCCTCGCTGTAGACTGTTTGGCGTTGCTATTTTTCTGTAAAAATCATTTTTACGACATATTATCGTCTCGATTATTGCGAAATCTAGCAATCGCATTGAAACAACCGCTCCAACGAGATACAAGGTGCACGGGAGCATGCACTCCGCTACTCGCCAATTACATGACTGCAACGGTCATTAGTTTATTATTATTTGCCGAGATCGTAAAGTGATTAAAGTTTCTCTCACTTTGTATTCTTCGAAGAGTGGGCTTGAGCCTTATCCAAAGGTTACCAGCAAACAAAGTCTTTATTGCCGATCGCTCGCGTATGACAAAAAGAAGGGAAGCAAAGGAATGTGCAAGATTGGAGATTGCGATGCAACGTACGAGCTCATTGAAAAGTGGGCAGAACTAGTCTGAAGCTTGGCCCGGAAGGTGCTCTTACGTAAGGCAAAAAAGTGTAATTTCCGGTGGTACTGACCAATTGGGCAAGCCGTGCCTTGAAGTCAGCTGGATAGTTGTCATTCTCGTTGAGCTCGCCCTGCGCCTTCTTACGATCGACAGTTTTCGGAAATGTCTTATTAGCCCTGTTAATTTTCTCAGATCCGTTGATTGGTAGCTGCGATCCCCGAGATTTCGAGGAACCGTCGATCGGACTCGAAGTGATGGATTTGGAGGCTTCGTTCGAATTAGGAATTTCATTACTGACGACAGTCGCCGTAGTTCGGACTGTGGCACTTGTGTCAGAAGGGGCCGAGGTCGTCGCGACGTCCTCCTCGTGAGAAGTTGGTCGTCTTTTGAGCGTCCAACCGGGATTTCCTCTCGGAGGTGCTTCCGCACCGGTAGTGTTATTCCGAGTACCTTTCGTTGGTTTGATCGGTGGAATCTCGGTGGCAGTTTTCCTACCACGAAAACCGAGACCGTGATTGAAGAAATCCTCCTTTGGTGGTGACCTCGTGGTGGAAGAAGCCGTACTTGCCCTTCCCCGATTTTTACTTCGCGTCTCGATCGTACTTTCCGTGCGTTCTTGAATTCTCGGGGTAGCGAGGCTCGTCGACAGCGTTGGAGACACCCGACTCGAGGCTACAACCGTTTCAGCGGTCGTAAACGCCTCTTCGATGTCCCTTCGAGACGGCGTTGGAGAAGTCGTTGGACTCGTCGAGCTTCCGACCGTTGATGATTTAACCCTGGACCTTCCTCGCGCTTCCGGTTCCCACGTATCGTCGTCAGAAGTCGATGCTCTTGCGACCGAGACTCTTCCTCGTCTCTCGGTATTTGCCGCAGCGATGGAATTTTTTGCTACGACCTCGGTGCGTCCTGACCTCGCTGATGACTTATTCACCTTTGATACCTCGTTCCTTCCACGTTTTCGTGTTCTTACCTCGTCCTTGTCGGAATTTTTCGAGCTCTCGGCGAGCGCACCGCGAGAATCCGTGCTCTTCTTCGGGACATTGTCCACCTCTGCGAATCGCGAGGATCCTCTCCTCGAGGATCTCGAAGCCGGGCCTGGCGTCTCGGATGCTTTCTCATAGCTGGAACGTCCCCGAGCTCTGCTCCCGCGATCTCTGCGCAACGAATTGTTCTTTTGGCTCGAGGACGCCCGCGAGAGCGTATTATCCTCGGGGTCCTCGTTCCCGATCGGAGGGATATCGACGCTGACGCTCTCCGAACCGGCCGGTACGTTGTCGTGTCTTTTCCGCGTCGAAGTATCGTCGGAGCGCCGTTCAAACGTAGCGAAACGATCGGTCACAGGCGGAACCTCCTGATCCTTCGTGACACGTTTCTGAGGGCTTTGCCTCGCAGATGCGAACTTATCGGAAGTGGGCAATCCACTTTTGAGGTCTCTCGAGGACAGGGTAGTCTGTATCTTTCGACCGGTTCGCGATCTTGGGCTCTCGGTAGTACCCAAAAATACGGATGGTCCGGTTAGGTCGATTCTAACACTGGTGCTTTCCTCACTTCTCGAAAGAGTCGTGGCGGCCTCGGTTGTCAAACCGATTGGAGCTTTTCTCGAAGGGCCATTCCTCGTTCGAAACAACCCTATTCGACGCGGTTCCGGCTTCGAATCTTTACGATTTTCCGTGTCCTTCGCTATCTCGTCCAGTCTCACCCTTTTCGCTTCTTCTGCAAGGCCGACCACCGTCGTCCCGCTCGGTGTACTCGTTGTTGGGCTTTTCCTCGAGCTCGTCGATGAACGTCGTCTCTCGGAACTCGATGGAGGCACGCTCGGTTGGCCCGATTTTCGCCCACTACCACCTGACAATTTGACATCATGGCCGAGCCGGGAACTCCTCAGCGTGGTGGTGGTTTCCGTTGTTTCGTGCTTCGAAGAGAGATCCTCGCTGCGCGACGAGCTTCCCCGACGACCGCCGCGTGTACGGCTGCTCGAACCAGGACTCGGTGAGGACACGGTGCTCGTCTCTTGTCCTTCGATCGCCTTGAGATTAAAACGAGAGCCCCCGCGAGCCCTCGAGGGTGTCCTCGTCTCTTGACCTTCGACCTGCAACGCACGACACGACGATAGGGTAAAATGACATTTGGCGAAGCCATCGCGCCTAAAAATGAAGACGGTTCTGTAATTTTGTACCAAAGACTCAACAAAATACAATTGGACCCCAATAAGGACTATATATACCTATGTGCGCTGTACCTGACAAATGCAAATAGAGATGTGGATGCATCTTGGGACTCGCCGGCAAACTTGTGCACCGGATTACGAAAGGATATTTTTTTCTTCGGAGGACCAACGAATGCCGATTGAGCATTTTTTATTAAAAATTTTTCAAACGACGACAGTCGGAAGATAGTGCGGAATCCACTTGAATTCCAATGTGGACTCCCTGCGTGGGCGGTATCCCTATGAAATCCCTATGGCTGGCTCCGTGCGCAACTCTAGCGCCGCCTAGCGTTCGTATTTTTGTCGGCTCTGTCAATGGCTCTGAACTTTTCGTTACAATATCGTGATAAATGATAAAAATTAACATCACGCCTCAATTGCATTTAATTTGTTTGTTTTAATCAATTTGTCCAGCCAAAGACGGCAAAGGAGCGTTTCCTTTCAGAAAAGTGGGAAATAGTAACGAACATTTTCTTAAAACGAATAATTGGGTCTACTTGTAATTTTGTTTAAAGACGAAAAAAAAGAAGCTATGTAATTGCTTTTTATTATAATTTAACAAACATATATTGTTGCTCCACCACTTTATATTATGATAAATAAAAATTTGTTTTCAGACCGAAATGAGCGTAATTTTGAAGACCTGCTTCGGGAGTATGACTCGCAATATCAATTTCCAACCTCAAACTCAATCTAAGGGAAAACTGTTGGCATCTGCTGAACACGTGAGGGACGTAGAGAAGTTAAGGACAAAACATGACCCAAGTTTAAGCTTAGGTCATTGTGAAAAATTAATTGATTAGAGGTATTGTGAATTATTAATAATACCTTCCGGTATTTTTGCAATTCATCACATAGTAACTGTCGTGGCTCATTTTTAATATAACATTTTATATTTTATTGCAAAAATCTCGTACTACGCTCAGGCAGATTTGACAGATAAATAGCCGAGTTTATTGCAATTTTTGCACACTGCAGGCGCTGCGCTCGATTTCATTATCCTCACCCTATACTCTGCACGGAACCAATAGAGGTGTGGGGGGGATCTGGGGACTCTCCAAACAAATTTCTGCACCGAACGTTCCAATCATATCTTCATATTAAAGAGAAATAAACAACGCACGTTTAACGCTATTTTGGAATGGTTATTTTTCTTATCACTGTTGGTTTTTTTGTCTTGAACACGCAGGTCAATCCTTTCCATGTCCTTCCTCCGAGAGACGCGAGAAAGAGTTCTGCGGTGGACGGCTATCCAATTACCCCGCAGGATTTTTTCTTATCCCCGAGCAAGGTTATCCGGGTGTCGCGTTCGTTGTATGTCAATGTGGATTGAAATGAAATATTTTCGGTAGTGCAAACCGGTTGGCTTTATTCCAGCAATACACGCGGCTATTCGATTGAGCAACCTCCAAAGACACGTTAATCCATCAAAGATTTAGATCACAGTCATATCCAAATGGGAACACGAGTTTTCTTCGAGAGCATCGCGATACGCCGCTATGAAGAAAGTAAAAGGTGGAGACAAATACCCGGTCTGTTGCTGATACGATTAATAAAACGAAACAAACAAGGACAGTCGTTTTTTAGCTTCGGGAACTAAATTAACCGGGAGTGTTATTATATTTGCATAAAAATCATGTAGCAAATAAAGTGCTCACTGGGAACCTCCGTCGGCGTCACGCAGGGGTTTAGATCATTTGGTATGGAGATTATTCCGCGTTTCGATTCTTCCTGCGTTGCTCGCCGAGCAACTCGATAATTTGTCCTTATTCGATAATCGAGATCCGGCTCGGACAAAACGAAAAATATATCCGTATATAAATACTTTCGTTCGCGTTACGCGCTTTGAGTAAAAATCAAAGTGAATATTAAATTAAATATGCAGTGGCTGAACAATAAACAGCATATGGCGCAGCTCGAACGTAGGTTGCGCAATGGGAAATCGAGTACAAGGCTTACTTTACATTTATATTGTTCTTGGCGGCAAGGTGCTGGGAGATATTGCGCCGATAGTCAGAATGAAGTAAACATTGCACTTTTATTGCCCGAAGATTCGTCACGTGAGAAATTTAATTTCAATCAGGTGCGATGAAAAAAAGATTGCCGAATAGACGGATCTTTAGCTCGGGAGTGAAAAAACAACCTGACGAATCACCAGGTGACGGAAACTTTCCGTCATCGTCCCGTTCCATTCGTGTCGAAGGAACTTTTGACCCGTAAAAAAATGATTTCGAATCGTCTATTCGTCAAGATAAGTTTATTTGCCTGGAACAATATTATCGTTGCTTTACGAAAAAAGAGAAGACTGGACAAATGGAAGGGAGATAAAATTCTACGTAACTTTATTTTATTAGTTCGTCGCTTCCTGACAAGTATCCTTGATGAATAATTTATGGGAGATCAGAACGGAGTGACTTATATTTGCACCCTTCGCTTTTTTTTGCACCAACGCTTCGGATAAAAGATTGCGGATGACTGTACGCTAAGGTTGGTATCAATAATTTATGTTGATGAAAATCACCGGAAAATACGCAGTTGAAACAAAGGGGAGTCCTTTTTTTCCCACTGTATATTGAAGGAACTTTTGATAATCTCATCAACGAAACGATATTCAATACAACGACGGTACGTGCACGAATTTCGTATTAAATAAATATTTACGGAAAACACGAAGACGCAAAATGTTTCTTTGTTCCGATAAACGTATGGTACTTTCCCATGAAGAACAAGGCTGTCAAATTGGTTACAAGGCTCGTCTTGTTTCCACAAAGAGTATAAACTGAGGGAGATTTGAAGAAAAGAGCCTCTCTTTCGTCCGTGGCTAATCGGCTGGGCTTTGTCCAGCAAGTGCAATTTTCGAAGAGTCTACATAGAGGTTCGATCGAATTAAAGGAATAATTATAGCGGCCGATCGAGCGTACTTGATGCAAGGGATTATTATCCAACTTCCTGATGGACCTACTTGACTCGGCAAGACCGGCATTCGCACGCCGATCGTCACGACGAGAAGAGAAAAGATCGCGCTTAGGGGTTACGTCGTACAGCTAATTTTTATCGTGAATTTTTTTTCTTTCGATTACGCTCTACTCTACACTCAAGCTCGAGCCGATTCGTTCCGAGCAAAGAAGCTGAGAATCGTGCCACGATCGGTTGGCATGTAAATTTCGGTATGTCGTTAGATTATTGGAGAAAATAATCAGGGGTTTCCGAGCGACATTTTCCCCGAGCACTCGGCCACAGCTAAAAAGAAATTGTGTCGATTCTTTTTGTTTCAACAAACATAAATTAGTTGCTCAACAGGCTCGTCGCACTGCAGTAGTTTCTCGAATAATCGCCGGATCGGCTACGCGCTCGGACGTCGAATTATAAATCGGCGGGGGGAGCCGAGCAATCGTGCAACGAAATGAAGATGAGAAACGTGAAACGAGCGATGCCCAAAGTGCATGAATTACTCGCTATGCCGATGGCTACTTATTGGCAAGTTCAAATGTCGATCAACCTGTTATTTCGATAATTTTCTATTTGTTTTCGCGACTCGAGAACGAGGAGAAATTCACGGAGATTTATTCCTTTGAAGACGATGTTGGCGCGGGCATTCGTTATTGACGCAGCAAGTTTTTGCGCGCGGAACGACCACATAATCGTCGATAAATTCGTGGAATCGGTTTTTCTCTTTCTTCACGTTGCCGATGTTCTTGTAATTGGTTCGCCCGAAAATCGGTCGTTGCTCTTACCGTTGCGAAGATTATCACATCTCGCGGATTCGGTAATTCGATTGGAAACAGGTTGCATTTTTTTACGCGGGTCAGCGATAGTTGGATCGCGGATCACGAAAATACTGGTGGGACATTCGATTTGTCATAACGAGGAAATTACGACAATTTGCAGCGATAGTGAAGTTGAACTGTGCATCATTGATGCGAAGAAAATTCATTTTTTTGAAAGACTGTTTTTTGCTTATTTAGGCTGCTAAATTGACTCGCAGCGATTAAATTTTTTTTTATCGGAGATGTACAACAACAAAAAGGTTGTAAAGTTACAAAGATTTTTCATTGTATTCCGACCATCAAACGGCATGTCACTCGGATGGAGTTCATGCTCGAGACTTCAGGTAGGAGCGTTAAAAAAATCGAAACGTAGGTAGGTATTTGATCTCACTATGATCTTCCCTCGTCGATATTCGATCGTTTCCAATTATAAATACGATTCACAGCCCACTTTTCGTAAAATCTTAACTTTCGTTTACAAAATCGAGCAAAGCTCGTTGATTGCCGAGTGCGAGCCCTCGGCGTACAATCTCAATTAGAAAGGCGATCTCTGCGAGTGTAATCTGCAACGCTGTGTAACCGAGCCAAGACCCTCAGTCGTATTTTTCCGCTCGAAAAACTTCGAAATTCAATCATTTTTTGTATCTTCTCACAGTCGAATGAACTGCGAATACTCTAAGTCAACATCGATTAATGAGATATATTCTCAAGGTAACTTCGGCGATCCAGTTCTGTCAAATCACTGTCATGGAAACATCATGCAGTCGACCATTATAATCCAGCAATCTTTCGACATTTCAACAGTCGTTTTCAAATAACGCGAATACAAGTTAATTATTTCTTTTTTTTTTCGCAATGAACATTTCTTTTTAACAAGATCATTCCAAGAACACTCGGTTCGGCGTTGAAATATATGCAATCATTTTAACATGAAACGTATATATTTTTCGGTCGTGAGCCGTACAGTGACTGCGAAATGATTGCAAAAGATTCTCGTACAAATTCGAAATATCTTTGGGCGTAACAACCGCACGTACATTTATATTGATTGATATGTCGAATGTGTAACATATTTGTAATCGACATATACATATATACGCTGCCAGATTTACCAATGTGGCTCTTGGTTCATTCCGATTTCTGTCAGCAACATTACTGGTCTGGTTAAAGTAGTCTCACTCATACCGCGTTTTATCTCACGAGTGTGGACAATCGTTTCTGAAAGTAAAAGTGGGTGTCTCGGGCGAGTTTGGCTCTCGGGAGAGGGCTACCTACAGATCCTTGAAGTTTTACACGAGACAGTATTACTTTGTGTCCGCATGTATATATGGGTGACTTTGGAGACATACAACTTCGGTGACCTCCTACCCTATAGTAGCTCATCATCCCCAAACTCAACATTGACCCTGCTGTCTTCAAACTCATATTCATATCAAAGTGAACAGTCTTTTCCGCAAAATCAACAAATTGTTTAAGAAAATTTCGGGGACCGTCCTCGAAACTTCCCGTCTTAAAAGTCCCGATGTTGGAGTGTGCATGGTTGAAACGCAACGAAAAAAAATTCTTTTTAATTGTTAGAATACTTTTTGGCTCTGAAAATCACTCAAACGTTTTTACATATTTTTATTAGAGACTTAAAACCTCGATTTGCGAAGAAGAAGCTTTGGGCAAGAATAGAAATAAATAAATGAAAAAGGACAAAAAAAATCGTTGCATGCCAACGATGCCAAACTCAACATCATTAATAGTCAACATTACGTACATATAATGGATTTAAAAGATACTTTCCCCATATATATATATATATTTATACGAATATAATTATATACATTTGACCCCTCAATAGATGTCTATTCAAAGAAATACTTGTAAAAACTAATTTTGCAATACCGATTGAATATACGAGAACGTTTCTTTTTGACATTTCATGAGAATTCACATGATCTCGTGACACGGTGGCATCGTGTAAACTATGTTACATCGTTTTCTCGGTATACACGTGAGGATGCACGCGAAGATCAAATAAGTAATTAACCGTAACCAACATTGAGAGCACGCGGACAACTAGAATGCGAAAAATCAAAATTATAGTACGACCGAACAGTTCGAGTGCACTATCGTGTCCATTTACAGCTGAGAGTTATTACGAAGCTTGTTGGTACATAGGAGAATCTGAATAACATTCTCATCGTGCTAGGATGATTGCTGGAGATTAAATAGAAATAAAAGAGGCTGAAAAAAATGAAGCTACTTAAAAGTTTGCCGATACAACATACAAAAGGCCATCTTCCACACTCGATTAATTGCTAGCCGTTCGATCACGCTAAGGTTCGGAACAGACTGGTTTTCTCTATAGCAGCAGCTCTCGTAATACTCGTATATTTTGTTGCGACTCCAAATAGCGGGATGAGAGCACCAGAACTGGTACAAAAAAGAACAATTCACGACTTTTTTCAGTCGCGCCAAATTGTTCATTTTTTAAAGATTAAAACGACTAAGAAGTGCCTTGTAGAGTTGGAGATAAAAACCTCCAGCGAGGCAGGGGAAATTTTTATTCGCCTACATCTATATACTTTGTGAGATTTAGAGTAAAAGTCTCGGATTACGCTCCGGCAGGGAGTGAGCAAAAAGAAAGTTAAAAATAGGACGCCCTAGAGGTGAGCGACGATCGGTTAGCGTCAGGTATCATTTTTGGAGATTCGACGTGCATATACATAGATATTTGTTTGATCCAGAAAGGTTCGGATTAAGGGTGTGGTTCGGTATCCCATTTTTCAAATAATTTACGTCAGAGTACTTTCACAATGTTTTCTCACGTCGGTGGCAAAACTTAAACGTGGGTATTCTACTGACCAATGCGGCTGATCGAACCTCGCGTGATTTGATTATCGCCAATAAATATTATGTGCCGCATGTACCAATTACAAGGAATCGTAATACCTTTATTGTTTTAGCTATGAAAATTGCTAATTTTATCGATATTATTGTGTCTGTATTTATTTATATATATATACATACACTGCCGCTGAAAAGTTTGGATACACCAATCGATATTTCTTGCCGCACTAAAAGTTGCATAGCTTCGTCAAAAAAAAAAGATAACCGAATTTACCGAACGGCGTGTTGAAGGGAATCAATACAGCTTTGTTTTGCTTTTTTGGTATATTTTTTATGATTTCTTTTCGCCTCGGTACGCACTTTTGTACGTGACTGTTTTTCGGCTTTTTTCGACCATCGAGAATTGAACTTATAGAAAAAAAAATTGTCATGTTTGTCGATAATAAACTTGAACGGTGTAGCAGGAGGTCCATTTGCGTTTTTTTTTTTTCAAGTTTCGTACGATTTTTTTTCGCAAAGTTAATTCATTTTTGGCTAAAAAGGACAAATTTTGGAGAATGCAACGTAACTCAAGAACTATAGGGTTTAAGAGGAAATGTCAAAGATGTGAAAAGTTGCGTAAGTTTATACTGGATCGCCTGGAGTTTTTTCAAAATTTTCGTCAGAAATTTTTTTTTGCTATTTTCGCTCGAAATTCTGATGAGTAGGATGAGGTTCTTGAGTTACGTTGCACTTAAAGAGCAAATAATTGTGGAACAATATTAATGGCCATATAATCGTTTTTACATATGTACACACATGCACGCACAGATATATATATATATATATATATATGTTTGAATGGGACATTGCACGGCACTTCACCTAGCTCGTGACCCCGACCATTTGTGGTTTTCCTCATTTTTATATCAAATTGTACCCCATGAAAGGAATATCGACACTAATGTTAAGATTTTTATCTCTTCTCTTTTATGTGTTTTAGTTTTTCCAAAAAATGTCGATTTCAGAAGTTATGGAAACGTTTAAACGCTGATAACTCTTGAAGTAATTGAGATATCGACGAATGTCATTGTATAATTTTTTTTCATTTAGAAGCATACTTTCCTTAAAAAATATGAAAAAATTATCAATTATCAATGTCAACGTTTTTCTGCTTCTAAAATGAAAGCTATTTTTTGAAAAGATGATTGCATTTCTTATTTTTTTCAAAAAATTCTCTAAAATACAGTTACCCATTCTATGATTTTGCAGACTAGTCTCATCGTGGGCGACTATTTCCTTCTATTTTTTTCGAATTAATCATATTTTTATAATTTTAATCTCCAATAATGTTATTAAGGATTTTGTGATATCGAATTCGGCTTCGACAGGCCTGAAATGGTTTATTGTTAATTTGTGCTGAATTTAACGAAAAAAAAATTATCTTAATTCCAAACTATTTTTTTCTCGTTACGTCTCGAACAAATAAAAAATTTAAGAAATTACATTGTTTTAATTAAAAATGAACGAATGGGTCGTGTAGGAAATTTATTCAAGTTTTCAAAGCTGCCTTTTAATTCCCTGTGCGATCATTGGTTGCTGAGATATCAATGATCAAAGACAAAAGAATCTTTTTTCATTCAAAGTCAGTTTCATTTAAAAACAAAACAAAAAAAATTTGGAGAAAAATTCTCCCGCTATTTCTTATGATTGCGCGATAACCGTAGCTCACAAACTTTTTTGTCAAATGATCTCGAAACTAGAAACTTGAAGCTTCAAATGCTTCTTTTTTCATCTCCATACGACCATTTTTCACATAGATACAGCACTTAAAAAAATACTAAGAAATTTTCTGTTGCTTTAATTTTTTGGAGTAGTGTAGTTAAACAACAAAAAAATTGGGGCGAATTTGGCCAGTTTTTACGAGCGTCAAATAATATTTATCAACTGGTTATTCTACAGACGCATCAAGAATAAATGATTAATCGATAATAATAATAATTACAATAAACAACAATAATAGTAATATACACTTATATGTAGGTATACATATATATATGGGACATTGCACGCCATTTCACCTAGGTAGAATTCTAGTTTAAGAAAAAAATCAAAGAATTCCAAAAAAATATTATTTTTTTAAATTTGTAAAACATTTCAGGAAACAATATTGACTCATTTTTGACACGATTCGGCTTTTGCGCACCATAATTTCACTAATCTTTAATTGCATTAATTAAAAGTTGATAACCCCAAGCTGTATTGACTAGTCGATCTAAGAACTTGCATGCGATTAATTCTCGATATTTTCTGCGAAGGTCATTAGGGTTACGAAAAACAGTTTTGTTCAAAACTAGGCATGACCAAACATTGAAAAGAAGTTGAAGTGTACAAAAACTCTTGATTAATTTTTTTACCAAAAAACAACCAAGTTTTGAAAAAAATTGTTAATTGGTGTTTTCTTAAAAAAAAAGATCAGTTTTAAAAAAACTGTTTTTTGTAAACCTAATAACCTTCGTAGAAAATGTCGAGAATTAATCGCATTCAAGTTCTCAGATCGACTAGTGAATACAGCTTCGGGGTATCAACTTTTAATTAATGCAATTAAAGATGAGTGTAATTCTGGTGCGCAAAGACCGAATCGTGTCAAAAATGAGTCAGTATGATTGCCTGCAATATCTTACAAATTTAAAAAGAAAAAAAAATTGTTGAAATTTTTTTTTGTTCTCTTCTATTTCACAAGTAACTAGTGCAAAGTTTGGAACAAAGTCGAAAATCGGTCAGGAACAATCGGTCAGGGAAAAACGGTTCGATGGATCGATTTGAAAACTTTACAAGGCTGTTGGGGGTACAATAAGCTAAAAAAACCTGGCAACATTAGTCTTGCCAGCAATATTTGTAAAGTAGTGGTAGATTTACTGAACAACCATAAAAAATAATTTTTTTGTACTTTGTCCAAATTAATGTTAAGAGTGAAAAGAAAAAGAATCTAAAAAATCAAGGAAAGCGTCTTCTAGGGAATTTATTCGAGTTTTCAAAGTTGCCCTTTAATGTGCGATCATTGGTTGCTGAGATATCGATGATAACCGTCGCTCACAAAAATTGTTTGCCAAAAGATCTCGAAACTAGAAACTTGAAGCTTCAAAATGATTTTTTTGCATCTCGATACGACTATTTTTCACATAGATACAGCACTTTAAAAAACACTGGAAAAATTTAAGATATTTTTTGTTCCTTTAATTTTGTTGAGCAGTGTATTATCAATTTATACATTTAGCCATAAAATTGTTTATAAATACTTTCACACCTATCACGCACAGATATATATATATATATATATATATATACCCACATGTATGTATAAATGACTATTATTGTTTTTCATGGTGTATGATTGTTATTATTGTTGTTGATTAGTAATTAACTCACAGTAAGTCAGTAGAAGAAGTATTGATCAAAGTTTCATGAACCAGTTTAAAAACATATTTATAATTTGTTGAATTCTTTTCTCTTCTTTACAATGACTCCGGTCTTTTTCAATTAAGGAGTTTAATCCGCCCCTAATTTATAAAAAACGAAGCATGCAATTGTCGATGTGTTCCGACTCGCGTTATACTCGATTGACCTTGAATGGGATGTCTGGTCACAGATAGATTCGTTCGTTACAAATTGAATCTGGGGAGAGACAGAAGACTGGCAATGCCGAGCGATGCATTCACTTTCTACCTCACGACAAAGTCGTCCCCTACGGCAGAAGAGAAGGTCTACGCTTACCTTTATTTTTGTTTCTTTGTTTCATTTGTCCCGTTTATGAACTTACTCCTCTTTTTCAATCGCTACATAACGTACGTTCGCAACAGTCACCTTGATTTTTTAGCCAGCCCCGAATTCCGCAAGATTTATGAGGCGAACGATGGTGAACCGAAAAAAAGAAGACGGAGAGAGCTCAAAAATCCACGAACAAATGAGCCCCAATTATTCACAGAATAACTTTTGTTCAGTCCGCGACGAAACTTCCAACGGGCGCAAGCCTCGAATGTGAAAGGATGTCATTTCGTGTGTGGCGGCAAAAAAAGTGCCATCGGAAGAAAAGAAAAAAAATCGTATCGTTTCACGGGCTCATCTCGCCTACGACCGTGTTTTCTTCCAGCCAAAATTTCTAAATATCCGAGAGTGGGCGACGACGGGGAATTGTTGATTCGCGCATTCGATCGGAGAAAGTGAGACGATTCGCGCTCGCGTTCGTGTGCATTTCCATCTAATTGGCAACGACCCAACATTGATTTACAACGAAGAGCAATACTCGCCCCATGATCGAGCATTGGTCGACTGTAAATTTCGAAAAAACAATATCCGGCGTGAGTAAAAAAAATGGATGGGAATTCGCGACGACGCAGTGAATAATTTGCCAATAACGTGATGCGTGAAGAAAAAAAGATCAAACACTTGTCACAACAGCTCGAAATATGCGCTACGCGTGGCAAAAGAACTCGTCGAGTGAGAGAGACGAGCGCGCGTAACGGTACGACATATTTCATCGTTCATCATTTTTAGCTTTTCTCTGCTCTTTTTTTCTTTTTTTTTTCGTTTGATCCCGGCCTGTTACGTCGCGGAGGATTTATCCGTGACTGGAGTAGCTAAATGATCGTCGCATTGGCGAAGGAAGGGTAGAAAAATGACAGGTCGACCGGTTCGTAACGGAGCACTCTCGAGTGCGCCGATTGGTAGTGATGCAAGTCGTTCGCGCGTCTATAATCGGTAACGTGCAACCTGACGTTCAGACTATATACGCACCACGCAAGCCGTACAACATTACTACGAAAGTCTGCGTTGGGTACTTTGATCGGAGGAAAAAACTCGGCTACGCAAATTTTCAACACGTCGAACCAAGACTTTTATATCAACGGGCGTTTTTCATTTCAAAGCCAAATATTATTTCTTAAATAATGTTTTTCGAATCAACTGCCTATTCGCGATGGATAAGGAAGGATGGTTGGGGAAATTCAATGAAAAATAATGCAGCGCGTGACAAATTCCGTCTGTCGCAAATGCCGAAGATGGAATATCTTTCTGAAGAAATGTTTATCAAGTTTAATCAATACGTAATTAGTCTTGTGCAAAGTAGCTATTTTTGGTAGGCTTGCGTTTAATTCGGATCCCTGTAAAGTTGGTAGACTCCGTTATGATCAAACAAAGAATATCGTGGCTATTGAAATTGAGCAAAGGCTTCATCCATGTACGCAATACATCATCCACTTTAGCGCGGTATTTCTTCTATTATCGGACCTGTGCTCAGGTATGTGTGACGTATAAGTCACCAGGTACCACGTACTCGTTCAACTCCGTATACATAGCTGCACTGATTTACAAGCAAGCAGCCATATCCCTGCAGGCCGTTGAATTACGATGGACACATCCAAGTTCTCCCCTCAATTCTCCTAAATCATACAAGACCTTCCACTTTGAGGCCTGCCCTCATAGTAGCCAATTGTCCTCATTATCAACATTGTTAGAAACTCTAACCCCATGGATTGATGTCCAGATTTTATATGAATGTTATTTCAAGGACCGTTCCCAAAGCAGCAGTGGATTAAAAATATCCTTTCTTTATATATACGCGGGTGTGTGTATGCGCGCGCGCAAATGCGTTATTGCGTCCGCCAGTTCGATATCACGCTCGAGTCATCGTCTTATTAATATAAAAACGAGTGTACGGCGTAAAGTATGCGTAGACAGTTCACGATGAGGATTTCGCAAGGAGGAGGCATCCAGTGCAAGGACTCGCGATAATATTTTATAATCGTTGCGCAGCTGATTCGTTAGAAAGTACACCATTCGCGATTGAACTTATTTTTATGGATGGATATTTTAATGGATGTGTGATAAATTAAGTCATCTATAACTTGCAGGATTGGCAAATGAGAACGGGAAGAGCGAACGTCAATAGTGCTTGAAAAATGTATTCGAATCGTTCGTTTCTATCGTACTTTGTAGAAATAACAAATATTCTGGTAAGAGGTTGATGACAAACTACTTTTGGAGAAAGAGCACTCTCATATGGAAATTCCAATCACGAGATCTTCGCACCTTTGTCTGCGCGAATTCGTTACGAATTATTTTCTGTAAAACATCAGGCAACTTTGGTATTTTTCCTGTCCATTAATAATCTGTTTTGTAATACGATTTCACAATAACTCCTCGCGGAAATATACCGTGCAAGGACTTCTCGATTTAACACACGCATAGAACATGTTTATCGATTGCGTCGCTCTTGACAAAGTCCAGTGTTAATATTTAAGTAAGCGTGTCCGAGTGAAAGATTGTACTCATTAACTGTTGGATAAATTTCTCTAGAAATTGTTCAATTAAAGCCTCGGAACGGCCTTGTCTTCCGGGTAACTCTCTATACTTTATTGGCGTGTTTGGGGGGGGGGGGGGGGGGGGGGGTTTATGGACGTTTTATAAGGACGGACCCACAAATGTCGTGGAACTTTGCATATCGCTGCACGAAAATGTTCTATAGAAAGTTTATTAAGCCTTGTTGATTCCACGTACGGAATCATCAATGGGTAAAATAAAACAAAATACTTGCCATATAATGTTAGATTTTTCTTTTCGTTTCAATATTAACAAATTCATTCTGCAATGTTAAGTGAATAACCGTTAAGTAATTGCTGCACTAATCAATTCATGCGTAAGTCATTTTTGGGTCAAAGTTGGCCTATGGATGGATCGGATTTTACATTCATAATTATACATATTATACGAGGCAAAATATAAAAATGTTGACTCCCCGAACTCCCGGACTTCCGTCACCGCTGACTAACGCTTCGGAAAAAAATGTTGCGCCTGATTTGATAACACGACTTTTTCTTTCGTCTCCGCGAAGCAGTGAATTAGAGGCTCGATAATTGCGTAAGATTTACATAGCATCGAGGAAATCGGTTGAGCCTGCGCTTTGTTCGACAGACTGCCTTTTCGCTCGTCCTCTTGCGCGTAACATGTCAAAATAACATATACAGCGAGACAGTTGCACAACGTCACTCACACATATAGGTATATATAATCAAGATGCACGAGTGATTCATTTGACTTCCGGTCCGTATTATGCCGTTCTAGCCCGATTTCTTGCGCAATACCAGATACATTTTGAAATTAGTTTTGCGTACTGGTGTATCATTGACTGCTGCACACGCAATATACTTCACTACGTATACAAACTTACCGTTGCAGGCAAAAAAATCGTCTTATGCGCGAACTATTAATCGGTGAATAGTCATTATTTTTTCCTTCGCTTTTAGAGATAAATGAAAAGGAGCCTGTAAAATTACCCGTCTGCCTCAAGTTCATACTGGATTATTGATGATTTATAATATTATAAATCTTGTATAAGCTCGGGTGAACCCAAACAAACGGCCTGAACCTTCGATCCATCTTCGAAAAAACGTTATCGCCGAATTTTGTGAATGTTCTAGCCAGAGTTGCAACTCAAATAATTACAAATCAAAGGCTCATCGTTTATTGTTTTATTACTGCGACAAATTTAAGCCCACCATGGAAAAAGGCATCATGAGATAAGC
The DNA here is from genome assembly GCA_963210295.1 of Ophion ellenae. Lineage (NCBI taxonomy): Eukaryota > Metazoa > Arthropoda > Insecta > Hymenoptera > Ichneumonidae > Ophion > Ophion ellenae. The sequence continues at coordinate 62,818,586 of OY723387.1, forward strand.
GATCGCGTTTTCTTGAGCAATAAAGCAGCCGCGTAAGCTGCACTTTGTAGTTATTACTCTCGAGAAACGCACGAGATGTGATTCTCGTCACGGAGAACGGATGGAGAGAAAGCGTTTGCGCACAAGATCGACGCTCCCTTCGACAAAAAAGCCAATCGTCCTTGCGCCGGTTAACGTTGATATTAATATATAAATCGCTCGCTGTGTTCCGCGTACAGCACCAGCTAAAATATCGATGCATTATACTCAATGACGAACGATTCTCGCTCGCAATTTTTCTCTCTCCCTCGGACCATCGGGGAAATCTAATGATTTTTTTTACCCTTCCTTTTGTCCATTTGTTTTTTTCCGGCGAGGTGATTATCGACACGATTAACGCGAATCGCCGCGAACACGAAGCTTGGGAATTCTTAAGCGTCGTGATAGACGTGGCCAGCATCCGTGCTCGCTCACGAAACTTTCACTAATTGGACACTACCCTTAGGGAATTGCAACATGTCCGAAACTCTCAATGAAAATGCAATTGATCAATAAATTGGTGTTCGGGATACCTCCGGCAACGAAAAAGACAATTTGTGGTGGATCCGATAAATCGTTCGATCGCTTTACGAAATGTAATATTTTTGATAAATCGCGGCGAAACTGATGTTACGTAAGGGGGGACGGAAATATCCTGAAAAAATTGAAACCTGCGAGAATGAGATAAATGGGGTACTATTGATTTGTAAAGTTTCCAGGATTTTTTTCATCTTACGATAACCGCGCTGAATACGAATACTTTCAACTAAAAAACCATATTGAGTTGATTGAATCTTCAAAATCCGGTGAAATAAAAATCTGCTATATAGAATATCGCTGGTTTTCTTTAAATTTGTTTGTGAATATTTATTTCTTTCTGAAGTTCTGTTTTAATAATGATTAGTTCTTTCCATAATTATTTTACTCTCGAGAGCCCGCCAGTTTTCGATCGATGTAGAATACTGAACTTCGTGGGCCCTTCAAGCTAATAATTCCATCCACCCGTGAGAAGTACTACTACTCCACGGTGTGTTTCATATAGTACAGAAAAATCGTCGAAAAGATATGAAACAAAAAGAAGAAAAAAATTGTTCGTTCCCCTTTGCTGCCCGATCTACCCTTAAAAGAACCGAAACAACTGTTCTCGAAATAAAAAACCAGACACCGCTGCTACGAATGCAGCACCAAATCATTTGAGCCGAAAAGTGTCTATAAAATTTTAATGTTCAACATTGAATAAAATAAAAAATATTATTCATCTATCCATGACATTTACACGCGTGAATATTTGCACACTCGCACATATATATCCGTATGCGTAATCGCGCGAAAATGAGTTCGATGATTAAACCGAAATGCGTAGCCGTTGTGCTTAACGCACCGCAACTGCACTGGCCGTTCTCTCGTTGCAGCGCTCTGTAAGGCTTAGCAGCAGCGATCATAGACGATGAATGATACAAGTGCAACGAGATCCGCGAAAGCACAAAATCCGCAAGAGTACCAGATATCAACGAAACGAGAAGACACCGACGAACCGAACACGCACACGTAAACAACGGGTCTTTCAATTACAACGCATATATTATAAACTCGTACTTTTAACCTATGTATTTTTTTTCGTTTGGTAGGTATACTTTTTTCATCCAACAACTTTGTACAGAGATGCAATATAATTTCATAAAGTTTTCGAGCAGTCGCAACCGGTAAACGTAATCTCTTTTTCAATGCAACATGGGAATTTCGTAAGCCTTCATTTTGCTTTTATACACAGGGAGCAGAGCTTTCGACGATACTCGATCACAAACTTTGCGCCATTCACAATAATTGATCACAGAGAGAACAATTTATTCTCCGCTATCGCTAGACTACCAAGAACCGTGCAGAAATTTGCCAGGGAGTCCCAAGATCCTACCACCTTAACATTAAAGAGCAATGACATCGAATTTCGAAACGCCAAAAACAAGCCGCTCTTTCGCGTTACCATCGCCATTGGTCATTCTCTTTCACTCGAAACAATATATACCTACCTATGAAGCGCGACACGTTTTATACACATGTGCTATTTTACATATCGCGTGCGCAAAGATTCGAGTCGCAAAAGGTCACAGAGTGTCTAGCGTAGCGTGACCAAAAAGTGTTACACACGGCGAGAAGCCTCGCGATCGGATGTTTGAACCCGGCCACCCTGTACATATGCGTCCGATGCGGCGAAACGTATATGAGAGCAGTACTCGGAGCAGAATGGCGCGCGACTAGGCGTGGACCTGTATAGTCATGTCGTTTTCAATTATATACATATGCATATATATGTGTGTGTATATGCATAGACATATATATGTGAACGAAACGTGAACGTTAATAATATCGATACGCTGTATATGTTTAAAATACGTGGCACGCGGTGTATTATTCGCAATGGCTCGAGAAACCTGATGCGAGATTTCCAGTTCTCCGAGGACTCGCACGCGTTTCTCGTATCTATCCTAGTCACTCCATCTCATGTGCCCAGTTTTTGCGTTTGAGAAAAATATGATTTTCAATGGTTTTTCAAATGCTCTTCGAAAAAAAATTAAACGTATTTTTGTGGTGAGTCGAAATTGCTAGAAAATAATTAAGCACTCGGGGAAACAATCAGAGTTCCATTTTGTCTATAGCTGAAGGAAGATAATTAAATTCCGAGTACGAAACACTCCTGAATAACTTTTTTTTTAAATCGAAAGAAATTCCATTCATCCATTTTGAAATGCATCCTTAATACTTTTTTCGCGATGACGGGATGCGCATAAAAGTTTTTCAGGAGTGTTTCGTATTCGGGAATTCAAAATGGAATTTCGATTTTTTTCCCAGAATGCTAAATTCCTTCTGCCGAATATCTACTACTCGTCACAAAAATACGCTATATATTTTTCGAAAAGGAATTGAGAACCTCTGGAAATCGTTTTTCACTCTGTCGCAACATCTCCGCGCTAGACCTTCAACCCCCTCGCGTCGGAAAACGCATTCATGCGTTTAGCCTAAAATAACGTAATCCGGCGGTCACTTGCTGAAGTAATGGAAAAGGTCTAACGTCATACGTTAAATAGCATCTAGTAGGCCAGAAACAATCATTTTGTTGCGCGAAATCGTTTGCAAAATTCGTATCAAGTTGAAAAAATAGATTTCTACTAAAAATTAGAAGAAAGAATTGGACTTCTGTACTTGAATGATGATGGATTGCTTCTGGGAATATCACGTAACATTACTAATAACAATTTGTTTGTTCAAATGACATTAAGTTATGTCAAAAAATAAAGTCGATGAAGGTTATAATGAATTAAAAAATCCCGGAGCGAAAGGCTTCAAAAACCCTGTATTGTGTGTATATATATATATACCACATGGCACACACGCAACGACACGTGCCTCACCCTACATTTTCCATAGTGTCGCGACGTTTTTTCGCCGCAACACAATGATTGTAAAAAATCTAAAAGTGAGATGGGTTATAATGAATTGGAACAGATATGCAAGCGACAATCATAATCGCATTTTGACCATCAGTATACCTCGAAGACATCAACGATTTCTCTTCAAGAACTCCTGATTCTAAACTTTGCCATTTCTCATTTTTATTTCCAACAGCTTTTTACGCTAAGAAACTTTGCTGACCTTTGGGAGAAGATAGCGTAAGAGAGAGAGAGAGAGAGAGAGAGAGAGAGAGGGAGGGTGGGAGAGCTTGAGAGAAGTGTGGCGAGAAGATGTTCACTTCATCGCAAAGTGAGAGGCTGACCGGTTTGATCGCCGGGAAGTCGATTCAATGTGCACTTGATATTAATGGAGAACCTGATTTCTAATAAGTACATGGCTCGAGAGCTACGAGACAGTTGCATCGGCGAGAATATGGAAATCTTTTAGGATAAACGAGTAAAACTTTGTCGCGATAGCGAGTGAGAGGGAGGGAGAAAGAGCGCTTTCTTCTCTGACGTAAATAAAGAATATTCCCTACGCCGCAACTGGTGTGAGAGAAAAAAAGATTGTCGGAACATTGAGGTCGGATTTTTAGCGAAACTTCCGATTTAGGCTGACAGTAAAAATATTCCTGTCACAGTGTTGGAAGTAGAAAGCTCGTAAAAAAATACGAGCGAGGGGGAGGGGGAGAGAGAGACTGAAAAAAGCTGTAATTTATTCGGATTAAGGGGGAGATCCTTTTGTAACGAGAAGGGAGCTTATGGCCGAAAATGAACTCGACGAGGAAGCTGAGGGACTTTTTTATGGGCCCGAAATCCCAGATCAATCGATAGGTCGTTCAGTCACAACACTTTTGACACTTGAAACTTGAAACGCGTTTTCCTGAAAACCACTCATTCGTGAACTTCGTACAAGATAACTCAAAAACTATCTGATCAATCGTTTTGAAATTTTGCCCACTTTGAGCTAACATAATTACGGTCTATGTGAACCTAAAGTCCTCGAATTTTTTTTTTTGAAAAATGACTTTTTTATTAAGGGGGGATTGTCTTTTTTTTCGCAAAATTTACCGCTTTTTGGGAATATTTTTGTGAAGAAAGTATACAACGGAAAACTTGTGAAACTTGGCATATAGTTTTATTGATCTGTTTACTACATACAAAAAATTTTTTAAACAATTTCATCAAAAAATCCGCCTCCCACCCCCCTCGACGCGCGATGGTCCTTTTTTTATGGTGTGCACGATTTCTCAAAAACTATTCAACCGATTGCCTTCAAATTTGGACAGAATGCTCAGCTGACATCCTTTTATCGTTTGATGAAGCAAAAAAGCAATACGTTTAATAGTTTTTTATTTATAACAAAAAATCGATCAATTTTTTTCGAAAAATCGATACTTCAAGTTCAAAACGTCACCAAATCGTCAATTTTTTTTTCCCCCTTCATCGAACGATAGCTATATGTGTCTAAAGTAAAATGCTTTTTGGGTTTTTGTTGCAGGATGAACGTGAAGGCTGTAATCGTGCACACCATCAAAAAGGGACCATCGCGCGTCGAGGGGGGTGGGAGGCGGATTTTTTGATGAAATTGTTTAAAATTTTTTTTGTATGTAGTAAACAGATCAATAAAACTATATGCCAAGTTTCACAAGTTTTCCGTTGTATACTTTCTTCACAAAAAAATTCCCAAAAAGCGGTAAATTTTGCGAAAAAAAAGACAATCCCCCCTTAACAAGTACTACAGTTAAAATTTCATAAAAAACACTTTTTCAAGCAGGTGTCATTTTTCGAATATTCATTTTTCTTTGGACTTTTTAGATTCACATAGATCATGTGGGTTTGGAAATCTAAAACTTCTGGGCTCTGATGTTTGAAATCAATGCACCAGACGCTAGGCTGTACGCCGTGGAACAACTCAGGCGGCAGCAATCTCTGAAGCAAGTCGCATTTTTAAATATTCATAAAGCACCTTGGAAAATTAAAAGATTTAATAATATGTACATCAAATTTTAATGATGTAGAATGAATAGTTTCGACACAAAAAAATCTTGAAAATTCGCTTATGTTCGGTTGCCCAAAGGAATCTCCCCCCTGAAACAAACGATTCTGTTGTCTTAGAGAAAGGATCCATCAATTCGAAAAATTCTAATGTCTTCTTTGTGAGGAAGTTACGAGACTGAGGACGAATAAATCTTCCGTAAAAGTGTCCCTCTGGTATCGCGGATCGAGAGAACAGAAGGAGAAGACGGAGGGGCAGGGGAGACAGAGCGAAGGAGGGCCTTTCGAGCCAAAGAAGTTTCATGTGATTATCAAATCTATTTGGAAAGATACAAGACTTCCGATGCGATTTTCTCGTCCGCAAAGTGTGCCGTACGTAGACGTACAGCTCTGTGATACACGCCGAACGAGCACCCATCCGAGCGTTACATCGTGTAGCTTCCTCCACAGCGCTTAATTAGCCGCACTCGTCATTACGAACGCGCAATTTGTTTACGAATAACCCAAATAATACGTCACATCCGGTAGGTCGGTCAATTATAGAGGACATATCCGAATTAAATCGTAGAAAAGAGAAATAAACGTACTTTGTACAGCGCCGAAGAGTAGCGTCGATTGCGATAATAATTTCGCCTCGAACATTTTCTTTCTTTTTTACGAAACAAAAGAAAAACAATTGCAAAAATGGATTTGAAAAAAAGTCAAAGAAAATTTTCGGTTCGCCAATTTCTCACTGGCCAAGCACAAGGAAATAAAAATAGAAAGGCATTGCAACGATAGACAGTTAAATGAAAATAAAACAGAGTACGATAAGCATCGAAAAAACGAATCTCTCGTGACACCGTGTCGAATGCCCACAAAACACAACACCGACCAATGAAAAAAAAGTTCAAAAATAATGATAATACGTATATAAAAGGGGAAAAACAACAAATGCCAAAGACGTATGTGCGAAAAATAGTTTACTCACTTGGGTGGAGAGTCCTCGAAGGCCGTTCGCCGTGACACACAGCAACGCCAGGAAAAGGACCACCGAGCACCACCAAGACCAGCGCGCCATACTACAAAACGAAAGGGACAAAACAACCCCGATCAACTATCTGTGTCCTGCGTGAACAAGCATATTCAGGCCGCAACATACATTGTATGTGTGTATCTTGAAGTGTGAAATCTCGAAGATATATTACTCGAGCTCGAGAGAGACGCTACGAACGTAATTCGACACGGATTGATTTTCTCGTCGACGGGGCATAATGAAAGAACGAATCGCTCATCACGAGACTAGTCCTGTTTTTTTCGCGATGAATCTCTTTCGTTCCTACTGACGGAAATACTTTCCAATCTTTTTAAGGCATCGCTATATATATGGACAATTATGAGGTGGCCATGTACTCTTTAAGGGTTTTGCGCGGAGATTTTGCGACTGAGAAAAATGTGATTGTTAATAGTCTATCAAGTCCTCATCAAAGAAAATAAAATAGCCTCTTTTTTTAGGAGTACTATTTCCCGGATAAAACTGGCATTCTGGAAAATAATCAAAGTTCCTTTTTTAGTACAGCAAAATGAAGAGAATTAAATTTCGAATACGAAACACTCATGAAAAACATTTTTCGACCACCCCGGTAGCGAGAAAAATATTATCAAAGATGAATTTTAAAGATGGTATTGAAGTTTGCATCGTTGGGATGCAATGAAAATATTTTTTTTTCGTATTACCCAATTTTTTGGCCTCATTTAGGCTACCAAAATCCCTGGCATCTTTTTGAAGATCCTTATTAGGCTTCCATAACCTAAACTTGGAAGAAGAGGTTTAGATAGTAATAAGAAGAAAGAAATGAAAAAATTGAGAATCTTTTTTGTTCTATTCCAACGATGCAAACTTCAACGCTATTTTTTAAATGGAAAAATGGAATTTAACGCCATTGAAAAAAAATTCTGTCGTGTTTCGTTTGCAGAATTTAATTATCTTTATTCTGCTGAACTCTAAATGGAATTTTGTTTTTGTTCTAGAATACTCAATTTTTTCTGGTAGTACTACTCATCGCAAAATTACGCTGTATGTTTTTTCGAAAACGACTTGAAAAACCATTGAATTTCGTATTTTTTTCGGTCACAAAATCTCTGCGCTAAACCCTTAAAAAACGAATGGCCACCCTGGAATTGTCATTTACCCCTCTCAATTTTGGATCAAGGATATACATTAGGGTGTATGTATCTATGTGTGTGTATTGAAAGTTTACACTTTTTTCGTAAATTAAGGGAGCGGGTGGATAAGACTGTACATTCGCAGAACAGACATATATGCCGGTGTGCTTGTGTGGGTGCGCAAAGTTTAACGGAGATATATATATAAGAAGTGGTATATAATTTTTTGTTCAATTAAAAATTACAGGGACGTCGAAAGCGTGCACGAGCATAAATCCACCGCCCTCCTGGGTGTTAGTTTCCAATCTGTATCTGCCAATTTACTAATCAAACTGTATGTATTTTGTGCAGCTGATTAAGATTGGGGATGAATTTATAACAAGCAGAGTGAGTTCGCAACCGAGTCCACTGGTCATTACATTACGTACACGCAAGAAATGGTAACGTGTAAATATTCACGTTGGTATGAATTTGGACCACCGCTAAAGTTTCGGGATATTCCTGAACGGAAGAATTCCCCGTTGCCAGTAGATCAATTAATCGCTCAGAGCGAAGAGCAATTTTATATCAGAGTTCAGATCGAACACGCATGTTGGCACCTCGAAAATCTTTGTAAGTGCGATTGTAAGGGATCCCTCAAAATGTTATGCGCAAACAGCGTGATTTTTTTCACTTCGTACCGAAAATGCTGATGGTCAGCGAATTGGGCATTTTTCAGTGCGGTTGGATTCTTTGTCGACTGATACGACAACGTTATCGTTAGCAGCGATTGAATTATTTCTGTATTAAAATCAATTGCCTGTAAACAAAAATTCATATTAAAGGGTTAGGCCACAGTAACGGGTATAAAATCATGTGCGAAATTAACCATTTTTTTCGTATGAAAAAGTGATTCACTCATACAATTAATTGCACATCTATTTAGTATGAATATCAAGCTGTTCGAAAATATATATATTTTTTTTCGATGTACAAGATGGCCGACTACTAATATTTTCTTTTGTTATCTTTTTTTTAGGCGCTCCGTGGCGTGACATTTAGCATCCACAATTTTTTACCTAGAAAAAAAAAACAAAAATTCTCGTCAATCTACATTAGAATACCTAGAGAAGTACGTACGGAATTTAAAAAATATTGTTTTATTCCAAAGTTGTAGGTATTTGAACTTAAGAAATGAATTTTCAGTGAAAAAATTCGTATAAAACTGCTCATAAAATGAGAAGTTTTCGATTGATCAGAAATTCCGTACGTACTTCTTTGCAAAATGTAATTAGGAACATAACTTTAAAAATTTTAAGTACATCGAGTGGAAATTGTTGAAATTATTTGTCACGCGAATTGGAAAAAAGCTGTTTCGAGAAAAACGCGTTTAAAGTTTTACATATAACTTTTTCGCATTTTCAAGATCGATTTTTTGAAAATTCTACTGTTGCCTTACCCCTTAATATAAAAGTACTTGGTGCTTCCTGTATTACGAGTCGTTATTCTTACTGGGGTCCAAATTTCCACCAACGTTCCTTATACGTGAGCCCGTCCGCGTGTGTTACCCACGATATCGCGCAATTATATCAACCGTTCACTTTCCGCAGTGCTGAAAATTTCCTAGGCGGCGAACGATAATGAAAGCGGCGAAGCACTCGTATAATTTTCCTAAATGCTCACTCGTTCTTATTTATTCGCGGGGGATAATAATGGAAAAATAATAACAATAGGTTCGAGAACGAAAGAGCCTTGGACTTGAGATACATCCGTAAAGATCGTTGAGAGAAAAGACACACAGAGAAAGAGAGAGAGAGAGAGAGTCAAGACGAGACGGAAGAAAAAATTCGTGACACTTGGCAAACGCAAAACAGCACGATCACTGCCTCGAGTATACACACGGAACCGTTAGACGAGAAGGCCTCCGCGAGATTGGAGGACTCCCGAGATTTCAATCGGAAGAATCATTTATGTATATATATATATATATATATATATATATATATATATATATATATATATATATATAAATAATTGCACCACGAACATCAGTCTATTCGACTTTCATTCGATATTTGCGAACTACGCCCCTCGAGGCTTCAATCAAATCGAGTGAAATCGAGTTCGTAGATTCCTCAAAGCTAATTTTCCAAAATTAATTACACCTTTTTTTTCTTCAAAACCTCGTTTTCCGTAAAAATCTCTTTTTTTGCAAAATCTCGTTTTTTCTTTAAAACTCTAAAGTTAAATAAATTGTGTGCAAAAAACAACGCAATTTTTTATTTTAAAAATCCGTTCAAGCCCATGCTTGAATCTTAAAGTCTATTCACTTCGGAGTCGTGCAATTTAAGCGTTAATTAACATCGGAGAAGGAACGTTTCTGTATTCAATTCCTTCGTTGCATAATTAATATACGTAAACTGAGAAATTATTAATAACATGTTGGATTTTGGGTTCGCCTGAATTGTTCGCATCGAAAGTAGTGCATAAAATTGCCTTGCTTCGATGAATATTCCTTGAGAGAATAAAAAATATGACTTGCTCGTTGTAAGAGTTCGTGTTTCCCGGTTTTGTCGAATCGGGCGTCGCTTATAAATTCTCGAATATGAAATATGTATGACGGGTGAATTTTTCTTGCGGCAGGTGCTGATATGCTCAACGTGTTTCGAACTGAATTTTTTGCCCGCGAATTTTATAGCCACTGGAGATAATACGGGGAACCGATAGGGTTGAACATTCGCGTCGAATTTTCTATTTGCCGAAGACAAGGAAGTATTTCCGAGCGCGTGTAAGAGCGAGTAGACCAAGTCTTGTTAACGCCGTCAAATTCAACAGCAACGAACACGAAAAAAAAACTGTATGCGTCAAATTTCAAAATCGGCACATTCACGAAAAATGATTACTCGACGGCCAAATGATTCATGACGAATAATACATTTTGAAACGAATCAAGTGCATACTCGAATTTACAGTCGCCAAGAAATGCAGTGTTCAACACTTCACCTTTTAAAAAAATCTCTCCGACGAAAAATAATATTTTTCAGATTGTTTCATTCGATAGCTTGCTTGGGTTGTATATTAGTCTCAATTTAATTAAAAAATAATGTACATTAATGTATATTTGATTAAAAATTCATGTAAATTGATGTAAGGGATATATGCTTAATACAGATTTAAATTAAAATAAAGATGAATTGAGGCAATGACTGTATATTAATGTAAATTTGATTTAAGAAAATCATGTATATTGATGTAGACTGCGCATTAATGTAAATTTTCCGTACGTTGATGGAGATCCTCATAAAACATAAAGAAGCAAGCGAGATGTGCAAATAATTGTTCCACCAACTGTGTGCGATAAAATGAAAAAATCGTAAAAATATTTACAAAATAGTCCATTCGACGGCGAACAGAGGTACGACAAGAAATTGTTCAACCAAGTGCGTACTGATTCAATGATGCATTAATCATGGAACAGGCTAAACGTGACGTCCCTGTTTTTCGCTCTACCGTAGAATTTCATTTCCGCGCTCAAATTTAGCATGAATTTTTTTGCCCCTGAGAGGGTTTCGCTATCTCCGGTATTTTGTATTTTACGTAAGGTGGCTGCGGAACATCTGGTCAGTTATAATAATCTCGTGAAAGTCGTGCAGCAGTCTCTCTTGCTCTCTCGTTCTCTCTTTCTTGTCATGGGACAAGCGGCAACAGCCAACGCTCAGTTAATCTCGTTCGCTCGGTTTAATATTCCACAATTCCATTCTACGTGTATATCGCGCGAGGTTCAGGTATATAACAGAGTGCAAGCTCCGTGTAACACGGTGACTGCTCGCCAGAATTGCTCGACTATGCTCCGGTAACTGTCGTTTTTTTCAGCATCCGCGAATTGCCGTGCCCAGCCGCGAGGCCCAACGTGCAACGACCATAAGAGACCTAGATCGGTTCGTTCACGAATTACGTTCTCCAATCGTGTCACATATTTACGCCCTTACGAATCGTATATACGAAGTATGTGAAAGATTTGTCCTAAAAAGACTTCCGTCTAAAAAGAATCAATTCGAAAAGGAGGGTCGCAAGGACCGAATGTTTTCCTCGACCATAATAGAACTTCTTTTTTGAACATACCTACTCAGGAGACGGTCCGTCAAAAACGTTCGTGAGACCGAATGAAATTGGATTCAAACGGCGGATGTGGAAATAGAAAGTAAAATTGTCAGAATATAAACACGAAACATTTTCAAGAATAAAAACGGTAGCCCGGAAAACGTCGATTTGAGCACTTTGGGCTTCCATCACTGACCTGCCGATTTTCTTTCTCTACGGAGGGATAATGTAGCAAAAAGTAGTAGAGAACTTTCGTGCCCCCGGGGATGAAAAAATAGGCTCGATTCGTCGTACTTTCTACTGACGATAAAATTAGACGAAAGTAATCGAATAGCGCGGGCTATAGGGCAGAATCGTCTCACCTTGATCTTCTAATCCGATCTACCGTACATAATATATATGTATAGATTTATCACAGTTCACTTCGCGACTCGATTGTCGAGGCAAATATTCACGGCACTGCGAATACTCGAACTGTCTGATCCGATCGGCACTCGAAGTATCTTCGACGAGAGTCGAAAAAAGTTTACGACGAACTCGATATTATTTTCAGGTCCTCGCTTCTGTATGTACTCTTTGTTCTTCTTTTCGTTTCGATCAGTACCAACGACTTGGGCGGTGAATTTACGAAAAAAAAAAGAAGAAATAAATTATAAGGAAGAAAGTCGACGCGCGGTCGAATCAAATGGCGAAAAGCATTTTCGCCGTAAACTTCAAGCACGAGGGTGTATACGCCTTGACGGTCGGTTGCAGAGTGTCGAAGACAAATGAAACCCGGTCGAATGGGCCGTGTCAAAAAACGGGGCAGCGATGAGGGAGGCACGAGGGAAAAGTTTTTTAAAAGCGGGAAAAATAGAAGAGAGAGAGAGAGAGAGAGAGAGAGAGAGAGAGAGAGAGAGAGAGAGAGAGAGAGAGAGAGAGAGTGAGCGAAAAGAAATAAGCAAGCAGGGTAGGGAGCGTGCCGACAACCCGGTATTTTCCCTTTCGCTCGTGTCCGACTTGCCCCACCCCTCGACGGTCTTCCCACCTTCGTACACTATTCCGGGCCCGGCGGCCCCCAGAGCTTGAGCCGCTAAGGGTGGGGATAACGTCCACGCGCTTACGCGGCGCTACACGGCGCGACAACGCGCCCGCTATTACACCGGTTTAAAGTCCGCTTCGGACGCTCACTCGATCGAGACGGAACTTACTCTCTATTTCGTGCAGCGCACGGCAGATTTGTCCCGTGTTCACGATATACATTTGTGGGTACGTACCGAGGTAATTGAATGCGTGCGGTGGACCAACCGTGTTTTAAGTAGAGACCATGGGGTGATGCCCTGCTAATTTCTTATGCAACCCTTACTTCGCATGAGATTCATCTTAGGGTCCCCTAATCATCAAAGCCTCTCCCCTTCGGCCTGCATTCTTGATACTACTTGCTTTTAAAATGTGAAATTATTTTCATTTTAAATACATTCTTACAGAGTACTTCCAAGTGACATTATGACGGTTACTGCGAGATAATAATTTGCGGGAGAAAAGAAACAAACGATTTTCAATGTGGCAAAGTTCCACCTGCCATGATTCCGAGGTTTACAATTTATGGCACATTATATATATATACATATATATATATATATATATATATATATATATATATATATATATATATATATATATATATATATATATATATATATATATATATATATATATATATATATATTATGTATAGAAACACCTTATTTGCAAATATCTTTCGAAGAAACTGTTTACTTGTGGGGAAAAAATGAAGACCCAAAGAAAAGCGCATCTTTGACATTGTTACACTGAGAAAAAAAAACTAATTGAATGAAAAAAATACATTGTTTGACCCAAATAAATGTCTGAACACAGAGTGCCACAAAATCTATTCTGTTCTCTCAATATCTCCATTATCCTTTAAATAAAATGATAATCTATTGAAATAATCCTATATACAATCTGTAGATGTATGTGTGAAATAATTAAGCGACTGCTACAACATTTTCTATTTCGTACAAAAATATGATCGATAGAATGAATTATTTCTTTTCTACATCGAAACGAATGTGCCTTCAGACGTACCATTTTCGTTCTCCGTACAATATTAAAAGTAGTTGCATGAGATAGAGACAAGTGTATGATAGAAAAATTAACAATATCGATTCGAAATAATGGTATTTTTGCCACAACGTACAGATGTCATCTGTAGCAACGCATTTAGTCTCTAGTAGAAAAAAAAAATATTTGATTAAATAATAGGAATTCGAAAAGTCATGTTTTTAATATGATTCTATGTGCACTTGCAAGCATTTCTTGATTGTTGGTTCAAATTAATGTACACTCACGAGAATTGATGAAAATATTTGAAAGAAGTTCACATGTAGTGCTTTGGAATAGGATAGGATTGTAACAATAAAATGTTTGATCGAATTCGTTTTATTTAAAAATTGAAAGTTTATCAACTTTTTAAAAATCTTATTAAAAAGTAAGCATCAGAACGATCATCAGATAGTCAACTGATAAGAACAAATACTACACTTTGATCTTAGCCACAGGTAGAGTCTCTCCGGCACCTACGTAGATTTTCGGTTCGCGCTACGCTACGCTTACGAGCGCGCGTGCGGCTTCTAGCGGTTACTCCGAAAACTACGGGTTTCCTCGCACCTAAATTTCGGTGGCGCTCGGCCGTTGTAAATGATTTGGTTGAATTTTTTCAACAAAAGAAAAAAGTTTAAATTGATTGCTGTAATGTATTCAGTTCAATTATACACGTGTCATATTAATAACATACTCTTTTGAATCAAATATATAATTTTAATGAAAATAGATTATTTTAGTCAGATTTTTAATCAAAATAAGTACATATCGTTTTCAGTTAACACGATTATACAAAAAAATTCAATAAAAATCACTACGTTTTAATCGCTTTGTGTATGCGCAAAAACCAAATTTTATTTTCGGTTAAACTTTTAACCAATTCACATATTTGCTTAATATTTTTAATCAAAATAAAATACTAATATTTTACCGAATAATGTACTTGAAAATCAATATCGGATATGGTGAAGAAAATAAAATAATACATTTACTCAATCGAAATTTTATCTGAATCAAACGAGCGAAATTCAATTTTCCTTGTGTACTCGCATCAATAATATTCATGTTATGAATTAAAACGCTTTTTTAGTTCGTTGCAGAAAATACATTCAAAACTATATCATTTGTCCGCGATAATTTTTTAGATAGATTCAACAATATATTGTTCCCGGCTAACAATATATCTTTTGAATGAAAAAAAAACTTTCAATTTTATCATGTTATTAAAGTCAGTAGCGTTTTGTTTGGACCAATAAATTCGATTAACTACACAAACAATTTTACAATTGAATCAACAAAATTTAATTCAATAACGCCAATGATATTGGATCAATCATTTTTGTTTCTCAGTGCATTATTTTAAAAACCGTCAAATAGAAATAGCATTCCCGTACGCTTTGAAAGTGCCCAAATGACATGGTGAACGTCAATTCTTACAATTGGCCGGAAATTATCGATACACTCGAGTTGCTGACCCGTACTCGGGTCCGACACTTGTTTTCGTTCGTAAAGAAGAAATTGCTAGATCCGTCCAGTCGGTGGACTCAAGTTCCGAGTAATTGAACAATATGATGATAGACCAAATCTCGGTCACAGGAGCGATGAAAACGACATCCACGGACATAAGTGTGCCATCACGGTTGACACTTGACGTATCTAAGTATACGGTCGATATTCTTGAGAAGGGAACGGAAGGAAAGAGGAGGATACGCCTTCACGGATTGAAAAAAGTTAATTTAGAAGTTGCTTCGCAGTAGGGATTAAAACAAATGTACGATTTTTGGCGCGATATCGAAAATAAAAAGGACTGAATTTCACCGTATCCCAACAATGAAAACTTACAATGCCTGCACAGATTAAATTACACCAATGTTATTGCAAGACGTCCATAGGAGACCATATCCTAAGAACGTTCCTCATGAATTCACGTTCAGTGTCACACATTTCTTATATGCAATACCTATTCTCATGATTATCGCACAATTGCTTTCCATTAATTTCACTATACGCATACAGGCTTGGGAAGTCAAAGCGGGGAATATAGCGGTCGCGGCCTGATAAACAACAATCGTAAAAAAAAATTGAAGCAACGTTGTTTCGATCCTACGGGAAATGCAATCTAATTTCTCCGATGACGGCGGATTGTCGATAATTATCTGTACGCCATCGACCTAGATAAGTCACGAGAGCTATAGCATAGAGATTGATTTTTAATTCGAAGTACCGATCGGATTACCTAGTTGAAAGTCATCAATTCTCGTTGCGTTTGAACGAAAAGTTGTGATATGGTGACATTCTAGTAGGTATTTCTACCCCATAAACACGAATTCGCTATTAGATTCGCCCTAAACCCTTCATTTCTATGAGAAATTCTCGAAAACATATGGGGTCACGTTTTTCGCGTTTTCCCGGTTAAATATTCAGCTTTCGGCAAAAACTCAATGATATTCGTAATCGGCAGAAAATTTTCCTGTAGATAAACCCTTAAAAGCATTTAAAAGTTGATTAAAAAATGTCCGACCCGTTTGGCCACATTTTCAGAATCGCCAAAGGTTCGAAATTTCAAACAGTCGTAGCATCAATTCTATTTGAGGAACAGAGATTTATCGGTAGGGTTTCGGAAAGGTAGTAGCATAGTGCCGTCAGATAGCATAATGCCGTCAGATTCATCGCGATATTTCAATTACTTTTTCCAGAAAGTGGATTTGAAAAATGGCCGAAAAAGAGGCGTATGGAAAAATTCGCAAAAATCGATTGTCCAACTTTGAAATTCTGGAAAAAATCGAAAAAATGAACGGAGCTCAATGAACCGACCGGGATTTTCTATAGAATATGGCGACTAAGGGAATGAGCACAGAGTGAAGTTTCAAATCGTTCCCAAAGAAAAAAATGCTTGCTGATTCAGTGAACGATGCGGATAATTAGGCGCGTTTTTCTTATTATTTTTAGAAAACGACCCCTGAAGGGATGCAAAGGGGGTATAAAATCGAAGCGTAGGTTTCAAAAGAATCCGAAGAAAAGAAAATGTCTCTAATATAAACTTTCATCCCCTATTTCGCCCCCTCAATGGTTGATTTTCACAAAACGATGGAACACACATTCAACCATTTTTAATAGAGTGTCCAAATACAAAGTTTCACGTCTCTAAGGTCAGAGGTTTCGAATTTCAATACAACAATTATTCAGCCTTTCACCCCCTTAGAGAATGAAGTTCCAAAAATCCTTTATTAGTAGGTGCTTACGTCACAAAAGAAACCTGTTGTCCAAATTGCATGTTCCTAGCTTCAGTAGTTTCGAATAACTTACCGATTCCCAATGTCCTGTTAATCAAAGGATTATTTTTTGTAACAACGAGATCCTTCCGTTTATGTACACTCAGCAAGAAGATTAAAGGAGCAGAAAAATTTCAATTTTTTCTCAGTGATTTTTGAAACGCCTCAACTTCCTGAAAAATGGTCGTATCGGGGGAAAAGAGCATTTTGAAGCTTGAAATTTCTGCTTTCAAAATTTCGCGTAGAACATTTTTTTGAACATCACGCTCGGCGCTGTCATAAGAAATAGCGCCAGTCAAAAATTATCGGATTTTTTTTTTTTGAAAATCGTCCATACCGCCAAACAAAATGTCCTGGTTGAATCATAGCTGGGATCATTTAGCGTGATTTTTTAGCTTCAATTTGGTATTTTTTGCCTCCGATTGAATGAAAAGTCAGGCTTTTTCTTCGATTATCGATATCTCATGAAGTAATGATCGTACAGCGAACGGAAGGTAGGTTTCGGGAACTTGAATAAATCCTCCATAAAGTATTTTTGGTATTTTAGAGGAATTTATTAAAAACTCAATATTGATTTGAAAAAACCAACAAAAATGACTTTTTCTGCCGTTTTGGAAAATTCACCACAACTTTGCAAATATTGCGAAAATGACCAATGTTTTCAGTTTTTTTAAAGCTCAATACATGCCCAAAGAACCTGTAATTTTTTTTATCGATCGGTTAAACCGTTTTTTTATCCGTATCGTCAAAGTTTAATTAAAAATGTAAGGAGCCTTTTATTGGTCCATAAACGTTAATTAATGATGATTAAGAAGAAAAAAATCTTTATTCTTCTCGCAATTTTGCATAAATGACTCATCAAATCGCAAGAAAAGAAAACTAATTTGAAAAAAATCCGTTATTACAATTTCTTATTAACTATTTATCAAATGTGAAAAATTCAAAACTTTGAAAAAAAAATCACTCCAGAATGTGTCGAAAATTTCATGAAATCATTATCTGTTCAGTGTTGCGATTTTTTGTTTGCACGCCATAATTTATCGAGTTAAAATGAATTGCATTGAATTAAGTTGATACCCCGAATCTTCATATACCTAATCGCCATACGATTTTTCAATCACTTTTGCGGAAGCTCTCAAGCATTTAAAATAAACAGTTTTTTTTAACTATCAAATTTTATCAAATAAAACAGTTTTTTTCACAACAATAACGAAAAATAACGAATTTTTTTTTTTCATCTTAGTCATCATCCAAAAACGGTTTAACCGATCGATTAAAAAAAACGGCTCAACCGATCGATTAAAAAATGTACAGGGTCATTGGGCATGTATGTAAAAAACCTAGAAACATTGGTCATTTTCGCAATATCTGCAAACTTGTGGAGGATTTTCCAAAACGGTAGAAAAACTAACTTTTTTGTACTTTTTCAAATCAATATTGGGCTTTCAAAAAATCCTCTAAATACTAAAAGGCACTCATAGAGGATTCATTCAAGTTGCCAAAACCCAACTTCCGTTCGCCGTACGATCATTAGTTCATGAGAGATCGATGATCAAAGAAAAAAGCTCACTTTTCATTCAAACGGCGGCATTTCAGCGACAAATGGTCGTACAGAGAGCAAAAATACCAAATTGAATCTAAATAATCAGGCTGAAAGACCCCAGCATTGATTCAACCAGGAACATTTTTTTGGGCCTGTGGACGATTTTGAAGGAAAAAAAATCGAAAATTGTTTACTCGCGCTATTTCTTATGACAGCGCCAAGCGTGATGCTCGAAAAGAATTCTCCGGGAGATTCTTAGATATTTCAAGCTTCCAAATTCTTTTTTTCCCAATACGACCATTTTTCACGAAGTTACGACCTTTCAAAAATCACTAAGAAAATTTTGAAATTATTCTGCTCCTTTAATTTTTTTGCTGAGTGTAAATGAGAAGAAAAAAAGGACACAGCGTATTTGGTCGTTTACTCGCAATATAGGCCGTGTCTAGGGGGAAACTTTGTAACAGGAATTTTACCGACCGAACGTGTGACGAGTTACCTCCAGAGTATACCAACTGAGCCGCCGTCGGTGTCTGAGAAATTAGCTGTCTAACCGATTCCAAGTGTTTTTCGAGACGACACTACTATTTCGGCCAAAAGGTACGTCTCCCGCACTGTTAAAGGACCGCTGGCATCGTCTATTTATTCGTTTTCTCGAAAAGTAATCCGTCTCGGATTAAGCTTGGCTGCAGGATTTGTACCAACCGCAAGTCTGATACCTCGCAAATTCACAAGAGAAACTACGTAACATATGACTGCGAAAGAGATAGCTACAATTTTGGGCCAGAAATTGCTCAGGGATTAATAATATTTACGACGAAAGAGATCCTCAAGCCTGCATCAGTGAGCGTACATCGGTGACGATTAATCGATCGGTCGCAAGTCGTAAGGATCGATGAATCGAATACGAAAAAAAGTACCGTGCGCCGGGACCTCGGCTTATGTACATGCAGGTCTGGAAACTCCTAGAGTGGGGAGTGACTCAGATAATGAGGCAAACAGGCAGTTCTCGCTTCTGCCACCCGAAGCGCTGGTAGGTAGAAGTTAGCCAATCAAACGCAGGTCCGAACAGTTGTGCAAAGGCCCAGATTTTTCGAAATAAACATAGTCTGTTCGGTTTAGCTACACTTTCTACAATGTCAATAGATACAGTAATAGAAAGTCCTCAGAAGGCGTAAGAAGTGTGGAAAAGTATAGCCAAAACGAGCAGACCCAATATTTGTAAGAGCGATATAAATGGAAAATGATTGAGTATTTTTTCACTCCTGAACCCCCGGACAGAATGAGCATTATTATTTCAGTAGACTATTTTTCGTATGTTCGAACTTCTGTAATATTTTTCTTTGGTCTTTCGCCATTTGAGTAGATGGGGTATGAACAAATTTGTGCGGTCTAAATTTGTGTTCCCTATAATTTATGTTTATTCTTAGTATATTGCATTGCTTGTTTGTTTCTACAACGTTTATTTTTGCCTTTGCTTTTTTAACAATGTTAATAAGAACCTGAAAATAAATATAATGGAAGAGGAATAAAAATAAGAAATGAACGCATTGTGTATGTTTAAAAGGCACCGTTTTATAATTTGACGTTTTTATTGATTTATCAGTTTGGCGAGTTGTGTACAGAACATTGTTTTTGTCTTTTTTTTGTTTTGTTGATAGGCGAACTGGCGCATACGCAATCGAATATAATGAAATATAGCAAAGGATGAGGCCAGGTCCACACTATGCGGTTCTACCGGAGCGTTTCAGGTAGTTTAGATTTCTAGAAACGTTGTGAACACGTGTACTGGCTGCCAGGACGTTATTTTTCCATTGCTGTATATCTATACATACAAGACTACTTCTACTTGTCAGCGCTTCTAATGGATAAATGAGGAACTACGTTTTGCCTCACTAACGGTGACACTTTCCACCATGCAAAAACGCCGGATTTTCCAGACCTGTATGTAAGACCGTGCTCAGATAATGAAGCAAAGTGGTAGTTCTCGTTCCCGCCACCGGAAGCGCCGCTACCTTAGAGTGAGCCAATACCCAGGCAGCATAAATGTCCAATTGACATCGATAAGTTACCGTTGTCAGGTTACCTTTAAGACATGACCGTGAGACAACTATTATAACGACACCTTTCATATGACATCCCGTATAATGCTGCCGTAAAGTTATCTTTTTTATGATATCTATCGGCGATGAAAACGGATGTCTTAAAGGTATCCCAAAATATTATCCAATCGATTACTTTTTAAAGTTATCAATAAGTTATCTATTTACTGTTATCTATTGTATCTAGTTCAAAGTTGTCCAAAGGATATCATAAAGACGAATTCTATAAGATGTCTTTTTCACGACATCTTTTAGATATCGGTAATGTGCTGTCTTTTAAGATATTTGGTATTAGCGGGAAATAGTAAAAAGTCATCCAAATGTTGTCCTAAAGATGACATTCAACGGATCACTTTTATCACAGTGCGAATGTAGCGTGTCATATTCCATTTCACCGGCAAAAAATTGTGTGTAACAACAAGTAGTTGAAAAAATAAAGGTGTTGAAATATATATATACGCGAGTGCCTTTTATCCTACTATTCTTTTCGCCTCTGTGAGTACATATATGTATTTAATGTACTGTCTTTTTTATTCTGAAACCGCAGGACTGCTTTTGAGGTTATCCAAGGGATCGTTTGGAGCATGGGAACCACCAAAAGACGTGATCGCAACAGGAGAGAAGTCTAATAACGACTGTGCCGTTTTTATAATATTAAATTATATTTCACTTATAATGAATTAATTGATGTTTTATTTATAATAACCTAGCCCACTTCGAAACCGACATCACAATATCTTATCAATTTCTCAATTATAAAAATTAACTTATTAACAGTCTAGATTATTGAGCTATATTAAATATTCTAGACTATTAATAGGTTAATTTTTATAAAGAAATGGATAGGATATATATATATATATATATATATATATATATATATATATCGCCAATAAATAGATATCTTTTCGATAGTACTCTACGATACCGTTTAGATGTCGTTTTGTCAACCTCATTCGGATGCCTATTGGACGACTTTTAGATGGCAGTGGTATCTTGGCATTTTTGTGCCTTCAAGAAGATTCCTTTTAGATATATCGATTTGATGACTTTGCGCTAACGTAGCGACAACTGAAAAGAGTCGACCTTTAATCGACAATTTGTTAACCATTAAAAGTTGCCGTATAGTTAACTATCGGACACAAATAAGTTATCTGCCAAGCGGACATAAGTGATACGTTTTGTAATACAAAACGGCGTCTTTTTGGACAATCAAAAAGTTATCCGTATCCATTTCGCGATATCTTTCGGATGCCATATAGATAACATTTTGCTACCTGGGTCCGAACAGCTGTGTAATGCAGATTTTTTGGAATAAAGAATATTTTCAAGAGCAATATGATTGGAAATTTGTTTCGTTTTTTTTAAATACTGATCCTACAGCGAGCAAGAAAATATGTTATTTGAAAAAATCCTTGAGCTTGTTCATTAATGTGATCTGTAAACATCAAGCGGGAGCACAAGAGTTTTGAGACAGTAAAATATAATGTATCCAGTGCAAGTGTGTTGCGACGTAACCACGGAAACACGATTCAAAGACGTTGAGGAAGTTATATATTGCTGTATATATCCATACTGCAGGACCTCTACACGACGGCACTCCTAGTGGATGGACGAGGAACTAAGTTTGTGCCTCACTAACGGTGAGATTCCCCACCACTCGAAAACGCCGGAGTTTCCGGACCTGCATGTAATATTGTGGCAGAGACGGACGAAAAAGTCTCCAAAATGTATTACTTTCGGCTTATCTCGGCTTGTTCCGGCTTACTCCAGCTGAGCCCAATCGGGTTTGTACGATGTGCGAACGTGGTCAGCGAGCTGTCAAGTTTAAAAAATATTTCGTCACATGATCCGTTTCAATCGAGCGATCTTGATACTGCGAGTCGCGATAACGAATCATGAGATCATGAGATAATTCATTTTTTCCTTAATGCGTTTTCCCAAGCGTTTTCTCAAATGTATCGTAAACTTAACCTCTCCCAACGTGACTAAACACAATAATACTTTCATTATCTGACAGTAGCGCAAGCCTTAAATCGAATTATTTACCAGCTCGGTATTATTGCACTTAAATTTCAACGATCACTCGTGATTCCTCGACAATTATTTCATCACTTAAACTACATCGTCAAAATATTCAAGGGATCGCTTATGGTTCCAAGATGCTGCTCACATTTTAACGTATGTATCCTTTTCATCAATGACAATCATAAGAATGAATTCATCATTCTTATGATTTTGATTTTCATCAAAAGCATAAGAATGCTTATCGTGTATTTACCATTCTTCAAGTATTTCTCTATCCAGTCAACTGAGACAGGTGCAAACAATTTTATTCTATATGAAATTTTTTAGCAGCCATTCCGCTCTCCCGGCAGGCGCAATCCTCGTGCCTTTAGGAGCACTTGTTATGCTCATCCATCATGCCTAACGCACGCTCGAGAGACCAACCGGACCAATTCCGGAGTTGCGAGATCCTCATGGAAAATTTGAATTCGCCAGATTCAGAATTCGACGACAGTCTCGGTGTGCCAGACTCGTTGGAAATTACAATAGACGCGAACGGCGATGCTGTTGGAATCCTCAATGACAATGACCAACGAGAAATCAGTCTCGACGAAAAAGGTACTTTTATTTTCGGTGTTTTAGGGTAACCGATTAACTGGCTCAATTCGTTTTATCCGATAAATATTTATGATATGAGTGAGTGGATCGAAAAAATGTATCGAAATGCTGAATAGTGTCAAAGTTTGCATCGTTGGAATGCAAAGGAAATTTTTTCTTATTGCCTTTACTTCTTTCCTTTGATTATTCTCAATCTTTTTTTAACGCTTTGAGTGTGATTTGTAATCCAGATAAAGCGAAGAAACGTTCATTGGATTCCAACGACGGAAACTTCAATAGTGCATCTTTATATGCGTATATTTTGGCCCAAACAAACCCAAACATGCTTTTACATTCTATGCTTTGCGATACAGAACATCCTAGAGTCATACCGTTCACTGCGATCCATGCGCCAGCTGTGAAATTCAGCAGCCGAAGTAATGAAATATTCATTCCCGGCGAAGAGATACAAGTGAGAATAATCGACATCGAGCGTAGCATCACAACTCACCCGTTGAATCCCAATTTGTACACTATAGAATTGAAGCACGGCTCTTTTATCTGGCACATCAAAAAGAGATACAAACACATACAAAATCTGCATAACCAATTGAAAATATTTCGCACGAGTCTGAACATACCATTCCCAACAAAGAGTCACAGGGAACATAGAAACAGTTTGAAGAATCTCGAGGATCACCAAATGAAGCGTAGGAACAAAGGTGCTTTGCCCAGGTAAGCGGGAGTGATGAATTTTGTTTGTCTGATCCGGATTGTCCATATATCCAGAGTGTTGAGGCTTTTGTTGGCTCTTTAGATTTCCAAACAGGCCCGATGGGCTAGTGTCGTCGGAACACTTGCCCGACCGAATGAGGCTCCTCGAAGATTACCTGGGCAACTTGTTAAAAGTTGAGATCTACAAGCGTCATCCGGAAACGGTAAACACATTGTTACTATCACTATCACAGTTGGTGGCAAATGATTTTCACCCTGGCGGGTCCAACGTACCGTTGGTGTACTTTTCATTCATTTATTGCACATTTCACATTGCATTCATTGCATTATTGAACTGATTGCAGATAAGTTTCATGGAACTGTCGCACTTGTCGTTCGTCGAAGATCTCGGTGGAAAGGGAAAGGAGGGTCTGGTGCTGAAACGAACCGGCTCGGGCGCTAAAGCCGCCTGTAATTTGTGTGGCATCGGCTATTCCCGTTGCAATTACTTCTGCCCGTCACTGTGTGGTTCCTGGCATTCGAGACATCTAATCGTCAAGGATACATTTGTCACGTACATCGGTCCAAAGGACGGTACCATCAAGACCGTTATACTGATGGACAACGGTTTCGAGGTCAGCTCGGGAATGTACTCGACGGGATTGAGAAACGGCTTGCAGATTTTGAATTTAAGCAGGCACATCGTAATCAAATGTTGGACGCGAAGAAAGGCCAAAGAGTGGCTCGAATTCATTCAGAACGTCGCCAATAATGAAGGAAAAGAATTCATCCGTGAGAATCCTCACAAGTCGTTCGCCCCCTACAGATCTCTCACGCCAGCTACTTGGTACGTCGATGGCTGTGATTACATGGCCGCGGTCGCCGATGCCCTCGAGAATGCTACCGAAGAAATTTTCATAGCCGATTGGTGGCTCTCGCCCGAGATTTATATGAAACGGCCAGTTGTTCACGGTGATTACTGGCGACTCGACAAAATACTTCAGAGAAAAGCGGTGAGAATTTTCTTACGTTCCTACTGAGTTGCAATCAATCCTCGCAATAATTATTCCTGTCCTCGTTATTTTTGTGAGACTCAATGCCATTTGTGAGCGTTCACTTAATATCGAGGCATTAAAAACCAGTAATAAGTATTACCAGTGTCAAGACTGAGGAACTGTCAGGCTAGGAAAGTACGTGCAACGGTGAAGAAAATTTTGAACTAAAAGCGCGATTAAATTCACTTTGATTAAACTCAACATCGCCGTTATAACTGTACCCTTTTTCTTATCACTTACAATTAGTAATGCCAGTTGACATAAAAGTGAACAATGACTCAGCATGCATTTTTAGAACTGCGTAATATCCTTCATCCTTTGTACACCTTCATTTTTAATCTCTCAACGAATTTTCCCCGTTCGTGTGTCATTTAAAAATAATACGAAATAATTTTTGCAATCGTGGATTTTGTGGAATCAACTTGGATTGAATGGGTAAGAGGAAGACTTCGAAAAGCACTTCTTCACAGTCAGGAGTTTTAGAACATGTGACTTATCGTCTTCTTTGCTCTTTTGGCTTCCCTAGCTAGAAGGAGTCAAGGTATTCGTAATGATTTACAAAGAGGTGGAACTCGCACTGGGCATCAACAGTTTCTACAGCAAGCAGAAGCTCCTCCAAGGTTGTTCGGAAAATATAAAAGTACTTCGTCATCCGGATCACGCGAGAGTCGGCGTATTATTGTGGGCGCATCACGAGAAAATTGTTGTCGTGGATCAGTCGGTCGCGTTTCTCGGCGGGATCGATCTTTGCTATGGTCGTTGGGACAACAGCGAGCATCGATTGATCGATCTGGGTAACTGTCCATAACTGCAAGATATTACGCATCGTTGGAACGCAATCAAATTCATTTTTCCCCAACCGCCCGATTTTTTCTTCATTAGAGAAGAATTTGAATAATTATTTTGAAAAAACAATGAAGAAAAAGTTTCGTTGCATTCCAACGGTATAAATTTCAACGGCCATCTTGGAACGTCCTTAAAGTCACGAACTGTTTATACATTGTTCAGAAATGAAAAGTTATTTTTGCATTTTTTCCTCTCAATATCCATATAACAAGAGCAGATAAAATCTCCTTTGATTTATGACAAACGAGCAGTTTCTGATGCAACCCGTTGTTTACCGTGTGTATAACTAAAAATATCATCCGTGAAAATTTGCTCAAAACTCATAAACTTTAATCATTTGCAAATTTATAATCCGTGAAATTTTCGACAGGATCCGCTCATCATTCCAGTATCTACGTGCCGTCCAAAGAGAAAATAACAACTAGCAGTACCAAAAGAACTACGAATTTCAATGGCGACAAACATGTTTTACGATCGTTGGCTATTTCTACCAACACAATTGTATTGGCAACTACAAAATTTTTGCCAATACCGTGAGTATCAGTGTATACTCGAGTGTTCAGTTGTCTATCAATCAACAGGGTCATTGCAACCAATCATTCCTGCATTATACATAAGCTGCAGTTTCAAGGAAAAATCGATATGCCGTAAAGCGCGGAGTTTAAGAAGGGTCGAACGTTTAGCCGATGAATGTTGAGAGATAGCGATTTTTTTTTAGACTCAGATACGGTCAATAAACGTTCAACCGCGTAGTCAATCATTTACAAATAGCGGTAAAAAAAGAATGCAATCAAACGAGATTCTATATCTCGGTCGTATAGTTGGATATTTTGAATTGCCAAAGGCAGTGGAACTTACGGAAACGCCAAAGTTAGAATTATTGGCGTCTTCGTCTAGGAAAAGACAATATTCTTTAACATTCATTAGTCGGCGGCTCGAGTCGCCTTAAAAGAAGTGCCCCGTTAAAAATATACATCTCTGGTGAATGATATTTTTACATGCTTTTGAATGCTGAGACTAGTTAACGGCAACTGATTTTTCCTCTGCATGTTTCACGCTTTTTCGTAGGGTGTGCGATAAGAAAAGGTAGATGGAAAATAGTGAGCACTGTTCAGTATGACATTAATCGAGAATAAACGTCATCGTAAATTAATCGGGAATACGCGTCGCGACTAAATCGAATCCAACTTGAACGCAGCCCTATGCTGGACAAGAAGCTGCCCGTCACATCGGTACCGACATTGTTGTCCGTCAGAGCTCTACCGACGGAAACCGACGAGACCGTGAAATGCGATACCCCGGAATTTCAGCGCAAAAACTTATTCGGTATGGCAAAAGATACGGTCGACAAAGTCAAGTACAACGTTAAGATGAAGCGCAAAGAATGGATAAACATGGTTTACTATCCGAATGAACTTGAGAAGGAAGAGGAGAACGTGGACGAGGTCGACGAGTAAGTGCCCTCCCTTCCCGCACATATTTCTCCACCACGTGAGGTAATCATCTTTATCACTCAGCAGCGCGTGTGACCAAAATCCCGAAGATCCGCAAGACATCCGAAACGTGAATTTTCGTATCAGCGACTTTTCAACCGCTGGAGCGAAATTATGGTTGGGCAAAGATTACACGAATTTTATCGTCAAGGATTTCCATGATCTCGAAAGACCCTATCAGGACTCGGTGGACCGCAGCACGACACCGCGCATGCCCTGGCACGATGTTGGCCTTATGGTACGAAATTTTGCAGCCAGGGATGTTGCGAGACACTTTATACAGCGGTGGAACGCGATCAAGGTACCACAACTAACAAAACAAATATACTCAATTCGCGCCAGAGGACCCTTATCGTCGATTTTGATCTTCTGCTCTATTCGTAATGCTCAAATTTAATGTAGCAGAACTAAAAAGTACCCACAATGATGAATATGCACTTCGATAAATAATTTCGCGAATGTGCTGAAATAATCTTTCGATTTTTAGATGGAAAAGGCGAAACTCAACCCTACTTACCCATTTTTACTGCCAAAATCGTACAAAAATTGTGAAGATGGTTCATCGTGGGTCGGCCGCAACACTGGTCACAGTGTCAAGTGTCAGGTGTTGAGATCGGTGAGCTCGTGGTCAGCCGGATTTCTCGAACCGGACACTACGGAACAAAGCATTCACGAGGCTTATATCGATGCGATAAGCAACGCCAAAAGGTGAATAACGATATGAAACTTGTTCCTGATGAGAAATCTCCTGTTACATCTGGAAACCGAAAAAAAAAACTCCCAATTTTCCACAAAAAAGATTTCAAAGAGCGTTGAAAAGTGGGCGATTTCAGATTAAGCTAATCAAGCTTGATGATAAATATTTTTCATTTACTGAAAATACTCCTTCGAAAGCCCTTGTCGGCTTTGCGATCCCATCCTTGTTACTTCACTATTGTATTTGCACGAGGGCCCAAGAAAACGATAGAAAATGTGGGCTGATACACACGGCTATAGTTTTACCGACTGTTAGTTGTGTTATTTTTGGAGACTCAGTCAAAAAAAAGATCATTCGTTCACTACCGTCGGTCGTAAATATGTAGTTACGGAAAATGTCTTCTATTGTATCGATACTCTTTTTTTTATTCCGCCAATGGCAATTTCGCAGATTCATCTACATTGAAAATCAATTTTTCATAACCCTCGCTACGATGGAACGCAGCTCGGTGAAAAATCGTATCGGGGATACTCTCCTGAAAAGGATACTACGAGCTCACAGGGAGGGATCGATCTTTCGAGTTTTCGTGGTGATGCCATTGCTGCCTGGCTTCGAAGGTGAAATCGGTGGACCCAGTGGCACTGCTCTTCACGCAATAACGCACTGGAATTACTCGTCCATATCGAGGTAAGCGAACTATTTCGTTTTATCCGCTCAACTCCTCTCTATACTTCATTTTCTCACTGATTAATTTTGCCCTCTGTATCCTAATGGTGTTTTATCATCGCGATTACAGGGGCAAGGATGCTATCCTGAATCGACTGATCGAATCCGGAATCAAAGATCCGAGCGAGTACATAACGTTTCACGGCTTGAGAGCTCACTCGTTGCTCAACGGTACCATGGTCACCGAACTTATTTACGTTCACAGTAAATTGATGATTGTCGATGATAATACCGTCATCTGTGGATCCGCAAACATCAACGATAGGAGCATGATTGCGACAAGGGACAGCGAGATCGCAGTAATTATCCACGTGAGTGTGAGATCATTGGGGGATTACGACGGAGCAAAGTTTTGGATTCTCAAAACCCAAACAAATTCAAACAAATATTCTTAAATACGTTCGTACACATTACGTTCGTACACATTACATTTCCTGTACGAAATTTTCTCAAATTTGTGCTGCTTGTCAGAATCCGTTGTATAACTTTCCCACGTCGACAAAAAGTTACAATCGTTTGCCTCGACAGGATGAAGAATTCGATAACAGAACAATCAACGGAACGAGCGTCCGTTGCGGAAAATTTGCCAGTTCGCTGCGAAAGCAACTCTTTCGGGAACACCTTGGTCTCCTGGACTCGGGCGACGTGTTACCAATCGATCATATCACGGACGAATCTTTTTACAAAGAAATCTGGTGCGCAAGGAGCAAACAAAATACGGAAATATTTGAACAAGTCTTTCGTTGCATTCCTTCGAACAAGGTGATGAACTTTGCTGCACTGAAGACTTATCAGAGCGAAATACCTTTGTGCCAGTCTGATCCAGATTTGGCAAAGCAGCAATTGTCAAATGTCAAGGTATGTTGTTTTCTTCGTGGCATGAACAAAATTAGATTTGTACACCTCCGATTGTCGGTAAAAATTCAACGGAACTATCGATTAAATTAAATTGCGATTTTTCAAATGCAGGGCCATCTCGTTGACTTGCCACTGAGTTTCTTGTCGTACGAGACTTTGACACCGGCCGCTGGAACCGTCGAGGGCATGTTACCTACGTCCCTCTGGACTTAGGACTCAACCATCAGTATTATTCTTTCAGCAATAACGCGTTCGCAAAATAACGCCATTTCATTCAGGGATTCTATGTACTTATATTTTACTGTTGACAGACGATGTTTTTTTGACAGTTGCGATATTTTAACATTGGTGCATGCAGTCTCAGTCAAAATTACATCGTATGAAATTTGCCAAAAGCAATGAAGATCGATGTGCCACTGTGGAGACGCAACGGAAGGAACCGTTACAATTGAAGACGAGGCCGCTTCTAATAGTCTGTAGTGAAACAAATTGTTATCGTTTTTTTTAATACTTCCCAAGCTATTAGAGTTATTGGAAATCCAGCGTTGAAATCCAAGTATTTTTTGTTTATTTGTACATATTGAATCATATTTCTGCACGCCATGTTTACTGTCCGAATTTTAAGAATTACCGCGTACGGTCAACAAACTGAAGAAATGATAATAGAATTTCAATTTTTTATTTATGAGCTCCATTTATGTTGGTTTTATGCTGCCGTCAAATCGTGTGATCCAGAAAACTACTGAAGATATTAACGCTGCTTTATCTGTTCAAATCAAGACTTCGTTCCTCAAGTTGAGCTTTACTCATCGAGGTCCCTGGGACCCACTCCAAAGGGCTACATCGAGATTTTCGCGTTTTAGTAGATCATCTATTTTTAAAACCCGTACATCTCGAAGTTCCTTAATTCTATTGGGTCATTGAGTATGCACCGTCCTATTTCCAGCGTCTCAACCTTATCTATTTTTTTTTTACAAATGGTTTCAAATATCGCTCGATTAGGAACGTTACACCGTGCTGCTAATACAGAATTATAAAGCAGGAGAAAACAGCGAACTTCGATATGTCCATTTCGGACTTAGTTACGATAAAAAAATGTGAGTGTAGTCCGCGGGACTGCAGGGTGCGAAGCACATAGGCAAAAAATATATTTCTCCGGGATTAAAGGTATACAAGCTATAGTCATAGCTGAAGCGTCATTGCAATATTTGATAAAACTGTTTTTGTAAGTGCCCGTAAGTAACGCAAATGAACAATCTGATAAATGTGCGGTAGTCATTTCGTAGAACAAATAATTGATCATTAAGGTTTAGCACGTGAGATTTTTTTTCTTCGTTTTTTTTTTACGGTAAATCAGGTATTTTCAGTCTTTTCTTTTAATCCGTGATTATGTTTTGTTATTATTTATTCAACTATTACATCTACAAAAACGATTGTACTTAAATTTGACTCAGTCCATTCTGTTTGGCAGCAAATCCTTGCTGGATATTTCGACGTTGCCTGATGTTAATTGTACTGGTATTCACTTTTGTATCTATACGATTATGGAGTACATATTTTAAAAAATTGTAAACTTTGGCGTTTAGCCTCTGTCATTTTCAGTTAAATGTATACAGTTACCATAAAAATCTATTCCGTCTAGGAAATCTGTTGAAAATGTCTTTTCAAAGTTTTATACGTGTTCGCTTACGGCTGTACGCTTGCGCTCATATACGAAATTGCAGCTCAAAGAAGACCGCATCACAGCCGCAAAATAAGCGTGTTTGATTGTAAAAAGAACGCAAATTATACGACTAGTATGATTACGATTGAATAATAATGATTATTTGTACTTGTATGACAATATAGAGAGACTGATAATGCGAATACAATACCAAAGAATAGAATTCATTTACCATTTTAGGATTCCTTACGGAACTAGTTGCGATTCTCATGTTTCACGAATGAAATAACGAGGACGAGTTTCAACTTGACATGACTCGCTGCTCTTGCACTTACGTTCGTTCACTTCACTTATTCTCAATTACCGGTTGAATCACACTCCTCTCGATCTCAACAGAAAAATTGTGCGACGTGAATGGACCGCCGTGTTGCGACAATAGACCACCGTCCATTACGATTTTTGCATAGGGATGTACGATTAGAGCGAAGAATGAAAAACGTCACGGACACATCCAGTTACAACCGCTCTGGGAACGCTACTGATGCGTACAGTGCACCGTAATAGAAGCTAGGAATTAGTGATGACGTTGCACCATCGGATGCTCGTCATCGCGCAACTGGTGAGTTCGCGGATCGTCGCCAATTCAGGTAAAAGCGCGGGCGTATGAAAACAAATTCGATAAAAAAAAAAGATAATTTCGTTTTCTCATCAAACTTGATTTCAATAGTAGAACAAAAATTCTGACACAAGAACGATGCAGCAGTATTCCAAGAGACCGCCCACGCGCCATTTGTATTGTTCGCTATGATCATTAGTTCTTTTCGAAATTCGCCAACGTCTATGAAATTTCATAGTAGACTTTTTCGCAATAATCGAATTCACCTTGTTGAATGTTTCGGTGACTACTCGAGGCAAAGAGAATCATTTGTACAAAGGTTTCAATGTCTACACAGTAGACATTTTGGAGTCCCTTACAAGACACCCAAGAACCGTTAGTAGATCTGTCGTGTAAAAATAATCGAAATTCAGGATCCTCGAGATGTGTGTGTGTGTGTGTGTGTGTGTGTGTGTGTGTGTGTGTGTGTATATATATATATCCGAACCTTGCATCACCGGTTTTTAAAGACGTTCTTTTTTTTCGTATTGAAATATTTCGCCCGCTATTTTTTCGCCTTTCTAGCCTAATTCTCATATAATATGCACCATAAGATTAGTGGAATAAATTTCGCGATTAACGAAGTTGTGAATCAAATTTAATCTTCTGAAGATATTGCCGAAAAGACAACAACTGTATAGACGATCCAGGTTGTATATTTTTCAAACTTTCGTAAATTTACAATTTTTTTATTCACTTTGAATGATTCTCATAGCCTGTAACTTGGCCAATTGATCACGTAACGCAATGCCCGAGGATACAGAATCGTGCGAAAAACGAGTGTACGTAAAAAAAGACTAAGCTTCGAAACAGCGAAAAACACGTACAATAAAACAGAGAAAAAAATATGCTTTAGGAACGAAAGCGTCGACGTGGCCAGCGGTGTCGATTATCAAAAATCTCCAATCTCACGGTCACCAAGGATGCCAAAAGCAACGGTAATGTCCGGCAGGCATTCTAGAGCTTGGAGTATTTATTGTACGAGGTCCGATCGCACTTTCAACACAATTCCAGGGAGATTAGTTGTTACAGTGTCAAAAAGGACACGTTTCATTTGAACATTTATCGCTTCAAGGGACACGATCGTAAATCTCTCGTATTTTTTTTTTTTTTTTTTCGTTTCGAACAGGCGCATTTTCCATCATCACCGAGTGGTCCTGGATCCTCGAGATTTCGTCACAAGTCTCCAGCGAGTCGACATCTGTCGCCCCATCGTTCGATGTCAAAAAATAAAATCATGTTCGACTGGGAAGATACTAATAATTCCCTTCGAAAGACTCAATCGACGGCACTGACAGCCGGTTAGTTTTCCCTTTCGTTATTATTCAATAGCAAGAAGGAAAATTGCAAAGTATAACGGGCCGGCTGAATGTTTCGTCTCCCGACAGTAATAAATTCTCCATGGTCGAGAAGTTGGACAGTTTCGACGCCGGATCTCAAGATAGAGGATCAAAGTGTCGGGACGAATGACGGCAGGGGAGGAGAAAACGCTAATCCTCGAGTGCCTCGTCGACCGAAACTTTACTGCAGTTTGCAGCTGATTTTGGTCATCCTCAGTTGTACAATTTTGGTGAGGTGATGAGAGTGGTCCATTTTTCGAAACTATCATACTGGATTACCCATTATAAAACGCCCAAAACTCAGTGAAACCGCCTGTATCAACACAGGTTTTCCACAGTTGTCCTGTGCCCTCGTGCAAATACGATATAGTAATGTACCAGCAAACCTAATTTGGTAAACCTGTAGCAGAGTCTCTGAAGAACGGAAAGTAGTCAAGTGTCAAGCGTGGGGTAAAAAGTAGAGTATATGGGTTGGTATAGAATAGAAATGATATCGAACAAGTTGTATTTTATATTCTCTCGCAAACTTGGTCTTGGAGGCACCAATGTTTTACTCGATGTCTGTGGGTCGCTCATATAAAAACTCAGCCAATACTACTCCACTACTACTATGTATTTACGTGTGCCTGTTTCAACAGGCCGCAGGCCTGATTCATCTCGGGGTGGCATTCATTCTGACCGTTTACAAAGAGAACGTACTGATTATCGTCGAATATCGGAGTTACGTCTCGTCTGTAATCGCACTGTATATCAACTCAATTATTCTAATTGTTTGGCCGCTCATCGGACTCTGGGTCATTCGCCGAAGATTGTGGAAAAAAGTATAAAACACGCAAGCGAAATTGTTCGATCGTCCCGATTTCATTGGCGGAAAGTAATAAACAAATTTTCGTTTCTCTCTCGTTGTAGCAGCACCTCGTATGTTCCCTGCACGTGGCAGTCTTT
Source organism: Ophion ellenae (assembly GCA_963210295.1). Taxonomy (NCBI): domain Eukaryota; kingdom Metazoa; phylum Arthropoda; class Insecta; order Hymenoptera; family Ichneumonidae; genus Ophion; species Ophion ellenae. The sequence goes on from OY723387.1 coordinate 62,852,886, forward strand.
ACAATTGCCCTCGGTATGTTCCAGAGTACCGTTCAAACCAATATACGAAATAAGACGCGAGAGAGGATGATGGCGAGCATATCGACGCAATTAGAATTGCCAGAAACTACGGGCTCCGTTTGGGATTACATTCAAAAATCGGTAAGGCTGGGGCATCATTTTGACAACCATTTTGCATTGAAACAGAAATCATTCGGAATTCTATACTTATGAACGCTCAATAGTATAATACTATATTTGGCAAATTTAACTCGTCGACGGGCCTGAGATTTTGTATGAAATGCAGGAAAGCGATTTAACTACGTCCTTGTTTTAGGAAAACTCCATGGGGTTAAAGTTTGTCCCGTTGGAATGCAAAACATACTTTGCAAAATTTATTGAAGATCGCTAAATAAGAATCCCAAAAAATGTTTGCGTTATTTTCGTAGCTAACATCTGCCAATGGAAATTTGGAAAATTCGGGAAAAAATAAGTTTCGTTTCATTCCAATGATGCAAACTTCGACCTCACAAAACTCGATCAGGCAACTTAATAACCACATTCATTTCTATGAACTGTTGAGTGTTTTGAAAACGACGTTTTTGTGCATTTTTGTAGCGTTCATTTTGTAAAAACTTGTTGGATTACCAACCATACATGACACTGGTTCGTATAAAAATATAAAACACACCTAGAGACACCTACAGCCGAACAGCGGGGTTCAATGCAGCTACCAAATAATTATCTACACTGCAACCTTTTTTATTGGCACAGCGGCGGGATCGGCTCTACATTTAAGTGACAAAAATGGAGGTTCCGCACCATTCACTCAAGCCGACTCTGCGCAGTTGGGCCAGCTGATTGCAGTACTCCTCAAAGCCCTCCCTTATTGTCTAGCATGCTTCGAGCCTCGCGCCTAGGGCCTGGCGCTCCTCCCACCATGCCCTACACCGATCGATTTTCGGCGCATAGGGGGGGGGGGGGGGGGGGGGGGGGGTTGTTGCATCTGTGGAGGTTTCGATAATAGAGGTCGCAGTGTACCAATAATGACACTAATTCCTCCCCGATTGGTCTTGCGATATTTCATTTCCCAAGTATTCCCAAGTACATCCTTACAGGTTTTTCGGTATGGTCTTCCCAATGTGAGCCCTTTCCTCCTATCACTCCTTACCCGTACTTCGCTAATCTTACCCAACTACGGCTGCGGCCACAGCCGCCTTCGGCAAAACTATACCACACTTACCGAGGGTACGGGGAATCTGTGGAAAACCCGTACCGGTACAGACGGCCCCATATTCTTCTGATTCCCTGGTGCACAGACGTTTTACCCAAGTACCTAGATCACAGGTTGATGCACCAGCCGGTGCACGGCTAAACGGTCATCGCTCCGAGTATTGACCATGCGAAACGCTGACCAATACGAAGCAGCGCTGGAGTCGCTACTTCGAGCCACCCATAAACCAATGTCGGTTTGTCTTACTGTATTAACCTCGATGATTTCAACGCAGCATTAGAATCTTTGAAAACAACATGCCAAAGTAGACCTAGCATTGTTGGGCACTACAAGTACTAAATTATTATTACTATGTGAATTATATACGTTTTGACAAAGCTACGACATTATTAGGATGAAACGAAACCATTGCATCCCCAATTATTGCCACACAACAATTAACATACTATTTTTGGCTACGAAACAAAATGAAAGATAAACGTTGATCAGTTCAAGTGTTGCGGGACTCAGGGACATTTGGATTGGTGCGTGAAAACCGATGAGCATGACGACAGCACAAAATCGATGAATTTTCTGGGCACGTACATATGTCATTTACCAGTATCATGTTGCAACGAGGACATTGACGAGATAGTGTCCTCGGGAAACTTTAGCAAGTATGCTCAACGGACTGCCCCATGTTCCGTTTCTCCCACTCCGTGGAACACTCATCGCGCGGGTTGCTTCGGACACGTCAAAAGAGAAATGCAATATGCGGCAAAGTTGTTGAGGATCATATGTTTCGGACCAGCGATCTTTTTCGTAAATAAGTGTCTATTTATCTGTTATTTCTCGTACGCTTGCACATAAAGACATTCACTCGTTGCATTTATTCTTTTCAGGTTGTTTCGTCTGCTGTTGCTGCGATACTTTCTTACTACGTGTGATGGTAGTTACGCTTATCGGTAATATCTTCTGGACATGCTATCGAACAAATAACAATTGGCATTTGCATAAACGTATCCTCACTCACAATATACCTATCCACCAAACGCTAGGTTGTATGCCGTGGAACAACTCGGGCGGCAACCGCCTGTGGAGCAAATGTCGTACAGACATTTTCAAAAAATAAAAGAAATGCAAAATCAAACGATATAATATAAACATAAAATTTGAATTACGTAAAACAAAAAGTTCCGACCCGAAATCTTAAAAATTCACTTGTATTCGGTTGCCTGAAGCGATACTTAAGGCAACAGAAAAAATCGTCAAGCTCTGCGTCAGTGAATACTACAAAGCTTGACGTTTTCTTTTTCCTAAAAAAACTCGACCATCTCATACTCAAGCATAAAAAGATAAGAACCTTATTGCACTCGTTCCTTCAACATGATCAAATTCCGAATTACAGGCCGACCTCAAATAGCAGAGAAAAAAAATTGTGGATTTATCAATCGATAAAATAGGAGTGCTGCGGGCTAGTTCGTTACTCCAATCGACGACCTTCCTTGATGATTCATACATTTGACAATATTAATATACGGCACGAGTATTTTCTTTCCCTCCCGTTCTTCTTTCTCCATCACCTCTCTTTCTCCCTCGCTGCCCCTCTCTTCATCGATGTACTAATTTACCTGAGCAATTTCGTATAATCGCATCGCATACGAAGATTGTTTGTGCACGACATGCACGTTGCGCGGGACACCTCAGCCTCCCTGGTGTACGCGTACACGTTATCTCTCTCTCTCTCTCTCTATATATATATATATATATATATATATATATATATGCTCGCACACACACGAGGTCCGCGTGTCGGGGGTATACGCCGTGTACACATCTGCGCGCGAGGCTGCATGGTGTTGGCGCGCACGACTTTCAGTAACTACAAATTCCTCGAGGCACCGTTTAGGTGGGCAGTTGAGTCCCGAGGCTTGATCTCGCGCATCGTAAACCGCGTACAGATTTAAACGCACACGCGGGGACCACACGATTAATCGGGGCCTAGTGGTATTTTGAATATTCGGCGCGAGAATCTCGTTCCGCTGTTTATCCACTCAAATAATCTCGAGGACGAGCGCGCGCGGGCGCGCGATTATACGGAGCGACAGGTCGTTATCCAATTGTGTTCGAATAAACGTCGCGACTAGGTGTTACTTCGAGCTGGAAGCGCGAGCGACGAGCACGCGAAAAAAGAAAGATTTCGAGAGTGATAAAGACTGGTTTTGTTCCAAAGACATGAAAATTTTGACGTTTCTTGCACTGTGCGGCCTTGTCGTGGGTCAGAGTGGCCGAGATCTTTGTGGGAATCCTCGGAGTTCTAGTCGTCCTGAATGTCGCGAAAAAACTGGCCAACCTCGGGTTCGTTATTGTTTCACTGAATACCATATTTTATATTGATTTCATATTTTTTTACGGTTTACACCTAACTCGTGGCCGGAAAAAGACGAGTTTTCGTGAATCTTTTCTGGATAGACGGGTGCAGGTTTCCACTTTTTTTTCACACTAACCCTACGTTCACACAATGCGTCATTTTGACCCGGATTAATTTTTAGTAAAATGCTCACTTGGCCCAAATTGAAAACTTTCAATAACTGTTTTTACCCCTCACATTTGATATTTTCCGAATTTTAATTATGCAGATTCATTACGAAATGTTTAAAGTGCATCCCTGATTTTTTTCAATAACAACCGACCGAAGGATTATAATGGCAAGTGGATGAAGTACAATCCGGGTCAAATTGACCCAGTTTATCGAAACCGTGGCCAACTATAAGTGTGTAAATGAAGGGTTGAGCAGTACGGTTTGAAGTATCTTTTAGAATGTTTGTATTGAAAAATATTTATAAAGGCAAGATAAAAAAAAGATTTATCGCGATTAATAGTTGCACAGACTAAACGAAGAATTACTTGGCCTGACTAAATCCGTCATTGGCGGGTGCCAACGAATTGTTTATGGGAACAATAGAATATTATATTAATTTAAGAATGATTTAAACCTTCGAGCTAACGAGTACTCGGAATGATAAAATGTTTTGGTTTTTTATCTTAATATTTCATTGGCAACCTGTGAATAAATCATTTTCTTGCTCCAAGTGTGTTTTTCTTTCTCCGTGTACTTGCTTGGAATTTCACAAGCCATGGTAAGAATACACGCGTGGTTTTTTTAAAAATGGTATATCCATATATGTAACACCAAATCACCAAATGACGTGTTCGGTGTTTTTTTAATTATCGAATAGGTGTATTTGCCCAGAGATCGAGAGAAGGACAAGTGACTCCAATGAAACAAACTCCAATAAACAAAACAAAAATGTCTGTAATACTTGCACTGGCATGCAAGAAAAGTGCATGCCAGTCCAAAAGTTGAGAATAAGATGCACAAACTCAATTCATAATTAGCGTTAAATAAATTCGGATACACTCAAATTATTTTTTTAAAAACGGCTTGATCCCATTCCCAACCTTTCTTTTTTTTTGCACCTACCAAAAGAACAAAAATTCGATTATAAGCTGAATTCCCAGACCGATAAGTCTAATCACATTCGATTTTTAATATACTTTGGAAATCTAGGTTGGGGAAAAAAAAATCTTATCGCTTTATTGGGTCTCGTTCATAATGTCTCGTAACACTGTCCTAGATCGGTGAAAAAACATTACCAGCGATATATACCAAAAAGCGATACATTTTACGGACTCGTATTTCTCGAAAGAACCAACTGATGTGCACAAAATTCACTACAATTGTGCAATGATTCCATGTCTCAAGTATCAATTTGAAAAATCTAAATCTATATCCGTACACTCCTGATACATTGAATAAGACTCGAAAGAACAATTGCTGCGGAATGACATTTTATCTTCACCACGTAATGAAGATGAAATGTGGCAAATTTTTTTTTTCGTCGTAGCTCGGTTTGTACGTCACACGACAAAAATGTTCCGAGCTGTTATATCGTACTTCGTAATTGTATGGTGCAAAATCAAATGAAAAGAAGGGTAAACGCGAGAATTTATCGGCTTAGAGTGCCACGCGCTTCGTGATACTTGAATTACGATTACAAATATACACACACATCCATGCGAAAAAGATATTTTGAACCCGTCATATCTACGTAACGTTGACTATTACATCTGGCTATTTTGAGGCGGCTCCTTAACATTTTTGACGAATTTTTCATTGTTCCTATAGGGCAATCTTTGAAATGATCGTTATATAGAAAAGCTTTCATTAATCCAAAGGTGATTTTGAAGACACAGGGATTTACATAATATTGAGTACGGGGACTGCCACGAGGACGGTCCTCAAAGTCGAGTGTCTCTTCAAAATCATCTTTCCGCATATAACATACGTGTGTATGTGGATTTGCGTATAAATTCCCGTCTGCGTGTGTGTGTGTGTGTGTGTGTGAGAGAGGGAGAGGGAGAGAGAGAGAGAGAGAGAGAGAGAGAGAGAGAGAGAGAGAGAGAGAGAGCGCGGGAGAGGGAGAGTAAATATGCGGTGACACACCTGTCGAAATGAACGAAGAGGGGATACGGTAAAAAGAGTAAGCAGTACAGACTTTATCTGACGCGTTAACACCAACGCGAGGTAATTTCATGAGTGGAGCTGTTTTTCTTTTTTGTTTTTTTTCTTCTCTCCCTCCGCCCGTGACGATTCTTCCTTGTGAGAGATGCCATGCCCGCAAACGACATCCTCAAGGTCGAGAGATTACAATTCATCAAAGTAGCGGATAACACGCAAGCTGTGGCAAGTTATACATTCGAAGCAAACAGGTCCACTTTTAAATTACCTGCATTTTCGATTCGCGCTGCCACGCTAGCGGTTGAAACTGTTGCGCGTAGATTTTGCTACACAGAGACTCAGGACTCGTGCACGCACATTCGTGGAGTTTTGTGCTACTGTGATCCAAATATTCAAAATAATTAGATAGATTTTTGCTTGTAAAGACGATATTCTTGAATAGCGACATTGATAACAGAATGATCGCATGGTGTGTCACCGAATGAATTACCGATTGGAATGAATACTGAAAAAAAAAAACGTATGAACGGGAATAAACGAGTTTGTCATAGACATCACGGATATTGTGCAACGAAGAAGCGAGACGTGCTTTACGTGAAGTGCATTAATCCAACCTTCACCAAGATTTCTAACCTTCGTAACGTAACCTGCACAAAATGACGTCGCATAAATTGATTCAGATCAGCGTACAAATATAACGTTCGTAGATCGCAAGGACCTTGTGATACTTTTTTTGTTTTATTATTTGATAATAGTTTGGGTTTGTTAGTTTAACAATGACTTCGTCTATCTTTTCGACTTTCGGGAAACGTCGTATAACACCGGATATTCTTTACGATGCTGGCCTAAGCATTTCTGGCGAATGGGGTTAATCTTTCGTTTGCCAGTGCCAGAAAACGATCTAGTTGGACCTTAACTTTGGGACAACTCATCGGAGAGGTTTGATTACCAGAACGATTTCTATGTACTAATAATCTATCAATAATACAATAAACTTGTTTCTCATTCGTCTTACATTATTGATGTTGATGATTTTTACTTAGTATTGCAATTTTTGGGATAATATAGTAAAATGTTAAACTTTACACCTAGACGAAATTTTTGACAATCGAATTTTGGTTTTCAACGGATTCTCAAAATATAACATTTCAAAAATATTCTCTGGGAATTTCAAGTCGATCCGTTCGAAATCAAGGGAGTTATGATGTTTATCGATAGGTTCCGCGAATCGGCGAACTTTAAACGCGTTTTTCTCACAAGTACTTTTTCAAAATCATTGACCACGATATCACAAAAATCAGTGAACGAAGGATTTTTTTTCGACCCATTGTTTTTTTTATCAACGGAAAATAGTGTTTTTTTCGCCGAAAATCGATACTTTAACATTGGACTGGAGCTATTTTTTCAAAAATCAATATTTTATTAAATCTTTCGACGAAGGACTAGATAATATCACGCAAAAACTAAATGCATTTGATATTTTTTATTTCGGACGATTTGTTTCCGGACAACAGTCACTACGAAGGACGTTTTTCAAACAGCGACATGCACAAACCATTATATCTATCACATTGATAAATATTTTTCAATACCAAAATTGTAAATGATACCTAAAACTAAACTTAAGACGTAAAACTAAACTTAAACGTAAACAAAAATAAAAAAACTCTTCAATGTTAAAAAAAAGATATGAAAGCCATCACACGTTTTTCCAGAAAAAAATCACGAAGATTGCTCTTTTTTTCGGCCACGAGCTAGGTATAACCCGTTAACATTTGCTCTATCCTCTAACTACGACGCTACAATTGTTCTGTTGCAACAACGAGTGTAATAGTATGCGTAGAAGCATTATGGTCAATTGAACTACCAACATTCCCAAATAGAATTTAAATAATGTAGGACAGATTTGGTTTAACTGGGTCACGGCAACGATCCTAAAGAAAATAGTTTTATCGCGTTCCCAAGACGAGAACCGGAAGTGAAGGTATCACGAATGTCGGCCTGGTTAACACAATTGGCTAAATTTGATAGGAAGTTTTTGATGGTGCAGAGACATTGCGGCCTTGCCTCTTCCTCTCTCTCTCTCTCTCTCTCTCGACACTTAGATCGAGTTTATAGTCCCGAAGCACGATCAAACGATGGATAGGATGGAGGTAAGGCGAATGTGGCACTATCGTAATGGTCACACGCGAAATAAGATATTCGAAATTTTTCATTTACCGTTTTGCTCCCGAGAACGGAGAGTTCCGAGAAAGTATAAGACGATAAATGTATGTTGCGATATTTATGAAGCTGCTCGACGTCTGCGTCACCTTGGCGGTAGTCGCTCGCAAATCCCCGCGACGGGATACCACCGCTTAATAATTGCTTCTAATTTATGCTTAAATACATTGCCATATTCGTAATCGAAGTCATGGTTTTCCCATTATTTTGGACACGGCGCTAAACGGACTCTCGTTTATTTGTCACTCGTGAAATGAAAAATTAACGTATACAAGTAAACCAACCATTTTTAAGGAAGTACTCTTGACCAGGATTTTAGGCGTGGTCCAGATATTGTGTCATTTATGATGATCTCGAAATTTGCATTGTTGGAACCCAACGACAATCAATCCTTTTCAATTGATAGAACATTTTTTGGCCCAATTAGGCTATGAAAATCACTGCTATACTTTTACGGATACTCATTAGAGATTTACGGCCACAATACACCAAAAATGGTTTTTGATAATAAAAATAAATAAATTCAAAAGAATTGTTGCATTCCAACGATGCAAATTGCAACGTCATCATTTATTATTGATTTTACTTCACATGTACAGCATATATTTGAGAATTGCAAGTTTCGGCTACGTTTGCTTGAGATTGCAATCCGCATACGTCCTCATTGGGATATTATTCTCATTTTGATAATAGATATTAAACGTAATTAATGACAAAGCGAAAAAAGCCCAATACTTTTTCCACATATGAATGTTTATCAAGGTTCATGAGATTTTCATCCAATTCTCCATGATTTTTTTAAGACACTGCTCCTATTACTGAAGAAAACTCGCAATAACCTATTTATCAACTGAATAAAAAAAGGACAGTGCATTTAAAAGTATCGAAACAGTTGTCTGGTACCCGGTAACTGCTGATGTCGCCGACAAATCATCCACATTTAAGGATCCTACCCTGCGATCGTTGATTTATCGTTGGAATGTCATGCTATAGTCGAATTGAAGAAAAAAAAAACATTTTACTCAATATCGCCGCACCGTTTTATCAAGGTAAGCGGACTTAGGGAAGAAGCAATACCAATAAACCGATAATATTCCTAGAAACACTCAAGATTAAAATTCATCGTAGCCTCTTCTTGCACAGCTTTCGCATTGGCGATAACGCGAATTGATTTTGTGCGCCATGACATCGTGTATCTTTGCGGTCAGTATGTAGCCCCGCGAGGTGACTCAGACCCGATGTTCCGGGATTACCATGAGGATAAAAAAATATATGTGGCCCCGGCGTGCGAGGGCTTTTCCATGAAACGGACCACTTTCTTTCCGAATATCGCGTCCTATTCTCACAATTTATAAGCTTTCACTCCCGCGCAGAAATATTTTTACTTATTAGAGAAGGAAAAAAATTGACGTTGGAACAAAAATCAATTCACAATTTCAATAGAAAATTTGTCATTTTGATGATAATATTTTGTTCGATCGATGTTTTGCCCAATTGTGAATTATTTGAATTTCAGTCAACGAACCTAAAAACTCGCGCTTCCACGTTCGACGCAAAACTTGGCGGAAGTGGCTCATTAGTAAGATCGTTAGGCGCGGTTTTCCTGTCTGTTGCGAACGTAGAGGTGCGGTCTCGAGCTGCCGGGTCTTTTTTTCCCAATCATATCACCGATCCCAAAAAAAATATCGCCTCTGCACGAGCTACGAAATTCGCCACGAATTAAATACAAGAACCCCGTCTCTACTTCTGTTTCAGATGTCGTTAAAACTCGCCAGGACACTTGACTCGCTCGACAGCGTTGACGAATTTTTGAAAATGATCAATGACCGTCACCATGGACCGAAGGATTTTTTTATCGCCAGTGAGTATCGTCCAGAGAGGTTTGGAAAACACTTTTCTTGCTATGACGCTCATTGAGGAACGTGTTAAAAAAAATATATCAGCACAATTCGAAACAAGTACTGAAAACCCGAAATAGATGAATGCATTTGTCAGAAAACTCTCTTGGCTTTGGGCGCTAGTGATTGATAGGAGACGTTTTTTTTTCGAGAGATACAGGGCTGACGAAATGTTATGTTCCTGCAATGTGTTTGTATCACAAATTGTATTTTTAAATTTTCATCCATTTGAATATTTAATAATATCAATCGCTTGATTTTTTCAACAAATAACTCGTCGCGTAAAATTGATGCTTGTGAATATAATGCGACGTGGCTTACGAAAATTTGATCGATTACGCCGGTTGGAAATGAAACGATAAAACGGTTATCACAGAATATCGAAACACCTTTCTCGCTGATCGATAGATAAGCTAGTTTAGCTTAACGGCAAATCGTGATGAGTAATCATTCGCTTTGAGGTAAATAGGCCTGACGCATATCTTCGACGATCATTCAACCCGATCCAATATAAATAACGATGGGTGAACAAAGTATTTGCTCATCTGGCTACATGATTTCTGGCCTTTATCGTTGACATACATTATTTATATGAATATCAAGTTGCAGGTTGTGGTTTCATTACAAGCTATCGAATAAAACTATCTGCAACATTTTTTAAGGTATGCCAAAAGAGCGAAGCGTGCATATACTTTTTTCACGCACTGTGTGTGTACACACACACACACACACAAACACACGTACGCTCGCATATATATATATATATATATATATATATAGACTCTGTTCGCAAAATACAATTTATTATGGATTTTTGTTTGTGAAAGTTCACCATGAGTCTCGCACAAACGAACTTGGCAACAAAATTGTTCACACGAAACAAAACATTCTCGTTTGGTTTCAAATTTTAATAATTATTCCCAAATGCAAGCTTCACATAAGGTCGGCGAGATACCATTAAAAGTTTCAATGCAAGAAAGTCAGAGCTGTGCCAAAAAAGCTGCCTGCTATAATCGTGGTTCAAGAAAATTAGCCATTTTTTGGCGTCCAAAGTCGCCGGTACGAAAAAAGATGTCTCTAGATTAATGTAGGCTTAACTAATAATATCGCTAAATAATAGTTAGAAAAAAGACTGTTTCCTATCAAGCGACGCACTTTACGGCGGAAAACGGAGAAAAAGAATGCGATCGGGGAGCAAAGAAAAGTTGCCATTCCGCTGTCGGTGGACCAGAATCGCTCAAGGAAAATATATTCCTCTGCAGGCCACCGTTTCACTACCCACAGGTCGTTCGTTGCAATTCTCCTTCCATCCCAGTTTTATTGTGTTCAAGTTTGCATCGTTGAAATGCAACAAAAGTCCTTCATTTCTTCATTTTTATAACCAGCGGAAGTCTTTTGCAAGTTCAGGTTATTGATCCCTAATAATGATCTTCAAAAATATTTCAATGATTTTTGTAGCCTAAAAGGGCAAAAAAATTGGGCAATACGGAAAAAATTCCAACGGTGCAAACTGCAATGGCATCCTGTTTTTCCTTATTTTGCTACGAAAGCTATTCGACAAGTACGGATACCTTCTTTCCAAACGTCCCGACATTTTCCACGCTTCACGAGTTTCAGTTGCACTGAATCATCATTTAAATATATCTCTCAAATTTGTAGAATACTTTCATCCAAGATTTGCATTCTTTCTTTTTTCGTTTGAATTCTCGCCTTTTGGTATTGAGACTTGCAGAGATACGAGCGGGGAAAATGAAGTAACTTCGCGTTCGGTATTTCACCTGCTCCGGATTTTATATTTTGGCATATATTCCATTTACTCAGAGACCAGAACGGTGCATTTTTTCGTGAGATTCGCGATCCACGGACCGGGCTTGACGTTAGTACGAAATATACGGAGGTGCGTGAAAAAAAAAGTAACCGATTTCACGGAGAACGTATGCTTCAAATAGCGATAATAATCATAAAAATCTAGAAAATTATCACAAGTTAATACTTCTCTGACTGACTAGTATTCGAAGTGATCGATTTGAGAATACGCGGTCGAAAGTTGAGCCGAATCTGCTTACGCGTTCGCAAAACAAAAATAAATTATTCCTTGTACGGCCTTGTTCGCAAAAGAAAAATAAAGTATTCAGAATCGAAAAGTAACGTACCGACGCACCGATATACACGCGGGTTAGACACTCTTTTCGGTATCACTGAGGCTCCTTCGATCCTCGAATTCCTCAGTAAGACTGGTCGTCGCGTTGCTCTCGTAAACCAACGTGTGAATCGAATAATTAAATTTGAAGCTCGCAATACGATTCTCCCTGGCTAACTCGTCTTTTTGTCTCCAATCGAAGACTAATCGGTCACCGATGTTCTTGGCAGAGGTGAAATTGAATTTGGGCGCCATCTCGGCGTCGAAATATTCAAGAAATCGTCGTTTGTCGTCGAAAGAGTCGAAATCCTCGAAGGGATTGAACGTTTGCTCCGATCCAACGAAGGATGCCTCTTGCTGCATCTCGTCCTCCTGGCTGTTCAATCTTTTGCGCCCCTTGCTCGTCGTCGTAACATCAGCCTCGTGGGTTTGTTTATTCTCGCTGTTGTCTCCCGGTTCGATTATTTTCTCCTTATTGGCGCAAGCACTTCGCGATCTCACTTTGCGATCTTTCGTTTGATCGTTGCGACGAGTGTAAGCCACTTGGAGCTTGCAATGACGTCGGCAAGTCTGGCCTGGTAGGCCGGAAACGAATGCGGACGACTGCCATTTTCCTGTTCGAACGAAACGTGATAAAATAGGCGAGTTTTCAAGATGCTTTCCGGGTGGAATCGGAATTCTCGTACTTTTTTGCGATGAAAAAGGAAATTAGATGTTGATTTTTTTTATGCCCATTTCAATCCCGATTAAATAGCGAGAACCTGGTGAGGTCTTAAATGATTCTTTTGAACTTAGTATTACAATCTTTGAGAGTAAAATGGCAAGGTTTCAACTTAAGTAGGCCCCCCTTCACGGAGCAACGCTCGGTATTCCAAGTACTTAGATAAAGTATTGCCCAGACCTAACTTACGTATTTTATTGGGACCAGATGATCGATGAATGTGAACAATGCCATTTGCCTTGATGAATTTCATAGAGTTCTCAGGATTGGATAGCGGAATATTTGCTGCATACTCCATTTTGGAGTTCGATGACGCGGGCGACTGGTCGTTATCGTTCTCCTGCTTCAATGAATTTTCAGCACTGTTCTCTGTACAAATTGCCTCTATTTCTCGAACCAACGACGGCTCAATCACCTCGATCTTCGTTTCCTTCACGTCATGTGAATCCTCGATACGAAGTTTTTCAAGATCTAGTCCATTTTTTATGAGCGCATCGGCGACATGGGCATCGTCGGCCGAAATTTCCTTCGACGAGTGCTTCCTCCTGAAATTCGGGAAATAAACTGTGACGTGTGCAGGTGGAAAAAATTGTAATGATTGTTTGGCTCCTCTGTGGCTTTGTTGCTTCTTCCGATTGAGAAAACGACTACTCAGTATTCGGCGTTAATTTAAAAAAATTGACGCAACCAAAAAGAATAGGAACACTGCATTTAAAAAAGCCATGGTTAATGGATACAATGTGAAACGATTGCATTGAACAAATTCAAAGCTTATTTGAAATAAAAAACCATCGCTGAATCATTATTGTGCAAACGGTGAATTGATTGTTTTTGATCGAAATAATTGTAGTCAACGAAAAATTAATACCAAACTAATTTTTTTTAATGAACGATATTTCCGCGAAAGTTGAAAAATGGAGCATCTTCCGTAATTACGTGGAATAAAAAATTACCGAGGTGTACGTTTTTTTTTAACGATTCCCGAAGCTGGTGTTACGTCGTCAAACATGTGTCGAGAATTAGTCATGTTGATCCTCATAAAAGCCGCAACGTTACGTTTCCCATTGACTGTTTTACCAAACCAATTGAGACTAACATCGTCGGCGAGATGTTCCTCGAGGCCATAAGCGAGACCATCGACGAGGGCGAAATAATTATTAGCGAAGGATATCGCTCGAGAGTATTCGTCAGTCATCGTACCACAAATCTGTATACAAAAAAAAATGTACTCGACACAGAATAAGCACTGCCAAAAAAAATTTCTCTGCCCCTTCGAGACATGCGTTTGTACCCTGTGAAGGTATTGATCGATTTTAAGGGAAAAAATATCGATATCAGAGGATACCAGAGATTGAAAATCTTTCAAGAGTATAGATTTTCAAGAAGACACGCAGTCACTAGGAAGAGTTATTCTTTCATCGTGTTCGTCCGTCACAGCAGAGTACCCCCAACCCCATTCTCTTAGTTATTTATGTAACACTGTCGTTGAAAAATGTTGACTTATTCTCGAAAGTAGCGTTCAACGTGTACTGTCAATGACATCTATCGCGGTTCGCGCAAAAGAATACATTGCCAAAGGAAAACACGAAAAAAAAAGTTTGGGCTTATGGCAAGAGCCAGCCATATTTTCTATACTATTTGACAAATTGTACAATATTGCCGAATATTGACAATTACGGGTGTGTCTGGCAAGCCACGGAAGCCTGGTCCGGTATGCACTTGTCCTGGTTTTTTTCTCTCACATTTCCAGATATTGATTATTCATCGGTATTTCGAAATCTACCATTTTCGACTTTATTTGTGCATGTTATTGAACATGCACAAATATTGATTTACCTACAAGTGGAATATAAGCGTAGATGAATATTAAAATGTTGAACTTATTATCGTGTCTCAATTTTAGGTAGATTCGACGGTATAGAACGATCGAGCGGAAAATCGGCGAAGCCGGCGCGATGCGAGCCGGAACTGAAGACTGTACCTTTCGATGCCAATAACGACTCCGCGGTGTTCCTTTTTCCAAGTTGTACTCGTATAAAGCAATGCGGTGGCTGCTGCCACTCTTTATATTCGTGCCAGCCAAAAGAACAGGTTACGAGGCTCTTCGAAGTTATCGTCTCACGACTGACCCCGGATGGTGACGTAGTTGCGACGGAAAGAAAAATCGTTCCTCTGGAAGAGCACACACGTTGCGAATGCGATTGCAAAATGAAGGCAGAGGTACGTGTGGATGATACGAATATAAGCCGTTGACAAGTACACTGCAATGCAGAGAAAAAAAACAAGTATTGAGAACTAACCAAATCAATGCAACAAAAATATCTTTTGTTATCGTATTGCTTAATTTTTTTGCACATTTGAACCACAAAAATCACCGAAACACTGTTGAAGATCATTTTAAGGGATCCGTAACATAAAACTGCAGATTAAGAGTTTATATAGTAATCAAAATAACAATATAAACGAATCTAAAAAAGGGGGTTTTCGTTGCATTCCAACGATGCAAACTTCAAGGCCATTTGAATGAAATAACAGAAAGCCCTTAAGCTTTTTCTTACGTCTATTGACTTTCGGCAAGGAATTTACATAGATTCTGATGGAAATTATTGTTTTGGAAGGAAATAACTTCATCGGGTTCCTTTAAAATATTGGCCCAACAAAGTGAATTTTTCATTTAAATTAAAAAAAACAAAACAAGATAAAATACGCCTAAAAAAGAAACGCTTTAAACTGGAAATTCGAGCCTTAGTACGGTCGTTATGGCGCTCCTAACTAGTTGTACTTCGCATCTAAAATATACGGTTGAGCATTCCGAATTCTGTCTATTTTTGCCTGGGCTTGTATTTCCTCAATAATGAGGTCTTACTAATATACGACAGATAGATACGCTAGATTGCTCTCCACCATTTCGGGAGTGACACTCATTTTGTATTATCTCCGAAAATAATTATACTCATAATTAGACCGACAACTTTCACTTTGTTGACATGTCTTCTCAGAAATGTAGGTCTATTTGCGTCGGATTATAATTATTCAAAATGAAAAGTAAACCAATCCGTATCCAATGTTAATAGTCCAAGCATTAATCCTTCTTTGATCTGTATATTTTAGGATTGTCATCCGAAGCACAAATACATCGAGGAGTTTTGTGAATGCAGATGCCAGAATGGCGACGAGGAGAGTAAATGCGACCGGGACCGTGACCGTAAATATTGGGATCGGAGTACGTGCTCTTGTCACTGCATCGAAGAGAAAATGTGCAATTTAGGATGGTGGTTTAACCCAGATTCGTGCAGGTGTGAATCGCTCCGTCAAGTAGATTAAATCTAATTTTAGGATACCCCACACAATATGTTTTCATTGTTTTTATTCTTATCGTTCGATTTCACATTTCTTCCTCATAACTCCGATTTCGCGTCACGATAACCGTTTTGTTTTTATTATACGAGGGATCAGTTAAATATTCCGACTACCCCAGGGTAGCAACTCGAGGAAGTAGAACAAAAAAAACGATGAAGTAGAATCGACGAAAAATTTTGATAGCTTTTTTCCGTACTTACTTCCGGTCAAATTCAAACACGACTGTTTCGTACTTAATTTTTAAAGGTGGGAAGACCTGAATAGGCTGACATATGCACAAGTCATAGATATGTCGTATACGCTCTCAATTGAAACGAAAATAAAAGTATTCATCAAATCTTGCTGCTCTCATTAATTTTAATGAAAAATCGAGACCATTAATGACAAGTGATTTTTCTACCATCGTGACGATCTTCGACGTTGCGTTGCGAACCGCTCTTTCGTATCGTCATCAAACGTATTACTCGTACTCGAATGAACATTTTTTCGTGGTCGATACGTATCCAAAATTTCTGCCAGCGTGTCGCACTCAGCAGTGCCCTGGTTTGCATTCAACGAGAGTCACAGTGCAAACACAAGTTCCTAATGTTCACATTGAGTTTGCAATATCTATGCTCGATGTATTTACAAAGATTCGAAATAAAGATTGCAAATACCACTTCTTTCGCTACTTATAACACTGATGGCGATAAAAATTCATTAATGCGCTGCTTATCCAGTAGTGACGACTTTTTGTCAAATCTTTTTTTTTTTCTCCCAAAGAGCGGACGACACGACGAAAATTTAGTTGCGGACAATTGGCAAAGTGAAACGTGTGTACAAAAGACGAATATTTTGCAGATGCGAGCAGGGACAGACTTCCATATATGGAATTAGGAGGGAGACTATGTATCAGTATCCGAAAAATTCAAAATCGCAAGACACTTTGCCAGATATAATGCCACCCGTTATTGACACTCGGCGAAGAGGTAACAAGGACGATCCCGAGTACAAGTAGGACTAATCGAGCCACGGATAACGAGCATTCGTATTTCTATTATGATTCATGCTCAAGTGAGTCCAATCTTCGAAGCAGCTCAATGCATCTCTACTGATGCAAAAGGAAAGGAGCTCTGTGCACATATTTGCACAGAAACAGACTGAACTGTTTTTTCTTTCCATCGTGCAGTGCGGCGGTGCATACGCATTTCTTCTATTCTGCGATTTACCGTAAGACTCGCAGGAACAATGCCTCACCTGTGATAAATTCAAAATTAACTTTACATATATGTATGCATTTGTGTAACCATATCTCCACGCGAGCTTTTTCCATCGAAAAAAGAAGTATATTTGTATAAAAATGCACTCAAGTTATGATGTTGCAGTTTGCATAGTTAAAAAGTCACAAAAATCGATGCTATTTAATAGCCTAAACTAGCCAAAAAGTTATGAGCGAAAGAAAAAATTAATTTGGTGGCATTCCAGCTATGTAAACTTCAAGATAATTTTTACTCATTCTACAAAATATGTCATTTTTGCTTTGAAATTATTTTTCGAAGCAAACCACATTGTTCGCTACTAGAGGTAAGGTTGTTCGAGAAGTATGCACTTACTTCAAACAAAAAATTCCAATGAAATGCTCGATAGACATTACAGTTACCGTATGGTTGATATTTCCTGTTCCCTATGAACAATGTACAAGTTTCCTATATGTATATACAATGAGTTCGGTACTCGTGCGGAAAAAAAACGCATCTCTACATGTAAATTTCGTCCAAGGAAGCTTCTCCTATGCTTGAGAAGTATGTTCCACGATATTGTAAAAGCTCGCAACACTCCTGGCCTCTGGACCAGGATAGGAGAAATTCCATGAATTTCTTATTTAGACAAAGTATAATAATAAAATGCCTACCCACGAGGGTGACACGAAAATGCTGCAGATTTTTTTAAATCTCTGCCACCTCAATGTGTATTTGTACAGGATAGGGCATTACGTGAGCAAATATTATAGTGCTGAACTTTGCATTGGTGGAATCCAAAAAGAATTCTTCTTTTTTACACTAGAACGTTTTGGTTTGTAAATTTAGGTTCCGGACCTGTAATTGAGAACCTAAAAATGTTTGAGCGATTTGTCTAGAGTCAATTCATCAAAGAAAATCGTTTTTTGTACTCATTCTGTTGATGAAAACTTCAACCATCCAATGTAGTTCGTAGGTTTTTTCTTGGATTTTTGCCAAAAGTAAACTGAACACGACTTGTTAGAAAAATGGAACAAATTGTGGTTTTCACTTGAAATGATATTGTAAAATGAACTTTTCCTCTCTCGGTAATATGATAAAACCATTTTATCAGGTGTTGCAGTGTTGTAAAAATAATTTTGAAAAATCAAGTATCAATATTAATGAAAAATCAATGCAATTTGCCAGGAAGAGATAAGTAATTGGCAAAATTATTTGTGGACGTGTGGGAGGATCCATTTACACTGTCGTGTACCTTATTCGCACCCACTTGGTCAATATGAAACAAAAGCAATTTTCGTTTATGAATTTCTACTTGCTATTATTTGCCGCAAAATTTGTTTTAGTCTTGGTAAAGTAACGAATTTTCATATAAAATTTGCCCTATCGCTATTTAGTGCAGCGTTGTTAGGAAAAAAAAATTGTCCGCAGGATGATATACGATTTAATTCACAAATGACTTTTGTTATCATCATGCAGACCTACCATATTGGCCAAACTTGATAGACCATCCGCCTTGCCTATTATGCCAAATGACGATGATTATTCATACGTTTTTCTAAGATATCTTTGTCGACGTGGATACGGTCTATATACAAAAAATCAAGAATCATTGTACATATAGTTATTGCACATATACTTTTCGCAAAGCTAGTCCCAAAAACGTCTACGGATTTCCAGGATGTCACTGCAGTCCACCGTCTCCAAGCGCGCATCTCTCTCGATGCTAATATCAATGATATTTGTCAAAATAACGTAAATCACGGAGTGCTTTGTTTACAATCGATACCGAAAGTTGCCAGTGATATGTGGGGTCTCGCTCGGTCGCACCTACTTGAATGATAACTACCAGCCGAAGAGTATTCTGCATATCCGTAGGATACCCATTTTTTAATGAGGTCCGTAACCTACCCATCAGTCGACCTGATATGTGACCCTCAATATTTGAGTCTAGGTTATTAAAGAAGAAACGAAAAGCGCTGACCTTGTTTCTCAACCCAATGCGTCACGTTGCTGTTCGCCGTTGGACTGTTCCACAGTTGAGATATTCGTATCTTTCCTCCTGGTTTCTCTAATATAACCGACGACCAACTTGTTCGCTTGCAAAAGAGTGGAGTGAATATTCCCTATCGATTTCACGGATCGGGATAAAGAATCTGCGTACGGGAAGAAAAAAAACGAATTTCGTCGAAACAAGTGGCTAGTAAATGACAGCTCAAGGTCTCAATTGTTTGCGAAAATTTAGTACGTGATTTGTAAGAGAAACGAACCTACGGAGGTCGCGATGTCTGCAATTGTTGCTTCTTCCGAAATTCTCGTGCGTTTCGTCGCCGGTTGCATTATACGCCAGCTCTTTATCCTCGAGCAATGCTAATAATTTTTGGTCCGCTCTATTTCTCGAGAAAACCGGCGTAAAGAGCCGTGTACGATTCACGTGTGGACAAAGGCGCAGTACACGCAGCGACAAGATTCGAGGCGGTGACAAAATTGGCGGCAAATTGTCGCTCAGTCGCCATCTTGTCTACAGTAGTTGTAACTTGACCGGAAGAGGGGTGATAACGTACCGGCCGCAGAAAGGAACACGTCGAGTTTCTTGACTACGGTGGTAGGTGGCGGCACGCCAACGCTCGCGCGGCCGTTACTTCCCTCGATGTCCTTACGGTCGACGCTCCCGGCGAACACACACACATCGCAATCGGCGTAGATGCGAGGTGGCGCGCGTATGCGCGGAGTAAGGCTTCCGTAGCAGAAATACGGCGAGGGAGAGAGTACGTGAATCTCGTAGTACATCGCAAGATCATGGGGGAGCCAGTCGCACGGAGGCAGAATTTGGTATGAATCCTTTGCAGCATTTCTTTTCCATCATCCCCCAACATCGTACGATCACCGCCGCCATTATCCTCGACTTATCCCAGTTTCCTTTTCGTTCTGTAACCGTCTGTAAACAAAGATCTGTTAGCTATCGGAGGCTCGGAAAATGGGCGACGATACTGATCGTACTTACTTTTTTCACTTTTCACTGTTTTTCTCCACGGCGCAGTACCCCCCCCCCCTTCCACTTTGTTTTTTGTATTTTTCCGTTTATTTAATTTTTGAAGTGCGTACTTGGTCGCAGCATCGTTCTTACCGCCGCAAAATGGCGCTAGTGGGCGTTGATAAATTATGCTAATTATACATCAACGTTGTAACCTCTCGCTATTCGAGACAAGCATTCGTAGGTACATATTTTTTCTAAATAAGTTAACAAAGAAGAAAGAAAATGGAAACGGTGCGGCTGGTGTTCGCCTATGCAAAGCATAAGAGCGTATTGACGAAGTCGCGACCAACATAGTTGGCTGCTGGCAAAATTGAAAAATCAAACGATTTTTCATAACTCGTAATATCCTTACTGGTTAACAATGTACCCATTCGGCAGCTCTCACTTTAGCGTTTCGTATCTTTCCGAATGCGCAGGCGCTCTTTAATAGTCTTTAACCATTAATCGTGTGTTTCGAAACGGCCGCGAGTGTAGTCGACGGTAGCGCCACCGCGGAGTTTCGAGGCACAACGCGAACGTGTGTACAGTGGAAAATAGACGCTAAAGAGAGCATACTTTTTCCCTGGATAAATATAACAAACTTTTGACACGTTTTATCGCTGGTCGTGCAATTTTATGCTCGGGGGCACGTATTCTCGTTGAACGATAATTCTTCGGAATAACTATGATTATTCGAACGATACGGATCTCTCGATTCCTGGATGCAACCTGAGGGGCAGTGGGAGGGTTATTGCCAAGCGTCCGGTGAATATATCTTGCACCGCATGAGTCTCCAGATCTCGCGGTATGGCTATTTATAACGCGTTCAAAAATTCTACGGAAGCTGTTCGGTCGGACTGTTCGTCTTCTCTCTCTTTCTCTCTGTCTCACTCTCTCCTCCCTCCCTTCCGTCTCGCTTTTTCGTACACGAGATTCGTTCGGATCGATACATCGAGCGAAAAAACGCAATTTCGTAATTAGGGGGGGCCTTTCGTCGAAAGCATGTGTGAGTCTCCGTCCGGCCAAGGGGTAGGTTATTATTATAAGGCTTGGAAGCAACCAAGTCTCTTCCTTTATCCCCAAGCCCCTCTGCTTTTTCTTTTTCGTGCTTTTGTTTCATGTTATTCTTCACGGGAAAATTAATACAGAGTGTATACGAATTATCGACGAAACGCCGTCTTTCTGAACCGGATCCTGAAAAAGACTATATAAATATATATATTATATATACACATGTGCATTAATATATTGGGGCGATATATAGTGAAGAATAATACAACATACCCCGCGAAGAGTAACACATATCGGGATCACGGAAAAGAGGCGGAAAGGAAAAATCATTTCGCTATCAAGCGGAATTTTTTTAGTATTGAACGAGCAAGCTTTGTAATCTCTATTTTTGGAGATATTATCTTGACAACGGGTCTAAACGTTTCCCCATCTAAAATGAAAAATGTACTTTTAACATAAAAATAAAACTTGTAAGACTGGATACTTTTGTGAAATTTGGAAAATTGCGAAAGTGGCAAGCTTTAGAAAAGAGAATCGACCTCTGACCCGAAAGGATAACTTCTACATTTTTTTATTATCAAATAAATAACCAGATGATGAAATAATCCAGTCGTTCGATGGAAAATGTTATAGATTACGCTCTGGCGAAATTCCAAGCGAATCGGACGAATAGATTTCGAGTTACGAATTACACCGTTTCCAAAGTCAGAGTTTCGAAAAAAATAAATTTAAAAAAGATAAAGTGCGATCAAACCCTTCACAAAAGTCGATTGTACGGAAGTTTGCATCGTTGGAATGCAACGAAACATTTATTTACCATGTCAATTTTTTTTGACTGATCAATGCTGCGGCAAGCTTTTTCAATAATCCTCATTAGAGACCTACAACCTAAATCCATTAAAAAAGATTGTAGATATCAATAAAAGTGGAGAAGAAAAAAATATGAAAATATTTTCGTTGCATTCCAACCATGCATATTTCAGTAAGCCCTCAATACCCATAATCACATAACCGGAAAAAAGAAAACATAAATTGAGTCCGATAATTGCTAAAGCTAACGAAACTGTCAAGACTATAAAACAATGCGATGAAAAATCGTACTTTCGAAATTTCA
The DNA here is from genome assembly GCA_963210295.1 of Ophion ellenae. Classification (NCBI taxonomy): domain Eukaryota; kingdom Metazoa; phylum Arthropoda; class Insecta; order Hymenoptera; family Ichneumonidae; genus Ophion; species Ophion ellenae. Next base: position 62,875,300 of record OY723387.1, read on the forward strand.
AGCCTGTGCAGACCCCCTTAAAAAACTCCCTCCGAATCGCTATCTCTTGAAATTTCAACGAAAACACGTGGCCGTAAATACGAACGTCGAAAAGCATTTTGCGAGAAGAGATCCATGACAAATTGCAGGGATCCCTCGTTTTACGGTATCAAACCTCGAATGATGCGGTTCAAGTTTTTTTAACGAGAGTTTACTCGATATGTCTTCTTTTTTTCTTTCCTTAATACACATCGATATCTCCGGTGGCTGTGTGGAGGTTGAAAAAAAAGGTTTGACGTCGACACATCCCCAGAAATATAGGCACGGGGATTGTGCACCGATACGAGGCGCAGTCGGTCAAACGAAGACTCGAGGATTAAAAAAAATATGACGGATTTTTTTGCAGCTCCACCGATGCGTGCGTATATTTTGCGATCCCGCTTTTTCGGGACCCGCGCTGAAGAGCGAGAGAGAACAGTATATAAGCTCGCGTATAAAAATGTATGCGGAGATCTATCGGGTTAAGCTATCTCATATATTTCCTTGTTCGCTCTCCCCCCCCCCCCCCTCCCCTTTTCTCGCTTCTTCTCGTTTCTCTCTACCTTCACGATTTTTTATCTACCACTCCACTGGACCTTTTGGAATTCATAATCCATGCAAATTCGAACTGACACGAGACTGGCATTCGATATGGATATATATATGCACTACCGCTTAAAAATTCAGATACACCAGTCAATATTTCTTGCCGCACTGAAAGTTAGATAGCTCCGTAAAAAAAAGATAACCAAATTTAACGAACGGCGTTTTGCAGGAAACAAATTCAGCTTTGTTTTGCTTTTTTGAAATATTTTTTATGTTTTTCTCTCGACCCGGTACGCACTTTTGTATGTGACCGTTTTTCGGCTATTTTTCTACCATCGGGAGTTGGGCGCATAACTTATTGAAAAAAAAATTTGTCATTTTTATCGATGATAAACTTTCAAGCAGAAAAGCAGAAGCTCCATTATTGTTTTGTGAAAAGTTTTGAACGATTTTTTTTGCTATGTTATTTTATTTTTGACTAAAGAAGACAAATTTTGGAAAAGGCAACGTAACTCAAGAACTATAGGGTTTAAGAGAAAATGTCAAAGATGTAAAAAGTTGCGTAAGTTAATACTGGATCGCCTAGAATTTTTAAAGAATTTTCTTGTAAGATTTTTTTTCACCATTTTCGCTCGAAAGTCTGATGAGTAGGATGGCTTAACTCGAAAAGTATGACGTTTAGGTCAAAATATCAGTATGAGAAACTCTTTTGAATTGCGATGTTAAATTTGCTTGAATTTTGTCAGAATTTTGTTCGAAATTTTTTTCGAAATTTTTTTGCTCGAAACTTGTAGAATCGTCCAAAAAATTGATTGACAAATCTCGAAAACTATTGAGTTAGAGACAAAATATCTAGAGGGGAAAATGTTGCAGTGTTTTATTTTAAATACGTTTAACTTTTACCATTCATTTTTACAATTTTTCAAATGCATCTCGACGACCTGAAAAAAAACGGTGTAAAAAAATGTTTGAAAAAAATCTGAAAAAATGTCAACGTTTTCAATACGAAACACCGCAACATCGTGCCCTCTTGATATTTTGTCTTTAACTCAATGGTTTTCGAGGAACCGCAATAAATTGTTTTCACGATTCTCCGAGTTTCGGCCAAACAAATTCCAAAAAAAAATTCCGAAAAAGTCAAACGAATTTAGAATCGAAAAGTAAAAACGTTTCTCCTCTTGATTTGTTGTCCTAAACGCCTACTCATTAGAGTGTCAGGCGAAAATAGTAAGAAAAAATTTGAAAAAAATTCCAGATGATCCAGTATGCACGTACGCAACTTTTCACATCTTTATAATTTCCTCTTAAACCCTAAAGTACTTGAATTACGTTGGATGTTCCACAATTTGTCTTTTACAGCCAAAAATGAAATAACTTTGCGAGAAAAAATCGTACGAAACTTTTTAAAAAACATTTCCATAAGTTATGCGCCCAATTTTCGATGGTCGAAAAATAGCGGAAAAACAGTCACGTACAAAAGTGCGTACCGGGTCGACAAAAAAAAACAAAATATATTTCAAAAAAGCAAAACAACGCTGAATTTGTTCCCTTTAAAACGCCGTTTGTTAAATTTGCTTATCTTTTTTTTACGTAGCGATCTAACTTTTAGTGCGGCAAGAAATATTGACTGGTGTATCGAAACTTTTGAGCGGTAGTATATATACACACACGTATTCATTGCCCCACTATTTCGACGCAATTGAAGCAAAAATGAATTTCGAGCACAGACGGACCACGACAAGTTCAAATGTCACCGACAATGTTGTTAAGTTCAATAATAATATTATTGACGGTTACGGTGCAGAGAGTTCCCAAATTCGATCACATCCCTATAGGGCTTTCATAGGGACTTTGCGTTGGAATCCAAGTGGATTCCGCGCGATTTCCCGATTCACGTCGTTTAAAAATTTTTTATTTGAATTCTCAACGGGAATTTGTTGAATCCCCGAAAAAAAATATCCTTACGCGATGCTCCGCACACATTTGTTCAGGAGTCCCAAGATGCACCCGCATCTCTATAGGAATTTGTTGGAGATACCGCACATAGGGAGTCCTCATTGGGATCCAATTGGATTCTGCTCTCTTCCCCCCGAAAAAGGAGCAAGAGGACAGGGAGGGGGTATTGAGAAAGAGCGAGAGACATGCAGGATTAATAACTCTGATGCTGTGGCGCCATGGTCCCCCCTTTCCTCCTACCTGCTACAATTGGCCGCGAAGAGTCGTCGACTTTTGCCAAATGTCCGGCAATCCGCCACAGGCATGCTGGCTACCGGTTGATTTTGTTTTCGTGAGTGGCCGAACGTTGCGTTAATCGTTCGAACAAGGACATCCAAGCGAGATCCCGAGCTCCAGAGAGAAAGGTACTTCATTCGCCAATTGGTAACGGAATCTCGAGTTTGCCGGGAGTCACGATCGTACACGAATGGCACGATTCGAAATTACTACTCAATAGCATGTGAAAACATGATGGCCTTTTGGGGAAAAATATTAACTAAAAAATAATTTAATTATTTTTACCATTATCGTTATCGCTGTTATCATCATCATCATCATGACCAATGGCATCGTCATTACTCTCGTCGCTATTGTTCTTGTCGTTATCAACATAAGAATTCTTTTTTGTCCGAAAACTCAATGACCGCGGAAAAATTTGACTCGGAGTGCGACAAAAAAAAATGAACAGGACAAAAATCGCGCGAGGTGGGCATGTGTCGAAAGGACGGGGTCGGGAGGAATTAACGTTCATTTGTGAACTGGAACTGGCCTCATCGCGCTGCTTTGGCTTCATATCAAGACCACTGATGCTTGCAGTTCGTCAAGAACGAGAGAGAGAGAGAGAGAGAGAGAGAGAGGGAGAGAGAGGTGAAGAAGAAGAGGGCGAGAGAGCAAGAATAAAAATAATATGCTGCCCCCGAGTTCGTAAGACGGTAGCTCACGGCTTAAATCGTATTTGAGACACGTTCAGGGGTCGCGAGGGGCCCCGCGATTGCCATCCTTTCATAATCGAGGGATTAATGCCACCTCGCCTCAAACGTCTACCCGCCCCGGTTACTATACCCACATTAACGTTATTATGTATCCTTTTTGTTCCTGTATTCTTACGGATACGAGAAAGAGAATTCATTCGATCCCCGGGAGGCGTGTCCCAACGCCTTCAAAATCCCCGTCAACTTGACAACTCTCCGAGACTTCTTTGCGTTGTTTTTCATTTGTGCATCCTCGTCGTGGCGAGTGTATTTTTATCATGCCTCTAGAAGCGACGACGAGGCTCTCCTCTGCTCTCGTAACTCGGCCCGGAGCTGCTCAGGTCTCGTCCAGGACGGCATAAATTTCGCTCGAGTTGAAAAAACAAAACAAAAACGAGCAAATGACGTTCGCATCGATCCAAGTATAATTTGCGAGCGTGCGAATTGAAAAAAACACGTGAATTTTATGACGTTGAAGTTTGCATACTTGGAATGCAGTGAATTTGATAAAAATAAAAAACGACAAAGAATTTTCGTGGCATTCCAACGATAGAACTTCAGGCTCGTTAAATTTTTCGTATATTTCGATGAAACGTAAAACTTTTGGGAGAAAAGTAGTGAGTGTTTTTTTCGGTGCTGTTACAGGATCGTGAGTTTTTTTTCGATGCTGGTCCAGGATCTCTTCGTTTCGGTAGGACCGCGAGGGGAACGAGATGCGGGAGGGTGTAAGGAACAAGGGCTCTCTTGCATGGCGAATCGGTAAAATGAGGGTGGAGAGGGAAAAAGAATCAGAGCTACAAGGAGAGAGGGAGCGGGAACGCTGGAGAAGGAGAGAATGGCGGGGGGGGGGGGGGGGGGGGTGGCAGTGGAAAAAGTCCGGAGTACCTGTAGGGCCAAGAAGGGATCTGGTAACAGCAATGAAGAGTTAACCGCGGGGTCGTTGCACTCGACACGGGTACAACCTTTACGTTTCACCACGTGCGTTTAGTTGTTCTCTCCCGATCTCGGAGACTCGAAAATCCACGCTTTGATTCGTTCAACTGCACCACGGGTTCCCAAACGTCACCAAAATGATCGCCCGCGTTCAAAATGGTATCGTTATTTTTTTTCCGTTTTGCAAATCTGCAGGAAAGTATCTTGGGGCGAGAACGTGCCCGAAAGAAAAAAAAAAGAAAAAAAAAGAAAAAAAATTTAAGATTAATCGAAAAATACCATGTAACAATACCCATTATACCAATAGTAATAATGAAACATACCCCAAATCAGCAAATCTTTCCCTCTCCTAAGGGTCTAATTTCCCCCCTTGATAGTGCAAGATCAATTCAAGAGTTTTTCTTATCTCGAGGTCCAGATGAATTGCGTCTCGCACCCGAAAACATTAGAATGTGTAATTTGTCCAATACCGAAACGTTCCTATGTTAACTGCTCACATTTAATGGCAAACTCAAAATAATTTGACTTAAAGGGTAGCGGCGAGTTTTCCGAAATAACTTTTTTTCAAATTGGCTTGTAGTATAACTTGAACATTTATCGGATTCACTTGAAATTTTTACGGTATCTTCGGAACTAAATTATTTATAAAAGCATACGTAGATATGTTTTTATAAATGTTCTTTCTTGAAAATTCCTCTTGTCATAAACAATTTTTCATAATTTTTTTTTTCGAAAACAAAACTTTTTTACACATGCTTGTCAATTCTGTGGAAAACATTATTGTTAAATTCCTCACCCTTAGTTCGGGGATTTAAAAATCTTCATTCCGATTTATCGTTCGTGGTCAAAATTCGTGACACTTATGCTGCAAGCCCCGGAACTTTTCCCTCAATGTCCACTTAAAATTTAGTCACAACATTCTCGACATGTAGACGTCAAATATTTAAAGAATTGATCTTTTCGCAAACATTGATCAGACGGTATCTGTAATAGTAGTGTCGTCAATATAATTTTTTACCCAATGCACACGATTGAATCAGAATAGGCTCATTACTTAATTCCCAATTAGCAATATTAATTAGTACAATAAATGATCGCCGAATAAAAACACTACAATTATAAATTAAACAATAAAATCAATATATGTTATGTTAATACTAACACGTGTCATAATACTCGTACAATTAAATGGCTCGCGAAAAATTAGTGTGAGCATCATTACAGATCGATCGACAGATGTCCCTTGCGCTGTGTCTCATGTTATATAACTCTAAAAAGGCAATTCCAAGTCCCATCGCGTAGTCACGTAACTGTAACGGAAGTCAGTAGTGAATTCGTCGAGATATCCTCGTCGAAACGTGTTGATTTACGTGTACAATAGGGAACATGCCTGGGGCAAAGAAAACCATCATCGCGTTGTGAACGGTCACGTTTCTTGCCTCCTTAATATACGAATTTGTATAAACGGTAAATTGGATGATTTATAAACGTACCGTAAGAATTGTACGCAGGTTTTTTTCTTTTAGACTGGCGTATATGCAAACATTGACACACATGCAAGTATATGCCGATTTTTCAGTTGGACAACTCTACACGAGCGAAAGTTAATATCTCGTAATACACCGACACTGCTGAATGTACAATACATCGCATATACAACAAAGAAAATATTAACTTTTTTCTATACAATATTAATCCTTTGCACTGAAGAGGTGGCTCTCGCTCACCACTTACCTTCCAAGCGAAAAAGGCATCGAGTGCAAAGAGGTAATCTGTAAAATATGATTTAATCATTAATTCATTAATAAAGGCATAAAAATCTCTCTCTCTCTCTCTCTCTCTCTCTCTCTCTCTCTCTCTCTCTACCTCGCCCTTTCCGTTATCTCGTTACGGTTGTTGGTATCATGTTGTGCTTTTAGACGGAAAGCCTGATCGCGACAGATATTTCGAAGGTGAGATATAGATATATGACAGAGAGAGAGAGAGAGAGAGAGAGAGAGAGAGAGAGAGAGAGAGAGAGAGTCTGAAAGGAGAGATTGTTTCAAGACTGTCGTAACATTAATATTAGGTGACGTTTAGAGAGGCTGTAGCCCCGCAGCAGCTCGCCGGGCAATAGTCCAGCTGTGCCAAAGTCGTTACGCTCAGTCAGAGTAACCTTATTTCTTTTTGTTTCTTTCTCTGTGTTTTACTCGAGTGTTTGTGTACGCGACTGCCTCGCTCGAATCGCTGGTCGAGCCGTAACGCCGAAAAACAACAGCGGGCTTGGGCGGAAGGTATTTCGCACGGCGAGATTCGGAAATTCGTTTTTTCTTTCTTCTCGTTTTTTTTCCTCAACAACCAATTTTTACGATTTGTCGTAACGGCACGTATGGTGAATTTTCGTAGTATTTAGTGTTATAGTGACTGACTACAGTGTGCCTTGTGACAAGCGAGCGATTCAAAGTGTTTGTGCTTAAATGTCCACATGAAAAGCTGTGAATTGTGGGAAGACATTGAAAATAGAATTTATGTTAATTTCAATAACATTTTATAGCACGTGCATTCATGTTCGATAACTATTATTTTCCGAGTTCCAAGGTATACCCTTGCGGGTTTTTACGCATTACCCTTCCCAATCGAACCCTTTACTGTCACTCCCTACCCGCACTGCGCTAATCTAACCTTATTTTATTTGCGTCCACAGCCATCTTGAGCTACATCATACCGCATTTGTCGTGGGTACGGGGAAACTATGGGAAACCTGAAACGGAATAACGGCCCCAAATTCTTCTCATTTCTCTAGTGCGCGGACGTTTTACTCAAGTATCTACACCAAGGTTACGGAAGTATTGGCCGTCCGCCGAGTGGTTGATGCGCCAGCCGGTACACGGTTAAGCGGTCGCCGCTCCGAGTATCGGCGAAGCACAACGCTGCTTGACTACAAGCCCACCAGTGTCGGTCATTTTCGTACAATATAATTCTTTAAAAATTCTGAAAAATCTTGTCAATCTTTTCTCTCCGAGTAACCTGAGAGTTGATGGTGCTTCCACAATGGCTACGTACAAATGTATATCCAAATAACGCCCGGTACATATAAAGACTAGCATAAATTCTACTAGACAATAACTAGCGCTAGTAATTATCATTAACAAATCATGTGTTCTAGGTAGGATAACAAGTATATTTGAGTCAAGCCTTTTTCGTCTTTTCACAAATCCATACTTTTCATTGAATCATAATGGACTTGTTTATCCTATCATCCAGTATTATTCGATGAGGGGCGCGAATCTTTTCGACGTTTGATCGGGGATTTCGCTGGTCCGGGGAGTTGGGATGGAGACGCTTCGCTCTGGACTGCGCTCCTCTTCTTTTTCTTCTTGCTCTTTTTCTCCTCGTGGATCCTTTCTCGGGACAAAATCGCTCGGACGAGAGATCACGGCAGAGCCGAGAGAGTCGCATCGATGGTGAGGAAATGGTCCATAGCAAAGTCAGAGAGGTAGTGGAAGGAGGAGATTCCATCTCGCCGTCTCACTCTCGAGGAGAGGGGAGAGTAAAACGTAAAGAGGAGAGTATTATGACCAAAAGAAACAACAGGACGAGAATGACGTCGAAGACGGCGAGAGAGAGAGAGAGAGAGAGAGAGAGAGAGAGAGAGAGAGAGAGAGAGAGAGAGAGAGAGAGAATGAGAACACGAGGACGGAGGATGATGGGGAGAGAAGAGAGCGTAACGGAGCGAATATAGGGGTATAGAGGGACGAAGAAGATGTGTGCGAAGTATCGAGAAAGGGAGAGAGAGAGAGAGTCGAGCTGCTGTGTGGAAAACGTGAACGGGAGAGAGGAGTTGGTTGAGAATGAAGAAGACGAAGAATAATCGTAAAAAAACCGCAACGACGGTTTGGCGGTCCTCGAGAACAGGGAAGATGGACGCACACGCACGTGTTCATGGTCCAAGATCAGAGAGATAATGAGAGAAAGAAAGGTAGAGAGGGCAAGAGCAGAAATCGGACATCCAGAGTAGGCGGACTAGAAGGGTAAAAAGAGCCACGAGAAATTGGCGATTTCAGGGGTGTGCAACGGATCCAAGGGTCTCGCGAGGATGTTGGGCCATTGACTTCCTTTCGCTCTCCCTACCTTTGAACGTCTCAGCGAGGATAATTCCCTATCCCAATGCTCGTAAGACTCGCAAGGACTCGACTCACTCCGATTTGCCCGAACAATTGCATTTTATACGCCCTCTTTCGATTTTTGAAAACCGACACACAGCTACAAATGTATTAGCATCGCTTTGGCCCCGGTCCCACTAATCCGGCAGGGCTCCGTCACGTCTTCGCAATTATGACTACGTGCGTATGAAAAAGGCCCCAATCCTCCCCGCCCCAGGTCTCCACACAGGGCACAGAAAAAAACCTTTACGGCTTTAGCCACTCGTGTTACACACGGGATGTATCATGTGTTGTTATTGCGGCAAAAAGGCGAGCTTCACTTCTCGCGAACTCGTCGGATATAAAAGCATATACGCATATATATTCGTGCACGTATGTAAATTTCAAGGGTTCGGGTTTGACCCAATCTCGATCCCGGCTAAACACATATATTCGCGATGATCGTCTCGCTTGACGTTTTTCACAGTTCCATTTGTAGGTGCCAGATAACCGTATCGTAGGTTATCAGAATCCAGAAACGACAGACTCGGGAAATGGGATACATCCGAAAAGTCGTAACCGAGAAAAGTTGTATTCCGGAAACGTCACCATTTTTATAATAGTACATTTTTATATTTTCACACTACCAAATTTACGGTGTGAACGTTGGAAAAAAACCTGAGGTAACAATCGAGTGATACTCGTGAGCCACAAAATTGTGGGTGGTAATAAGCTGATAATTGAAAGTAATGTTTTTTCGTTGCGTTGCAACGATGCAAATTTCACCATCGTGCTATTAAGAGATCGAACTCGTAACATCGTCCAATTGAACGAAAAATTCCCTCGGTCAAGTATCCACCAATTTCAATGTATCGGGTTATGTGTTTAAGGGGCTACTTCTACCTAGAAGGCCGAAAAAAATTGCCAAATTCCGATTTTTTCTTCTGGGAAACGGTTGGTGAAACAGAAACGCATTTTTTAACACAAAGGTATGTATATTGAGAGGCTTTAAAAAACATTACCCAAAAATACAGAAAAACAATAATTCATGGCCGCCGGCAGTTGATGTTATTTTTTCGTGACGTTTGGAGGTGGACACTCGAGCTTAAACGATCCATCTGAATTCTAAAAATCAAACGGGTTATTCAAGTTAACAATAAATACGAATCGTAGACGATCGTCGATTTTCAGAATCTTTTTTTTACGAATTGAAACTCGAGCATACAAAATCTATGAAAAATGTCGTCATTTTTACGTAAATAGTAAAAATGAAGATCGATTTAAAAAAAAGTGAGATCGTTAACGACCTTTCAATGTTTTTCATCGTATCTCCTGTAAATTTGGAAACAATCCATCAAATGGTTCTCGAGATATCATGTCCCCACGGAGAAAAAAAAACAATTAAATAAAAAAAATATATTGGTTGATCCAAATAAATGTGCTGCTGTGGAGTGCCACCGATATATGAGATTGTTACAATACTATAAAATATTGGAAAATGTGATTGATTTAAATAACATATTATTTTATTTGAAAAAGCTCTTCTGTTCTCTGAATATCTACATTATCCTTCAAATAAAATTATATTCTATTGAAATCATTCTATACACAATCCGTAGATGTATTGGATGAAATAATTAAGCGGTTGCTACAACATTTTTTATTTCGTACAAAAATATAATCAATAGAATTAGTTATTTCTTTACTACATCGAAACGAATATGCCATGGGACGTAAGTTTTTCAATCTGTTTTAAATCTTAAATAAAAAGTCAGCATTAGAATGATCATTTACGATAATAGTGCAGAGAATATCAGATATCCAATGGAATATCCATGGAGAGGATATCAGATATTCAACTGATAAGAACATATACTACACTTTGATCTTAGCCACAGGCGAAGCAGCGATACTCTTTAGAGTTTCTCCGGCGTTTAAGTAGATTTTAGCGTTTAAGTAGAAACGAGCGCGCGTGCGGCTTCTAGCGGTTACTCCGAGAACTACGGGTTTCCTCACACCTATAATTTTGGTGGCGCTCGGCCATGATTTGGTTGAATTTCTTCAACCAAATGCGCAAGAAACAAATTTTATTTTCTCATAATTTTTCAACCAATTCAGACATTTGCTTAATATTTTTCATTCAACATAAAATATTAATATTTTAACGAATAATATACTTGGAAAGCAATATCGGATATGATGGAAAAAATAAAATAACATCATCACTCAATACAAATTTTATCTGAATCAATCGAGCGAAATTCAATTTTTCTTGTGTACTCGAATCAACAATATTCGTGTTATGGATTGAAACGCTTTTTTTGTTCGTTGCAGAGAATGCATTCACAACTATATAATTTATTCGCGATAATTTTTTAGATAGTTTCAATAATATATTGTTCTCGGCTAACAATATATCTTTTGATTGAAAAAAAAACTTTTAATTTTATCATGTTATTGAAGTCAATAGCGTTTTGTCTGGACTAATAAATCCGATTATTTACACCAACAATTTCACAATTGAATCAACGAAATTTCGTTCAATAACACCAATAACATTGGATCACTGATTTTTTTTCTCAGTGCACCGACTATGAAAACAGTGCTTCGAAAAAACGCTTTGAACGTTTGAAATATGGTGCTGTTACCCATTAATTAAATTTTCAGGGAATATAGCTAAAAGGTGATGCTATCGAATAAAAATATTTTCGGAAGGAGCAATTTTTTGACCCACCTTAGTAAATGTAGCCCCGTAACGATTTTTAACTTATTCGTCGATATAACACCGCACACTCGTTATATTGACAAATAAATCACAGATCGTTGAAAATATTGTCATTGATAATCCCATACATCATAGCCGATCGAATACAATTTTTATTCGTTCGAAATAACAATTGACGACGAAATCTTTGTCGCTGCGTACGGGAGAACCGCGGCCGAAGTTGGGCGATTCCTTATCGCCCAGACCTAGACAAAGACCAGAACAAGGGACCGACTGTTGCTTGGTTGCACGTCATCATCGGACGAGATGACGACGTGCAACAGCGGAGGCATTGGAACGCCAGATCTCGACGACGACCAAAGCATTTTCCTCTAAATGCCCACCTCATGGACATAAATATAAAATAGTTCACCGAACCGTTATTCGGACATTATTGTATCGAACTTTCATACTACGTCTTCTACATATCTCACGCTTCGTGCGAAATAAATATTGTTAAAAATCTTTACTACGACACAATATACACTACTCCAAAAAATTAACAGTCACAGAAAATTGCTTAAATTTTTTTAAGTGTTTTTTGAAGCGCTGTATATATGTGAAAAATGGCCGTATCGAGATGATAAAAAAGCGTTTTAAAGCTTAAAGTTTCTAGTTTCGAGATCTTTTGGCAAACAAATTTTATGAGATACGGTTATCGTGCAATCATAAGAAATAGCCGGAGAAAATTTTCTTCCAACCTTTTTGTTTTTTTTTTCAAGGGTCTACGGGGTAGGGAAATTTTTTCTGTTAAAGCAATGTATAGATTATTTAGCTTGATTATTCAGTGTCAAATTGGTTCTTTGTTGGTCGCTTTACTTCAATTTTCTTGCTGAGATATCCGACTTCGAATGAAAAAAGATTCTTTTGTCTTTGATCATCGATATCTCAGGAACCAACGATCTCACAGGGACTTGAAGGGCAGCTTTGAAAACTTGAATAAATTTCCTACACAACCCTTGCATTTATTTTGGGAATTTTTTTTCACCCATAACATTAATTTGAAAAAAGTACAACAAAATTACTTTTGACAGTTTTTCAGTAAATCTACCACTGCGTTACAAATATTGATGGAAAGACTAATGGTGCCAGGTTTTTTCCCAGCTTAATGTACCCCCAATAACCCTGTACATGTTTTAATTGATCCATCGAACCGTTTTCCCGGACCGATTGATCAAAGTTTGACAAAACAATTAAAGGAACTAGTGTATTGTTTCTGAACACCGAATGAACATCTACTACTTTTTTACAACTTTGCACTAAGTGCATGTTAAATTTAAGAAAAAAAATTCGTAAAATGTCAACAATTTTTTTTTTTCAAATCGATAAACATTCCAGGAAACAATACTGACTCATTTTTTACACGATTCGGCCTTTGCGCACCAGAATTTCACTAACCTTTAATTGCATTAATTAAAAGTTGATACCCCCGAGCGGTATTCACTAATCGATCTGAGGACATTTATGAGATTAATTCTCGATATTTACTGCAAAGGTTATTATGGTTACAAAAACATTTTTTTTTCAAAAATAGGCATGATTAGAAAATTGAAAAACGTTATTATGTTTACAAAATTGAAAAATTTTGTTTCCATGTTTAGAAAATGTTTAGAAAATTGAAAAACGTTATTATGGTTACAAAAACATTTTTTTTTCAAAAATAGGCAAGATTAGAAAATTGAAAAACGTTTACAAGATTGATTTTTTATTAATTTTTGCTTACCAGAAAAAAAATTATTTTTGAAAAAAACTGTTAATTGGGTTTCTTTTCTTCTGTAGTAAATTTATTCAATTTACCAAAGCTGCCCTACAATTCCCTGTGCGATCATTGGTAGCTGAGATATCGATGATCTAAGACAAAAGGATCTTTTTTCATTCGAAGTCGGATATCTCAGCAAAAAAATGACGTGGAGAGACAAAAAAACCAATTTGAAGCTGAATAAACAAGCTAACTGACCATTGATTTAACTGAAAAAAATCTCGAGCACGTGGACCCTTAAAAAAAAAAAAAAAAAATTTGAAAAAACTTTTCTTCCTCTATTTCTTATGATTGCGCGATAACCGTAGCTCACCAAAAATACTTGCCAAAAGATCTCGAAACTAGAAACTTGAAGCTTCAAAATGCTTCTTTTTCATCTCGATACGACCATTTTTCACATAGATACAGCGCTTCAAAAAACACTTTTAGAAAATTGAAGAAGTGTTATGTTCCTTTAATTTTTCGGAATAGTGTATTTGAAATTAATGCACATTCACTGCATGCAAATGAAGATATTTTTGTTCAGGTATATCTCTGATCCGTTCAAATCAACAATGTATTTCGAACAAATACGTATTTGTTGAATTGTCTACATCAATACTCGAAATTAAAAAAGATCATAGAAACAAATCGAATCGTAATAGGCTGTGAGGGAACGAAAAGATTCCTCGACTCAAATACATCCTAGTTAAATCGAATAAACTTTTTAACAGTGTCCCATTGGCGAAATTCTTGCAATCACTCTGAGGGATTGCCCGATAACCCATCAAGTCGAGTTATCAATGTCCCGTCTTCGGCTTGTTGCGAGTGATCGTAATCCTGGAGGAAGCAGCTCCGGGTTTGTCACATACCCAAATACCGTGTTTACGAAGTATCCGCTCAGATCTCTGCGTCACGTAGAGCATATCATATTTAATCCGAATTATTCGATTAGTTCCGCTGATCGCTAGTACTCAGTCAGCAGCCTTGGCCGACTATTGAGGCAACGAAAAAGCCGTACCGATTGGTCGATCAGCTATAATTTATGGCCCTGGTACAGAGAGCGGTTGTTCGGGTGACGCGCTCTGCATGCGCGCCGAGTTACTTGACGGATGCTCTTGAGAATGGCATTGTAATGCTAACGAGAGGGCGACCTACGTCTCATGGGACGACCGCGGAAGGTTGTTTGGGGGATTCCTAATCGAAGGACGCGCACCCCAAAAGCCATTTCAAGCTCTAACCAACCGCGACAACGATCAGCAAGGTTCGATGGGACCATATCGCCGCGTCTGTGCGTATGTGCATATGAGGACGTTGATTTTCCGGTTGGTACGGTAGGCGGCCCTGCGCGTTTCTCGCTTTCACACTCCTTTTCTCCTGTACACCCCACCAACGTTACAACACCTCGAGGGACACATATATCTCGTTGTATCAATAATTGAATCGTAAATTGTTATTCAGTGACGTATCAGATGAGGGAGATCGTTTCGATTCCCGATTATTCCGAGAAGCGTGAAGGGTTTGTTTGGCAATGTCCCACCTTCGTTCCTTCCTCCGTTTCTCTCTCTCTCTTTCCCTCCCTCCTCGCTCTCTCCCCCTTTCTCCTCGGCTTTCTTCGAGGCTTATTGTGCCCAGTGCGAGTATTTATCTCGCGGGCTTTGGAGTGTTGAGGAGGAGAAAGAGCCACCGGTAGCAGCGGAGACCGAGGAGGCCCCCGTGTTGCGCGCTTGGCATATAGTGGCCACGGCCCCGATCACTCCGAAAAAAAGAGCGAGAAAGCGACGGCGAGTGGTCGCGAGGGGAAAAAGACTCGCGGCTCGGTCGCGAGAGGGAAGGAGCGGCCATGGAGAGGGAAAAAAAGGAAGAGGATGACGGAGACGAGCGGTTTACGAGCTGGGGGGAACGGGCTGAGTCCTCTCGAACAGGATAAAAATAGGGACGTTGAGGAGAGAACGGAGAGGGCAAGGAGCTACACGCTCGAGCTCGGAAGCCTCACCACCAGAGAGCGGTAGCGACCGAGTGCAAAAATCATGCAAAGAGAATATTCAAGACGAAGAGAAGGATTATTTGTACGCACACTCTCATTTCTAAATGCCAACGACTTATTTTTCTTTTTCCTTAAATTAATTCGCGGACTTTCTCAACAATTTGAAAGACAAAAATTCCAAAAATTCAATTATTCTTGAATATGTTCGCGGATATAGATTTTTTTTGATAATTATTGCAGCAGTCCAAATGGGAAATATCATTTTCCGGTGTCAAATTTTAGTTTCCTATTTTCGTTTATATGAAAAACTATGCATGGAAAAAAAATCCTCTCAAACTCGGCTTTTTGATATGTAAAAGAAGCTTGTAACATTTGAAGTTGATCGTTGCAGTGATTTTTTTAAATATCGTAGTCGGCCATTTTCAACAATTCATTTTGAGAAAAACGCGTTAAAAGTTCGCCGGTTCACGGAAAAACGCCCACAATTTCCTTGACTTCGAACGCATCGACTCAACATTTTCTGAGAATATTTTTGCAAGATTATACCTATTTTAAGAATCGGTTGAAAACCAAAGACCGATATTTCCAAAAATTTCAACTAGGCCCTTGAGAAGTATTACGAAAATAAAAATAAATCATCAGAAAGTACACTCAAGAATCACGAGTTTCATATTACGATGTATTTGTCCAAAAAAAATGCAATTTTCCATTAATTTCAGCAACGATTTGAAAAAAATACAATTGAGTAATAGAACTAAAGATGAATGCAATTCAAAGGATACTATTGAAATTTATAAATGAAATAAATTTATAAAGAGTACAAATGAAAAAAAATCGTTACAATAATATTTATAAAAACAGTACAAAAAGCATCGATTTGATTCATTAAAGTTTCTGAGAGCATTGGACGACTCCGAGGTTTTTTTCTCATTACTGCAACTGCTTCAACGTGAACAGGCCCATACACGAGGGGGCCATATACATCGAATGGAAAGAGCGAGAGGGACGGATAAGGGCAGAGGGATACAACTTTGTTTCTCTTTCATCCTCTATCCTCCCCTTCAGCTCGAGCGTCATTCGATGAAATTTATATTTTCGTGCAAGACCCGCGCGTACGGTGTTCTCGCACCCTCGTAATTACCCGGCGAGAGTCTCTCTTGAAGATGCAACAGACAGCTAAAGCAAACGAGAAGGAGATAGATAGAGAGGGGAAGAAAGTGTTTCCGAGAGGGGTTGCGGAGAGACGATATAAGTCTCGCGCAATTACGAATATGCTGTTAAATTCGTGTTCGCCTATATAAGATTGCTCTTGGAAGATTTCGCTTTGCCCCGAACAATATGATTCATTATAAAATAAGAAGGAAACGCGCGTGATGTGATTTATCGATGAAAAAAGGGGCGAGGGTACACGAAGCCGATAGAGGAAGCGAGTGAGAGAGAGGGTGCGAGACGCAAGAGCCGACCCTCGAACATTGCACCTTTGGCAACGACCGGGGCAATTTTTTGCCTTTTCTTCTATATATATACACACACACACACACACATATGTATACCTATTCAGCACGTATTACTATACACCGTGGAATTAGGTGCATACGGTATGCAAGGACGTGGGCAAAGAAGGAGAGATTTCTCCCTTTGACAAGCCACGAGAGCCTGGCTCAGCGGGCCGATCGACCGTGACTCGATGTGCATTACGAATCGGTCCACGGCGTGATTTGACGTAATCGCTTAGACCCGCTTGAATATTCAAACGCTACCGAATGCATATACGTGCATATGGAAATATATTACAACTATAACGCGCAACCCATACCTTCCCAAAAAGGTATAAATGTAAACTCGCCATGTGTATGTTTAAAGTATTTATTTCCTAAGTTCCAACGTATACCCTTGCGGGTTTTTACGTATTAGCCTGTCCAATTAAACCCTTTCCCAGCACTCCCTACCCGCACTTCGCTAATCTAACCTAACTTCCCTTGCGATCACAGCCGTCTCAAGTTACTCTATACCGTACTAGCCGAGGGTACGGGGAAACTGTGGAAAATCTCTACCGGTATAGACGGCCCCATAATCGTCTGATTCTCTGGTGCACATACGTTTTACTCGAGCAAAGGTCTCGGAAGTATTTGCCTGCCGCTGACTGCTTGATGCCCCAGCCGATGCACGGCTAAGCGGTCACCGCTCCCAGTATCGGCCATACACAACCCTGCTTAAGGCGTTGCATGACTGACTCACCGAAAAATGAGACATTTTTAGGATTTTCTTTTGAGAATAGTAAAAACTGCAATCAAAATAGGGTTTGGCGGGACTATTCTACATGTGTTGACGTATAAAAAAAAACCCCCGAACAATGTATGATGAATATTATCCCGAATACTTTACGTATAACCCTATTAAAAAAATCCCGAAAAAACGCTGATCGTCGGCTCAGCTGGAGGTATGTAACCCGTTGGAAATATCTTTCCTCGCATACACGCACGGACATACACATGCATGTAAATATTCTCCCATCAAGTATTACCCAAACAAGCGTTCCGTGAAACAAGTCGAGATAGATTCAATCGTGCGAAAGAAAAATAGATAAAAATCCTTCTGCCGGCACGTCATCGCGGCTCGATCTTTCATTCAAATAAATCTGACCCAACTCCCTCCGTCGTTTCAACTTCACGGAGACGACGATGCAACCGTGCAAGGAAAGAGGATGCATTTGGCTCTCCCCCGTCCCTACGTAAAACTCTTCGTGTCAAAGGTACGAGCGTTCGAAAAAAGTTTTGGCGGAGGAGGAATGAAATAAAGAAGATGAGACTGGATGGCAGAATATAGTTTGCGAGAGAAAGAAAGAGAGAGGGAGAAAGAGCACGCTGGAACGCTCGGTTCTCGTAGCCTGCGTGCGAAAGATTTATTGGGCGATCAAATTTGCATTTTAAATATTCAAGTCGACATACGCGTTCGTGCTAATACCGCGTGGCAAATCGAGGTAGGTGAATGGAGGGGAGTGGGTGAAGGTGGCGGATCGTTCTTAAACGTCTCTAGACGAGAACGTGTTTATTTGCGCAAATCTAACTGCGCGTTAATTTCCTTCGTGATAAGGTTTCTCAGGAAAAGAAAAGACTTACAAACCAGACGATTCTTTTATTGCATTTTCTATAGCCTACGGTTTTAACTTTAATTTTCAACGAAGATTGAAAGTTAAAATTCCGTAAATTAACCGATTTAGGAGGATGTTTGTAAAGGGTCAGATTGCCCACTGCGGTACGGCAAACCGCCCCGCTGCGATTTACGCCTTTTTTTATTTGCGTTGAAACGGCGTAGGTCGTATCTCGAAATCTATTCGTCCGATTCACTTGAAATTTGGACAGAACATAGTTTGCTATACTTTTTATCGTATGAGATTTTTTAAATATGTTCATCAATTTGTCGAAGAAAAATTATTCATGTCTTTTTCGATCGAAAATCGAAAGTTTTTATTTCTTCAGCTTGCTATTTTCAACATTTACCAAATTTCGAAGAAGTATTCGGTTACACGAAAATTCTGTTACTATACTAAAATTACGTTGGCTCAATGTTTCATTTTTCATGGCCCAAGTTGCTAGAACGACTTACACCGATTAGCCATGCTGTAACGGCCGCACTTTGTTAAAATAATAATAACCTCATTGTTGATCAATATTTTTCAATGAAAAAAAAGCCCCAAATTTGGCAAGACTCCAGCGACAATAGGATATTTCGAAAATTATCGCGATGCGCCAAAAATGTATTTAGGCAGTATTATCAAAAAGACGATCTGTTCAAAATTTCAACTGAAGCGGAGGAAACAGCCATTCGGAAGTACAGCCATATATTTTTTCCACATTTACTAAAAAATAATGATCATCTGTTACGAAAGTGGTGATAAATTATTTTGATGGCTTCGAGAGTTTTGAATTTTTTTGCGGCTCTTAGTGTTATCACAAAAGTACAGGGTGTCCCAAATGTCACGCAACAATATGCATAAGCCCCGAAAGTTAAATGTGTCGTGACATTTGGGACACCCTGTACGTCGTTTCCGGATGGAAGCCGTGTTGATGGTCAGCGTTATACTGACGTTTCACAAACGTTACAGTCTGCATCATGAGGGCTGAGAGTTTGGCCGACACTGAACCTCTCGTGTCTCAAATATTCCCTATATAGTTGCAGTCATTGCTCCAGATCACTGCACCAGCCAATCGGATGTTTTTCATCGATCAGCTGGTTAATTAAAAAACACTTTCGTCATTTGGAGCCATGGCAAAGGAACCCTCGATCATTGCTTAAACTTCCTCAACTCTGGATGTACTGGTTAAACGGAAAAACGATGGCACTTTGGGCCATAAAGTTTACCGAAAGCCAACGCATACGGATAGATATCTGCACGCAACGTCCTATCACTACCTCTCTCAACATCAGTCGGGCATAAGCTCCTTGGTCTACAGAGCTCTAGCGATCTGCGAATCAGACTCTCTGGAGGGTGGACTAGAACACCTACGAAAAACTTTAGGAGATAATGGCTACAAGCTAAGCGACATCGAAAAAACGATCAAACAAAAAAAAATACCTGATGAGAAAACCGTGACAGCGCCCGAAGGGGAGGAGAATCAAGGACAAATAACAGCAACAACTTCCCTTCCATATCTTCAGAGCATAGGCACCGAGTGCATAGGCAAGGTCCTTGAAAAACATAACGCGCGAGTCATCTTCAAACCTCAGAAGAAGTTAGCACGAGTGCGAAAGACCAAAGACCACCATTAAGCCCACCAGGAGTGTATAAGATACCATGCCCATGCGGTAAAGTGTACATAGGAGAAATCAGAAGAAAGATCAGTACACGGGTCAAAGTACACCAAAGGTGTATCCAATGTGGCCACATTGCACAATCAATTCTGGCCGAACATTGGATGGAAACTGGCCATGTCATTCAGTTCGACAAAGCCCAAAGTCTGGCCCGATCGAACAGCTATTTTTTCTCGAAACACCGAGACACCGGACAATCTGAAAAGTGACGGAGGGTATCACGTCAATCCTATGTGGCACACCGCCTTCTCGGTTCTTCAATTGACCAGCTGATCGATTAGAAACATCCGATTGGCTGGTGCAGTGATCTGGAACGACGACTGCAACTATATATGGAATACCTGGGACACGAGAGCTTCAGTATCGGAGCTCTTAGGCCTGATAATGCAGACTGTAACGTTTGCGAAACGGCGGCATAACGCTGATCGTCAACACGGCCTCCATCCGGAAGCCACATACTTTTATTTTGATGGCTGTATATAGTATCATATGCACTAGGGACAGCATGTATCAATGCCCGGCACTCCGTCGATGATTCATAAAAAACTCAACCTTAATCTCGATTCATTACTTTTGTGTTACACGAATAAAAACTTAAGTGTTCTCCATCACGATTGTTGGCTCTCATTCGTTCTTTCATAAAAATGAGCGCATGTATATACGTCTAGTGCCATAGAGGTGGTTCTTGTACGAGTTCCGGCGGCTTGTAAGCCACAGAAGCATCGAAATAATCTCCTCGCGTTCCCCGTGCGTTTTTCTCTATCTCGCGACGCCGCAGGCGCATCTCTCGCGAAAAAGAAAGAGAAGGGTGAAACATATGCAGGTGTTGTGTGTGTTTGCGAGTGCCAGTACCGATCGTCGATCTCTTGCGATTGGCCCTCCTTTCTATGTACATATATGTATGAAGAAAAGAAAGCATACATTGAAGGCGTTACGTCTTTGTAACGTTGACTTTCGGAACATCTAGCTGTTACAAGCACGGTCTTTGAAATCTTTACAAACGAATCGTTGATTTTGAGGACAAGACGGTCCTTGAAAGCACCTACATATATATGAAATAAAATTAAAAAATGGATACATTTATCTCTCTTTTCCTCACTGACAAGTTGTGCTTTTTGGCTCTCTCTCTCTCTCTCTCGCTCTCTCCCTCTGCGTCTCTGTCTCTCTCCTCTCTAGTTATCTCTTCGTCGTCATGACCGTTCCAAAGGCGCGTTCTCTGGAGTGCAATTTTCTCGAGCGCAAACTCACTGCCTGGCAATTATGGTTTCTTATCCGGAGCTCCACCCTCCCCCTTCCCCCTCCGTCAAAGTTCTTGTCTTCTCTTCTCTTTTTGTTTCTCTGCCCTCAACTCCCCGCCCCTCTCCGTCTAGTCCTCTTACTTTCCTTCTCTTCGAGTCTTCTTACTCTGAGGACCGCGTGGCGTGTTCTAGTCTCTTTTTCCATTGCCCGACGCCGCAGAGCCTCTTAAGAGGAGTAACGGGAAGAGGATAATGTCATCGCTGTCTCTTCGAGTCCTTGGAAAAATCGGGCAGAATCGATGCCGCTTTCACGGTCCAGCTTCTGGGGTTCCGCCTAGTGTTTTTTCGGTGCCTCTTTCCAGTTTCCGGCAGTCCGGAGAAAAGGCCTTCGGGGTTCGATACTGAAATATTACAAAATTCTCGGGTATTCGCCGAGTGCGCGGCTTTGCAAGCGCGGCTGAAAAGTATCCAGGTGGAAATATCTCTGAAATTGTTCTACCGTCGTTTTTCTCGCTCCGAGAACTCGGTACTTACAAAAGTACCATTGCTGAAGGTATAACGAACTCACTCGCAATTGCTCTCTTCCTCCGCTTTTATTCTTCGACTCGAAGGAAAAAAAACTATTCGTACTCTCTTTCGCTCTGTCTCTCTCTCCCTTTTGCTGCCTCTCTCGCGTGGTCTCCTGCGAAGTCCATACTCCCGGCACACACGCTCACGCCAAAAGAAAAAAGCCGGAAAAAAAAACTAAAATTATATCCACGGCGACCATCCGACGCATCCTCCACCGATACCCATATAATTATGCAATGGTTCGCGCACATGTACTTGCAAATCTATAATAGTAATCTGGCCGATGAAGATAAAAAAGAGAAAAATAGAGAGAGGAAGAGAGAAAGATTCGAGAGAAGAGAAAATCATTAGAATATCTCACTCAAACTGAAAGCTTTTTTTAAATTAGAGATTTTTTTCATAATGTAGGTAACGGGGTTCGTTAGACGTCAGCTTTTTCGAAACGGATAATTCTCCAACTAGATATTTTGAAGTTAGGTATTTATTTTCTTTCAAATAGGAGCGAAATTCGCCAGCATTGTATATTGAACGCTGTTCTTGTAGCAGAAGGGCAACCTTTGCAGAAAATTCATTTTCTCAAAATTCGGATATCGAAAATTGTTTTCGTCAATATATCTTTTTCGAAAATTCCATTCCTCAAAACAGCCTTTCCGAAAAGGTCTCGTTTCAAATTGACATTCCGCAAAATTCTTTGAAATTCCAAAGTTAATTGATTTTGCAAAGACTCGTACGTTTGAGCCGCTTGCTATGAGTCCGTTCAAAAAGTTCACATTTCGGGTGCAACGACCCCGAGCAGCGCAACATTAGGTCCGAGCGAGTACAAGTTTATGCGCGAGGGATAGGATCGTTTTTAGCACCGAGAGAGGCTCTGGTATAGCTACGTAGCTCGGGAACTTGCTCGATTGGCTGGAAAAGGGCTGCAAGTTCCTTTTCCTTCCTGTATTCCTCCGAGCCTCGCGCTGCTGCTCGCCGTAAACCGACGAGCACTCTTTTTCTTTCTCTCGTGACGCTTTAAGTACCGTTCACACGGGGCTAAGCGAGCATCTCTTTCGAAGCAAAACATACACGCTTGCTCGCTTCCCGCCGGATCACCGAGTTTGTTTACGGAAGCGATGAATCTCAATCCTGAACAAACTGGTATATCTTGTACTTACGTACGTATATAAGTATGTTGGGTATTACATATGCCGGGCTCTATACTCGAGTACGCGTAGAGTTTGCCGTAAGAGAATCGGAGCAGCGATTGCGAACACTTCGTTCGTCCAACATGTTAACCCCGTGAATAGCAATCTCGAACATTCGTGAAAATCAGAAATCTCTTAAACTTATATGATATTCCTTATTTGTGTGGTTTTTGTGATCGAGCTATTCTTAGAAAGTAAACAAAAAAAAGAGTATTTTTAAAAAATTAACCATTTTTACCGGCAATATCGACGCGGCTTATTTTTTTTTTTCTAAAGATTCAAGTCCCTTATCATTCAGTTCTGGCTGAAAAGCCGATTCGTCGAGGTTAGAGCATTTTTAAGCTAGAACCCACCGCTGTAAATCTGAGATTCGTTCGTAACATTACCAAATAAACTTTTGGTCGATCGTCGTACCAATATGCATGTTTCGCGAGAGTAGTAAAATAAGAAAATACCGTACTGCTAAGAAGAAGAAAGAACAGATCAGGGTGTGATCGTGATGTGACTTCGACCCAAAAGAGAACGGGGTGTAGGTATAGGAAGAGGATAACCGGACTTCGAACCCAGAGCGCACAAGTAAACAACAGGTACGTTGCACCCCCATCAATCTCAAGTACATCGGCACCGTGTTGATGGAAAAGGAAAGACGAAAATAGAAGAGGAGAGATTAAACCTCCTAGAGCAGCGAACTTCACTTCGGCTTAAAAGACACGAATGTACAGATAGACGCCACAGTTTTGCAGTATTAGTAGGATATATCACAATACAGTGCAGAAAAGTAATATTAATAAGTTATATAACATTGAAAATATAGTTCTAAAACTTGATCCCCCTGAGATGTTCAGTGTCCCGATTCTTTTTGTACAACCCGTAAAGTTAGGATGGGATGGAATGAAGAAACAATTAAGTATTCTTGCATTTTATTTTTCTCGAGACACGGTTTCTCAACTTGGTGTTTTAGGGAACAGTCGGCTTTTCAAAGTTTTACAGGCTTTCAAAAAAATCTTTAAAAATCCAGGGTTACTTCGCCAGGTGTCTACTACGTAGCCCAGAAGTTGCCAAAGTCAAAAGTTAAAAACCGCTGGTAATAAAAATTCAACCATTGTATATTCAAAAACACGGGAAAACGGGTCACGTTGAAAACTCGACTGTTCCTTCAAGAGAGGAGATCTCTTAGGCAGCCGCAAATAAGCGAATATTCAAGATTTTCTGTGTCGAAAATATGTATTCTATAGGACATCTTTTAATTTTCGATTTTTTTGTGCCCAATGAACAGACGCAGGATTAAAAATAACGTTAAAGAATTTCACATTAGATATGATAAAAATGGTACGGTAAAAAGAAAATAGACGAAAGGTAAATAAATATAGGAGCAATGAACTCATAAAGAAGGAAATAAGTATAGAAATAGATGCATTCATCATATGGCTGTAAGAAATAGACGAGTTAGTGCATTCAATGCGTAGAAGCCGAGAGAAAGAGAGAGAGAGAGAGAGAGAGAGAGAGAGAGAGAGAGAGAGAGAGAGAGAGAGAGAGAGAGAGAGGGAGAGAGAGAGACAGAAGAAAATAAAATTCTACTTTTGCATGGACGGTTAATTTCATTCGATATGCAGCGACGAAGACAAAGAGAATGTATATAATCAAATATATGTAAGATGTATGTAAGTGTGTAATCAAATATATGTAAGATGTATGTAAGTATGTAATCAAATATATGTAAGATGTATGTATGTATGTAATGAAAAATATATTTCGAGGCCTGTATCGCGGCATCTGAGTGGCTGTATGTTTGCATATTCTGACAGATTAGATTAAATTAGGTTTATTAGTGCAATTAGGACAGAAACGTCCTCCGGCAAGCAATCCTTATTCATCTTACAATACACAGAAAATATAAAGGGTGTCTCAAAATGACCGGACATTTTAAATTGCGCGCCATTTTTTTATGGTGAACATAGAGTACTAATCTTTAACAACGGGCATCAGGAAGTATTGAAGTTTAGTTATGGAGAATTACACGATCGAGCAACGCACAGAAATTGTGAAAATTTGCAGACTAAGTTTTGACTGTCATTTAATTACGCGCCGCGGCAATGGGAATTGGCCACTAAGGTCGTGCGTTTTGACGCCATTGAACTTGTTTCTTTGGGGTTTTCTGAAAGGAAAAGTGTATGCCAATGATCCGTATACCATTCCGGAGTTCAAGGAAGCAATTGGACACACCAGTAATGAAATTAGTCCGCAATTATGCAAAAATATTATTTACATTTTTTTCAAAGAGCGTTTTTTCAAAGAACTAACGTTTGCAAACAGTTACGAGGCGGCCATTTATCGGATATTGTATTTCACACGTAACCTCCATGTTTGTACCTTATATTAGAATAAAAAATTAATACTTTTCAAATAAATAATACGTTTTATTAATGAATTAAAATGTCGGGTCATTTTGAGACACCCTGTACAAAGAATAAAATAAACGACTCAAAACAAAAACAAAAGAAAAGTGATTCTATGTAAGCAACGCTATAGTGAGGATAGCCGAATATAATATTTATTGAGATACTATAGTATAAAGTCTCGTAGCGTCGCATACGCTAGTATGTTCTCTTTGTAAAGTACGTATGAGTAGATATTAGACGATGTTCCGAGTTTGGAAGTCTCTCGAGAAGTGATTGTCGCCTCGACGGTCGAAACGTCGATCTCTTGGTGAGCCATAGAGCTCACCATACCAGCCCCTTTGTGCTGCTCGCGTTAGCAGTCATCGTCTTTGTATAAACACATCGGGTGACCGCCACCCGACCTGAGACGTTGATTAGCACGTCTCCATCGTCAACGAGAGCGCCGAAAGAAACCGTCGCTCTTATCTATATAAATCAAACTGAAATGAAGAGAAACACACATTCGGAGTGCAAAAGAAACATCATCCTCTGATCTCCATCCAGTACAAAGCATCATACAAGGAAAATAAACAGACTTGATACATAAACAAAGAAAAAATTACTCAGAGAGAGAGAGAGAGAGAGAGAGAGAGAGAGAGAGTGAGAGAGAATGCAACGAACGCATCTCTTGGCAATCACGATGCACAACCGCGACACGCCAAGTGCATCACGAGTTAACGGCCCTCACCGGGACACGCCCTACTACAAGAGGTGAGCTCTGAATTTCTTCTTCCTCATCATCCTCACCTTCTCCGTTCTACTACTGTGTACGCTTACACGCCAGCGGGGGGCAAGAAGAGGAGGGCGTAGGGATGACAGAAGATCACTATACTTTAAATTTTATTTTCCTTTCGGAATCTTATTCGAAAAATTTGTATCCGCTCCGTGGAGACGTTCAGCAAAACACCCGTTAGAATAAAGAGCTACCAGTTTACCTGCTATATACCGTTCACCTTCAAATGTGCATATTTAATCCTGATACTATTTTTTTTTTCGTCTCGGACAAACCTGCGGCAAGTTTTTTGGAAATCGATTTGGAAATCGTTTGAATTTTCTAATTTTGATAACTGATTTCGTGACACATCAAGCGTTTTGACGATAAAGAATTTTTCGTTTTCCTTTTGGTTGTATAAGGTCATCATCATTTGGAATGAAAATCACATTTTTAGAATTGTTGAATGGAGGGATCCGATCGCGAGAACAACCTTCGCAGCGCCGCGGTGAACGGTCGACGAACCTACTCCGGTGCACTGCGTGAGCGTTGTAAACAACAAGTTCGTTGCCCCCTCTCGCCCTTCTCCCTACTCACTCTCTCTCTCTCTCTCTCTCTCTCTCTCTCTCTCTCTCTCTCTCTCTCTCTCTCTCTCTCTCTCTCTCTCTCTCTCTCTCTCTCTCTCTCTCTCTCTCTCTCTCTCTCTCTCTCTCTCTCTCTCTCTCTCTCTCTCTCTCTCTCTCGCTCGCTCTCTCTCTCTCTCTCTCGCCCCCTACGCCGGTCTTCTTCGCCTCTCCGCCCTACGATGATTGCAAGACGCGCAGTTTCTTTTTTTTTTCTTCGATCTTCTTTTTTTTCAGGATTTTTTTTGCGACGCACACGATGTATCAAATGCACTCGAGCATATACAACCGTGTTGAACGACACAGTTTACAAACATCTTTTATTTTCTCGAACACCCATCCGGTTATCGCTTTCTAAACCAAGCGCACCCGGTCTGCACGCATCCTCCACCTTTGACAAACCCTCCGAGAGGCGAAATATTGGTTACATTTGCTAAACTTGGGTGGTATTCACGAGGACAAGTAGAAGATATGAACGAGTCACATAAAATAGCGTTTATCGTATCGGCAAACGTAACGAAGATTTTGAAATCTCAAAAATATTTCCTAGATATTTGAATCAACACCAGTGGTAAGTGGCACAATATGTAGACAATGCACATATTTCCGGTTGAAAATGTTTTTTTATTTATTTATATTTAACTTTATCAGTTAATAATGCGCATATTGATAGAATTATAGTAGTTAATATTAACATTTGTTTGTTATTATTCAACTTTACTGTAACAAAATTCTTGAGAGTGAATACGTGAAAGTTCATGGCGTTCATAGCGTTGCCATACTTCGATAAGTTCGAGTGTTCATAGCGTTGCCATACAGTTTAGTGAGTAGGGAAGAGTCGAATGAGAAAATAATGAGAATTACAGTACGTTACAATTACACGACGATTGTGTGAACTGAAAGATAGCGAAACTTCCCGGAATGTTTATTTCCCGAAGAAATTAACCAACCAACGAATTTGCAATATTCTGTACCATGCTTTGCCTAGTCATATGTGAAAGCAACGTCCCGAAGGAAGGGTGTGAGACTACTGAATATCAACGAGTGACACCTAGCACAAAAAGAGGAATTTTCGTGATTTTTTCTGGGGAAACGTGTACTGGTGTACTGGTTTACAAATATTTTTTTCACATTAAATAATTTGAGTACCTTTCACAATGAGTTGAGTACCTTTCACAATGTTTGTCCTAAAAAATATTGATAAATGTGGCAGATACAATGGTTTCTCAGAGCGCTGTTTGAAAAAGGTCCGACCCGTAACGTTGTTGCAGTGAAAAGCGCTCTATTTTCGTTGATAACAAAAAACTATGACGTTACTACTATCGCCGGTTCCCGGAACCTATCTATAAACTCCCATAACGCCCTCAATTTTGAACGCATCGACAAGGAATTTTCAGAGCATAATTTTGAACCGTTATATTTTGCGAATCTGTACAAAACCAAAAATCGATATTTGCGAAAATGGAATCAAAACAATCTCCCGTTAAAAAAAAGGCAGAAAATACCGTTCTCATATGCGCTCTGCCAAATAGAAGACTGGATTGAATAAAGTGTCATCCTTTCGATAAATTCAAAATGTGCTCGTAAAGTTTCGTAGGGTGAATTTCTCTCGAGCGGCAATATTCACGACGCGCGCTCTCGATGGACAATATTTTGGTATCTCTGACCAAACACACAGAGTCTCCCGCGCGTATTTTAGTATACAGAGCCCCCGTGATCTATCCATGACTACACACACGGAGAAGAACGACTCGGCTGTTACGTGGCCTACACGCTGAAATACCACACGGACCCGTTTTATCATTCCTACATCGTGTGTAGAGGCTCTCTTCGTACGCTACAAAGTTTTGTCCGATGGAAAAAATTTGACAAATCGCTGAAGACAGCTCAACCCTGATAGCGGAAGGAAATATTTTTTGTGTAATTCCCCGCCGCGGAAAATATATTTTGGATACGACGAATATTTTTTTCGAGGAGAAAGTTCGAGCGAGTGAATATTTTTACCTCGTTGATTTTGTCAATAGTTTTGCCTGTAGAGCTATGCTCGCTCGACTCGACTGCGGGAAATCAACATCGCCCCCCCCCCCCCCCCCGCCTTCTTCGGCGCGCCCAGCCTCGCGCAGCGCGGTCGCCGTCGGTCGGGGAGGGGGGAGAAGGGTGAGAGAGAAATCTCACCGCGCGACTTTCTCACTCGGGCGTGCGCTACGGCGCGGTGCAGGGGCTCGGGCGGGAGCGAGCGAGAAAGAAAGAGGTTTCATCGCTCTCTTCCTCTCTTTCTCTCTTGTACGAGTAGGCGTGTAGCACGGAGCTAGAAGAGCGACAAGCGTGGCAGCCATGCGCGCTCGCGGCCGCAAGTCCCTTACCGACTTGGAAATTTTAAGTTGGCTGAGTCGCCCACAGAGGCGCTCTGCGCTGTTATCGGGAGTCTCAACTCGAGGTAAGAGAGAAGACGCTAAAAACTTTAGCCTCTGCGGCTCGTTTGCAGGGGCTACCATACGGAGCTACTCGCGTCGTTGCCCCGATCCTCTTAGGCCGCTGCCGATATAACCATATCGAGTTCCGCGCGCGCCCGCGCTCTCTACGAGCACAAGCGAAGACGGTCGATAATTATCCCGCTTAGAGGCCCGCGCCATTTTTGTTAGATCCGAAAAACACCTTATCACGGGCAATACGCGGGCCGAACGTTTGTATACACGCGTGCGGTGAAAACAACGAGGGCATGCATACCCGACGAGCTCTCGATACCGTGTACTGGTATCGAAAACCATGAAGTTTGTCGCATTTCTCGGATCCTACGACCTTACTTTACCTGCGTTCATCTTGTAATTTCCGGCAAATCTAAGGGATCGGAAGAAACCGCAACGCAACGTTTCTGACTCAAGTCCCTCTGATTTGTTCGCTTCGAGAAATCGATTTTTCCTCACGGTTATAAAATTTTCCTTCGAGAAGTCAATTTTTCCTTCCTCGTAAAATGAGAAACCCAATAGCACGCGGACTTGTTCTTTTTCGGTTGCACGAATGATTTTAAGTTTTTTTTCCCCGATACATGTTTTTTTAATCCACTAATTCGTACTTGGAAAACTGAAGAGACACAATTCACATAAATTGCGCGATTACGTTGGAATGCAACTAACAATTTTTTTTCTTTATTTCCAAATTTCCTATCGTACATTTAGACTGCGAAAATCACGGAAACATTTTTTAGGATACTTGATCTAGCGATCTACAACCTAAATTTTCAAAAGATGATTTTGGATAATAATGATAAGAAGTGAAAAAGAATTGTCATTGCATTTCAACGAAGCAAGTTTTAAGACAGTATTGCGCGTAACCGCGGGGAGAACATCAGACCGATACGAAGTAAACGACGCAAATGAAAAATAAAATACTCTCATATCGACAATATAAGAAAAGTATTTTTTTCCGGAAGCAAAACATTAATATGTCTTCCTTTTTCGGATAAGTAATGTTTCATAGTTCATAGAAAATCGTATTTTTCTGGTTTTTTTTTTACTTGCAACGTCGACGAGTAGACCGTATCTACCAATACTCCGAAGTACACTACGAGGAATAGAAAGTAGCCTACTGGATAATACATTTTATCGTAAAGGCATCATTAATGTGCCTTTTTTGCGGAATAATAATAATTCTCATAGTATACAATAACCAAAAGTTGACCGAAAAATAGAAAGAAAATAACGAAATTAAAGTAGTTTTTCGAGTCTTTGTAAATTTTTATTAAAGATTCAGCTTGTCACGTGACGAGGGGGACACGAAGCGATACATTCTTTCGTTCTCTCGAAGTTCTCGGTCGCATCGAGATCGCCGTGTATAACGCACCATAATAATAATAATGATAATTACAGCTGCGTGCATGTCGCGGGGATTCGTGGGTAAAGTGCCAATTTCCTGCGGAAGGAAAACAGGGGAAGCGATTATTGCACGTACACCGCGCAATTGAACGTTTACGTGTACAATAATTGAGGGGGGGAATTTCCCATCGTTCCACGCAGACGAAGGCTGTGAAAATTGTCGAATGTTGTTTCGAGAAGCTGGGCGTCCCGAGGCCTCGCGTCAAATCGAGGTCATCTTCGTCACGTTGGAAACAACTAACAAGAATCACGCGAAGACTGAGGATAATTAGGATACTAATCATTTAAAAAAAATAGAAGTATAATGAGATAATGTATCGGGAGGGAACGAGGATGATTTTTTGAAAGAAGATAATCATCAAAATACAAAGAAACAATATAGGAGTGACGAGTGCGCGAGGGAGATAGGGAACAATCGTATTTTGTCCAATCGAGAGAAATGCGGATACGCGGCACGCGCCAGAAAGTTTTCAAAGGCACTATTTTTATCAAGTTCTTATTATTGCGTTTTCGTGCCCACTAACGCTGCCGCTTTTTAAATTATTTTCAGCCATTAACGTCAAAGTACAAATGATGATAATTTGAGTTGATAGTTTATTAATTTATTAAAAATAAATGAACCATTGAATCATTTTAAGTTAATAATTGACTATGGACGCAAAATCATATTACAGATAACATTGACTATAAAATGATAATGCTCGAATTATTAGTTCTTGTAGCATTGCTATTAAAATTGTGATGATTTTTCAGCGTTGTTGTCCGAAAAAGGTTTCCCAAGACGAGCAAAAATGTGACTTTCAAATTTCGAGACGTAGTTGATTATTTTCCTAAACGTACTCCCTTTTTTAGCATTAGCATCAACTCAGGAATAATTCATCTCGAGTGAACGGAATCGAGGAGGAATAATTACTTATCCTTAAGGAGGTTGGAGCGTTAGCCACAATCCAAAGTTGAATTTAATAAAAAATACGTGTTATTGTTTAGACTATACTGAGATAGTTCAGAGTGAGTCCGAAGTGAGATGGTATCAGAGATAAAAAATAGCTTAATGTATGTAATTTAACGTGCGGTTAGATGGGCAAGACTTTCACACTAAAGGTTATGTATTTTTTTTTGTTATTTAGCACCAAGATAAACCATTTCTAACAACGGATTAACGCAAACTGAACCTATGTAAATATTTTGAGAAAAAAATCCTCATCTTGCCCATCGTAAACCATGGGCCGATAATCTCGTGTCGTAAATATGAATAGGCATAATTATAAATTACTCAAAGTTTCATTGTGAATTGTATAAAACATTCGTTGTCGTAGTTTTTTTCATAATAATCATCGATAATGTTATACTTTTTCAAGTTGGTAGTAACACACAAGTTTTTCTACTTTACGTAATAAAAATATAAAAATGCATAACTTTGCCCTTTAATTATGTATTTTAAAAAATTAGCATATACAGAATAAATCTGTACCTCGTGTGCATTTTTTCGAGGTTCATTGAAAAAAAAAATTGAATAAACCGTCATTTGACTCAACTGAATCGCTCCAACCTCCTTAAGTCACCGATGATTAACCAAAAAAAGGCTCACTCTTGATTCGTTTTGATTGTCCTTTTTGTTGTTGTTATTGTCTGGCAAAGTTTGATGAAATTGAGGAGAGAAGAAAAGTGTCGGTATCGATTTATTTTTGGTCGATTCGCTAAATAGGCCGGAATTGATAGCTACTGGAAAAATAAAATACATGGAAAATGCGTAGGGAACGTGAGAAGCAGAGTCGCACGCAATTCATGCACGCGCACACCAACGTTCATGTTTCAATGTCGATGGGTAAGTAAGTAGTGTATGCGGCGTTACGTTCTAAAAATAATGGGTTAGCCGAGACGTCGGTGCGCCTTAGCAACAGAAGAAGGTTGCAGCTTATAGAAACCGTCCGATGCGATGCGTCGAGAGACTCCGCTTGGATTGTTGGCGAACATCGCGACTCGTTCACTTTTTCCCCCCTTCTTTCTCACTCGACGCTTTCCCCCTCTCTTCATTTCTCCTTCCATTCTCCCCGTCAAACAAAGCTTTGCTGCCTATGACGAAGAAAACGCAGAACCGAGAAATGTTCGACCTTATCCGACATTCCCTCGCGGCTTCTCTCGAGACTGGTATCCTCTTGAAGAAGCTAAACAAATAA
The DNA here is from genome assembly GCA_963210295.1 of Ophion ellenae. NCBI lineage: Eukaryota > Metazoa > Arthropoda > Insecta > Hymenoptera > Ichneumonidae > Ophion > Ophion ellenae. The sequence continues at coordinate 62,907,999 of OY723387.1, forward strand.
ACACGTGTGGGCATTTTCGGATATCGAAGGAAATGTCTCTCGTTATCGCCTCGTAAAGCATGCCAACGCCCCCCGTGTGTAACACGAGAAATATAACTTTCAGCACCGTCGATCGGTTTGCTCCTCTTTTCCTCCACCTTCCTCTTGAGCCGCGCACTCGAGGGATGTGGACTTTCGCAGCGCTTTCTCCCGCCACGAACGAAACCCCGTTGCCTTGGCCACACTGGAAAGACGAACGGGTAGCCGAATTTATTAATTTTCTTTGTCATATTTTTTCTCCTTTTTCGGCCTGCCCAGAGAAAGTCCTGGTGTGCACCTCTCTTGATTCGCGTACATCCTTCACATAGAAAGGGAGAGCAAGTATTTATAGATCCGGGGATCCCATTGATCGCGGCTTCGCACGAGAAATTTTAAAAATCCGACCCTGCTCGTCAGTAGACAAAAACCTTGAGGCAAGAAAAAAAAAGGATCTTCGCTTGCCAGAACTCGAAGTGCCCTCCTCCGTAATGTCATTATTCCCAATTGAGATTCATTCAATTTCGCGAACAACTTGATTAATAAACGAGTTAGCTCTTCTTAGGCATTAAACCTAAGTAGGTTTAATGCCTCGGTTGATTCAACTTTGCGAGCCTTCGTGACGTGTCGGCGCGTCCATACACGTGGGCAGATGAATCTTTACTGAGGCCCGAAAAATTCCGCGCAGCGCTTCCTTCCGTGAGTTGCGAGACGAATTCATGCAGCGCACGTCGCGCACCACAGGCTCCCCCCCCGTATGGTACCACCCCGGAGCAACGCTAATTACAGGCGGTGTGAATGAGCCGCAGTTGTCACAGCTTTCGAAGGTGGAACGCGATTCTTTTTTTCCATTCTCTTCGCACGGAGTATGACGATTGGATGCAGGGTTCCCTCTAAAAACGTAACGATGACCTTTGTACGGCTCTGACGTCTCTGACTTTTCTGCCGGGAAGGCGAGATACGTAATCACGGTGTTCCCTCCCTCGAGATTCTATACATATATATATATTTAATAATCATTTGCGATCGGAGTACGGTTGTGATATTTCATCATACGGTTAAATATGGCGTACCATTTTATGCGGATACGGACCAATAAGAATTCATCAACGTCGAGGAAAAGTACGGAAAAAACAGAAGGTTCGGTAAACGTGCCAACCGGGCTTGGGCTGTTTTCTGAAAATCATCGGGCTGGGGGAATCCAGGGGAATCTCGGGGAAGGGGGCAAAAAAGCTCGAAAGACAATTTTCAATTATTTTTCGTCAAATTCGCTTTAATAGAATTGTGTTTCTTCGTTCCGTGATAGACATTTCATCTAATTCTTTACGGTTAGTTTGTTATCTTATTTTTTACTTTTGTTTATTAGACTCTCTTACATACTACGATTTTTAATTAATATAATTATACGAGTGCACACACACATACGCGGGTGCACGCAACGCACTTGTACGTGTACGAGCTGACAATTGTGGAGACGACACGCGCCAACCGAACGGAAGCGGGCCATGATTCACGGCTTTGCTCACTATCATTCCGTCTCTCCTCTTGTTTCTTTCACTCCGACGTCCATATACTCTCTTGCACCCACGCTATTATTCGCATCTCTTTCTCTCGCCGGCATCGCACGCACGCACGCACACTCACACACACACACACACACACACACAGAAGCACACGAGCACAGACACGATATATTTTCATCCCTGCCAACCATCTTTCCTCTCCCGTACATTATTACTGTCGCAGCATTAATCTAATGATATATTAAAAATAAAAACGTACGAGCTAATTTATGCTTACTGAGATCATACTAATACATCACAGGGTTACATAGACATTACTTTCATTTTTTCCCTCCTTTGTGGCCATTTTTCTTTGTCTCTAGTTGTCGATGGGCTCGCTTAAAAAAAAACTTTAGATCGGAAACCCCAAATATTTTTGTTGTTGTTGTTTTCGTTTTCCATTGATTTTTGTTCTTGGGTAATCGAAAAGAAGTTTTTGGATTTTTGCCCTGTTACTCTATTTTCGAATCGTCTTACGATTTTTTTTTTTGGTTTCCGTAATTTGCCGCGACCCTTTCTCACTCTCCCTGTCTTTCGTTGTTTTTGATTGATGTTGCCCGCGTTGTTGTTGCACTCGCTGCATCGAGTAAACGAGTTTATCGAGTTCTACTACTGACCAAAGATTCAAAACAACCAACTTTTTCTCCAGAAACACTTCGGGTTAGAGACGGAAAAAACAGCTTGTAACCACCAGTCGTATTTTTTGGTTATAATCTCAAAAAGAAAAAGAAAAAAAAATCAGAAATTCGGGAATGGATTTTCGGGCGGGAGACGGGTGCCTGCCTCGCATGACGCGTTGTTCTTGAGAGGGTCTCACGGAGCCGCGAACGAGGGGGTTGTAGTCCCCTTCGAACAGGCCAAATGTAGAACACGCGACCCAGGGACGAGTATCGTTCGAATGAAAAAAAAAATGAGGAGGGCAACAAATGAAGGTGTTCATAATTACTTTGTAAATAACTAATTGTGAATAATGATTGATTGTGTTGACGTTTGTATCGTTGGAATATGACGAAAATTCTTTTTTATTCCTTCACTTTTGTTATTGTTCAAAATCGTAATTTTCTTTATTCGAATCCACCAAAGAATTGAATTTTCATTGCACTCCAACTATACGCAACCTTCCACATCGTAATTATTGTGACCAGACACGAGAAGTATTATTTCCATTTTTCGTTACTTCAATTTTAATTCAAATATAAAATCATTTCCTTATCATTGTTGCAAAATTGTCACGAATTGTTTTTCACACGAATGATGCTCGTTGCTTAAAAAAAAAGATAGAAGAATAATAATTATATTCAGTTTTTTGCCGATAATTTATTTATTATCAATAATTTCGCGAAAACAAAATTAGTCAGATTATTAGCAACTGTTTTCCTTTTGTACTATTGAGTCCCTGCTTCCTCATAATTTATAATTATTTGCGACTACCTCTGTTGCGCGTGCGAAACTTGTTTTCTGTCACGGGGGCTTGAAAGCATAATGATTTGCACTAGAAAGTCAGGAGGATGACGCACAAGTAGAGACGACAAAAAATAGACGTTCCAAAATATACGAAATCGTTTTCTTCTTTCTTTTTTTTCCCAAAGCAACAAGTGGCTGTTTTTCTGGTCTCCACCCTCGACCTATAGAGTTGATGGGATATAGAACACTTGTTTGAACAATGCCTGAGATTATTATTACTTGCTACGCGTAATATGAGAAAAAAGAAACGAAATAAACTTGACGTGCGAGAGAACATTTTTCGTCCGGCGTAGACAAAGGACGAAGAAAGTGCATAAACAGAATAGATAGGTAGAGGAGGAAGGGGAGGGAAAAGAACGAAAGAAAATCGAGAATCACTGATTTGGCATCGGCTGTACTTATCTCGTAAGGTCGTACAGGAGATCAATGCTTAAACTCTTGGGTAACGCAATTCACAGTTATTCTAAAGTACTCGACGAGTTTCCTTGGAACTGATCGATCCTTCAAAATTTTCGATCTCTCTCGCTCGTAGCACCCATGGGGTGCTACGAGAGAGAGAGAGACCCCCCCCCCCCCCCCTTCCGCCATCGGGTGACATTCGAGATCCAAAAGTTTACGGAGAAATCTAATCGGCCAGTCGCGTGTCTCGAGAGCGACATTCTTCGTTCAAAAGCGTTGAAAAAAAAACAAGGAAGATTGCAAGAAATCGCAGAGTAAACATCCCCGATTGGGGTTCGAGTTCGATTGCAACCTGCGGCAATTATTTTTCGAAGCGGGCGGAAGCGAGATGCACGGAAAAACCGACTCATTATAATTTTTTTCACGCAACTCGTGGTTTCGTTCTCGCGTTTCTTTCTGTCTCTTGGGTCTCGAATTCGCCCGTGTACTCTTTCCCTCGAGAGTTAGTCGTCGTTCGATTTGAAACAATTATCTTCACGAAGAAAAAAAAACAAATAGTGACCGGTTTGTGACGAAGTCCAAAAACTCCGAAGATAAAAAAATTGATTTAACGACTGATTGAAAATTATTTGCCATATTGACGCTGCTACGTTTTTTTCTTCTTCTTCAAGTCGAATATTCGTTATTCACATTCATCATGATTCTCTTTGCTAAGTATTTCAAATTTGTTTTCCAATCGAATGACGGCTATTTCTCGTCGCTCCCCCCTAGTCGTCGTTTCTCTCCATACCTCAGGCACCATCCGCTCTTTTCTCAACCTCTACATGTCCATCGTCCATATACCTTTCTTTTTAAAGTATTTAAAAAATTATCCGAGATAAAATGAGACGTTTGCAAAGATGATCGCACAATATTCGTGTATGTAGACATGTTGAGGAGTCTACGTTGCAGTTGTCAGTTGTTTTCTCGTATACTCCCATCAACTTAGGTAGTATCGGAGTTTGCACCGTCGCATCGCAACAAAAATTCTTTTTTACCTTTTGACTTTTTTATTTTTCGCGTTATCGGATATCTTTTTTTTTTTAATAAAAATCGTTCGAACGATAATCGTAGTTTAGACCGGCCAAAAAGTATGGGCAATGTGAAAAAAACCATTGCGTTCCAAAGATGCAAAGCTTTGACGTTTCAGTTTGGGGAAACGAGAGCGAGCGCGTTGGCCGCGATCGTTCACGTTTCCTCAAAATCGCTTCTTCACGCGATGGGAAGAGAGCAACGATTTTTATTGTTACTCGAAACCTTTTCTTGCAACTTGAGGTCGTAAATCTGTTATAGAAATACGTAAAAACATTCGAATGATTTTCATAGCATAAATCGGCCAAAAATAAAATCCATCATTGAAAAAGAATTAATTTTCGTCGCGTTCCAACAATGCAAACTTTGAGTAGGACAAAAAACGCAAAATTACAAAAAACAAATGTAGAAAATAAACGATAAATTTTTCTCGAGATGTAAGTCAAATCGACCAAAAAGAACGATGAGCAACTCGCACATGATTCAATCCATACCCAGACCAGTCCAAGTCTCGCGAACTGAAGAAATAGAAAAAAAATACATATTCTCTGTGCTTTACGTTTCTAACGTTTGATTAATCCTAACTGATTAGCCTAAAATTGTCGTGCGCTCGGATGCGCTTTGCGCTCGGCTGACGCACGGCCCGTTGTATATGCTTCTGTCTTTTTTTTGTTCCTTAAATATTTATACGGATAACGGAACAAAGAAGAAAAATATATTACAATCAATTTCGGGAGAATGTCTCGTACAAATTTTGGCTAGTCTACAATGACGACATGAAGAACCGGCGTGTGTTTCGAGCACCGTTTCGTCGTGCCCTCTATCTTTTCTTTGTGTTTCCACAAAATCCACGTCGAACGTTACGCTCGAGTGCGAAAAAAATTAGACCTTTTTTTCGTTTCTCGTCACGTGTCTGAGGGTGTGTATATATGTGTGTGTGTGTGTGTGTGTGCGCGTATATATATATATACACACACACACGCACACACACACAGTCTTGTGCGTGTCAGATGGATTAATAATCTACGTGAATGGCACAGCCAAAGGACTTGGCGATCCTCCCGATCTCCTAGTCCGAAATCGCTTGGCGTAATTTTAATAATGCGCCACAGATCCGCGTTAGAAAAAAAAATAAGAAAATTGTTCACTGTTTCGGACGTATATTCACAAAAAATAATTGAGAGAATTACCGCGCGATTGTGTCTCGGTTGTTTTCTTGTTGTTCCTCTTACACACGAGATGTAGACAAGTGAAAAGAAAAAAAAAAGAAAAAAAAATACGACGACGAAAAAGCCACAACAATATTCGCACCTGTAAATACGAAGAGAGTGGCCGAGACACAGGTGGGGGGTTCACGAGTACACCGGTCCAAGATGACGCGACAATGGAGAGTTATTAAAAATAAAAGTAATTATTTAAAAAAAAATTAAAAATACAGTGCGCGAAAAATACGACAACGGGGCGCGGAGAGGGGAGGGGTTTAGCTGCGTATCTGACCCGCGTTACGGGCAATCTTCTCCGGCAGTTCGACGATGCTCTTCGCACTTCCGTTGAGCGTGCGCTTGCGACTCTTCATGTAATCTGTAACAGCAGAGAAGAACGAATTTCCGTTATTATTTTATCACACGAGTTGAACGACCGACGTGTAACGAGATTTTTCCTCTTTTTTTCCGCCCGACGTACTTCCGTGGCGAATTTCGACACACGTCGGTGCACAATTTCGTTGCACAACAATTTCCTAGTTACGTATACTTTTGTTCTTTTTCTCTTCAAGTGCGTACAATTTTTTCCCCTCATTTCGTACTTTGGGCACTTTACGTTGAATTCGAATATTTATTTATTACATTGCTCCCTCGTGAAATATTGCATCCAGTATTGAAATCGTTGACTTTGTTTGGTTCTAATGTTCAATTTTTTATCTGAAGTAAATTTTTAGAAAGTTTGTTTTTTTCAATTATATACATATCGTTAACTGTCGAATTCAATTATTTATTTTGTCTATGCGTTTCCAATTTTATTCTTTTGTTCTTTTAACAGAACGAGCCGTTAAAAAAAGCACTTGAACAATCAAAAAATGTAATGCCGTACCGCGTACGTAAGGAAATTTTGTATTGAGGAGAGTATAATTTTTTCACGATGTTGAATTTTGCATCGTTGGATACAGCGAAAATTCTCCTTTCGTCCTTTATTTCTTTATTTTCAGCATTATCGAAAATATTTTCTAGGCAATTTGTAGTAGTAGTGTAGGCCCAATCTGGCAAAATATGAATTTCCGTTGCGGTCCAACGATGGGATTGAAAAAACTTATGAGACTAAAGTTTGTATAATCGGAGTACAACGAAATTCTGTTTTTTCTCTTTCGCAAATTTCTTTTAACAGATTTTAGCTACCAAAATCCCAAAATCATTTATGAGGTGTTTGTTGGGAGATCTGCAATCGAAATTTGGAAAAAAAAGCCCGGTATCATAATAAAAGTATGAATTTTCGTTAGGTACCCAACTTCAATACCATTCAAATTTCAAGATCATATTTTTTTCCTTCAAACATTATTCAGAATACCCGTACGCAAAAAGATTCTAATTCGTCAAACCTGAGTTAACGAAAATCCTATCGTACGTTCCCTATTTCTCATTTGCATTCTATTCCTATTTTGCACTTAATTTTCTACTTTCAAATACTATTATCCAAAGTTTGCTTGGGGTGTAAATCGCCCCTCCCCCTCTCATCCCGGTCACGCGTTCTACGATTAGTCAGCTGACAGTCGCATTCGAACGAAAAAAGACCGAACGCGTACGGGAAACACGAGTGTTTCGAATTTGCCAGCCGGTCCATATGCACGAACAAACACCCCCCTCCCACAGAGGTAGATAAATAATTCGTGCAGCGCGTAGGAAATGTGCATCGTGACATCTGTTCGATTTTCCGATGCGCGAGGGAACGTGCAATTTCCCCGCATGCCCCTCGCTCGTGACAAACGCACGATCCGCACGCGCTCGCCCCATTATTGTGTCCCTCCCCATTGCCCAGATTTACATCTATGCGCAGGGAAGCCCTTACCCCACGTAGACACACGTCTGTTCTGCCTTTCTTTCCCCTTTTTGCCTGCATCCACTCGTCGATCACCCGGCACGAGTCACTTTCTCACGTGGCGAGAGAGAAAAATCGATCAAGTTCGGACAGACTGGCATTGGGAAGGAATTATTTTGCTCTTATGGAAAAAATACTTTACGAAATTAATATTCCAGGACAAATTAATTGCATAAAAAATATCGCGTTACCTATTTCGATCGGACTTTAATCATTTTCAACGTCGACTCGGAAAAAACCTATGAAATAATAATAAGACAAAAAAAGTATAAGAAACGAAATATTTTCAAACACCGAACGAGTGCATCTGTAATAATTAAAATTAACGTAATAATTACGTTAATTTTAAGTATTTTGCCCTCACAGCACGTGGAAAAATGAAGAAAAATTGTACAAATATTGTTTTGTGTAGTATCAGTAGTTTCCGGGTTTCTGCAATTTAACCGTATCGGTGTCGAGGTAGAGTTGAAAAAAACAATTATTTGCCACAGCTCAATAATCAAGTAAATTCAAAAATGCAAAAATAGGTGTCAACTGATTTTGTATATAAATAGTTGATAGTAGTAACAAACAACGCCAACTGAAAAGACTAATTAATCAATAAACTCCAGGCGCAACTAACGTTAATAATGCCCTAAGATATCTCAATACAGATCCGATAAATCTTGTACTCCCTAATATTCGCCATTGCCAACGAAAGCATTGAATTCTAAAAAAAAGCGGGAACAAAGCTTGAGGGAAAACATAGAAACGAACTGACGGTAGCGCTGCTGCTTTTTTCAAGTCTAATCGTTGGAGAGTAAGCTGGCTTTCAATGCTGTCTCTTTTTCCGCGGCAGAGACAAAGACAGCCGTTGGCGCTCCTTTTCCATTCTGTTTTAAATGTAGTCATTTCTCGATAAAATCTCAACTGTTGTGATCGTGGGATGAACACGTGACTTTGCGGAACAACTTTTTGGCATAGTGACTCGTTTCTTTTTTCTCTCGATATTGCAAGGCCAACCGTGTGTGCGCCCGTGTATGTGTTTGCTTCGTGTCTCACCGCGCACGGACACCAAGTTTTACGATAATTTATCGGCACACACGTCGCTTCGCCCGATTTAACGTGTATACGAGTGTGCGCGAGAAAGGAAACATCGCTCGCGCCCCGTCGTTGAGACACACGATCGAGGCAAAGTTGGGGTTGGTCATGGCTCACGCGCGCGCGCGCGCGCGCGACAGCGGGAGGGGGAGGAAGCGGTAGAGAGAACGAAGCGATTGCGCAAATCGCGAAACGGACTCTATTTTTATTTTTTCCTAATGAACGAAGAGAATCATCCAGGGAAGCCTAACCTAATGCCGGTCAAATTCGCATTGTTGGAACTTAACGAAAATTCATATTCATATCGCTCATTTTTCGTATTAAACCGGATATTTTTTTTTGCAAGTTTCGATCGTAGATTGCCCAATAAGCATCTTGAATAATGGTTGGGAAATTTTCGTAGCTGAAGTCTTTTCAAATGAATTTGAGCAAGAAAAAAAAACGTTTATTGCATTCCAACGTTACAAACTTCAATCTCACCTCACCTTTGGATCTATCTGGCTCTTATGGTGTTGGAGTTTGCATCGTAAGAACGAAACAATTTTTCATTTATTTATTTTACTATTATTCCAAATAAATAACTTAAAAATGATTGACGGATTTTACTAGCTAAAAGTAATTTGAGAATGTAAAAAAAAATGTACTGCATTCCACCGATGCATGGTCTGCATCGTTGAGATACAACGCAAATTCTTTTTTATTTTCTCATTTTTATTATTCCACAAATCTTTCTTTTGCTGATTTGAGTTCTAGATCTCTAGATAAGAGACTTGAAAAATGATTGGGGGATTTGCGTAACGAAGATTCGCCAAAAGAAGTTCGAGCAATGGAAAAATGACCATTTTCATTGCATTCCAACGGTGCAAAGTACAATTTGTCGATTTTTCTTTCCTTCTTCTCGTTTCATTTACTGTTTGTCTCTTGTTTTCCTCATCCAGTCTACTCTTCTTTTTTTCTCTCTTTTCTCCAACAAAAAAAATTACATATAAATTATTTTCTACTTTTTAGTCTTTAGTTAATTTGACTAGAGCTCGGAAATGTTTGCAGAGGGATTAATCCTTTCAAAAGAACCGGTGTTATTATTGGTCGATTGTCAGGAGAAATCCTGGAGAACTGTGTTAGGTGACATCTATCATAGACGTTGGCTCACCACCTATTGGACCTCACCTTTTAATCTATTTTACCTATTGGACCCTTTCAACCATTGTGTGATCCAAGAGCACTTAGAGCCAACTCATATGTTCTCATGCACTTTACATGTATTGTCACCTCCAAGATGCATGTTTGCAAAACTGCAGAGATCTAAGTAGTCGGGGAGTGGGTGAAAGTTCGATTTTCCGTTTTGCATCTCACACCAAGTCAAGTTGAATAAAAGATTTTTTCAAAACCGCTGAATATTCAAAATCATTTCTTGTGGCCCGCTAAGATGGATATAAATTGAAAAAAAAAAACTAAAAAATTTACGAGCGGCCATAGGGGAGAAATCGTATAAACTTTTCGAGTCCGTTCGCAGAGAGTCGCTCCTCGTCGCGTGTTGGTCGTTCGCGCTCGCGAGTATCTAGAGCAAGCGAGAACTTTTTCGAGGATAAATATGCGGGCTGCTCGTTCCAATAAAGAAACTCTCCGGGGAATCTTTCAGGGCAGACGCTCTCGCGTAACTAAACTTGTTTCGATGGCGCAAGCGTTTGTACGATTGGAGGAATGTGCGGGTAACAAAATGTTCGATATTACGGCTTTATCCATCCATGCGATTTTTGTTCTCTTCTATATGCGAAAACTTAATAGTCTGAATTTTTCTTAATTGTTCGTCATCTTTCGAATTCGCTATTCTCGATTACGACGCCAATCGAAAACAATTTTTGACGGGTTACTGGGAAAACGTATGCAAAATAGAAAGAAAGAAGAGACAAAGGAATATTGTCGTAACTATAGGTAGCTCGAGTTTCGACAGAAGACAATCCCTGAAAGAAAGTGTCGCATGAATCGTCCTTGCGACAATTTGAAATTGTAGGATTGCTCTTATGGATTTACCACCACAGCTGGCTCCCCCTTACATTCGTCCTATGTAAATTCTTGGATGACGTCAACACGGGGGAATAAGTACCTCGCATATGCGTATTACCTGAGTGTACGCTATACCCAACAGCTGATATTTTACCGTGCAAGCCACGTGGGAGCTTTGCCACTTGGGTAGCACGAGTCGCTTTCTGTGGGGGTGAAGGAGCCTTGCGTGTACGTGTCACCGTACCCCCCCTGCCGACTCTCGTCGTGTATGCGGGAACAAGAATCGCCGGCGGTATGCTATCGAAAACACACAATGAAGGGGGATTGAACAGAGTTTGGCGAGGGCACATACCACTGAGACTCGAAGCTTGCATCCCCCTTGCTAACAGCTGACCGATTCACGCATTAATAAAGTACGTTACAAAATTCTCTCACCCCCCCCCCCCCCCTCTTTTTGTCCCGGGATATTATTCACCACCCCTCGCTGACATTTTCGATATTATAGGCTTTTGAAGTATGCATCGTTGGCACGCAACGAAAAATCCTTTTCATTTATCATTTTTGTTATTATCCAAAATCGTCTTTTGCAGATTTAGCTTGTAGATCGCTAATTAACCCTCCGTGGTCACACCTCGGTAGAATAATATGGTGGTTACACTGGGTAAAATTCACCCGGCCAAGTTCCAGATGGTTGCTGTCTGAAAACTATCAGTCCGATCGGGATTGAAAAGAGACTATAAAATACTGTGAACACTCTAGAACATGTGTGAAAAGTCGGTATGTTAAAATTCAAATGACAACATGTTTTCAAAAAATCGTGAATAGGTCAATTTGTCAAAAAATACTCCTTTTCGCGAAAAAAAAATAATAAATTTCTGAATTTTCGATATTTCGAAGTAAAATTGCAACAGGATACTCGTCAAGCATGGTATTTTTTGGGGAAAAATAGTGGCATAGTGGCACTTGAAAGCCTTGCCCCTGAAGGGCCGACCTTCAATTGAAACTAGGACCCATAGATATATAGGCCCAAAGTTAGGTTGGGTAAAATTTACCCAAGGTCACCAAGGAGGGTTGAGGATCCTAAAAAATGTTTTCCAGATTTTCGTAGCCTGGGTCTACCGAACGAAAGTTTCGAAAGTTCGAAAAACATATTTTCCGTTTGGCTCGGAGCTTCAACGGTAGCCTTTTTCCAGTCGTTTTTATTATTTGGCTCATGGGCAACGACGGGCAAGTGGTCGTACGATTTTCGCGGATCGGTCATTTGTTTTCTCTAAAAGGTTCACAGAAACGCGAGCAGACTCGAGACAGCGAGAGGGCGGGATTTCGAGTCACGTGAAACGCGCGCTTGATCGTTCGAACGAGGTTGAACCAGGAATTTATTCCGCGCGCGCCCGGCGGCGGCGGCGGCTCGAATCGAGAGAAGAGCCTCCTTCGGGGCTGTGCTCTCCCGTCACGTCTTGAAATAGTAGCGACGCGTGGGTTGCCCCGGTGCATCGTCGAGAATAATAACAAAAATACGCGGAGAGCCATCCTCCCAATGGTATCTACTCTCCACGCGTTCCCGTGCATCACCGTTCTCCGTACATATATGTACAGCTTTAGTAAACAAGAAAACACCTCGATCACGTGTGCGTGTATGTGCGCCTGCGCGTTCGCGTAGTAACGTGATAATCGTAATAGGTACGATATCATACACTATAGAAATTGGCTATGGATGTTCGAACGGGGGGGGGGGGGGTGCATGGGACGGTCCTTTCCGATGGACATGAAAAATGAATAATCTGAATACTGAAATATTTCAATGCTCGCAGGTACAAGAGAGTCGAGAGTCGAGAGTGGGGAGGGCTGGGGGGCGGGGGAGTACCGAAACTATTCTGCAAGTTGACTCAATTGCTCGCCACGGGCGTGACGTCATTATTTGAATTGCAAGAGGGAGTCGTAAACAATGAATTTTTTAATTCACACTGCTCCGGCTCACGCGCATCCTCGAGCGAGCGAACGAGCAGGATTGGACTGAGAGAGAACGAGGGGGAAGTCCCGACAACGCCGGAATTTACTTGACCTAGTGCTCTCTCTCTCTCTCTCTCTCTCTCTCTCTCTCTCTCTCTTCCCCACTTCTCCCTTCATCTCTCGTTTGGTCATTATTCGCGCTATTATTCTGACGATATGGCCATATCGCGTGCTCGTCGCGGATTTTTTGCGTCGCTTTATCGAGACCGATTGCTCGAATTGTTTCGACGAAATTAACAAACTTTCACGGCCACATATCTTCGGCCAAATAATGAATTGATTAATCGAGGGGTCCGAAGTTTCGGCTGGACATACGTCGAAAACCCGAATTGATAATGTGACGACGATCCTAGAGGTTCGAGGTAAACAAAAAGCCGGGAACTTAACTGCGCTGCACGCGGGGCGACACGAACTACGGGGTTAAACTTTTGAAGGGCGCTCTTCATCGCGGATTTCATTTTTCCCCATCTGGCTATAAATAATCGACGGAAAACCGAGTCTTCTCTTGAAGAATGGAATTTTACAAACATTTTCTTTATTTCGCAAACGTAAATTCCGCGCGGACCTGGATATACCTTGGTGCTTTTTCTTTACATTCTAGTCTCTCAGATTCGAGCTGCGACTACTATTGTGTATTTAGTTTGGCCCGTACCTGATCCTAATGCGGTATTAATTAATTAATAATTTAATTATACTTATATATTATTTATATACAATTATAAATTTGAAAAATATAAATACAAAATTCTTTTTACTTATATTATTTATATCACTTAAAACGATATCTCTATACGACATGAAAGAAAAATACAATAGCATTTTTATTTTTTCTCGCGCAAGTTTTTTTTTCCGCTTTTTTTTCTTCTATCAGAACAGAGGGGGAAAAAAGGTTTTAGGCCAAAGTTAAAGAAGTTATCAATGGAGAAAGTAATTGATACAATTTATACACAGATTTCGACAATAACATTTTTTACAGATCTCTGTTACTTACATTCTCTCTTTAATATGTATGGAATATTTTTTTCTCTTTTATCACATACGCGTGTTTCGTTGAAGGATAAGACGCGTTGAAATATAAAAAAAATTAATTGTGCGTCGCAAAGCGCGGGAGAGACAAGAGATTAATTGGCCAAGGCCGTTGCAACGAAAACATGACACGAGCGGATCACTGCTGATTGCATACGCGTGCTGTTTCACGACGCGAATGTGGCGCTTACAATTGAACGACCGATATGCGATTCGCCCGCGGACTATAACGATCACTGTATGCAAATAGCAGACGTGCATTTCATTAAAAGGGTATCAACGATCAACTTTCGCCACCGTTGCGAGAAAAAAAAGAAAAGAAATATAAAAAGATGTTGACTTTCCCGAATGTTCATTCCGATAGCACGAACGACAAATGACCTTTGGGCCATCTCTGAGAACCAGTTTAATCATATTGTGTTTTCTTTTAAAATGAGACTCGAAATTCTCGCGAAATTGTCTCGCGTTTACGAAAATATAAACAGAAGCTTACATGGACATATTTTTTTTTAGTTGAAATGTTTTTTGACTCGACAATCGTGAAACGGAATTGTATTTATTTTCTCGTTACCTTATAAATGTAAAGGGAATACACGTGGTCAGGATATATTTCTCGCAATTGAGCGTGAGTTAAGCATCGATAATGTACTCTCGATAAACATTTCAGCGGGAAAAAGTAGTATGTTCAAAGAATGTATGTTATATATCGCGTATAACGTAAAGAACAGAAGACGGCTCGTTCGTTTACGGAAGAAAAAAAATTCAACCAAGCATCTTTGAAATGCAATGGAGATGAACTTCTTGTTTCTCAATAAAAAAGATTTCGCAGCGAATTTGTGCTCTGAAAATCAATAAGAATTATAGGAGATCTACGGTTTAGATCTTCGGAATAGCCGAGTGCTCAGTTTTCAAGGCTTTGAAAAAATCTGACAAAGTTCAGGATTACTTCTCGAATGAGACTGAATTTTGCGTCGTTGGAATGCAATGAGAATGATTATTTTTCAAGTCACTTGTTTAGAGATATAGAGTTTAAATCTGAAAAACAATATTTTGTAAAATAATAAAAATGAGAAAATAAACATATAAAAGAGAATTGCATTGCAACGATATTTCTTTTTCATTCTTTTTATCATTATGCAAAATAATATTTTGCACATTTCGCTTGTAGATCGCTAAATAAGGATCCGAAGAAATATTTACGTGATTTTCACAGCTCAGATATGCCGAAGGAATTGTGCCAAGTTTAAAATCAATTTTCGTTGTATTCCACCGATGCAAACTTCAACGTCATGAAGTATATGCTGCATGAGCCAGAAGTTGCCAGAGTTAAAATTAAAACCGCTATTGAGTTGGACTCAAGTTATTATTAGACGCAGTGTTACCCAGTTGGGACAATTAATTTTGTCACTGGCGTTGATGGTATTATTACCATTAGCGAAACTTACCGGTAATGGACGACTGTTTTCTCGTTGTGGCGTTAAGTACAGGGGTGGTAGATTCTCGCGCCACGATGCACTTGATTTTCTTTCTCCGGCAGGTTATCGCGATAACATCCTCATCGTCCTCGGAATTTTCGCGACGTCCGCAAACGACGATACCGCCGGTATGGCCGATATCGGGTACCCGGGGCTCTTGTGGCGGCGTTCTCTCGGCCTTTCGCGCCACGCTTACGGGGGTAACGTTCGCATTGATGACCGGGGTGACGTTCGTCGCATTGATCGAACGTTTCCTCGTCAAGGTGATGGTGGTGGTGGTGGCGGCGGCGGTGACAGTGTTATTGGCAATATTTCGCGGGCAAGACTGGTTGCTCGTGGTCGTTGCCGTCGTTGTCATCGCGGTTGTCGTCGCGTCATCGTTCTTTCCCGGCGTACCCGGTGAATTTCTGCGAAGGTAGGGCATACCCCGTAGCGCATAGGGCTCTGGTACAACGTCCTCGTGGGTGACCGGTTCCCAATCGTAGCGGGAATTGTCCCGTGGTATCTCGAGATGAAAGTCGAAGCCCCAACGCTCGGCGTCGAGGAGCGATTGGGCGCGTAGCTCGCGCTCGGCCAGAGCCCGCGCGGCCGTGTGATCAACGGGACCGAACAAGTCCCGTCGGACTCGGGCGAGCGCCACTCGGCTCGGGGCGACTCGAGACGAGCCGACCATACCGCCTCGATGACCCAACTCGCTCATCATCGCCGGATTCAATACGCGCGCACTCATTTTTTCCTATATCAATATTCGACGCAAAAAATGTCACTCTTTTTTATTTATTTTGTTACGTCACTTACTCCTCCTCCCTTCACTGTCCTTCCGAGTTCGCGACGCGAGAAAATTCAAAAAACGCCGCTTTCGCGCTTCCGCGTGTTTGCGCCGCGGGCGCTGGGAACGGCCGCCTGAGAGGGGATACGGGGGCACTCTCTCTCTCGCTCTCTCTCTCTCTCTCTCTCTCTCTCTCTCTCTCTCTACGATCGCAAAGTTAAGCGGGACGGGTGACTTTTCCGCGTACACAGCGACGTCCAAGCCGCGATGATCCCCACGCTCTTCCGAAGCGCGCCCACGTATATTTATCTCTACATAGAACGAAGAAAAAAACGCGGGCCGCGAATACGCACTCGCGTGAGAGACAAGGACGGAGAGGCAGGGCCGTAGCACGTGACCGACAGAGTCCTCGCAGCTCTTCCCGCTACTCTCTTATTTTATTATTATTCGCTTCTCCTCTTTTCTCTCTCACTCTCCTCGATGTTCCGAAACTGGCTCGATGGTGGGGAGAGGCGCGAGTTTGAAACTGGCAACGCCGCTTTTTTCTCTCGCCCAGTTTGAAAGTCACGAGAGAACGTGTGCGTGTTATTGAGATTCCTCGATACACGATGACTGTGTGTTTGTGTGTGTACGGGCGCGCGCGCGCGCGTTATCCGCCTCGATTAGGCGGGAGTCGGTACGAGCACGTTTCTCAAGCTCCGATGACGCACACTTGGCGCGACTACGTTCCAACTATTGACGATTCCACGATTTTCACGATTTTTTTTTCTCATTAATACACTCTTTTTTTGTCCCTTTCGTTACGGCCCGCGTATCAAGGGTGTATCCTCGTCGGACTCATACGTCACCAGAATTCGCATGGACAATTGTTCCTGCGTGATTTATTCCGAAATGCCAAAAATTCCGGTGGCTCGAGACGTATTTTTTTTTTCTCGTTTTACGCGCAAGACTTTTCGTTATTCGGTCGACACATTCGTTCGCTTTTTCTCCTGGCAACGTCCTCGAGCCTCTCTCCTTTTTCTCGCTCGACGAACGCGCGTCTCCAGGGGTGTAACAACACACTGATGACGAAAATTCCCCCTCCCACGAGAACGGCGGCAACGCTGCACTTGTGCACCGCGTAGCGTGCGAGGGCGCAAACACCAAGCGACGAGTCGAACTATATATATACGTGTCTGTGTATACGTATATGTATGTGCGTTCGAATCGAGGCGCCGAGATTGAAGAACTCGTGAACTAAAGCTTTTGAGAGCTCACACCGCGTTCTGAAACTTTGCTTCGTGAGAATTTCGGGACAATACTCGTCTACGAGACGAAAGAGGAGTAAAATTTTATCACACTGAACGTCTGTATTGCACTGGTCTCAACGCGACACTTATCGTCAAGTCGAGACTTGTTTCTTTTTTCACAGGTCAAGCGAAACTCGATGTACGGTACAATTATTCACCGTTGTCTTTTTCTTCTTCAATAGTTTCTTGTCTTTTCACGTATTCGTACTATCTCGGATTGAATTTCACCGTGACCGCGATTCAAGTTGGAATCTTTTGGCTTGTCTTTTATTTTGATTTATGCGTTCACTCTATTATCGAAAGTCGCATATCACAGTCGCGGGAGAACGCCCGCGCGCGTGTTAACGCGAGAGACCGTGTTTCCCGGGCGAACGTGAAACGACGTTTGAAAACGATTGCGCAGTTATACACACTGGTTGTGGCGGGGCGGCGGATTGTACGAAACGGTACAGCCGTAAGGAGGCGTGTTACACGTGCGAAGCGCTCTCTAGCGACTGACTCGAGCCCCGTTTGCTGCGGCAAACTCTCTTCTCTCTTTTACGAAACATGACGATTCAACAACTCGGTCGAGTTCGGTCGCGTCCGGTCCCTCGAACGAGGAGCGCTCACTCGCCCCCCCCCCCCCGATACTCTTCACCCCCTCGCCGCTCACGACCCACCGCTGACTCGTCGACATTCGGCCCTTCCCCTACCGCGGTCGCCCCCCCCCCTTTCTCTCGAACCCTTTTCATCATCGCGCTCGCCAACTCTTGTACACACGCGCGGCCGCTGAGGCGGGGGCGAGCGGGCGGGGATAACGCAACCGCCAGTCTTCGTAGATGGTGCCCCGCGCCAACGCGCGGTACATATACTCCGCTCGTCGCGAGAGCACGCACGAGGTCGACGACGCGTCCAGGGGCCAAGCGCGAACACAAGGAGCCTCGCGCTCGGCGCGCGCACTCGCGGCACACAAAATATACACTGTACGATCGTACAGCAGCTCTCGTCACCTCCTTATGCCAGTGCTTGTACGAGTTCACATGGGAAAGCCGATTTTGAGACATTCGACTTCGAGGACCGCTCTCGGAGTAGCATGTTATCCATTACGTGTAACATTATTTGAACCCCGCATGTTTTTGAAAATTATTTTTAGGTTAACATGCTATCGTATTTTTGTAATAGTTTTTCAACGGGTTGCACCCAGCTCGTCGAAAACGTGTGCAGGTTTTCTATTTTGTTTTACATTAGAAAGTACAGTTTTAAGACGGAATGACACCTCATCGCGGTCGGTATGGTAGAACAATTATAGATACCCAAAAATCTCTGAAACGCCTCTTCAGATCCCGTCGAAACTTTGCCAAACGACGTCAAATAGAAAGACAAACAGCTGTCTGCCCCTCAAATTTTCTGAATAAAAAAAACGTAGATTGGCTTATCATAAACCAATTTGTTTTTTTTTTCTCAAGTCCAAAAAATTTGAGGGGCAGACAGCTGTTCGTCTATCTATTTGACGTCGTTTGGCAAAGTTTTGACGGGATCTGAAGAGCCGTTTCAGAGATTTTTGGGTATCTTTAATTGTTCTACCATACCGACCGCGATGAGGTGTCATTCCGTCTTAAGGCAGTACTCTGGTCTAGAGCGAGATTTTTGACGTCATTTTAGGGTTGGAATAACTTTTGAACCGTTGAAGTTGCCTGGATGAAATTTTACATATGTATTTATTGTTTCTTTGATAATGTATCTACATAAAAAAAAATTAGTTGGAATATTTTCATGTAGTTTTTTATTTTTTTACAACATGGTCCGCCGAAAAGCGCCTTAATCGGCGCCCACTCTGGGCGATGTATGCATCTGAAATATATATATATATATATATATATATATTCTCAATCAGTATGAGTATTCTGAGCACTGGTAGCAGAATTAGTACTTAAAAAAAAATTGTTACAAAATGACGGCCTGTTAAACTTTGACTAACGATATTTCGTAGATTTTCGGGTATTCGACGAGTTATAAAATGTGGACAAAATTATTGTTCGACTCAATTTTGCTACCAGTCTTCAGAAAGAGGCTACCGGAGGTATCTGCAAAATTTGAGCTCGATCGGTGAATTAGTTATCGAGATATCGTGGGCGCCGATTCGAAAAACCTAGTTCTGAGATAAACGCGTTCAAAGTTTTGATACCGTTACATGAGGTTTGCGCGCGGCTTGCTTATAATTTCTATTACTCTGCTAATTTTTGAAATATCGATAAACAGTTTTCACGAGCGTCTTAAGAAAGGTCTAAGGAATAATAAAAAGGAGAAAAAAAATCGATTTTGTAAAATTTCTAGACTACTGCCTTAAGGGATCATCCCACTTTATCAACTTCAAAGAATCGATCTTTTTCATGAGTTCCGAAAATCGACCACTTCGAAAATATTGTGTAGAAATTTCATAAAGTTCGGAGCGGTCTAAGTATTATTTTTCGAGTTCATTTAAGCGCGCTCTTACTCGAGCGCGAACTTTAAACGCGTTTTTTTCAAAACAACTTTTTTTCTTGCTTCGTTGATTTTCCCTCTGGAACTACTGAACCGATCCTTGCAAAATTTTAACTACATATTTGTCACATCTATGGCAACTGTTGGAACTAGAATTACTATTATTGGAAAATTTTTATGTCAAGTACTTTTTTTAACCGAAATATCACGCAAAAAAGTCATATTTTTCGAGACTTTTATCAACAGCCGCCATATTGTTATTTTGGCATAAAAATGTATAATTCTAGTTCGGACAGTAGCCACAACCATACTGAACTCAAATCGTTTGATTTTTGTGTTTCAAATAAATCTACTCAGAAATAACATCAACGAAGCTGACATCGTTTTTTTCGAGGGGCTATGCGGATGCTGCTACCAGAGATGGATAAACGATGTAAAATGAATTTTTTTAAAAATTTCATACATTTCAAGAGTAACTTTATCAAGCCCAACAAGATTTAAATCAATATCTTTTATAAGAACCATACGAAAAATTCCCGAAAATACCTAATTTTTCAGCCGTCTAAAGTGAGATGATCCCTTAAGTTTCTTTTACAATCTTTGGATTGAAAAACATTTATCAACGTGGTAGATACAATGGTTTGTGCAGAGCGTTATTTGAAAAACGTCCTTCGCGGTGACAAATTAGGCCGATTTTCGGCGAAAAAATGCCGTATTTTCGTTGATGAAAAAAAAAAATTTTGAAAAAGTAATTTTGAGAAAAGCGCGTTTGAAGTTCTCGGGCTCGCGGAACCTACCTAAACTAGCCCATAACTCCTTCAAAGTTCAACGGTTCGACTTGAATTTTTCAAATGTTATATTTTGAGAATCCGCCAAAAACGAAAAACGGATATTTAAAAAATATTCGACTCAGTGTAAGCCCTCAACTTTAATTTGCAACAAAGATTTCATAGAAATTTTCACTTACAAGGGTATACGTTCGAAGGCAGGAAACAGATAAAGTTAATACACATATATACAGTCCTGGCCAAAAATATTAGGCACCCTGTAAATTGCATATCCGAAAAAAAATCGAATATCTCGACGAAAAAAATCGTAAACCAATTTACCAAACGGAATTTTGAAGCGGACAAAGCCAGCTTTATTTGCCTTTTTTAATTGTATTTTGACGATTTTTTTGTAACTGGTACGCCATTTCTGAAGATGCCCGTTTTTCACGATTTTCGCACTTTGCGAAGTCGCCGGCTGGACTTTGAAAAGTAGTAATCTCACCATTCAGTGGTAATATCTTTGAAAAGGACACCGTTAGCTTTAGGTTCATTCTCAAACAAAAAATTGTGCGATTTTTTTCGCGGAGTTATTTAGTTTTTTTTTCGTAAAAAAACGGCAGGTTTCGAAAAGCCGGCATCGTGCGGTGTAACTTGAAAATTATAAGGTTTGGAATATTTAGTCTAAGGAATAAAAAGTTGTATTTTGTTATTTCGTAGTCGCTACATTTTTTTTCTTCAAAATTTCTTTGTATCGCTAGTCGACGATTTGTCTCATTAATTTATTGGCGTTACTTTGAAACAAAGATATTTTGATGAAAATATGAATAGGAGAAAAGGAACATACAGCCTCGGCCAAAAGCATTAGGTACCCCTATAATATATTGATATTTGAAAAAGTAGATGAAGCTATTAAAATTGCTTTGAACTACAGCTAAGACGGCATCGTCAAATATAAAATAAAACAATAGAAAACTTCTTTTGGTGGATTGCAAAGGGGCCGTCACTATATTACGTCATCGATTTTTGCTGATTTTTCACCCCCCCCCCTCCCCGACCGCCCCCCAAATCATCCTATCCTTCATATCGCCATAATCCAACTACCGTTACCGTCATCCAACGACCAGACCCCCCCTTCCTCTATTTTAAAATGACGTAATTTATGGACGGTCCCAAAACATCTGGATCGTAAAACGTAAAACATGTGTGTTTTTTAAATTTCGACAAATACTTCGACCAGTCTTCATTTGCTATTCTTAGAGTCGAAAAGCCCTTTTCTCTGCGATTTCATTGGGTGAGCGTTCTTCCTTGTTTTCGAAAAGGCCGAAACGTAGTGAGCTTTTATACGAAAAACGCGCAAAAATGTAACTTTTTCAGAAACAAGAGAAGTCCCCAGTCGAAATATTGAAGCAATTGAAATAGTTTCATGTACTTTTCAAAATCTCAATATTTGATAGCGGTGCCTAATACTTTTGAGCAAGGCTGTATGTACCTTTTCTCCCCTTGATATTTTCATGGAAACATCCTGGTTTCAAAGTAACGGCAATAAATCAATGAGACAAATCGTCGACTATCAACCAAAAGTAGCGATACAAAGAAATTTCGGAAAAAAAATCTACATCAAATTTAGTGACCCCAAAATGACAAAATACAACTTTTTACTCCTCAGAGTAAATATTCTAAACCTCATAGTTTTCAAGTTACGCCGCACGATGCCGGCTTTTCGGAAACCTGCCGTTTTTTCAGCAAAAAATTAATAACACGGCGAAAAAAAATCGCAGATTGAAGAAAACAAAACTGAAGCTAACGGTGTCCTTTTCAAAGATGTTACTACTAAATGGTGAAATTACTAGAAAAAATGAAAAAATAGTAATCTCACTACATGGTGAGATTACTATTTTTCAAAGTCCAGCACAAAGTCCAGATTTTGCTTTGCGTAATCGCGAAAATCGTGAACAACCGGCATTGTCAAAATGACGTACCCGGTACAAAAAAACGGTAAAAAGAAAGCTGGCTTTGTTCGCCCCAAAATCCCGATTGGTAAATTGGTTTGCGTTTCTTTCCCCCAAGTTATTCGATTTTTCGTTCGGATATACAATTTACAGGGTGCCCTATACTTTTGCCCAAGGCTGTATAAAAAAAGACTATAAATTTAGTTTAAAGTTTATACATAGAGCAGTTTGCTAAGTTGGAAATATCCACAACACGCATATATCTTATTTCCTCGTGCACGCGGTTGTCACAAATGTATACGCGCGTTTATTTGCTCTTCATCGCGGTGTCCAAACTTTTTGGACATATATATTGCATCTACGACGGAGATTATTCGCGATTCTGATACGTCTCACGTCGAAAAGACAGTCCGGTCGAGCATGCGCAATGTTCGGTAACGACATGCTCGAAAGGACAGCAAAGCGCGAGGAAGAGGAAGAAAGTGGAGGGAGGAGTCCTTATCTTGTTTTCGCGCCATATATTTTGCTCTCTTCTGCCATATTCGTAGTATACGAGGAAGAAACTCGCGACGTATCATAGTCGCGGCACTCGTCTTGCGAAAGTACGTCGACGAATTTGATTTCGACTCTCGCCCTCTGACACGGCGTTTTTTTTGGCCATAATAACGCAGTGAAAAAATGCTCTCGTTCGAGCGACGGGCGATTTATGGATAAGAACGCGTAACAAAAGATGCGGCGTTCGAGAGTCGTCGGGTCTCGCGGGTCGTGCGAAGACTTTTCATTGATAATTATCAATTTACGTTGTTGCCACTCGTGGTGGCTTGTTGACTCCGTTGAGAGAAGAGCGGGAAAACGAGAATAATATCTTGTCTCGTGGGCGCGCGAGCGTTGCTTGCCCCCTCCCTTGCTCTGTCTCGCTCTCGTGTACACAGCGCTCGAAGAAACTCTGGCGGAGCACACCATAGATATGACGATCGTACGAAGCGACCAATCGGACGATCGCGCGACGCCACTCTCGTCGTCCCAGCATACACACCAATACGCGCGTTCTCTTTCCATCTACACAGGCGCTGGCATTCTCACCCGTTATCTCCTAGTTTGCGGCGGCGGCGGCGGCGGCGGCGGACCTTCGAAACTCGTTGCCGCACCTCGACACTAGAGGTCGCTAGGCCCCGGCGGCAAATATCGCAATATTCGAAATGTTCGTGGAGAGATCCACCGTTAAATGTCCGTATTTATAGTTAAATTCTGCGGAGAATCTATTGCGAGATCTGCGGAGGCTTGGCATTTAAAAAATACGCACGCTCACAATTATGGTCGGAGATATGATTTTATATTTTTTCTTTGGTTTTTTGTTCACCGAAAGTGCGATTATTGTCGCGGCGGGCGTCAAGGCGAAGTTTACTCGGTGCAAACTTTGAGGGGAACCGGAAGAGGCGAGTACAAAGCGCCTCGCGCGCTTATCGATGGCGTGTGGGGCGGCCTGTTTGTCTCGTGACAAGGAACAAGCACCTGTTACATCGCTACGTGAATGAGCTCGTTTGTCGCGTTGCACATATGTGCGCGTGTGTACGTGTCCATACGTACTCTTGGTATCTCACGCGCGAAACTTGATTATCGGAACAGGTCGCTGTGCACCCGCACGTCGCCTTATCAACAGCTTTTAGCACGAATCGCTAACCATTTTAGATCATTTTTTCGCCCCTTCTCGTCCTCTCCTCTATCGCCATCCCTTTCCAACTTGGCTCTTTTGTAACGAGCTCAAGGTGGGGAAAAACGAGATCGGGGTTAAGAGAGCGCGAGTCGAGAAATGTCTCTCCCTATGGGTTTTTGTGATCTTCGTACTCTGGTCTCGCCTATCAATTGGATAGTGCACCCCGAGGGCCAATGCAGACGACATTTGTATTTGTCCCTGAGAAATCTCTATGGAGATGTGGCTGCTGATCTTGGGAGTCTTGGACAACATTTCTACACGGTATCGCGAAAGGATATATTTTTTGTGACCAAATTACCGCGACTCAACCATGTCACAATGAATTATATCTCCAATGTTGTATCGCCGTGAATCGGGAAAACGTTTTTTTATCTTGACGGGGAAGAGAATTGAGCGAGATTGGGAAGCTCGAAGAACAGAGAGAGGAAGAGAGAGAGAGAGAGTCTCCGGGATATAACACGAGAACGGGTGGACGATGCATTATTCTCGCGGAGACAAAAGAAGCCGGTGGAGGTGAGGAGCGGGAGAGGAGAGGCCACCGGATCGTATATGCGCAAATCTTTTGTACGAGTCGCGAACGATTGTGCGACTTCCGTGGGAATTTGGCTGCCGGAAGTGCAACTCTCGCAGATCTTTCTGCTCGATGGTGTACCGCGAGACCAAACTCCGCGGTTTTATTTGTACGTCGTCGCAAGAGTACGAACGACGAGCGCTCGCAACAACAACAAAAACACGCCGGATGCAAGCTGCACTTTTGCACATATCTCTTCCTTATTTTTCCTTTCTATCGGTTCTGCGTTCATGAAAAACTGTGCGCGTTCGATTGATTTGCGAACGACAACTTTTAATGATTACACTTAAAAAGAAGAAAAATAAACAAAGATATACAGGAAAAAAAAGTAAAAAATCGATATCATAGCGTTTTGGGGTAGCGCCGTCCAACGATTGTTCGATTTTAATGTGCGACGTTATAGTTTGGATTGTTGGAATACAGCGAAATTTATTTCGCATTTTTTAAAAATTACTTTATCTTTATTATTATCCAAATTTTTTTTTGAAAATTTCTACGATTTGTCTCTGGCGAGGATTCGGGATAAAGAAAACCTGTGAGCCACGAGCGTAGTCGTAATCTGGATAAAAAAGATGTTGGGTTTCGAAAGAAAAAAAATTCTATCCACGTTCCAACGATCCAAACTTCAACATTGTATGAACTCTGTTTTTCGTCGCTGAGACGCGCGGTCGGATTGGAACGATCATGTCGCGGAGAAGCGTAGCAAACCGATAAATTTGTTGTGACGAT
Source organism: Ophion ellenae (assembly GCA_963210295.1). Classification (NCBI taxonomy): domain Eukaryota; kingdom Metazoa; phylum Arthropoda; class Insecta; order Hymenoptera; family Ichneumonidae; genus Ophion; species Ophion ellenae. The sequence continues at coordinate 62,933,443 of OY723387.1, forward strand.
CGACGCGGAGCAGTTGACATTTGGGCCCACGCAGAGTGTCATTCATCTCGGAGTTCTTACAATACGCGTAATGACGACGCGCAAGATTCTTCGAAGAAGGTTTCACGTTAGTTTTTGCAATAATAATGATCAATTTTTTAACGATATATTTTACTTTTTGTTGGGTGGGTAAAAAAAATAGCAATGACTTCTGTCAAATAAGGTTTTAGGTGTAAAATAATTTACACGGTGTCTCAAGACCGTTGTCGACACTTTTCGAATTTTCGAATGGCAATAGGTATTTTTTTTGAAAATCTACGATTCGATTTTTTCCCTGTGAATCCCTTCAAGATTTATCAGAGTTTATTTTCTGCACAGCTATGCGGGCGAAAGGGAGAAGCAAAAAAAAATACGCACGAATTTTGCATAAATATATGTATAATAATAATCATTCGATCGTTCTACACAAAGTGCATGTTACGAAATGTTCTCCGCATGCACCACGTTGCAAACACAAAAACACATAAAATAATGTTGTACGTGATTTTTTCTATATTGCACTTTTCGTTCTATCAAAATGAATAAATAATTGCATAAAACTTTTACTAATACAATTCGATTTCTCATAAGATTTCGGAAAACGTCGTTTCTCGATGAAAATATATATATATATATATATATAAGAACACAGCTGGAAACGACGTAGAAAATATCAGAATGGTTCCTCAAGTTCGCAGAGGTTGTCAATAAAAACTCTCTTTCCCTATTTCACTGTCTCGCAAGCTTTGCTTATCACTGACTCGAAACTTTGGTTCCGTGAAGATAAAAAATTGCTCTTCAGGCGACTAATCGAAAAATCTCAATCCCTCTCTGACTAGTAAAAAAAACGCGACTCTACTGTTTTGGTTTAAATACCGTTGTAGAAAAAGATGCTTAATACTCGATTGACAAAGTGTGTCAAAGACACACACGATAATATCAAAATATTCCTCCTTCGCCATCTTTTTTATCTTTCTTCTTTTTCGGTCTGTTTATAAGTTCCTTCGTTCCACATTTCGTTGGCTGTTTTGCACTCGTCGACGCGGGCTGTCTCATTCGCTTCTCGGATCTCTCTCTGTCGCGTTTCCGAATCGGAATTAGGCACTTGGTTTCCATCCCGGTCGAGTTTCACCCACAAGTAGTTACCGGGCAGTGGTGTCTCGGTCTCGAAATCAAAGTTCCATCTCTCCTTTGCCTGCTGGAAAAAATGGTATTTAAAAAATTCAAAGGCTCACACGTTCGTATGTATCATGAACATGATGGTGAATTCCGTTTGATCTATGAACGTTTTACATATGGGCATAGTTCGAAACAGTTTTTCGAGATTTTTTTACAATGATTTTCGCGAATTCGCCATTAACGTATTCGTTCCGTTACGATGTATTTATGATGTTTTGGAAATCACGAATACACCTACGCTCCGCGATGTTTTAAGCTGGTAAATTGAAAAAAAATGCATCGTTATTTTGGGTTGCACCCCAAAATTGATGTTGCAAAGGGTTCATCAACTTAAACGTGTTTTTCTTCGTAGAGTATTATCTTTGTCACGGTGCATCTAGTATCGCGTAAATTTATAATTGTAAATTTTATCCCGGAAGAGGTCCTAAGAATTTTGAGAAGTTTTCAGGACTCCTACGAATCAATAATTTTCCAATTATGAAATTTATTTGTCACCGATTCGTGTTAAATGATTAATTTTACCGATTTTAACTCGGCATTGCAATATTTGGAACTGATATAAAAAGGATATGTTAGAAATTTCTGTACCCTCAGCTCCCCGTGACTTTGATGGTCCAGGCTCTATTTGCATCAAGTATGAGAATGTTGGAGGATCTTCGTATGACATTTTTTTGCGAATCAAAATAAAGATTTATATTTTTCACCATGACCTCTTAAATTTGCGGACGGGGATTTCTCATGGATGGTTGAGCTTTTCAATAACAACAAAACGTCACGCTCTGTAGAGATCACCGACGCAGCGCTTGACGATTGTTTTCACTCGAAATATTATTGGTCTTTGAGAAATCTTTGTGCAAAATTTTATCGGTCATTAGCAGGACGTTATAAAAATGAATTGTTCTAAAAATCTTGTATTTTCATCGATGATGATCTCGAGTACGATAGCGAGCTAAAATATCTTCTCATTTCCTTAGCCCCCTTCTATCGCCCATTTGGGTTTGTTTGGTCAATTCGTATGGTAAATAAAAACCTTTTTTAGATCATTGCGAGCTTCCTCGAACAATTCGTTAGTCTTATTCTCATCGAGGCCCTGACGACTCTCCGGTCTCTCATTGTCCTCATCATCGGCGAACAATCTTCTTCGGACATTTCGATTGGTCAAATTGCGTCTCGCGAATCCTTCCCGAAAGTCCCCACTGCCGTCCTGCATCGCCAGACGAGCTCTTGCAAAAGCAAGAAAAAAGAGAAATAGGAATTCTTGCTAAATGTATAGGTGCGTGTTGAACGATATTTTGTAAAACTCTCGGCAGTATAGACGAGGCATTATTGTGTGAAAGAGTACAACTCCTCTCCGAGCGTGTGTATCGCCAAGCATGATATTCCGTACGAGCGATGTATCGGTATTGCGCGGGTACCGTTACTTCCGGCAATTCAAAACACGGCGTTACTTATGGGAGAGTTGGATGGACGTATAGGTGGTGCTCGAGGATTGTTCACCGAATGCACGCACTTACGTCTTATGCGCGCAGTGCTGTCCGGGACAAATATTGCCAGTGCATTTTCCGCTAACGTTCGAAACTCGGGATACTATCTATTCGATAAATAATTTCCGTTGGTTTCAATTGTATTCAACGCAATCCCCCAAAGCTATTCGTCGATGGAAAATCTTCCGCGAAAAATGGCTTGCCCTAAATTTTTTTTGTCATGTTGAAGTTTGCATGGTTAGAATGCAACGAAAATCCATTCTTTTTAATTGTTTGAAATTGTTTGGTTGCGAAAATCACTCAAACATTTTTGCGACCTCAATTTGCAAGAAAAGAAGACTTTGGATAAGCGTAAAAATCGAGAAATAAAAAATGAACAATGAAGAAACGCTGCATTCATACCATGCAAACTGCAACGTCATCATTTTTACTGGTTTCAATAAAATCTCCAGTTCGTTTTGGCGCTGGTCGATGGCAAGTCTTCTTTTCACAAAACCATTGTTCATAATTTCGACTGTCTTCAGTGAAATCTCCAAATGGCCCTAGCTCATAGCAATAGTTAATAGCAAATATTCTCCCCGAAGGAATAGTTCTCTAATTTCAACAAACTCTAATTAAATGCCAAAAGTCATCCAATAATTAACTCTGACCTTCCAACCATCATCAATGAAACACGAAAATATTTTGTTATCGCCAGTATTCGTTAGTTCGATGCATAATTAATTCTTAAAATAAGCGAATTTTCAATTTTCAATAAATAGTCAATCGGCATTGCCCTATTACGGATTTATTTCCCTTTTTTTTCTTCAGTGCACTCAATTCCAACGATGTGCTTGATTTCGTTCATTGCTCGCGCCCAATTAAATTCGTGCAACAACGTTATCGCGGAGTCTTTCGTTATGCCGTCATGTCAAGCGGAAGCACCTCGGACGGCGATACTTCAAACTCACGTGTTCAAAGTGCATGATTTACGGTCACGTGGTACCCGCCTGATACGTATACACAGTGCAACTACTATTTTTTCAACTCGTTACAAACACGCGTTTCCCTTTATTTTCGTATCATTTTCTACCGCCAACGTCGAGTAGTTTGCAGCTGGATATGAACAAATATTTGCCCATTATTGCCGGAGAAGCGACGGCGTTAACGAGTTATCGAAGATTGGATCGTAACACTTTCCATTGACAAAATAATACAAATAGAAACATTAATAGTATTAGGAATTGTAACAGCTGCAAGAATTGCAACAACAACAACAACAACACCAACAACAAGAAAAATAAGAAAAGGAATTATATTAACGATACTGATAATAATAATAATAGTCGCAATAATAACGATAATAACACGATAATAATAATGGCAATAATAATAATAATAATAATAATAATAAAATCGGAATTTCCATCGGTAAAAGTGATGACAATGCTGAGATGAAATATTTTGAAAGTTAAATTAGGTTAAACTCACGATATCCCTTTGCACTTGATCGACCCTTGGACTGTTCGTCTTGTTAAATTGACAAAAATGACAGAGATGAAAAAGAGAAGAAAAAAAGAGGGAGCCTTTCCCCGTTGCCCGTTGTTTGGTGGAAAAGCGCGTCGCGGTCGCGAGTGACACGAGACACCGAAGCGCCTCAGGAGAACTGCCGGGGGTTTGTCATTGTCGCCCGCGGGTCTTGTGTAGATGCGCGTCTATCGCGAGTGCACGCGATGAGTTGACTGAATTGCGGACAATTGGGCAAAACCTCGAGACAAATGTGCGAGAAATTGGTAGCCGAACGATCGGGCGTTGTGTGCGGCTAGGGGATGCGCGCCGTTAGGCATATGGCGGGGTATCGCGAGATCGATAGTTCCGCTCGTACGTGTCCCGTGGGGGTGGACCACGGCACTAGACCTGCCGCGTTCTCGCCCGAGGGCTGCAAACGCGAATGCGCGCGCATCGCGACAAACTTCATCCCCTTGTGCACGAGCTCGGGGGGTGCGCACTGTCAATTGCACGAAATTCAAACGCTCAACATCGCCGCATCCATTTCTAAGGCGATTGGGCCAATGGTACTGACACTTTTTTCCTTCTTTTGGGCAAATCCCATTGTGGAGGGTGTTTCGAGTGTTCGCTTTTCAATGCAATATAGACGGAGCAGAGCCTTGTGTGTGTGAGAGTAAATGAATTTTCGTTGAATTTTCATTTGAAAAAACATTTTTATTTCCATTGAATGTTCATTTGAACTGAATTTTCATGGAATCGATAGCACGAATGGGTTTTTTCAGCTTATAAAAAAGAGCTCATATTTCATTTCGCAATGGTAAATTTGTCGAGTAACTAATACGTCGATTATTAAACAACAGTATTTTCCAACACCGTTTATTATCATTATCTTGAAATTTGCATCGTTGGAACACAAGGATAAGACATTTTTTTTCAATCGATAACAACATTTTTCCAATTTAAGCTATTAAAATCACTGGAATATCTTAACGTATTCTCATTACACATTTACAACCACAATTTGCGGAAAAAAATGTTTTTCATCCTAACAAAAATGAAGAGATTTTTTAACAATCGTCGTATTCCAACGTTCAACATTCAAATGTTATTTACTATTGATATTTGATATGCACAACGTTTTTCGTACAGTGGCAAAAAAAAGAAAATCATTATTTTTATTTTGTTTACGAAATGAATAATTTGACAGTAATTGCAATAATTTTAATTGTTTTTAGTACTCGCTAAATGTCAGTTTCACGAATTATTAAAAAAATGTTGGCCAAACGCGTACAGAAATAGAAAATTATTCAAAGAATTTTCGATCAGAGTGCATTTTACACAGCTCGCTGGTCTCAGTGAGAAGAAAAATAAACAAGAAAAAAACAAACCTTAAAGACGGTAAAATCGTCGACTCGAACGTGTGCGGTGAAAGTTTTCGGTGCCTGTTGCACTTTCTAATTTTCGCAACACGCGCCTCGTCTATGCAGCGCGTAGGTAGTAGCTATCTATAATCACCATGCGAAAGCGATAGACATAATAGTACACGAATATTCTTAGCTGCGCGCAGCCTTCGCGTCACGCGGCAACCTCTCCGAGCCTGTAATAATATCGCCATTTTATCTTATCGACGTTGACTCGCGTGCACTGTAAAAACAAATGCGTTGTTTCAAGACGTTTCACGTGTGTAATCGTGTCGCCGTTTTCAACACGGCAACTCATGTGTTGATGTCGAACGACACATTTTACGCGTGTTCTGTCAATACGCTTCAAGCGTGTTTTAGCAAGTTCAAAGCGTGTTGTTTCGATACACTTTAGGCGTGTAAACGCTTGTCGCCAATTTCAACATGTTTAAAATGTGTTGATGGCTAAATCAACACACTTTTTGATGTGTACTTGTGGACGCTTGGGCATAACGTACAAGACGTCACGTAGGCATACGTTTAAAAATAAATAAAAAAGGTTTCTCCGTTACTGGTGGTTTATTCCAATGGTTTACTACCATACTTGATGAGTTCCAGTCGTCCTGAAATCAATTCCTGCGAATAAATTTTATTGTTCATACCCGGTTTCGAACCTACCTAACCTAGTTACTTCTATACCTAATACGTACGCTAACCATTGTGCTATCGGCTATACTTGCGGTTTTTCATCAAGAAACGGAATACATGGTTACATTGAACGAGAAGAGTAATGAAGCCATTTCACATTTTATGTGTATGTGTCTACACCCAACACACATAAAATGTGAAATGTGAACAGAAATTTCCATCACTCTGAACAGGCAATTTTCTTTGCCCTCGACAGAAAAATTTGTCCGAACAGAAAAAAAAATTTCTTCGCCCCGTACAAGCACTTTTCTTCACTCCGAACAGAAAACTTTCTTCGCACTGGACAGAAAACTTAGACCGCACAGAATAAAGAATTTTCTGTGCCTCGAACAACAAATTTCTCTCACTCCGTACTGACAATTTCCTTTGCCCCGAACAAGAAATTTCTCTCACTCCGAACAAACCATTTTCTTTGCCCGCAACAGAAAAATTTGTCCACACAGAAAGAAAAATTCCTTTGCCCCATACAAGCAATTTCCTCCATTCCGGACAGAAAACTTTCCTCGCACTGGATAGAAAAATTGGTCCGCACAGAATAAAAAATTTCGTTTGCCCCGTATAGGCAATTTCCTCCACTCCGGACAGAAAACCTTCTTTGCACTCGATAGAAAAAGTGGTCCGCACAGAATAAAAAATTTCGTTTGCCCCGAACAAGGAATTTTTTTCACTCCGGACAGAGAATTTACTTTGCCCTGGACCGAAAAATTGGTCTGCACAAAATAAAGAATTTCCTTTGCCCCGAACAAGAAATTTACTTCACTCCGGACAGAAAAGTTGGTCCGCACAGAATACAAAATTTCCTTTGCCCGGAACAACGAATTTCCTCCACTCCGCACAGAAAATTTCTTCCCACTGAACAGAAAACTTGGTACACATAGAATTAAATTTGCGCCCTAGAAGCATCTTTCTTCACTCTGTACAGAAACTTTTCTTAACAACGAACAAAATATTGATCCGCACAAAATAAAAAAAATTCTTCGCAGTGACACTTTACCAAAAAAATTATTTTATATATACGTCAATAAACTGAGTGTTGCAATTACCATGGTTTCACGGAGCACATCATTTTCTTCATTCATGTAGGTGTGCACGACGAGCAAAAACTTATGTGTTTCGCTTTTAAAATAACACAATTCGCAATAGAAAAATTCTTTCGCAAGTTCGTACATAACGTAGCGAGGTTATAAAGCCGCCATATTGTCATATCAACTCACTGGACGCGTGTTGTTTGTGGTACACGCGTGCAAGTGAGTTGTTTCACGACGCTTTGTGTCGTTCGAGTCGCGTGTACCTACACTAAGTGTGTTGTTTGAAAGAAAATGGCTTGATTCGACACGCTTCATGTGTGTTACATTAAGCGTTCTAGTTTAATGTTCTACAGCAAGTGTTCTACAGCGTTTAATGTTCTACAGCACGTTTAAGTGTTCTACAGCACGTTTAAGTGTTCTACAGCAACATATTTAAAACGTGTTGTTACCAAGAATGGTATAGAGCGTATTGTTTCAACACGGTAAAATAAGTAATACACGTTGTTTCAACACGTTAATCAGGTCCTAGACACGCTGTAGGCGTGTTGTGTGTTGCAGCAACACACCGACAACACGCTTATTTTTTACAGTGTGGCGCAAAAAATAGTTTAAAGTACCGATAATGATGCGAGCGCACGTGCTGACGCGCCCGAATGCGAAATAAAAGTATGCAAGGTCTCGTTGACGAGCGTCCGAGGAAGGACGAGCACCCACTACTGACTCTCTTTCTCGCTGCACTCGTTACTTTTGCGTTTAAACTACGCACCGGTTGACATCGTACGTTGCACACTAATGTAGGTACGTCTCTATATGGCAAAGCTAATTTTTCACGGGTTGCACCTAGAGCTTGTTGTCGGAAAAACGACGAACGAATCTTCGCGAATTTTTGTTGCCAAAACTTGGGCCGGTTTTGAGTATCTATTTTTCTAATGAAAAATATTTATCAATATAGGAGATAAGAATAGTTTGTGCGGAGCACTCTTTGAAAAACGTATTTCGCGGTCACCACTGTTGCTCGGAAACGAATCATCCGGAATAACACAAATCGAACGCATTTAGTTCTTGCATGCAATAATCTAGTGCTTGGACGAAGGATTTAATAAACCTGTTTTTTCACTAAATCTCTGCAGTCCAAAGCGAAAGTATCGTTTTTCGAAGGAAAACCCCTCTATTATCGTTACTAAAAACGAAAAACTATGCTTCGAAAAAAAATCATATTTTTCGAGCCGTGCTTTTTAATGTGTAGAATATCGTGGTCACTGATGATTAAAACGTCACTTTCAGAAAAACGCATTTGAATTCGCCGAATCGGGGAACCTACCTGTAAACGCCCATAACTCCCTCAATTTTCAACGGATCGACTTGAAATTTTCAGACAATACTTTTTAAATGTTTTATTTTGAGAATCCGTCGACAAGCGAAAATCGATATTTCGAAAAAGTTTAACAGGTGGAAGCTCTCAATGGGGTTGAAGTCTACATCATTGGAACGCAACGACAATTATTTCTGTTATTTTAGTTTCTTGATATCATTATTATTAAAATCATTTTTTGTGGATTATGGTTGTGGATCTCGAAATAAGGATCCCCCACAAATACTTCGGTGATGTTCAAAGCTCAAAACCGGCAAATAAAATTTGCGTTATACAAAAAAAAAAATCATTTTCTCTGCCATTTTCCGATGCTGCAAACTTCAATGTCATGATTTTTAAGCATTCGACTTCGCGGATCATCTCCATGGTAATGGTCCCCTTACTCAACATTACGCAAACCCGAATGTCTTCGATATCATCTTTGGAGAAAATTATTTAAACCGGGGTCGTTCCAAGGATCATATTGTCCCTAGAATCATCGATGTTTTTGAAAAAACAAATAAATAGATAAATAGACATTCCAAAACGCGCCAGATGTACGGACGGCCAATATCAAACGAAATAAAGACTTTTAAATATATTTGTTTCGTGTCTAGGTTTGTGTATGTATGAATGTAGTAATTCCTGCGGTTCTTATGATGGCGAGCTGGAATACATTTTTTTTCCGTTTAACTTTAGAGAAGTCTTGACGTATAGGAACGCGAGTTTGTCCATTTAAAGACACACGAGACACGCGTGCTAACGACACGTTGTCATTAAAAACAGCTAGAGAGAGAGAGAGAGAGCGAGAGAGGGAGAGAGAGCGAGAGAGAGAGAGAGGGAGAGAGAGAGGGAGGGAGAGAGCGAGAGAGGGAGAGAGTGAGAGAGAGAGAGAGAGAGAGAGAGAGAAATAATGAGCAAAGGGATAAGCTGGCTCACGTGACGTTTGCTCGAACGCGCTTACGGAGGCTGCACAATTGAAACTGATGTGATGCAGTTGAAAATTGTCGCGAGGCAAGTACTACCCTCCCCGTTCGTAGACTACAGTACTGCGTTGCAACTGACTAGCCTAGATTCCATTGGATCGGACGCATGCGCTATTCACATTGTAACAGAGCTAGCCACGCGATGCCCGTTTTCTATTCATGCTGGACATTCGTCCCACAACGAGAGACAAGATAGCTAGTGTCGCCTTTCGAAAGAAAAAAAAAAAGAAAAATCCTTTGAACTCTATGTGTACTAAACGTTTCTTGCAACTTTGATGATGATTGCTGGAGTTGCCATTGTAAAAAAAACCATTCTTTTTTTTTCGTTGCTAGCGATGACGCTGGGATTGTAGTTAATTTTTTTTTTAACGTTGAGGCCCGCCATCTTTAAGGCGGGTGTACGATTTTCAGTGCTACTGATGATAACTTCTCACGATATTGAACTTTTTATCGTTAAAACGCACCGGATTCCCTTTTTTTCTAATCGCCAAAATATTTATCTTACGAATTTCGAGCATGAAAAACAGTCAAATGTCCTTAAGGATCCTTATTAGAAATCTACAGCATAAACTGTCAAGAAAGTATCTTGGATAATAATGAAAATAAAGAAATAAAAGTATAAAAAAAGGATTTTCGTCAGAATCCAACGATGAAAACTTCAACATCATGGCTTCGCGAACGTTGATGTACGACCTCGGGAGGATTCTCGAGCCTCTATAACGATCTGAGAACATGCGGGAATATTAATGAAAATCGGGAAGCGCGAGTCGAAGACGGACAGGTAATAAAATGATTACCAGTGGGAAGTGCGATCGAAGGAAATTCTCACAAAATGAACGCGCTCTCGAGTCCCGCAAACTTGCGGTAAAAAGACTCGTGGTTGGTGTATCTGTATGTAACCACGAATCCGAGAGAGAGAGAGAGAGAGAGAGAGAGAGAGAGAGAGAGAGAGAGAGGTGAGGGGACGATGCAACGCGTCCGAGACTCCGAGTCGGAACTGCGTCTCGGAGAAATCTCCTCATGAAATAACGGTACATAAGCTCGAGCGTTTGTCCATTTGCCTACTACGCTTCCCGGAGCGGCCGAGACGGGTCAAGTGAATTAGGAAGCTATAAAAATTATCCTACGTCACGATTAACGGTTTCACGATTTTATTTAACCAGTAGGGAACGGGACGATTTTTGGGGTGCCGCAGTCACTGGGGAACCCCTTATAGTTTCGTCGTGTCCTTTCGTCCGTCTGTCACAGCCGAGTGCCCCTCCACTTGTAACCCTTTGGTTTAAGGTCTGACATAATACGCTGAGAAAGGATGCAGCGAGTAGTTCCAAGTAAAATTACACCGCGCAATAATTACTTTCAAGAATAATTTGTTTGGTGAAAAAAAATGAGACACGCGGTTTTTTTTATCTGACGAGGTTCTATTCGCTACATTTGGGCACTGTTGAAAAAAATATTCAATGTCGACTAAGCTTATGAAGACCCGTTAATTGTAAACTTAGCGATGGCAATAAAATGTTAATTCAATAACAATTTCATAATCAATGACGATTGAAGAACGAGACCATAATTCCGGGACTTTTCGCCTTCCGTTGATAATTTTGCGGTCCGCATAGTCCACTGCGGTCCACTACTCCAAAAAATGAAAGGAACAGAACATTTCTTCAATTTTTTAAGTGTTTTTTGAAGCGCTGTATCTATGTGAAAAATGGTCGTATCGAGATGAAAAAAAAAGCATTTTGAAGCATCAAGTTTCGAGATCTTTTGGCAAACATTTTTTGTGAGCTAAGGTTATCCCGCAATCATAAGAAATGGCGGGAGAACATTTTTTTCCAATTTTTTAAAATGTTTTGCAAGGCTCTGCGGCGTCGGGAAATTTTCTTTCAGTTAAATTGATGTATACGTCAGTTAGCTTGTTTATTCAGCTTCAATTTGTTTTTGTTCGTCTCCCTACGTCAATTTTTTGCTGAGATATCCGACTTTGAATGAAAAAAGATCCTTTTGTCTTTGATCATCGATATCTCAGCGATCAATGATCGCAGAAGAAATTAAATGACAGCTTTGAAAACTTGAATAAATTTCCTACTAGATGCTTCCATTGATTTTTTAGAACATTTTATTTTTTCACCCGTAACATTAATTGGAAAAAAGTACAACAAAATTACTTTTTACAGTTTTTCAGTACATTTTTCACTACGTTACAAATATTGATGAAAGACTAATGTTGCAAGGTTTTTTTTCCAGCTATTTTTTTTTCAGCTTTCAGCTACAATGTACCCCCAATAACCCTGTAAATTTTCAAATTGATCCATCGAACCATTTTTCCAGACTGATTGATCAAAGTTTTACAAAACAATTCAAGAAACAAGTGTATTGTTCCTAAACATCGTGTAATCATCATCAAAATGAAAACAACAATTTTCTTCGACTTTTTTCAAAACTTTGCACTAGTTGCTTCTTAAATTTAAGAAAATAAAATCGAAAGATTATTATTTTTTCTATTTGTAAAACATTTCAGGAAACAATCCTGACTCAATCCTTGACACGATTCGGCCTTTGCGTACCATATTTCGACTAATTTTTAATTGCATTGATTAAAAGTTTATACTCCCAAGCTGTATTCACTAGTCGATCTGAGAACTTGTATGCAATTAATTCTTGATATTTTTTGCGAAGGTTATTAGGTTTACTAAAAACAGTTTCTTTCAAAACAGATTTTTCGAACTAATATATTTATGGTAAATTTTTTTAGGTTTCGGTAAAAAAAATGATCAAAAGTTTTTCCGAACTTTAACTTTTTGTCAATTTTTCATCATACCTAGCTTTGAAAAAAAAAACTGTTTCTTGTAACCCTGTAACCTTTGCAGAAAATATCGAGAATTGATCACATAAATATTCTCAGATTGACTAGTGAATACAGCTTGGGGGTATCAACTTTTAATAAATGCAATTAAAGATGAGTTAAACTGTGGTGCTCAAAGGCCGAATCGTGTCGAAAATGAGTCAGTATTGTTTCCTGAAATGGTTTACAAATAAAATAATTTTATTTTCTTAAATTTAAAATTGGTCTTTTCATTTTGATGATGATTACACGGTGTTCAGGACCAATACCATCGTGTTTAAATTATTTTGTAAAACTTTGATCAATCGATCCGGAAAAACGGTTCGATTGATCAATTTGAAAATGTACAGGTCTAGTGGGGGTACATTAAGCTGAAAAAAAACTTGGCAATATTAGTCTTTCCATCAATATTTGTTAAGTAGTGGTAGATATACTAAAAAATTATAAAAAGTCATTTTTTTGTTCTTTTGTTAAATTAACGTTAAGGGTGAACAAAAACTGTTTTCTCAAAAATCAACGAAAGAGTCTTGTAGTAACTTTATCCAAGTTATTAAAACTGCTCTTTAATTTCCTGTGCAATCATTGGTTGCTGAGATATCGATGATCAAAGACAAAAGGATCTTTTTTCATTCAAAGTCGGATATCTCCGCAAAAAATTGACGTAGAGAGACAGAAAAAAATTCAAGCTGAATAAACAAGCTAACTGACGTATACATTAATTTAACTGAAAGAAAATTTCCCGAGCCCGTAGACCCTTGCAAAAAATCAAAAAAATTTGGAAAAAAATGTTTTCCCGCTATTTCTTATGATTGCGCGATAACCGTAACTCACAAAAAATGTTTGCCAAAAGATCCCGAAACACTTAAAAATTTAAGAAATATTCTGTTCCTTTAATTTTTGGAGTACCGTAGTACACGCAGTTTCTAATATTTTCGTTGACCTTGGGCCTCGAGCGGCCTCCCTTTGCGTACGTACATAAATTTATCCGAACGGCGAGTGCATCATTACAAACATCGCGAGCTTCCCGGATACATTTGGCTAAACGCACGAGCTCCGAAATGTATCGAGAAACGAAGGAAAAGGAGGCCATGAGGAAACCCGTACAGGAACGACGAACATATGCCGAATCTCGGAGGAGCCAACTGGCACTTCCTGCTACGCCGCCAAGCCTGAAATGTATTCAACGAGAAAATCTGAATGTCGTATACTCCACAGACGGGCCATTTAACGAGGATTTATCGTGGCGCGGATTGCACGTGTCTGACGAAAAAAAAAAAACTGAAAAAACAAGCAGCCGACGGAAACTCCTTTCGATTTGATGTTCACGCAAGGATCTATGGTGTCATGAGCATGGCAAAAATTATTACATAAATTACGCCACCATTATAATATATCAGTTCGCAAGCAAAAATTTATGAACTGTTTCGAGCGTGTGCTCGCTCTGCGGTTCTTTTTGTTTTCTCGAATTTAGGGCTCGTTTATATAAATCGTGAAAAGTAAAAATTGAATGAGGCTTCATTGAAAGCCAAAAACATGGCGAACAGAACCTCGTCGAGGTAAAAAACCGTCTGCCTTTTTTTTCTCCGAAACTATGATCATTCTAGAGTGACCGATATAATTTTACTCCAAAGTTATCACTATATGCTAGTTTCCTGAATCAATTCGGATTCTTAAATCAAAAGGGTTACATGAACGGCCGCGGGGCTCAGCTGCGACGAACGGACATGACGAAATAAAGAGGGGTTCCTAGTGACCATACAAAACCCTTACAATCCTCAAGTTCCACATTCGTGAAATTCAATCGTTTAGACACTCCCTGATTGATTTATCTTCTTTCCGAAGAGTCTCGCAACAATCTCCGGTCTTTGAAGATGAGTCGGGCGAATTACGCTTATTACGAGAGATATAAAACCACTAGCGGGGTCCTGACGTTTGCCTCGTCGAAGAGCAACCAAAATCTTTTTCTATTTTTACATGCCATTTATTTTCATCGCCATGTAAACCTTTGCGTGTCTCCTTTTGCAGCTTTAGGTTATAAATGCCCGGTGAGGATCTTCAAGATTATTTCAGTAATTTCTGTAGCCTAAATGTGTACAAAAAAAAATGGGGGATACAAAAAAAATATTTCGTTGCATTTCAACGGTGCACCCTTCGATATGCACCATACCCTAGGGGCTCTGCACGATCTTTTATCAATGCAGCGTACCGAGTTGAACTGGCAGCTTCGCAACTGAACGATAAAGATCGAAATTCAATTTTCGTTCGATAATCTATGTTCGTTCCCAGCAATCGACCCTCTCTTCTATCCGTCTCACAAAAAATGCAGATTTTTATGGAAACGCTGCGTACACTCCTGCAATCATTCGATCTTCGTGGTTCCGTGGATGTTTCGGGAAACGTATTCGTTGCTTCGTTTGGGTCAGTAGAGGGAAAAAAGCTTTTGATCTACCACAAGATCGAAGAGGGAATAAAAAAAGGAGGCAGCAAAAAATCTAAGCGACGGAGCTCTTCCGCGTGAGAGCGAGAGAGATTTCCAATAAGATCTCGCATTTGCCACTAACAGCTTTTCGCCGTTTGGGGTGCAGGGAGGGCGGCGGCAAGTATAAAAAAAAAGAAACAGGAGAGTAAATACATGCAGAGTCGCCAGGCACCCTTCCCGCTTTTCGGCGCACGCGCGCGGGTCAGAATTTCCTGTCGGGTGTTCTCACATCCGGAGGGATGTGAAATTTATCAAGACGCGAGTGCGTCCTGTGTGAGGGGTGCATACGAGAAATCTTCTCGCGTGCAGCAACGAAAAGTCAACGGACGTTGGCCCAGACGCTCGTATAGTTTCTCCTCTCTTTTTCTCTCTCAGCCCTCTCGCGCCCTTTCCGATTTCCCTCTAATCTCACCCTTCGTGTTCTATTTTTAGGAAAAGCGTGAAAACTCGGCGCCTCGTACTACTTCATACGCTTCCACAATAAGGCACCCTCGTTCGGATCTCAGACTACGGGTGTATTTTGTATGCGCAAAAAAGAAAAAGACGAATGAGGAAAAGAAACGTTGATAGAATCGCGAGGGTCACGCCGTCTGGCATCGAATGAATCATGTACTTCAGAGTTTGGCGTCGCGTAAAGGCTCTCTCTCTCTCTCTCTCTCTCTCTCTCTCTCTCTCTCTCTCTCTCTCTCTCTCTCTCTATCTCTCTCTGTCCGACATCATGACCTCGTTCCGCGGTTCGATGTTGCGCGAGGTCAGTGAACACACAAGAGGATGGCCCGGACGAGCCCACCGTCAGAGCAACGGATTAACAATCGCAGACCTCGATAGTTTACTCTCTCTCTTCCTCTTATTCTCTCTCTCTCTCTCTCTCTCTCTCTCTCTCTCTCTCTCTCTCTCTCTCTCTCTCTCTCTCTCGAACATGCGAAAGCAAGTAGGCGAATGTATCAGTATACTCTCACTCCCGTCATAGCTCTCTAGTGATAAGGAAATCTTTCGCGCACCGTAGGCAAAACCGAGATATCACCACAACCCGTGCAGAAATTGGCGTCAGGATCCGATGCGATGACCCGTTGGATCCCTATACTGAAACGTCACGCTCGTACATTGGATTTTAATCGGGATTCCTCATTGGAATCCAATGTACGAATGCGCTTTGAATCCCAAAGGATTCTCACATTATCGAGCAGAACCCAATACGACTGTTGATGGATCCCATCGCAGTCTGTTCGTTGAATTTTCTAAACAAAATATCTAGATACACCAAATGAGTGGATGATGAAAAAGTCTTAGTCTCATCTTGAAAAAGTATAAATCGCTTGGAAAAAAAGTATATCTTGAAAATTGATTTGTTGTCGTTTGCTTTTTTATTTCACTGCTCTTGGACATGATATCACCACGCACGCACACATTCACGAAGCGTGCAGGTTATGTTGCAACACGCTGAGTTTTTCTCGTGACTTTTCACGTATCTTTGATTCGAACAGTGTAGAATGAAATCGGATCCCAATAAGGACTCCCTATGTGCGGCGTCCCTAACAAATTCCTATAGAGATGTGGGTGCATCTTGGAACTCCCCCGACTAATTTGTACACGGGATCACGCGGAAAGGATGTTTTTTTTTGGACATCCAACAAATTCAGGTTGAGAATTTGAAATAAAAAATTCTCAAACGCCGTCAATGGAGAAATAGAGTGGAATCCAATTGGATTTCAATGTGTACTCCCTATGTGCGCCGTCCCTATAAAATGCCTATGGGGTCGTACTAGGAACGATGCTCCGAGATGAAAGAGCGAGAGCAAGAGAAAGCTTGAATTTGAAGATAAAAAAAACCCAATGAGAAAAAAGCACACCAAAAGAAAAAGCAACGTATCTTGCTGCTGAGGTTCAAGAGTTTCGTGAAATTCAAGAAGCCTCGAGTTTTCGTATTGCCTGTTGGCCTTTTGTACGCGCGTACATATACGTGTGCAAGTACCGACGAAGGGAATGAAGAAGAAAAAAAAGAAGGAAGAAAAGCGCAGAACGGGGCCAGAGGACACGCACGCGGGTAACGTAACACGTTTAAATCCCGTATGTAACGTTAGTCGAGTGCGTGTCCCGAAGAGACGAGACCTCGAGCTTTGAGTGGCAGACAGAGTTACCGGATGCAAGACCACCGCAGGACCAAACGATACATACTTTCATTTCTTCCGCCCCTATGTACTCTTACGCGATACGAGAAGAACTCATTCGTTCGCCGAAAAAGCCCTTACGGATAAATATGTTTACCGAACAGATTCATCAAAGGCTGGATCCAAATGAAATTTCCATACAGCCTTTCCCGCATTGATACGTTCTTCTGTACGCTTCTTTATTAACGTCCGGTAAATTCGTTTCCCTGACTCTTGCGAAGCTGTAAGGCTTCTTACGAAAGGATCGAAGACTGCATCGGGCGACAGGGAAAAAGAGTAGGGCATTTTTGACCTTTTAAAAAAAACACGAGCATATTCCTTTCAAGTTTATTGAAAAAGTATGCACATCTTATTCCGTCTATTTAAAAAAATATATGCAGATTAAATGATCAATCCCCGGTGGGTGGTATATCACGAAAACTTCGTCTTTTATTTTGAAAAAAAAAATATAAAATAGAACAAATTTAATTCTCAAAGATACGAAATTCCGATAAAATAATGATTCTGAAGGATCAATTATTAAAAGGCTTACGGATTAAAATAAAAAATATTCAAATGAAACGACTGATTATAAGAAGGCTGCTTGATAATTGAATAATTAGTTAGAATTATTGAGGATAGTTAATAATTGTCATTATGAACTGAAAGAATTAATTAATGAAACGCGCTTTTCAGCGGTGTGTTGTGTACAGGACGTGGCGGGATTACGCTACACTGTTTACATGCCGTTCAAGTTTAGATCGTTGGAATGCACCGAAAATTCCTTTTTATTTATTGTATGCGTATCATCGTCCGAAATAATTTCTCGCAGATTGAGGCTGCAAATGTGATACAGAGATGAAAAAAAATGCTCGAGAAAATTTGGTTGTTTAAAAAAAAAGAAATCCTCGTTGTATTTCAAAATAATGCGATGCCAATTACTTGCGCAAATCACCGTCCAATCGTCGCGTTTTTGTCTCCAATGTTATCGAATTGCTAAAGTTAGTTCCGCAGTGAAAAATTGTTCTTTGACAGTACATTCGTCTAGTTCTAGAACTCACCTGTGTCTTGCCGCCAGCATGATTCGTTGCGATGATATCCGAAACCTAATTTCCAACGATGTGGCCCAGATTGTGCAGAGGTCTCGAGCAATATATATTTGCTTATAGTCTTACCGCAGTGTCATCGTGCTACCTTTACGCAAAAAATGTACGATCGCACAACATTATTTGCCTAATGATCTCGAATCAAATTATGACTTTCGCGCTTTAACACAGGGTGGAAATGTTCGAACCAAAAGTCGGGAAAAATCGCGCGTGTGTGTGTGTGTGTGCATTTTGCATATCGTGTTGAAAAGATCAGTTTAAATAATTAACTTTCAGCGCAATATGTTTTCAAATGCAGCAATGGGTCATGGGGCTAATTTTGTTATCGTAGCTTTTCCGTTTAGTTTAATTCCGCTATAAAGATAATAAGTCGTATGTGGTAATAACTTTAATCAATTTTTAATCGTAGCTTTTGGGGTTAATCCGGCAGAATAAACAATAATTTGTTTTTCCGCTAAATAGATAATTAATTTCAAATCGTAATGACATTAATCAATTTTTTATCATAACTTTGAGGTTTGATTCCGCTAAAAAAGTTTGTGAGACTCGAGCAAACGAATATAATTAACCCAGGCCTCGCTCCTGTTATAAACGTTTCTTCGTTTTCTGACTTCAATGAAACATTCTATTTTATTCAAACAAATATGGGGAATGAATTGAGAAAAATCGAATATTTGATTACAGGCGAACATACCAATTCGCTCAAATAAAATTCACACGCTCCAGTTCGAACAACTATCCCATTGAAAATCAAACGAAAGCTCAGTAGTCGGAGATTAAAAAAATGCTGAATTAATCCAAGGGAAAAATAATCCAAGCTTCTTATCTGACCTGCCTCCCATACTTGCGGAGTTTTTTTATTACGTCCTGTACCAGGTTCGACGCCAAAGATCGATGTATTTCTCGGGAGCGCGCGCGCGGGGATATCACCGATCGAAAAATTTGAATATATTTATACGAATAGAAACGCAAATAAGGCAAAAGAGAACTCGCATAAAGTCGCGTCTTATTCGCGGCTTCGAGTGTTACTACCGCGGGAGCGTTATGCTCTCTTCGTGTACGTAGCACTCGAATGCGATCTATACGCGTGCCCGGGCTTGTGCATCCTCCCCCACTATATGCAACTTCTCACACTACTTTTTTCCTCCAATGCAACATCCCGGCTGATTTTCTCCAGGCGCATGCACATGCACGCGTATTCCACGGGAGACTTTGAAATACGCGGGAGCCACGTCACTCGGGAATTTTTAGAACATTTCTCGCGTTCACCCTCGCCGCGGAGTAAAAAGGGGAGATTGGGGCAGGAGGAGATCGTCGCCGCAGCCGCCGCCGTCGCTTCATATATGTTTATATCTAAACGAAAGAGTCAAACTGGAGGAGAAAATGGAATAAAACCGCGTGTGTGGCTTAGAGAGCATACATATATATGCGTATGCATAAAGAAATGTATTTCCGTCCAAAATGATTCCTCGAACCCGACTGCAGACTAGTGCACAAACGTACGAACGTCACGTGAAAATTTGAAAGACGGTGCTGCACGTGCATACCCAATTTTTACGTTTTTTCTCTCTTTTTCGTTTCTCTTTTCGCTAGGTCAGTTTTAGATCTTGGGCTACGAGCGAGGCAGCGCCCCGCCGCGCAACGAGCAATAATACATATATTTACGCAGGAAGTCAAAAGCAACCCTACACGAACCAAGTCGGCCTATTTATAAAGCGAGTTTACCCTCTACGTGTAGTCAGCTTTACCGTAGACAAGGGAGACTCCACTTTCTACCTTTAGCTTTCTTTATTCTTCCACTTCACCAAACCAGAGATACAATATTTTCGAAAGTGTGTGCTGCATATTGAGATTTTGCTGTTTTCGATTATTCGTTGACATAGCCAAAAAACGTATCGAATCGTTGATTATATAGTCACACATAATTCAATGAAAATGTTCATCCTCGATCTTACGCCCCTCGTCGAATCGAAAATCGGATTCTTATTTTATTCTGTAGGATCTATTCTTGTTCTCGGAAAGTGCCAAATTGCTTTTCTTGGGTCCGGCTTCATTTCGATGTATCCAAAAGTTACTAAAATTCCGCAGCGTCAATGACCGTTGATAAAAGTATTATTTCGTTGCAATCTCGGTTTGAGCCGAAAAAGACCCCTGGCAATACCTATTACCGAGGAAGAACGGTGAGACGAAGGCAGGGAAAGAGACAGAGAGAGAGAGAGAGGAGCAAAAGAAGAATTGAGAAGTTTGAGGGAGGAAGTCGATCGTTCACTGAACCGGCCAAGTATGAAAAAAACGATATTCCGTTGGTGAAATGACCACACCGAACACGCACAGCGTCTCCGAATGAGTCTCGTCCGCGAGATATATATAGACCAACTAATCATTTAGTTTGTCGAGCAATTCGTTCCATCGGCGCAGGAAACAAAAGCGTGGACCAACGAAAAGTGTGCGTGTGTGTTTGTGTATATTGTACAGGCGAAAAAACAAAAGGACATCTCGCGCGATCGAGAGAGCTACCATTTCAACTCGTATTTACGAAAGTGGTGGAAGTGATTTCACGCTCCGGGTGAATCCGACCTCCCAGACAGGATCTAGGCGAGGCATCCTGTCCTTGCGTTGTTCTCGCGTATAACCAGGACCATACACGAGCGACGTCGACCATGTAACTTCCTAGTCCAATCCTTGACTATCGAATCGAAGATTTTTTTCTCCCCACGAATACCGATTGGAAGAACGTGGACCTCAAGCTCGTGCACATATTTTTGCGTAGGGATATTATTGGATTCCCATACTGGTCGCGTTGGATTGCTATAACAAATCGTCTCGCTCGTACATTGGATCCTCAACGAGATGTACGAATCCATCTTGAATCCTAAACGATATCCAATCTACCGGACAAGTCTGATACGATTCGTTATGGATCCCGTAGTGGACCTCTTGAAAGAAGAAGGAAACGACCTTTCCGCTTCGTCGCAACGAACGCAAAATTGCGAAAGCCAGTGAAATAAAAAACCGAAGTCGTTGCAAAAGACATCGCGAGAAAATTCAAGGCAGCGTTTCTCGAAAGCAATTCCCCGTGGACGTCTTAGAAGCGAAGGTACTAATAATCGTATTTCCGCTCTCGTTGCACCGTTCGACTGGCAAGCTTGCTCTGGCGAACAATGTAACGCCGGACTCCTCCCATGCCCCGTCGAACTTGGACGAGATAAAAAGCATTCGTCGAAAATTTAAGTACGAGAAAGAAAGGGCAAAAAAGGTTTGCCGGGGAGAAGCGCGCGGACACGAATCGCACTAGCAGGATAATACGGGGCGAGGGAAAGACGCCGCGATTGGGAGGCGGCAGGCTCGTCAGGTGGAATAGGTCTCTGGAACAGTGAGTTTTAACGGTCGCCACGCAACCGGAACGACCGAGAAATTTGCCGAGGGAATAAATTATTGGCAAGCGCGAGCTTCGAACAAACGGTCGCTTTTCAACTGTCGCGCTCGTTCAATTCTGTTTGATTTAATCTTTTTCTCACAAAATTTGCATTTTTTAAATCCACTTTTGGTTCTTTTTCGTCTCAGTTTTGATATTCCGAAAAATGTCAATATTGTAATTTCATTCCAATGTCAAACCTTCTTTTTACAAGATTCCGCATGACGTTGGAGTTTGCATGGCTGGAATTCAACGATTTTTTTTCTTCATTTTTCAAACTCCTCTATTCTTCTCATCATCAAGAGGCTTTTTCTGCAAATTACGGTCATAGATCCCTGAAAGGAATGCGTAAAAACGTTTGAGTGATTTTCGTAGCCCAAAGCGGCGAAACAAAATGTTGAGCAACTAAAAAGAACCCACTCGCGTTGCATTCCAACGATGCAAGCTTCAACATCGTAATTCTGTTTGGGAGTAGACTTGCTGTTTTCGAACGACTGCATTGAAAAATAAATTAGGGCGAGAGCAACGAAAAACGTGCAGGATTTTCAAAAGCCGTTGATAATTTTTCTCAAAAGCATACCATGTATATATCTAATTATTTTTATACTCAACTTTTCGAACCAAATGTAGGTAAGAATAGCTCGTAAAATTAGGGCTCGTACCGCGACCTGACAAAATGTCCATTTCTCTCATATTGGAGGCAACAATTGGACTGCTGGACTTACCTTTCGTTGGTAAAATACGAAAGAGCAGATAAAATACGGATATGAAATCAATTTATTATCGATCGCTCACGATCGCCCAGAGTTCCCAAGGGATTTACGATTGCCGGGCTCTTCATCACCGTGAGATAAATTCAAAGAGACGATATCTTCGTCTGAAGTTACCACTCTAGAGTTTTGGTTGCCGGATGCTCTTGGTCATTGCCAGCTCTTTTCTTACGCGCGAAGCTCTTCTCTCGCTCACTCTCGCTTTCCCTCTAGCCCTTTTCCCTTTCTTCTCTCTCGCTCTCTGTATTGCGAGAAGCTTTTTGCGGTGGTCTTGGTCCAACGATCGGCCACCGGGGCACTCGTGGGACCCTGTCTCGAGTACTCCCGTCAAGGTGCCTCTCGAGATATATCCTCCTGGGCTTTACCGAGAGGGCGGCTCACGCCCTTTTCACAGCCCTTTTCTCTCTCACCACGAGAGTCCCACGACCGAGAATGCCAGAATATGTCTTTGCGCAACAGATACATACAGAGGGTACCGCGGATCAGTTGAAATTTAATCGGCCTCCTCGACACTGCTGGGAACTCTCCGGACGATATCAAGAGGGAGGGAGGAAGGTGGGGGGGATTCACTTTGCGTTGTCCACGACGATGTACACCGTTTGTCGCTAACGGTCTCTCGGTTGCACTGAAAATCCGTAAAATTTCATTCTAACCGGTTTCCTCAACTGACATTGTTGCCAGAGTAGAGATTTTTCGGTTTGCGATTGTCGAAAAAGAAGAAGAAAAAAAAACGAAATGAATAACGCACGGGCGTCCAGAGAGCTTTGCCATGAATGGACTTTAATTGGCGAAATGCCGGTTGCCTCTTATCCTTCTCCCTCGAGTGTGCATCTCCCGAAGGACACGCGTGCTGCGAGACCGAGCATTAACGTCAATTTGCATAAATAACTGTCTGCTCGGATCCTGACGTGCTCGTATTAGGATCTACATTCAATGGCTGACGAGAGAACGTGTGCCAGCGACACCTTTAAGCGCAGAATGTCAAGGGAGGAGGTACGCCCAGCGACGATGAAAAAAAGAGGAACGGCGCGGGTAAACATATAAAATGATGCATTTAGTGTTACCGTTGGACGACATATGCCGTTGAACGCGAAGACGAGATTAATGTCGCAGGACGAGTTCATTAGGTGCAACGATATAATGGCATTGTGAATGCTCCATTATGTACAGGTAAGGTCGCGGAACGGCAGCCCAGTTTGGGCGCCATAAGTCAAACTGTACGTAACCAAGCCTGCTGCAACCCTTTGGCCCATATCGCAGCTACCCGTGTTCCACCTTTTATTTATTGTCAACCGGCTCATCCCTAGTTTGAAACTTCGAGTACACGCCCGACCGCGATATTCATCGTTGAAATTTACGTCGCTCACGGGGCTCTTCGGGCGCGACAGTCGGGCCGATTAAAAGTTTAAACAATAAAGCGGAGCGGTCGGACATACGGAATTATTCATTCACAGCCGGCCTACCAAATATTAAAATGAAAGACTAAAATATTTGATTATTTGAGTATTCGGTACTTTGATGGATTATGATCCTTCTTGAAATAAATTGAAATTTCATTCTTGAAATACGGGTCTTGTCTGACCGAGTCATTTTGTTTGGTGCAATTGTAATATTGCATCGATACTCGGGAACGAATTTGAAAATTCATCCGTCCTTCATTATGTGTTTTGCAAAGACTGATATATGTATGCCTACCATTTTTTTTTTAACTATTTGATTACCGCCGCTGTGACGATTTTTTTTTAAAATACTTTTGCAATGAAATGTTCGTGTATTTTTTCCGACTTTTGCTCTAAAGGGTTACGAGAATGCAGTAGGCCGCTCTACTGTAGCGGTCGTACGGCCGAACACGATGAAATTATGAGGATTCCCTTAAAAAAAATATACGGTCGATCTAGTTTTTGCGAAATTTCAGAAAGCTAAATTTTCACAAAGTTGTGGGGGCCGATTTACAGCAAATGGGGCAAACACGGGTGGAACAGGCGGAATTTCTCGAAAAACTTGCTTTTTCCATACATCAATAATAAATCAAATTAAATTTTGTAACGTTAAATTTGAATATATCGTCACATGCAACTAACAATAGTCATAATACTGTTCTCGGAGTTGGAGTACCCATCTGCTTCAAAAGCGAACATGGCCTTAAAGTTCGCATCGTTTGAATGCAGCTAATTAAAAAAAAAATTATTTGTCACCTTTATTATTATCCAAACAGCCATTTGCAGATGTCGTTTGCAGATCGCTAAATGAACATCCTAAAAAATGTTTTCCTGATTTTCGTAGCCTAGATCTACTATGGAAATTTGAGAAGTTGAGGAGAAAAAAATGTCGTTGCATTCCAACGATGCAAGCTTCAACGTCATAAGCGAAAGGCTTCATCAATAGTGCATCGATAGGTCGTTTTCTCTCGGTTAATAGGTCATATTCGTACCGAAAATTGGCCAACCGCAGCGAAGAGTAGCAATCATATCTTAAGCGCCTCTCCTGTATACGAACTTCGAAAATGTATTATTCGTCGAAAGAATAATTCTCGCTAATTATATCCCATAACTTTCGGCCATAATGTCAGTGTTTGCGATTTTTTAGCTATGAAATGCGTCATCTCTCTGCTGCTGCAATTTTTTAGTCGCCATAGTTTTTTTTCCGTTTCGCCATTCCTATATGTCCCTCGCGAACGCGCTTGTTTCGCTTTCGGGCGGATAATTATGTTGTAACATAAGCAAATGCCCGAAGATAACTCACCAAACGTGGCTCTTTTTTTCTTTAATTTCCGACTTTGTATCCACGCTGCAAAATTGTTTTGAACGTTAAACGATGTAATTGGTCCTTGCAGTTGTGCTTTCTTGAAGCATCGTGTTTTTAGAATCACATTCCACATTTATATGCTGGTCTCTCTTTATCTTCCGCTCTTCTTCGCATTTCAACATTTGGACCGGAGGCGATGGTTAAGACGTTAAAGTTTTTATCATTGGAATGCAAGGAAATTTTTTTTTTTAATTTTCCAAATTTCCTTAGTGGATCTGAGCGACGAAAATCGCGTCAACATTCGACGTAAGGACTTCTGTTATATAACCAAAATCTGGAAAAGATGATTTTGAATTTTTTAAAGTAAAAAATGAAAATCAGTTTTCGCTGCATTGTTGGAACGTAACGAAAATTTATATTCATATTTTTACTCACTCATTTTTATCGTTATACCACATATTATTTCTTTGCACATATTGACTGTAGATCTCGAAATAAGTATCTTAAAAATGACGGATTTCACTAGATAAAACTAGCTAAAAGAACTCTGTTAGTATGTAAAAAAAAATTGATTGCGCTCTAACGCAATGCAAGTTCAATCGCATGCGCCGGTTATACGGTGAAATACGATTTGAAATTTGCATCCTCGCAATGCAACGAAAATTCATTATTTTTAATCATCAGCTCGTTATCCATACATTTTCGGCTCTCTCAGCTTACGTCTATTACTCGAATGTTATTTCAGGATTTTGTCGAACCTTTACACCGTAAAATTGTAAGCAGAAGTTTTGGGCGCCATAAAAAAAAATACAAATTTCGTTGTATTCCAACGATGCGAACTTGAAGATCACGTTGAAATAGCTGATCGAAATAAATTCTACCTTTCAAAAATAATGGGCACATCTCGGCAGGATGTATAATACACAATAATTTTACTTACTTTACTTTTCAATAACACACAATTATTTCACAGTATTTGTCGTAAACACATCCGAATAAACGAACCGTTATTCCACCGTTAAACGTCAAGAAAATCCGTTGAAGATTCATCTGCAAGGCGTTGGAAAAAATGTCGAGTGATCGATCGGTCGCAATAAAATGTCCGATAATGAAGCGATCGCTTCGCGGAGCATATTAGAATGACGATTCGTTATTCCCTATTTGCTTAGGGCGTGCGACGGTGGAAAAAAGTGCGAGAATCAGATCGGCTCGAACGATCCTAGGGATTGGTATAGGTACGAGCAATTTTCACGAAGCAAAATTTCTGCACGCGAGGATCGAGAGTCTGTGGCCACGGATTCATCTCCGTATGTGGAATGATGGATAGCCCCGTGACACTTTCAATATCCATCTCAAATGTCTAATATCCATCTACATTGTAGACTCGTATCGTGATATCGCCAGGATCCCTTAGTCGGTATTTCTCTTTTTTTCTAATTAAGCGACGTCATGGCTAATGACACGTGGAGAGGGATCGATTTTTTTTCCAAGACTATCGATCTTCAATTCCTTTAATCGATTAATAACATATTAAGTGCGACTGACGATAAAAAAAACTTTATAAAATCGAATGAAGGAGATACGACGACGATTTGGCGTTACGTGTGACGAATCCACGTCCTGTTTTGATGCTAGCACAGGAGGATCGATTCTCCAGCGAGTATGATTTATTGAGTCTACGCATCTCTCGCTATCTCCATCTCTGCCTCTCTCTCTCTCTCTCTCTCTCTCTCTCTCTCTCTCTCTCTCTCTCTCTCGCTGTCCACGCTACACAGATCTCCGTTTTATTATCGCAAATTCACGAATAATAACCGTCCATTGTGTCTATGCATTTGACACCGATACCCT
The DNA here is from genome assembly GCA_963210295.1 of Ophion ellenae. Classification (NCBI taxonomy): domain Eukaryota; kingdom Metazoa; phylum Arthropoda; class Insecta; order Hymenoptera; family Ichneumonidae; genus Ophion; species Ophion ellenae. The sequence goes on from OY723387.1 coordinate 62,960,434, forward strand.
GACCGTGTAATACGACATTCGATACTGTACGGTCGATAACAAGGAATGCAGCCTCAGCAACGCAAGAGCCATACTGAGTTATCAGGATTAGCACACCAGTGAATTTACGTTCCGAAACATTGCGCAATACCGATCACACATTTTTGTCGAAAAAGGCAACGAGATTCTTACTAAGTTGCGCCGTGATTTTCATGTGACCTTTTGTTTTGCAGTACTTTGACACTTAATAACGAATAGGCAACAACGATTCACTTCGACAACGTGTTAAAGTTTACTTCGTTGGAATGCAACGGAAATTCTTTTTAATTCTCTAATTTTATTATCGTTCAAAATGATATTTTGTTGAGTTACTTTGTAGTTCGTTAAATGGAGATCCTTAAAAAAAGTTTGCGCGATTTTCGTAGCTTGTGTCTGTTAAAAGAACATTTGGGAAGATCGCGAATATTCATTTTTGTTGCGATCAAACGATGTTAACTTCAATGTCGTCATTTGTACTATTCTTCTGATATCGAATAATGAATGAAAAAAAGAGATATTATCGAATTATCAAGTTTCCCAGTTAACTATAATAAAAAAAAATGATCATCCCTTTTATATGAAAAAAAGTTTTTTTTTTACATTTGATATATCTTATTTTATATAGATTTTATTTCCGGGGTTGCAACGAATATAATTATGTAGATTGTGGTTTTAAATTTTGCATTGTTCGAAACAAGAATTCTTTTTTTATTTTTTCATCTTATCAGTTGTTTACTAATTTTTTTTCAACCATAATCTTTTTTGTATAAAAAAGTTTTTTTCTTAACACGAAATATATCTTGTTTTGTCTAGATTTCATTTCCTGAGTTCCAACGTGTATACTCTTGCGGGTTTTTACGTATTACCCGTTCCCAATCGAACCCTTTCCTACTAGGTACTCCCTACCCGTACTTTGCTAATCTAACCTAACGTTCCGTTGCGTCTACTGCCGTCTTAAGTTACACTATATCTCAGTTGCCGAGGGTACGGGGAAACTGTGGAAACCCCGTAACAGTATAGACGGCCGCATATACTTCCGTTTCTCCGTTGCACCAATCCCCGCCCATGCACCAATGTCTGTATAAAATATATCTTTTTAATACAAATTTGTTCGCAAATGTCGGTTTCAAATTCTCAATGAGGAGCCTAACAAACGTTTCAGTGATTTACGTTTTCTGGAAGGGCCAAGAAAATGAATTTTCGTCGCATGGAGGCACACTCGAACGTCATTGCAGATATCCATACGTGCACACGGTTGTTGGGATATTCAATTGGCGAGGCTTTCAATTTACGACTGGCGGTCGTTTTAAAATTCATAAGTTTGCACGAGTACATATCGGCGGAGGTGAGGAAGAGGGCGCTCGCTTATTATGGAATTAGTTTGCATTATCGAAATAGCCCGGCTAGGATGACAACCATTAAAGCCGCACACGTGAATACCAGCTGCGGCAAACTGTGCATGCACCCGAGGGGGTTCCCTCCTCAATTCTATCTCTTTCTCCCCCTCGTTTTATCTCACGTATTCGTTCACCGGCCCCTTTTACCTCCCTAAGCGCTTCCACACCCCTTAGTTCCGACGAGACCTCGATGCGGTGTGCATCACAGCCCATTATAATTAACCGTGCCTTGCAACCGCCACCCCCAAGCTCGATTTTTCCCTTTCTCCCTCGTCCTATGTACCTCAACACGTACATACATAGGCTCGTATCGTCTCGCGTACACTAACGGTCAAAAGCACACGGTCACTTTTCAAAGTTCGAAAACCGCCGCCACAGTGAGACCGATTTGGTCCTCTTTGATGCTTACTTTGTGTCATAAATGTTTTGTCAAAGTCAACTGCGCAAAACCAGTCGTTTTGAGACGGAGTTTTTTTTTTTCTCAAAAAGATAGCGAAGCAATCATTACCAAAAATTAACAGAAAACAAAAGAAGAATTTCCTTTAGGCGAACAAACAAATTCATGATATTGAAGTTTGCATCGTTGGATCGCAACGAAAGTAATTTTTCTTTCTGATTGCCATTTTATTTTCGCGCCTACGAAGCGCATACGGCGATCGAAAACTATTTTGGATAAAAATGAAAAATCGAGAAAAGCGGCCAAATAAAAAATTGGTACAGATCTTCACTTCTCACGATTGAATAATAATTACGGATTTTCCTTTGGAAAAATTGTTTTTTTTTTTCACTCGTAGGATTCATTCGAGCACCATTGACACAAATTGAACGAATTTCCACTCAATATCGATGGTTTTGAAGTTTGCATCGTTGGAATGCACCGAAAATTCATATTTTCATTTCCTCATTTATAATGTGATTTCAAATATATTATTGCAAATTTCAATTGCAGATCCCAGCAAGCATCTAAAAAAATGTTTGTATTCTGCTAAGAGAAATTTGAGAAATGAAAATGGTCAATTACCATCAACGTCGCAACCACGAGAAAAAAATGAGAATAAAAAAAGAAACCTGATTTCAATATCGCCATGGACAGTCGCAAAGTTTGAATGAATTGTTTCCGCATACGAGCATTCTGGAATATGGTAAAACGTACTTTTGATCGATAGTGTACGCGTGCGTGCCATGGGGGTGCGCGCTTGAGCTCAAATCGCATGTTTACCCGCTCACAGACAACGTAGAATATTACAATCTAAAAACGAGGCAGGCATCCCCCGATGGCGGAAAAGTGTACGGGGCTTCGCTCTTCCTGCTTTGCGTGGTCATCCTGCACCCCCTTCCCTCCCGCCGTCCCAAATGCCACAATCGTGCTGGATGCGAGGGAGTTACGCGGGGCGATAGGCGGGAGGGGGGAGGCCAGAGAGAATCACCAAACCCCCATACGCCACCCAGGGTCTCCAGGTGGATAGGTACGTTACAAAATGCGACCCCGATCCATCCTGGCTCATTCCTCAGCTGCCTAATTTTCGACGATTCGCCCATCTCCGCAATTATACGTGTATACATGTACAAACGCATACATATATAAAACCAATTCATTAAATTTCATCAATAACATTTTATTTCATTAATTTTTTTTTAATAAAAAATGTATATATATATATATATATTTATGTGTGTGTGTGTGTGTAGACAGATTCGTTTGTGTCACCTGAACACCTTTCGCTTTTTACAAAACCCTCCTTCGATCCACTTTACCGCTCAACAATTTTTCCTTCTCAACTAAGTGCCGCATAAATACTAAGCCTAAACACAATGACAAACGAATAAAAAAAAGTAACCAAAAATTACAAACTATAAACTAAAAAAACTTGACACTGGACAGCGCCGTATACTGTCACCAGGCCACCCCTCTTCTCCTCGGTTTTTGTTCCTCCTCTCCTCGGTCCCTACATAACTAAACAATATATATATATATATATGTATATATATATATATATATATATATATAACACAATTTTATATATATATATATATATATATAATTGTGTGTGTGTGTTTGTGTGCGTAGAATCGCATACGATACGCTTACGTCATCGTGTAGCATATATACGTGTATACTTTGGATGATGAATCGAATGCGCGTGCCACCGATTTTGCGGAGGCGTTCTCGCACGCATCGGTGCCGATACTTGCTTGACGGTCCATTCGTATACGAAAATGGACGCGTGAGACCTTCCAGACTATTTGCAAAAATATGTTTGTCTTTGATTCTTGTAATCATGTTTAAGATTTTTACATAATTCTCGATATGAGATGATGGTTCATGAATCTTCTTAAATTTTCAACGCAAGCGACTTCTCTAACAGTAAGCGTGAATTTCTTGGACTTGGCATATTTTTTAGACTAACGCACACCTTACATATTTCACACGTCATCAGACGTGAATTTCGGCTTTCGACAGGAATCGTCACTTATGACCTCGTGAAAAAACTCAGCCCCTGTTAGCCAAAGTCAGCGGTTCGAAGAAGGTGCAGTTTTTTGAAAATGTTTCGCGACCTCCTGACAATGAGACTTAAATTGTGCGGAAAATTTGATTGGTGCACAGTTGCGGTAAATCATTTTTGAAAATGAACTTTCGTTGTTGTTAACGTTTTGTATAATTTAAGACGGATGTTTGAAAAAAATTGATTTGGAACTGGAAACGAAATTAACGAAAAGGGGAATTAGAAACGAAATGGATAAGAAAAAAGAAAAGAAAACCTCGAGAGGAACGAAATCCTATTATTTTTTATCGATCATATTACTTTATCTTCACGATTTCACATCATGCCACGTGTTACTTTCTTACGCTGGTGAAAAAAAAATAACATCGGAAATACCGTACTTTGAAAAAGTAAATGATGTTGAAGTTTGCATCGTTGAAATGCAACGAAAAACAGCTCTTTTTACTTGTTCGAATTTTGTTTTGCCTGTGAAAATCACTCAAACATTTTCACATATTCTTATTAGAGAGCTACGACCTCTATTTGCAACAAAAGAAGGCTCTGGGTGGAAACACAATAAATAAATGGCAAATGAAGAAAGAAATCGTTGCAAGCTTCAACGTCGTGAAAAATGTTAAGTTCATTCCCATCCAATGTTTTTCGGAAAAATAATTATGGCAAACAGTTGCATCTATACATGGATATGATATTTCTTATCAGGGTTCCGTCCTTAGACTATGCAAGACTTAAAAAATGATCAAAGTCAATCACTTCTCGGCATAGTCCTGACACTTGGAATAATGTACGAAAAAATATCTAATTAGCGGAGAGTGATTTGGTACGGAGTGTCTCATATATATATCGTATAAGCCCCGAATGAACACGTGGTCGGGTGACACACGCGAGATTGGACGTCAGATATTACAAAAAAGAACCCGTCGCATAATTATAGGTTTGAAAAGCCACGCAGTCGCGTTAATGTCGAAAAAAAAAATACTAAATATGGTCAACGAAGGACCTGGTGGGCACGTGCTATCGCCACGTGTCCAATAATCCAAGGTTTATTTTATTTTTTTTATCAAAATTCGACAATTTTATGAATCATGGGTAGTAGGCAGCTGGCAGTTGCCTCGGGCAGAGCTGAACTACACGTGTTCACGATATAGAGCGTCTGTAACATGCCAATGAAAAAAAAATCTAACTGAATTTTTTGTCTGTCGTATCTTTTGGCGGTATGGTTTTTTGGGCGCTCTAGTCGGACGCGTGCGGCAGAGAACTTTTTTTCAGCGCTTTTTAGGCGGAAAGGATGTAATTCCGAGTCTGAAATTAGATCGCAGGCAATGGTCACACTCGTTCATTTTTGTACAGCCATAACAGTGAATAGCTATCAAGGAGACGCTAGGTCGAATCCCAAAAAGATCTAGTGGTAAAAAGTCTATTAATAACGTGGAAGTTTGCATCGTTGGAATGCAATGACATTTTTTCGCACATTTGAGCTACGAAAATCCTTCATATGTCTATTTCGAGGATTATTATCAACGGTTTTTGACCTCAACCTACAAAAAAAGATTTTTAATAATATTAAAAAATTTGTATGATGATAGACAACGAAAATTACTCACAATCAAAGTTGGAATTCCTGAATCTAACCGAATTTTCACCTTTCTAGGAGAACAAATTTACTTGGTTCTTTATATTCGCGCAACTTGCGATAAAGTTTGTTCTATCAGTTTGTTTAACAAGATGCTATTCTCGATCTCTTCAAACTCGTTTTTCTCATTTACTATATGTGTGCCGAAGCTGATTGTGAAGAAATTGGAACGGTACAGATTGTGTTACAATATTGATAATGATAACGATACAGTGCGATGATCGTCGGTAAAAAATTTGTTCGTTAAGGTCGGTAGGAGCTGCTGCCATTTGTGTAATTAATCACAAGACCGAGCACAATACGTTATCTACAATCGGAGCCCAAAGATTAATGGTCGGATCGAGCCCATTAGTGTCTTTTTATCCGTCGATTCCATATGGCGCGGGGGACGTTCCCGTTTCGTTATCGATTCCATGTCCGGGGTCAACGGGACGAGGTCTACATTGAACTGACTTTGATTTCTTGTAGAAACACACGCTACGATATGTTTTTTTTTTCGTGGAAATATGGATTTTCTTCATAGGTGATTTGCATTTTGTTGAAAATATGGCCCGATGTATTCGTAAATTTCTGACCTCGGACCCCCTCGAAAAATGGGGAATTTGGTCTGCTCAAGATGATGTTAAAATTTGCATAGTTGGAACGCAACGGAAATGAGTTCTTTTCAATTGATACATTTTTTGCTACTTTAGGCTTTAAAAAAACGTGAAATACATTGACGCATTTTCATCAGAGAGATTTACGACCACAATTTGCCAAAAAAAGCTTTTCGATAATAATAAGAATAAAGAAATGGAAGAATAATTGCATTCCTACGATCTACATTTCTACGTTATTACTCGAGTCAATTCGAAAAAGAGACTATTTAAAAAAATATTTGCTGAATCTGGATTAAATAGAGCGCATTTTTTATCACAAAAACGAAGTTAACTCTTGTATTTTTTGTTTAATCTTGGTTCGATCGATACTTGTCTTATTCTTAGGTAATTGTAAGTGGGGCGATAAAAATAATGGTACTCACAGGATTCTGCACCTTACTATTTACATAGTTCCGTGGCCGAGGCTAAAAATCCGAGTTTGACATTTCATTACTTTTCTGACAATTGTCAGCAGCCCCATGGAGTTGACCGACTGATGTCAATGAATACTGATTATTTCTAGATGCAGATGCATCCGTTAAAAGTGCTACTTCGAAGTTTTGGTACCTCGAGTGCTTCCTTCTCGTGAAAAAAATTAACATATAGCTAATTTAACTACCGTTTTCATAGAGAATCGCAAACTGAGCCGGATTTTTATGGTCAATTGAAGTATGGATAATTTATCGTCATTAAAAATTGCGAACTGAGCTGGTATTCTACTGTCAATATGCGTAGTGAATATGCCCGCGGCAGGTATCAACTGTGGCTAAATTCACGATAGTGCATCTGAGTGAAACTTCGGAGTTGACTTTTGTTGGATTTCTGCGGTCATATGGAAGAAGGAAGGCGGCATCTACAAAAAAAATCGAAAATGCGTTCTACTATACAAAACGATGGGAAATGTTGTACTGATTTAAACGGTACCAAAAACGCATTTTCGTTTTATTTTGTAGATGCCGCCTTCTTTCGTATGACGGCAGATTTATCCACGTTTGGAAAAAAAAAGTAATTGGTGATGCTAGTTAATTGATAATGCCAATGTTTCAGCCGAGGATCGTAAAAAGCATGCGGTAATTGTTTTTTTGTCTGCTGAACGAGATAAAAAAAGGCACCGACGATAACCTATGGAATATAATCAATGAACAAATATGGTTTTTTTCGTTTGCAAGGTCTTTCACCACGTTGCTAAACAACTTGGTCCATTATTTTCATTTGTTCATCCATTTTTATCAACTTTTTCGTTATCACGCAGAGGAATACATTTTTTGAATGTCACTAGCGTCATGGAAAGCGTATGGTGTTGCCGCGTAAGCGTGACTCGCAGTTATTATAAAAAGTCGCTTTGCATTTGTAGGAACTTACAAAAAGAAAAGTTCACCCGGAAAAGATCGCAGAAACTTCTCCACAGTAGCAATGTTAAAAAAAGGAATGTCGGTTCAATTACTCTTAAGGGCTTACATCTAGGTAACATTTTTGAAAATAACGATTTTTGTCTTTTCAATGGATTCTCAAAATATCGCTTTTTCGGAAGGGTAAAGACAAAATTGCGCAACGTTTTTTTTTGCTTGTATTTTTTATGCGTTTATATATATATATATATATATATATATATATATGTATATATACAAAAATTGATCGATGTGATTAATTTGATTTCGATTGACGTTAAACGACTAAGTGACTAGAATATTGGCTAATCTTATATCGAGATGTTATAAAGGATCTGGCGCTGCGGGTCTCGGTTAAGCCGACGTTATACGTAACTAATACATTTGTTTCTTCATTAGTTCATTAATTAGTCTTTGGAGGCGCTGTGCATCGTTGCTTCGTTGAGCGAATCGACAGTTTCAGGCTTCCGGTGGGCCACCGCAACGTCAACGGGCGTCTTGCCTTCACATTAGTTTCATCTTTTTGTTTTTTACATAATTGTTTTGGAGCCGTGAGAGCGCGCGGGCGTGCCCACCTCCGATCTCGACGAGAGCAATTCGCTCGGTCGCGTAGGGATCGAAGGTTTCGCTCTGGACTCACCATAGTCACGCTACGATACCGACCGGTGGCTCCACCCAAACCTCCATTAATCGTTAATCGAGTTATTTACAAACAAACAAATAAAGCCGAGGAAACGAAAGCAATAAAAGGGGCAATAAAGGACGCGTCGTTGAGTACGGAGGGTTGAGTGACACAGAAAACTCCGACACCTAGTGTGTGTTGAAATAATCTCTGTATAGAACCCGATTGAGAGGTATATCCGGTCTCAACTGATCACTTTGCGCATCACGTGTAGCTTAGATCTCATTATAATTACGATTATAATTAATGAATATACAGGTCGTCGACGCGCGCGCGTCGATCACATAAATAATGGAAAATCTTCGATCACGTTGACGTCGTTTCGCGATTTTCGAGCCTCGCAAAAACAGCGTCGATGATTTTCGCATCTCTCTCTCTCTCTCTCTCTCTCTCTCGCTTCTCGTCCATCCTGTCAGAGCTCGTCTCGCACCCTCTTGTCGTCCTTTCACTTGGGAGATCCCACGGATTTTTGTGCGTCCTGCGACTGTTTCTTCGTGTTCTCCGAAGAAACCGTGAGGCCCTTTTTGCTCGGTTCGCAAACCTTTCGCACTCTCCAGTACTCTGCAAAAGCGAAAACAGACAAGACAAAAATAGTTAGTAACGTTGGCCTGGTAACAAGTGGCAATAAGCACGTACGACTTAATTCTACGCTCGGGGACCTACACCAAACGTTGATTGGTGCAAAAATATGTCAAAACTATTGGATCCATGAAAAATATAGGCATATTGACCGCAAGTCTCTACAACTTTATGAGCCTGTACGAGTCGTTTTTTTTTCTTCCGGTGTATCGAACGAGAATTGCACAATTACGTCTGGAGGGGAAAAAAGTATGAGCGCTAATTCATAGTAAAGGTTAAAAACACTCACTGGAAAAAACTGTGTCGTTTATCCCGAATGAAATGTTATCTCGAAAATAGTAATGGCGCGAGTTAATTGGAAATTGCTGCTCATTGACATTTTTCTGGTGTACCGAGTATGTCGAGCTCTTGCAAGTGTCCATTGTAGAATCTCACTAATTATTCTCCGCAATCCGCAAAAACAATTTCGAACAAGTGAAAAAAGTCATTTTCGTTACCCTCCAACGATGCAGTCTCGAGTCTCATTACAATGAAATGTATTTCGATCACAAATACTCAAAGATCATATACCACGTTTTCCCAGAACATTCGTCACGCGTAAAGAAATCGATTTGCAAGCTCATATTTATTGTCAATTATCCTTCGCAAGTTCGAGATTTGCCAAGTTTTTGTACGTGGCACACATTTGCCTGGTTGTCAGGTTGTACGAAGTAAAAACCTGCAGTACCAATGTGGTCCCTTGGGTACGTGTACGCACACACACACACACAGACACACACACACTCGAAACACCTTAAACAGGAAATTTCCACAACAATGGGACGAGAGCCTGGACAACCGTCTTTGAGGGAATGTACAAGGCGTGTAAGCCACGACACAACGACGACGATGGGGACTACTCCCCCCGAGGATCGAGCCACCCTAAGAGAATATTCTCCCTCGGTCAGGTAGCACCTGAGTCCCTCGGAGTCTCCATTCGGCAAAGAGACCCTTCGTTTCACGTCACCACACACAAGACGATCAACCCACCACACGCACGCACGTACGCATATATATATATGGATATAAGAAAAAGTGTCGCACACAAGGTTGACCAAGTCTATGGACAGGTGCGAAACCAATGATCCGCCTACGGGAACGTGATTTTTTCTCTCTCTCTCTCTGTCTAGGCTCGCGTTTTTCTTTTCTTTCGTGCTGGTCCCCTCCCTGTAAGATTGCTCCGGATAGCTATTATTTCGACTCAACATCCTAACTCCAATTTTCATGTAATTATAGACATCGAGGCGTGAGCTTTTTTGCCTTTCGCCTCTCGCGTTTTGAAAAATCCGTGTGGTCGGGCCGATGAGTCGTAAAAATAAGCGAACGACAGCTTGAATCTGCGCGGATGCCGAGAACAAAAGTGTACTTGGATCGTTCGAATCTGCACGAGGAGATTTTCAAGATCATTTTGGAACAGCTTTGGCTTGTACGAATATCATTTTCTGACTGGATTTATGCCCAATTTCTTTTCGCCGTCTTGTTTGCTTTTCTTCATTTTTTTCCTTTACCTCGCGAACGGGACATCGAGAGCGAGAGAGACAAATTGCGGAGAGCTTTATTGGTACACCATATGGTGTACGGTCAAGAAGCTCCCTCTCTCGCTCTCGTTATTTCCTTCTCCCTGTCTCTCTTGCTATTATTCGCCCTCTCGCTCTCTTTCCATTCTTTTCGTAGTCTCATCCGTTCGATCGTTATTCAAGCCGTCCATTCTCCACTGAACCGGGGATGTTCGAGAGTCCTCGTGTATACGAACCACCGCTGAAACATCTGTTTTCTTGGGCAACGGCGCTACGCGCGAGAATCTACTCTTCGCCTTTTTGTCACATCCCTTTTTTTTCCGCCCTTTGCATATCGTTAATTATCGCGGAATGTCTCGTTTTCCCGCCGCGCGGGTACCAAAAGTTATCCTAAAACTCATAACGAATGGCGAGAAGGAAATGGCTGTTTTCCCGCGCTTTTCTCGCATCTTCCCTCGGGAGAGCCGACAATTTTCGGCGGGAAAGTTTCTCCGGTGTGCCAGCTCGGGTGACTGGCTCGAGTCGGTCGGGGCTTTTTATTTTTTTCTTTCTTCACAATGCCGTCCCCTCTCTTTCGCGGGAGTTTTTGTCGGCCCGGCGGAGCTCGTGCGAGTGTGTGTGTGGGTACGGGTATTAATCTACGCTCGAGGAACGACGCGAGCGAGACACGAACGAGCGATTCGAGGCAAAGGCACACGTGGCTCGATCTTCACGACCCGATTCCATGCACAAAGACCGACGGGGGCAGAGGGGAAAAAAAATCGCGTCTACCAGAAAGACTTGACCTGCAAGCTCCCTCATCTCCTTCCATTTTTCTCTACTTCTTTTTTTTTCCTTTTCTTAATTCTCCATCGAATAATCGTACCGGGGGGAAGCGCAAGGGCTGCTTTCCTTCGGGCCTCGTATTCTCACGGGCTACGGGATCGGCGAGGATTTAACGAGACTTCGCTTGAGATTCCTGGCCCTCGGGTGGAGACACCAACGGGGGGGTTGATAGTTGTCCCTGCGTGTGTACCTTCTCGAATGGGCCGCACTGCCGTGCGAACAGAAAAATCTCTTTCTCCGTGCCCGTAACGTCTTATTCTTTCGCCTTCGTCGTACCCATTCCGTGTAAGAATAATATCGTGCAGCCGGTCGTCGAACTTCGTACACCTCGATATATCCCGCTGGTACGGGAGATGCGCAGGCCTTCGGGGCTCGTATCTCGTGAGAATTCTTCGGGGCACAATGGCCCCCGTAGCTCTCATAACGTTATTACCGATCGTAAAACCAGAAAATCATAAAGAAGACTAAGTAGCGAAGGCTTCGACTCTGAACTGACTTTCGGGAGGATATCTTCCGAGCGAGAGAGGGGGGGGGGGGGGAGAGCGAAACTAGAATAAAGTAAAAGAGCGGGAAAAGATGAGTGGCCCTCGAAAACAAAGAAACGGTATCTCGTCGAGGACGAACCTTTGCGTGGTGGCCCGATAACAATCGTATCGTCGACTCATCATAGTCAAATATAGCCAATATCATCGGGGTATCAGCTAAACGTTCATCGAAATAAAAAAATTATGCTCGTCCGCTCATCGACTTTTTGCAAGTTTGGTGTTCAAGTTCACATAGTTGGAATGCAACGAAAATTCATATTTTCATTTTCTTTTTTCTATCATTATATTAAACGTATTTTTGAAGCTTAAAATTTTTTTTTCACCGTCCAATTTTTTCTTTCTCCCACTTAGCCCACGAAAATCAATGTTTTCAGAAATCTTACTATCAATCTATAACGTCAGTAGGCAAAATAAAAGATTTTGGACGACGATACAAAGAAATAAAAATGATTTTCGAGTTTCGGACCATGCTACAAACTACATCATTCTGCATAGTAGTTTTTACAACAATTTCTGTTACATTCGCACATGCGTGCCTTTACGAAACTGAACTCGCATTGTTTGTGCTGCGGCGAAATCGCTCCATAACCTCTTAGCTCAATCGGCAAAGCGAAAGATTCTCGGCCATTATCTCTCTCTCTCTTGGAAAGTGCGAGAGTACATCAAGTGTTATCTACGCGGCAAGGTGCGTAATTCGCATAACTTAATGAGCAAATCGATGTGGGTTACGCTCTTTCGCCTGCCGATATATTCGGATATATCTATACGGTATCATATTTTACGATGGAACAGGTGTTGGTTTGACCTTGCAGTTCTGTCAGTTGCGAGAGTTAAGACTAGCGCGTGGGAGGGAGAGGAAGATGAAAACGAAAGCAGGTGACTTGACACGTGTAGTTACACTTGACTATACATCGCGTGAATTTTTTCGAGTTAATCGTGGGAAAAAAAATGGCCAAAAAGCATGGGCGTTCGGATCGCCAAGAGTCTCGAGAATATCCCGTCGCAGTAACGTCAATGTCAAGGCATTGACAAGGAGGGTGCCGTACGAGGGTGGCGAATGGCGATACGACCAACAGGTGTCAAAAGGGCCATTTTGTCTCGGTTCGTCGGTGCTCCCGAGGATTTGACGCCGTCCCGACCGACCTGACTTGAGAAAATGGCCGGATAAAGGGACGAGGAGCCCTTTAAAATATTTCACGGTGGGCTCCTTCTCGATGGGTTCGCACACGTACTTTTCCTTGAGAATTGGACAAGTCCAGAGTCTTCCCATACTAAGTTGTCGTATCTATCAGGGACTAGTTCCGATAAGCGAGACGAATGGAAATTCTCCCGCCATTCAGGAATGTCCCGAATGCTTCGCAGGTTAAGAGAAATTCAACTATCCACTGTGCTCGTTGCAACAAAAATTCTTTTGTACTCCCCTTCCGTGCAGCGAGCGGTGGACAAAACACTCGAAGAATGTTATATCGCGTTCTCTCTTCGCGGAGGAAAAAAAATGACGAAAGACCGAAAGAGGGTTTGAGTCATGAGAGACTTTCAGGTATGTACGCGCGCGCGCGGGCGCGGTGACTCAGAACTATGTCCATCAGGGCGAAGCAGTGATTCACCCTCGACCTGTCTGGACTCGCAAACTTCTCGGTCGATCGAACCCGCGGATATATACATAATTATCAACACTCTTGCCACTTCTCGGTAAAGAAAATGCAAAATTATAGCTCCCAAACTATACTCAAATTGCGCGACGTTATTCTTCATTTGTTAAATTGGCCTCTGGACCAGCAGTATTGTTTTTTATATTGCTAATTTTTTATACATTTTTATATATATTTCTGTACCGTTTTTAGAAGCTCGTCGTGGAGTTTGTCGAGTGGAGATATTTCATTATTCGTATTATTCGAAAAATTCGGCATTTAGTTTGCGATGCCATACTCTTTGGATAGCTAGATTATTCGTGTGGCTCAACGCAAGCGGGAGCTTTTTTTAGTGTACTCGGAGAACTTCACAGCACGCAAGCGATTATAATTATAATTATATATATGTATATATATATGCATGTGAATGAAATAGAATTTTCGATAAAAGTTTAGAGCAAAAAAACGCTGAGGACCAAAAAAAAACTCCCGCTTGCGTTAAGGGGGGATTGTCTTTTTTTTTCGCAAAATTTACCGCTTTTTGGGAATTTTTTTGTGAAGAAAGTATACAACGGAAAACTTGTGAAACTTGGCATATAGTTTTATTGATCTGTTTACTACATACAAAATTTTTTTTAAACTATTTCATCAAAAAATCCCCCCTTAAACGCGTTTTTCTCGAAACAGCTTTTTCACAACTGGTGTGCACGATTTCTCAAAAACTATTCAACCGATTGCCTTCAAATTTGGACAGAATGCTCAGCTGACATCCTTTTATCGTTTGATGAAGCAAAAAAGCAATACGTTTAATAGTTTTTTATTTATAACAAAAAATCGATCAATTTTTTTCGAAAAATCGATATTTCAAGTTCAAAACGTCGCCAAATCGTCAATTTTTTTTTTCCCTTTATCGAACGATCGCTATATGTGTCTAAAGTAAAATGCTTTTTGGGTTTTTGTTGCAGGATGAACGTGAAGGCTGTAATCGTGCACACCATCAAAAAAGGACCATCGCGCGTCGAGGGGGATGGGAGGCGGATTTTTTGATGAAATTGTTTAAAAAAAATTTTGTATTTAGTAAACAGATCAATAAAACTATATGCCAAGTTTCAGAAATGTTCCGTTGTATACTTTCTTCACAAAAAAATTCCCAAAAAGCGGTAAATTTTGCGAAAAAAAAGACAATCCCCCCTTAAACAATATGAATAATTTCTTAATGAAAAAGTATTACATTAGCAGGGAATACCTGAATTTTTAGGATAATACGAATAGTCAGATATATCCCTATTGAAAGAATACGGTGTTTACGAAAGAAAGTTTAACCATGAAAATAAAACACAAAACACATTGACAAGGTTTATCGATGGAATAAAAAGTGAAAAGGTATAAAACCTCGAGTGCAAGTATGCAAATAATGTCTACTAGAACTATTGCTATTCGATTAATTGAATACTGTATGGCGATTAATGAAATGAATTATTATTTAGATTGTTATTAATTCGATGAATCAAATTGTAAAGGCTGAAACGATTTTTATGACTCTCTTTCAATCGCGAGATCGAATTAAATTTTGTATCACGTAATTCCCTTTAATTTTTGGGAAAAAAATCGGAGAACGTTAATGACGGACATTGTTTTGAATACTTTTCTGGTAATTAAATATAATATAATATATTTTGTATACCGATTCAGATTGGTATGGTTAACTACTTTGAGAGAAAAGGCTGGTTTTCGGTATCGAAATTTTCATCGGTGGACTGGCATCGAAATCCTTTTACTTATTTCAACGCTTTTCTATCGCCATCCGCAATCTTTCATCGTAGATGTACGTTGTATATCTCTACCGAGGATCTTGAAAAAACGTTTGCTCGTTTTCAGTGGCCTTAAAGTGCGATAAAAAAAAGTGGGCAATAGAAAAGATGAATAGTCAATTGCATGCGAGGAACTATGCAAACCTCGTTTTCCAATTCGAAAAATGCATCATCACCCATACTCTCGTCAAAGCCCAAGTACTTCGACACGTCTTCATAATGTATTTCTAACATTTGCCCGCTTGGATGTTTACTTATGATCCCTTGCCTCACGAATTGAAAAGCAGCGTGAAGCTCTCCTCAAATATTTGGCGCCGTTACGCTACGCCACGTTCAATCGCCACGAATCGGCAAAAAGCAATGACTCGACCAAATGTGCTTTCAGGTCATCGTTTCGAGAGCCGAAGCGAATGTTTGCGGGGTGCGTACGACTCTTCAAATGGGTCAATAACCGGGGAAAAAAGTAAACGGGCGTACACGAAGTGTTATGTCGAAGCTTGAATTGTTGGGATGCAACGAAATTTTTTAACTTCCTCAATAATCGAAAATCTCCAATAAAGAACCTAAAAACCTGTGAACGATTTTCAAACTCTGAATGTGACAAAAAAATCTCGGCAATGAAAATTAAAAATAATAATTCCAACGATAATAAGTTCAAGACCGCAAGGAAGTGGGCGCGTAGAGAAGGTTGAAGCGTGGCCCCTGATAGGCAGACGACCCGTTCCACAGCCGCGACTGTTGTGGAGACCGGCGCGGCGTGGATAACTGATTTCCCGCCAAAACTGCGTCCCCGTTGCCGCGGGACACCGAGACGCCACGACGTTGTATGTCGCGTCTTCGGCATTTTTTCTTTCGCTCCCCTTTCTTTTCTTCGTGCATGCTTCGTTAGGATTTTTGCTTCGCGATCGAACCAACATCATCATATTCGTTGACAAAGCAATGTGATTTGGGAATTTCTACGATTGACGAAGCGGCCTATTCGTCAATTCTACGTCAATGTTCCAATTGAGAATAGACAACGAAGGAAAAAATCGAATGCACGAAAGAAACACGCGAGTTGGATTTAATTTCACTCGACACGAAGAAACCATTTGAAGTAAAGAAAAAACTCGTACGATTTTCCGTTTGGAGTAAAAAAAAGCACGAACAGCAGAATTTTAAGTAACAAAGAAGTTTCCCGCAAGATATCGACGTTGCTTTTTTTTACTCCAAAATAAGTAAAGCCCTTCCGATAAACTCGATACGAAAAAAAAAAACAAAATAGAAAAATATGCAAGGCTCACCGTGAATGCTCGTCTGTCGTGAATAAGGCGGGGGGCGATTTTTCCTGGGCGATCGACTCTCGGCCCTCTCGTATTTCCTCTGAAAGTTTTCCTTGTCCTCGGAGCAAGGATCGACTCCCCATCTCTTGGCGAACTTGCTTCTCTCCATGTCGAGGGCATCCTGGAGCATCTCGGCGGTTTCCTTGGAATTCGGTGGGCCGAATAAGCAGCGTGGCACACGGGACTGCATCCTCGAGGCTAACACGTTGCCAAAATGCACTTCACGACGTAGTGACGCGGCGAGCATCTTCGCAGCGGCGTCACCTCGTTTCTTCTTCTTCGTTATCTCTCTCCCTCTCTAGGGCACACGCTCGCTTGTTTTTTTCTCTCGTTCTTCTTTTTTCCCTCTTCTCTATCGGGAGGAGAGCCCTGTCTGTGTGTGCGCGCGCGCGCGCGCCTCACGGAACTTTGGTCAAAATCCTCGATTATAGAGCAACAATAACGAACGGAGTATAACGTCGTAGCAAAAACGGGGCTAGTCCTCGATCGTCGCGTAATTCCGGCCACGTTTTTCCTCTTTTCTTTATTTCTCCAACACGACGACGATTCGCGTTCAGTTTTCGATGGGAGCAAACACTCGAAAGGTAAACGGGAATTTTTCACGATCTTCACGATGCAACGGTCGAAGACGATCTGATGTCTCCGAGGCGGTGAGTGGCGAGCTCGAGAGCAGTACGTGAGAAGCTATGGTCGCGTTCTCCGTCGTATATAGTTTCGTCGGATTTGCCGTGGCGGTCCTCAGCCACGAGGTCGCCCCCCCCCCCCCCTCATCCTGAACGTTCGAAATTTCGAATCCCATTGGTGCGCGTCAAAGTTGCGCGTGAAAAATGGCGGGCACACGCGCTCTCGTAGTTTCCCTCGTGCCCTTCCCGCCCGATCCTCGCAGTACCTCGCTACAAGTGTGTACGCGTCTATGCATACGCTACGAGCATACACATACATCGTCAACGGATTATGCTAAGCGATTTTAAAAGCCCGCCAGGTATACTCCGTTTCGGGCTCTTCGGGCTGTGTCGACGGTGAGGCTGTACACACACACAGGCCTGCGCGTGCGTCCAAATATATATACATATACACACACGCATGAGCTGAAAAAGAGGGGATAAAGAGAGAGGTAAGTGGGAAAGATGGAGAGAACGATAAAGACGACCTACGCTAGTGTAATCACGAGTTGAAATGAGACGCAGAAGAAGAAACAGAGATGAGAAATATATAAAGATAGATATACAATACCCACATACACCTATGTGTATGTATATATATCGATATATAGTGCCACAAAAGTTTGCTAACCGCGCACGTCCCCCCCCCCCTTCACGCTTTTGATCTTTTATTTTCTCTTCTTTCTTACACACACACACACACACATATATACGCATTTATATATTTTTTTTAAGTACCACGCTGCATACAACGATCACGAATCAGATTGTGTTTCTCACTCTCTTCCTCTGCTCACTCGATGTGGGCTGAATTTTTTATTTCGAAATGGGAATCAAGAAAGATCGCGGTCCGGAGGGGTCTCTCTCTCTCTCTCTCTTACTCTCTCACTTTCTGACTCTGCCTGTGTTGCCGTGAATGGAAAGTCTTGGGAGAGACGCGCCTGCGAACCCGCCACCGGAACCTTCTTAAACTGACCAATCGCGATCGCGGCGGCAACGGGACGCGGCTTTTTCGGCGGGACTCTATCTCTGCTGCTACCGAACTACGCGTTCTCCTCTCGCGCTCTTTCCCGCGCTCTCTCTCTTTCTCTCTCCCCCCCCCCCCCTCTCTCTCTCTCTCGTACGTTCTTAATCTTTCTCTTTCTCTTGTGCCCGGGCTGTCTTACTTGTCGCGGCGTTCATGCGTAAATCTTTAACAGCTCGACCTTTGCGGGAAAAAAAAAATTAAATGTAATTTCGGATAACTATCTTGCTGCACAGAAGTGAGGAATTGTGTATCGAGTGAATCGGTTTTTTTTCTTCTCGTTTGAGGGAAAAGTACTGACCGAATGATTGGGACAAGTGCCCAATGGTGGTAGAAAAAATGACACGGCATTGTAGGATCTCCGTTGAGGCTCAATAGGACTCTATAGGGTACACAAGTGGGTTAAAAAACTACATCATTGTACCAAGAAAATAACGTTTCCGCTGGATAATTAGTGTGGGTTCTTTTCAGACGTATTTTAAGGAGGGATCAGTTACTCGAAGAGGGTATAAGACTAGTTTGGAGATGTGGAAAAACATTTTTTTACGTTACCTCGTTACGTTGGAACGTAACGAATTGAAATTTTTATTTTCTTTTTTTTATCGTTACAACGATTATTTTTTTGCACATTTTAATTGCAAATCCTCAAATAAGTATGCCAAAATTGGTTGACAGATCTTTGTACAATCAGCTACAATCAGCTAACGAAAGAAATTTGAGCGGGTACGAGAAAATTAATTGCACTACAACTATCAAAGTTCAATCGCGTCTTTATCAGGTATTCGTGGTACAAAGTGCATGGGCCTCGATTATGGCCATCTAGTCTAAACTATTCGATTGAAACTTTAACTTAATTACATTTCGCACAAATAATTTGGTTGAATACTTGGTTTAGTTTTATTTTCTTTACTTTTTTTTGCCTTATTTTGATTAAACTCTCAAAGGAGTACAGATACAGTTGCCCAAATAGGGGGAAAAAAAGTTCAGGGGGCTGTTTATTCACCCCCGTGGTTCGAGATCTACAATCGGAACCGAGGTACCCAAGAGGGTTGTTGAAAAATCGTATTTATATGCATAATCATACGGGTTGTTCCGGCGAGACGCCCTTAAACCGCGAGTCTGCAGTAGAAATGTATATTATGGGGGTAGATTTGACCGTTACGGAAAAAGCGCGATATCAACGTGCGCTCGCGTATATTTCATATGCGGGCCGCTCGAAGCAAGGGGTGCGTGTTGTCGTAAGGCTGTGCAAGGCGGACGGGACAGGTGGACACTGTGGAGACCGCATCGCGTAACCGGCGAGCCCTACTTCGCCGCTTCGTTATTCATTGTACACGCGCGTGATTGCAAAGCCGGTCTGCAACCCGGGGAGAACGTTCTGATCAGATTTTTAGTTTATCCGAGTAACTTTCGCAACGTTGGAACATTTTATTCGACATATACACATACCAGACGTTACCCGCGGCTTCGCTCGCGTGGATTTCGTTATTGATAGAAATAATCATTCGTCGGTACTCCAAAGACGTTGTCCGAAAGTTCCCAAAGTATAAAAAATCACCGAAAAGTTGAGTTTCATTTAGCCCGGTACCTCTTTGTGAAGCACGCTTGTGGTATTCCCTTTTGGGGCTAAGATGACCAAAGCTCACTCTGGAACATGCCACATAGAACTGTCTATGTGAGAAACACTCCTCTCTCAAGTCAATGCCGACCATTTTCAGTGACTGTCCCTCAGATGTATTAATAGTCATGGCAAAGCACACCTTGAGTGGGAACTGTATTCTATTAAACTCGAACGGATATTCCGTTGGAATGAACGGTATTCTTCAGATGAAAATGATCTCTTCCCGAGCACACCCAGTGATCACCCAGGCTTCTACAATGTTTCTATGCAGCGTCTCTCAGTAGCCTGTATCGGGACACGTTTTTCGCATTTTCCCGGCCAATTTTCAGTTTCCGGCCAAACCATGATGACATTCGTAATCGGCTGAAAATTTGCCTTCCGATAAAATTATCCTCGTCGAGGCTAACCCAAGCGCCTATTGATCCGTCGACGATTGAATGCGCTTTTCGCTGTTGCCAAGCGCAGTTGACGTACGATACGCGCTGATGATACGGACAGTGTCCTCCGGACGAGGAGAGTTCCGAAATATAAACCAATCGACGAACCCACCATCGCGAGTTCCCCGCTTCACACTGTCAGATACAACTTCCGGCCATGGGAGAGCCCCAGACCGGAACGCGTACACTCTCGGATTTCGTTCGGTTCACGCTCATTCTCATTCACTCCTCTTTCTCTCTGCTGCGGGGGTTCTCTCGTCAGGATATGCGGTTTGCATATATATATATATATATATATATATGTGCATGTAAAAATAGTATCCAGCATACGAGCCGTTTCGTGGCTCTCGAGGAAGTTGTCATTATCGACAGTAATACCTACGCTAAAACACGAAGAGCAAACGAGAGTGGCATATAGTACAAATTACCGGCAATTATCCAATGTAATGATTCTTACGGCTCGGTGTCTGGTCGTTCCGCAATATAAGCCGAAATAACGCGGTGATCGAATTTCCTCGCACGAATAATTATTATTAGTTCTTCTGGCTCTCTTTGTTGGCGGGGCAATGTTCATTGTTTGCTTGCGTTTTGAGATTTTTTTTTCCTTCTTTTCTCGAACGCGACGATGCAAGTTGGCAGGAAGTTGCCCCTCGTTCCGCATCTCGTACACACCCATATCCTGGATCCTCCTGTAAAATGGCTGCAACCGCCGTTTCGCCAAAAATACGAGAACCATTTTCGTATGTACAGGTAGATGGATCGAATGGAAATGGAGCGACGAACGAGGACAATAAATGCTCTACGATCGTCATACTTTGGGGCTCTTCGGGGAATCTGATTTTTCTTTACGGAAAGATCTCGCGTATAAAGATCGCGCCCTTTACTGTTCAAATTTTGGAAATTACCGTAAAACGGAGGGTAACTTTGACAGTTTTTGGGGCTACTTTGTTTAAATATGTGCGCAGCGAGCCCGCATGACATTATGTCCCGGGTGACGGGTGCGGGGAATAAATTTCAACAACCATTTGTTGTTCAAGTCTGTTATAATGTTGCTAAAGTTGATTTTGATGTCAATGATAATTATAAGACTGATTAAGTACCTATAATAGTACCCTAGGTACTTGATATTTTTATGTAAAACGTTTCCTTAAGGGCGGACACCACTGTGAGTGCCCATTTGTGATCGCTTTCTTCGGATTTTTTTTTAATAAAGGAATAAAGTACATCGTCCAAAGACCTTTTAGGTTTTATAAGGTATATTGAAGTATGTAAAGTTTAGGTTTTTCGTAAGGTATATTGAAGTATGTAAAAAAAATATTATTTGTCAAAATAATACGAAATCGCGGCGCACGAGTCGCTATAGCACTGCCGGTTTTCAGCCAACCCTCTCCGTGAAACGCAGTAGAACTGCCGCAAAATTTAGTCCCGGAACTAAGAGTGAAATATTTTCGAAAGTTTGACGAGTTTGAAAAAAAGGTTCGTTTTTTCGACCATAAAAAGTGACATGTTTTTTACATCTTTCAATTACTCGAAAAAAGCGCGGATACTTGACTGTTAAAGCAATCTAAAAAGCGACAGCTAAAATTTTAAGTCGATTGGACGAAAATTGCTCGAGTTTTGCTGCATGTCGATTTCAAACACATGGTTCTGAAAAAAGCATTTTTTTCGTGTAAATTCTAAAAAAAAAAATTAACTTAAAATAAGTTAAATGTATGCTTAATAACATGCTTTTTTCATGTTACACAATCCAATACACAAAAAAAATCAGTGAAAACGACCTTTTTTCGGCCTGTCATAGTGGTGTCCTCCCTCAATAAAGATGGCAACTTAATTGTAAAAAAATGTTGTCTTTCATTCAATTCCATGTATAATGCATCAAATATTAATTGTTTTAAATCAAAATGATGTCAAAGTAACCCTTAATCTTCGACATTAGTTGCCTTTCAATGCCCTGCCAAAGAAAACCCCACACTCGGGGTCCCTTTGACACTTTAAGGTAGTTCTGTAGGTACACGTATGAGCCAAAAGTTTCAGTCGAAGGGTATACATCCAATGCCTATACGATGCTGTTGGTTGTAAATTTTTGATAGAGTTTGTACCCTCTATGTGTCCCACACATTCGCACCTCATGCATAGATACACTGCCGGCCAAAAGTATGGTTGCACCTAGAAAAATTTCGCGCCGCACTAAAAGTTTGATATCTCTGTAAAAAAAAAGATATCCGGATTTCCAAGGCGCCATTTCAAAAGGGACAAATGAAGCTTCACTTTGCGTTTTGGAAAAAAAAATTTCGATTTTTTTAAAACCTGGGGCGCCATTTTGAAAATGGCCGTTTTTTGGCTTTTTTGGCTGTTTAAAATCGGCTGCACGTCTTCAGGACAATTTTTTTTTCAAAGAACCTTAAAAGATAGAGCAATAGCTATAGTTTCTTTTTTTAGAAAGTTTCGTACGATTTGTTTTCACCGAGTTATCGCATTTTTTCTCAAAAAGACAATTTTGAAAAGATGCTGCTGAAATGAGAAACTTTGAGGTTTAGAGAAAATTGCCAAAAGGAAAAAAAGTTGCGTTACATCGTATTGAATCGAGCAGAATTTTTTAAAAAATTTTTGCTCCAACATCGACTTAAAAAAAATTATTAAATTTTTTGTTCTCAATTTTTAGCTGCACAAAACATCCACCTCTTACCTCTTACCTCATCTAAACACCCTTTTCGTCGACAAACCCACCTGTGGCTTTCAGCACTGCATTCGATCGATTAATGAATCCAGCTGAGCTGAGCTGAGGGATCTCCACGCAGCTTGCAGTTTTTGCCACAGATCTTCGGACGATGTAGGGCAGATCATTCGTATCTTTCGATCGAGCTCTTCCCAGAGAAGTTCGATCGGGTTTAGATCGGGTGATTGTGGCGGCCACACCGGATCATTGTCTTGTTGCATGGTAAAACCACGCCCGATTGTTCTTAGCCCCGATGGAATCGCATGATTAACGAGAATTTCTTTATATTCTTCTTTTCTGATTATGCCGTCAATTTTCACAAAGTCTCCGACACCATGACCGGAGAAGCAACCCCCACACCATAACGGAGCCACCGCCATGCTTGACAGTTGGTATCAAACACTGCGGTGCCATTTTTTCCGAAGGATTTCTTCGAACAAAAATGCGTCGACGACTACCGAAGATTAATAATTTTGACTCGTCCGTCCAGAGTACATTTCTCCACTGATTAATCGTCCACTTTTTGTGTTCCGGGGCCTATGCGTATCGTTTTTTTTGTTCGCTTTTTCGAATTTTCGAATTTTTTGTGAAGAATTTTTCGAATTTTTTTGTGAAGAAAGTATACAACGGAAAACTTGTGAAACTTGGCATATAGTTTTATTGATCTGTTTACTACATACAAAAATTTTTTTAAACAATTTCATCAAAAAATCCCCCCTTAAACGCGTTTTTCTCGAAACAGCTTTTTCACAACTGGTGTGCACGATTTCTCAAAAACTATTCAACCGATTGCCTTCAAATTTGGACAGAATGCTCAGCTGACATCCTTTTATCGTTTGATGAAGCAAAAAAGCAATACGTTTAATAGTTTTTTATTTATAACAAAAAATCGATCAATTTTTTTCGAAAAATCGATACTTCAAGTTCAAAACGTCACCAAATCGTCAATTTTTTTTTCCCCTTCATCGAACGATAGCTATATGTGTCTAAAGTAAAATGCTTTTTGGGTTTTTGTTGCAGGATGAACGTGAAGGCTGTAATCGTGCACACCATCAAAAAAGGACCATTGCGCGTCGAGGGGGGTGGGAGGCGGATTTTTTGATGAAATTGTTTAAAAAATTTTTTCTATGTAGTAAACAGATCAATAAAACTATATGCCAAGTTTCACAAGTTTTCCGTTGTATACTTTCTTCACAAAAAAATTCCCAAAAAGCGGTAAATTTTGCGAAAAAAAAAGACAATCCCCCCTTAAGACGACGTTTCACTGTCGTCAGTGATATCGAGGTTTCCCTTTGTTCGTTAAATTTGGCTTTCCGTTGCTGTTAATCGACGATTTTTTTTGCTGGTAACGACGATATTTTTATCGTCTGAGGACGTTGTCACTTTGGGTCGGTCTCGGACTTCTTAAATCTCCCGATGGTCGTCTGCACTCCTTTCAAAGACACGCAAGTTTGTCTGGCAATTTCTCTGTACGACAATCCCTTATCGCGCAACGCGACAATAGCCCCTCTTTTATATAGTGGAATTTCTTTTTTCCGTCCCATTTTGATCCGTTGAGAAAAAAAAATTGCGTAAAAACTTGTCGTTTGTAGACCACACGTGTTCGCGTTCGAAGTTTTCGCACAACTAACTGGCTTTGTGAGCGCGACACTCGTCACATTATTCCAAAGAATCAAAAATGTAAACAAAAACGACGAGCGAGAAAAAGAACACGAGAGAAATAGAATATCGACTCGCGAGAAATAGAATCTTTTTTACGCTCCACAAAGGTAAAATGTAAACAAAGACAAGAAGTTTTATTTCCGCTCCTTGTGTTTAAATGAGGTAAGAGGTAAGAGGTGGATGTTTTGTGCGGCTAAAAATTGAGAAAAAAAATTGATTTTTTGTTTTTTAATTCAATGTTATAGCAAACAAAATTTGAAAAAATTCTGTTCGATTCTATACGATGTAACGCAACGTTTTTTTCCTTCTGGCAATTTTCTCTAAACCTCAAAGTTCCTCATTTCGGCAGCATCTTTTCAAAATTGTCTTTTGAAGAAAAAAATGCGTTAACTCGGTGAAAAAAAATCGTACGAAACAATCTTCGAGTTTCCAGACTACGCCCCGATTAGCTGGCGCAGCGTACACTGTTGCCATTCCGTTACAGATGTTTGGGCCCGAGTTCGGTGTGGAATAAAATTACCACTTTTCATAAGTCGATATCTCCGAAACTAAACGGTCAAAGTTTGTCATTTTTTTTTCAATCAATTCCACAATAGTACTGCGTACACGTGTGTTTTTTTTATTTTGAAATCCTAAGGTCCTCTTATCGGTTTACGAGTTAGGTATAGGGATCGCGTACAAAAATACCCATATTCAATTGCAATTATCTCATGAACTAAACGGTGAACCGAATTGAATTTTTGGGCATTAGTCCATGAAGGTCATATCTACACCATACTCAGATTTCAGCCAATGCTTAAGATTTTACTAAAACTACAAAACTACCTTAAAAAATATATATACAAAATTGTGGAGTTCAGTGGGGGGGAGCTTGACTTTCTTAATACATTTGATAGCCAAAGGACACATTGTTCTATTGGAGCAAAAAAAGTTGCAACTTAGGATGTTAAGGGGTTACATGGGTTTGCAAATTTCAAAAGAGCCATTTGAAAAATATTTTATTATCTAATAGTACAATATGTCTAGAATATTTTCTCGAAGTTTTAAGTCAATCGGAGTAAAAGTCTAGGACAGAGAGCCTTTGGGAATTCCCCCCGTTGGGAAAGACCGGCCGAGAGCCACGCAAGTACATCGCATTTTTCTCAAAACCCTATTTTTCGAGTCCGTGGACACGATTTCTAAAAAACTAATACATTGAAATGTTGCACACTGCTTCAAAATAGCATTGACTAGTGATTGAAGGAAGGTTTTTTTTTCGATTGCAACTCATTTTACAAGGCTATACGTAGTGCAAATTGTATCAAAAATTGAACTATTTTGCATACAACTCTGCAAAAATTCAAATTTCAATTTTTTCCTTCGAATCCTTTGCTCAATCACGAATGATACTTATCTACTAACAGAAAAAAATTGGTTTTTTTAATTTCAGATAAAGCTATGATGAGTTATTCTAACCACCACGAGGGACACTTTTTCTAGGGGTCTCCGGAAATCAGGTTCCACCGGCTAAATTTCCCAATTTTTTTTATGACATTTTTTTCAATATTGTTGAAATGTTTCTCTTTCGTGTGTTTAACATTTTCAATAAAATAATTTATATATTATTTTTTTAAAATAAATACAATATGCTTTTTTTGGCTTCGAAACCCCCGTAACCCCTTAAAAAAGGTGTTCTTAAAAAAACTTGCAAAACCTGTTCAAAGTAGCCCCGTTTTACGGTATTGATTGATATTATAAAAGACATTAGCTCACGTTTTAATTTGTAATAAATATAAGAGCCTGATACTACTTTTGGCATTGCAATTTTGGTATTTCATTATTTTGACGTGCGATATTTAACGGCGTGAACGAAAATACTTGCCGATACTTTTTCGCGATTGGTTACCACCTGCTGCGAGCATGTAACTTTGATAGTTCCGGTACGTTAAGTAACCCGCTATTATACTGGGTTATATGACTTGTGTTCTTGAACAGTAGCGGAAGGGAAACGATCCCTATCTCCTTTTAAACGATTTCATGTGAATATTATGTAGATCACGAGATCCGGGTTCAGTTCACAGAGATACACAGCTCTGGTGACGGTCCGACTGTCGAAGCGGATTGTCCCTTGTACTTGCAAAAGGTGGTAAGTTTTAATTCAGTATTAGCATAATCCGCGCTCCCAGCGAAGCTATGGAACATTTGACATTTTTTTGGAACTTCGTAGGAACGTTTTATATCGAAGTACGTGGGGGATCTTTCACACGTTGAAAACTTTTTTTACCGACAACAAATTTTTTTTCCACCATGCATCTTTTCGCAAGAAAACGACATTTTTCAATTTCCTTGCGTACTTTGAATTTTCGTTTCAGGTAAAAAATTGAACAACTCTCGCCGGCCGAAGGGGATCATGAGACAAACGTGACTCGCATCATCCAGCTTCGGCGCCACCATTTTATTGCAAAATCTTGATAAAAAATTGGTAAATATATACTTGAAGATACGTAGAATACAGCCTAGTGAGCCGAATTCTCATTCCATCAACTGGGTTGGTATCCCATAAAAACATGTCGAAATGTAGATTTTTTCGGGCTATATACTGTCAGTCTCCCGCAATCAAATGTATCGTGGCGATGTTGGCCTAACCATTTGAACTTGGATAAGTTTTTTCTCTTTTTTACATATTTATGTTATCATTTTTTTCAAAATTTTACTATAACATGATTTTGGGAATTTTTTGCAAGCGATTTTACGCAGTCGCGAGTTAAAGATACTTATATTTTATTTTAATTTTGTTGCAAATTGTCCACTCGAGAGTGGTAGGCTCCGTCAAGTACTTAGGGTTCCGAAGACTCGTAATAAATCAAAATAAATGAGACAATCGTTATTGGCATTGGTGAAAAGTCGATTCTCTCGTTGCTATTCCTCTCGTTTCGAAGGTCGGAACGTGCGTGCGGTCTCGGAACAGCTGACTCCGGTCCTCCAATATCGATCGTCTGTGCGGGGGAGTTTCGTCGATTCGTTGGGCTGAATAACCAAAAGGGTTCGAGAGTGAGATCGACGAAGGTTTTTAATGGACTCAAAAGAAAAAGTGAGTAACACACGAGGATCGATAGAAGCTAAAAGGAACGTGAAAATCGTAACTATACCCTTTTCGAGCTGTTGCTCGCAGCCGCGATCCGTCTCTCGAAAAAGACCACGAAAACGAGTGGCCAACACCTGGTCGCATCTGCCCGCATCCGCGATTCTCGCAGCCCCCAAAGATTTCAAAGCGAGTCGAAAAGAGTTTGCTTTGGCAAAAAGTCTCGAATACTCCATCTTTCTTGTCTTTTCGCCCCTCCCCCCCCCCCCCTTCCCCTCTTTCGCTCGTCGGCTTTTTCGAGCACAAGCCGGTGGCCAAGGGCGTTCCGGTACGTCGGAGCCGTCGATATTATGGAGGGCTATGCGAAAAACGTTGCTCAAAGAACTGAGGAATTGCAAAAAATTAAAGATTTTGCAATATTACTCTTATTATTGCAAACGAATAGAGCGTTGAAAATGATAATGTTGCTGAAATTGGCAAAACAATTCCTCATTTTTTATTTCATCTGCTTGAAAGTATCCAAGGTTTTTCAAAAAGGTAAGATCACTAAGGAGCAATCGAACTTCAAACGTACTATTCTTTCCATTCTGCTGCTGGAAATTTTGGAAAATTTTGCAATTCCGAGGCTGTATAGTAGTCCCTTAGCTTCCTCGCGGAGTTCATTTTCGGCCATAAGCTCTTTTCTGCGCTATAAAGGGATCGTACAAAGGGAGGGTATTGATTTTTTTTAAACTCAATGTTGACATTGGATCACATGTTTGTTTTTCAAAATTAAAGATTTCACCAAATCTGAACAAAGTTCTTTGCGTATGAAAGTGCATCAATTTCAGCTATTCTTTATTATGCGAAAATGACGGATGACCCTCATCCTCGAGTTGTCATACTCCGTGACAGCGGATGTACCTATCTCGTTTCCTGCAAAGATTTCAAGAGGCATGTGGATTCCCCGCTCGATCTTCGTACACAGAGTACCAAACACCGGAGAATATAATATGAAAACGTGAAAACAAACAAAATCCGCCCTCGAGCGTAAAGTTTTGCCCTTGGAGGGAATGCCCACGTAGATGTGTATTCAGCGGGTAGTATTGGTACGAGTGTGCCTTGTATTTTACGGTATCTCTTGCGGGGGTACATACGTGTCCTAGAGAGGGAGAGGATGTGGGGAATACATGCTCTGGAGCACCTTCCTCTGCACAGGAAATCCGATATCCACTTTGTGTTTGGTCATCTGCCCTGCTGCGCCACGTGACCACGAACCTACTCATTCCATTTCAACGATCCTTCGCTTCCTCTCCGCACACCGTTGCCACCGAACACTCCGTGTGGCTTGTCACAATGCCAGTTTTATCCATCTCGGTTTTAATCCTCCTCTCGCTTCCTCGCCTTGTTACCTACTCCCGCACTCTTGTTCTCTCCCTCTTTCTATCCTCTCGTCTCGTTGCTACTCGTATGCAGGAGCTTTCCCGAAATCTCGAGCCACCGTGCCCAACAGCCAACCCTTTTGACCAACGATGGCCACGCTGCTTCGCGTCTCCTCCCTATGGCTTTCATTGACGCATACCCTCGCATTTATGACGAATTCACGAAGAAACACGATCGCCAAGGTAAATCCCTGTCCGTAAATCTCTGTACCAAGTTGCCAAAGTGGAATTCTTACGAATGTCACGAAAAATCATTGTGGCCATGGCAGCTGCAGCGGTGAAAGGGTAAATCGCTGCGATCGCGAAGGGTCGAATTTGAGGAAAAAGGCGAATATTCGGCCAGCTGTCTCTGTGCCGAGAGCAAAGCTTTTGTCTCAAGTCGCCACATGCTTCGTTCGATCCGAATAACCGAACAATCCAACAAACCCCGGCTGATAATTTTAAATAAAACATTGTCAACCAGAAATCGGGTAAAGTAGCGCGGAATCCAATTGGATTCGAAAGTGATCTCCCTACGTGTGGCGTTCCTGTTAAATCCCTCTAGGCATGTGGTCGGATTTGGGGCACGCATGGGCCTGTACGCGCCATTTCTTTTTTCAACTGGTTCCCATTTTCACTCCGTCCAATTGCACGATGGGTCGAGGCTGTTTAGATAGTAAATATGCAATTGTAGGGTCGCGCGCACGCGCTATTCGGAGTACCATTTCAACAGGACTCGAACTTTCGTTTCGCAATTCATTTTTTTCACCCGCTCTTTTTGCAGGCTTGTTTAAATATTTGTGTCGACTTTTTCGAACGATGGACCGTAAGTTCGGCCGAATTTTGGAGATTTTTAGCGAAAGGATTGTCGTATACGTGTTGCTATGCGTCGTGCGGATACGTGTGTGCCTATACGTATGTGAATATATATACGTTGCGTGGACGCATGCATGCGCGACGTTATATAATATACAAAGTGTGGTAGGCATATATCCTGTGCTAAACGCTTCCTCCGCGCGAGCAGCACGCATCACGATTTTTTTTCGCAGCCGCACCGTCCCCTCAATTACGCACTTCCATGTACCTCTTTTAGTCTCTACGATAATAGGCTGTGTCCCATGTTTGTATCATCGAAGAGATACAAATTTTCTTATTGCTCCATGAGCTTGTGCAGATATCGTTCCAATAAAAAATCGTGTGTGGATTTTCTTCGCCAAATGGAAAAATTCCAAGACGTCTTTCATAATAAATAGCCACTCGAGAATTTTCAATCTTTCAAAAAGAGGAGAGAAAGTTATGCATACGATGTTAGTTTAACAGGCCAAAAGTGAAATTTTTTCGTCAAAACGGCACGACATTTTGAAGAAAAAAAAGAATGTTTTCCGATTTCCATGCGCAGTTCTGTGGTTATTTGTATACATTTTGACAGAGCGAGAGAGCAAGGAGTGGGATAAAGAGAGAGGAACCTTGAAGTTTCGTAGGCCGTTGAGATGGCGCAGAGCTTTGTACCTTTAAACGCGTGTGTGTCTGAGGCAACGAAGATACGAGAGAGAGAGAAAGCATAAGTGCGATGGAAGGGCTTTCTCTCTTGGAGCCAGGCCACCAGCTGTTTCGAACTTGCCACTCACCAGAGAGAGATCCTCTAGTTTGTTCTTTTCTCCTTTGCTCCGGCTCGCTCTATCTTGGTCGACTATCAGGATCAAAAAGCCCGAAATTCAGGCGAAAGATTGAGCCAGGCCGGGTGGGGTGGGGGCTGGTGAGATTCAAGGGAGCTCTGCGGCTTCTGGCGGTTGGTGCACGGGCCCGAAGACAAGGAGACCACATTACAGGACCTCTTTTTGGTCGGATATGATTCTCTTTCCTATACTCAGCGGCGAGACTGCCAAAGGCGAACCTGGCGAAGGCAGCTGTAGCTCCCGCGATAGATCCTGAAAATACCCAGTCACGCCTCAAGTGAGGGAGGCCGCGAGGGTGATGGGATTCCAGATCTTCCTTTTTTACTCTACACGTATACGACACAGGCGAGTCCAGAAACATACCCGTTTCGCATAGAACACATGTCGCTTGTTCGTGGGGGTGTTTCCATTCGAGGCTAGACATCCTTTTTCCTCTGAGCTTCGTTCACGAGACTCCCGTAATCGTGAGCATATCCACAGACTATGATCAGCGCGTCAATGCAATCCACAAACGTGTACTCATGGCGGTATCATCGACTATCCGCAACACAACGAACGAGGAGAGAAGGAAACGGACGTGATGATAAAAACGAGAGAAACGTTTGATTCGTGACAGAGAAGATCAGCGCAGTTGCCACAGTGATCGATCGCAGACTCCGTGACTTTGCCTCTCGCTTCTGCCACATACCTCGACGCTCTTCCGGTGCTCCCATCCCTCGAGTATCCTGCCACTTCCGGGTGGGATATTCCAGATGCGCACCAGAGTAAATTAAAGCCCCTCGGGAAAAGGGCCCTCCGCTCTCCGCGTGGAATCTCCCCCGCGGTCCCCCCTTCCGACGTTAACCGTCCTGCGTATATTTAGAAAGCACCCAAGACCCACGCGCTCCCAACCCATCAGGCTTGACATCCTCCAAAGGATCTCGTATTTCCACGTCCTGCACCCGCACCCCTGCCGCCAGTGGGCGTCCAGACAGTGGGGCAGCTTGAACCCTTGAAAAGTTACTAGGAAGTGAGGCTTCCCCTAGTAGTCGACGAGCAACTAGTTACTTTTTGGGAATGACTAATTTGGAAATCGTGCAAACCCGCCGTCTCGCGGACTCGCTCTGTGCCGTGATCATTTTTTTCCATATCGAATGTCGAATGGGTAGGCTGTCATCGACATCTTCCAATTGAATGAAGAATGTCAGTGACCAAATGCCTATTGAATTGAAACGTGTCTAGGGTATGTTTTATCAATGCTTATCAACTAGCTCGTCAATGCAACACACGTGGCTCTTGTTAAATTGACGAATAAGTTGAAAATCCTTCGAACTTTAAGCCCATACATTGAAATTCACGGACATTTGGCTGAAGACGATGTTGTTAGTGCTATCTTTAAATAGCAAAATCCATCTAGACGTTGGTGCGCCGTAATTCTCCGTATGCTGACATTGCTGCAATATAACACTTCTGGGTTATGACTTTTCGGAAGTACGGCATTTCTCGAGAATGACGTATCTTGACTCTGGCAATGTACCTAGATCGACTCGAAATCGATCCGTCAAGTCACCATCGCTCGTCATATGCTCTCGTCGAATTGGCACGTGGAAATGAGGGTTCCAAGTACCCAGGTCAACATCAATCCAATTGAAGACAATCGATGCCACGTTGCGGTACTTTAATCTTCAGCGATCGTACACGCGATGACGAGAGTTGAAGCGTCGTAAGAGGCGTGAGTGCGCGTAGCTAGATTCCCCTAGCACTTGGAGAATGACGGTCCGATCGAAAGATCCCCCGCGAAAAAATAATGCAAATTAGTCGTTGTGAGAGGTGACGAAGGGTTTCGAGAAAGATGCACCAAGTGACACGAATTCGGATGATTCGGCCGAGGAAGTGCGGGAACCTGAGGGCAATCGCGCAAAGTATAACGGACTCTTTCTCTCCGTTTGTATGTGACGCATACGTGAAGATTCGGTTTCGAAAGGGAGAATCCAGCGTAACAGCGTGTGCAGTCGCGGATACTGTGTTGCGCTCGGTGGCCCTGGAAGCGATGCTGGTTTCTGCTGTTTCTCGAAAGCGGCAGGTGCGCCGAGCGTGGTATTTTCGCCAGACTTCATCATTAAACGCAATCCCATCTGCGCGGTCTCCTCGGCTTTTATTTCCAAGGAGCCGAGTGAGAGCGAACGCGCGCACCTTACGAGGCGGCGACGTCGTACAAGTTCTTGGCGGAAAGACGGAGAGGGCGCGAGGTGCGTAGGACGAGAAAAGATTGCGAGGATCCCCGGGCTACGAGACGAAGAGGAGTTGTCGAAAAACCGTTGAACGTGCAGAGGGACCGAGGCCGAGAGGTGAGTGTAGGACCTGCTGCCACGTTGACTGCCGTCTTTCCTCTTTACATACAGATGAGGAATCGTCGCTCATCGCATTGGATCCGTACAATGAAACGTCACACTCGTACATTGGATTCTCATCGGGATTCCCACATTATCGCACAAAATCCGATAAGATTCTTCTTGGATGCCATCGCATTTTTTACGGTGAATTCTCTAAACAAAATATATAGATACACAAAATGAGTGGATGTTAAAAAAGTATATCTTCAAAATCCATTTGAACCAAATCACTCAAAATCCACCGCAATTATCCTCATTTATTTATTGAACTGCACTTGCAATAAATTCCGGTTGAGAATTTGAAATAAAAAATGGTCAAACACCGTGAATCGGGAATTAGTGCGGTATCCACCTGGATGCCAATGTGGACTCGCTACGTGCGGCGTTCCTAACACATCCCTATAGGGATGTGGTAGGATCTGGGGACACCCCGATACATTTCCGCATGGCGACATGTGCTCACTGTTGAAGAAAGAGCGATCAGCATCGGCCGGAGCGAGAAAAAAGCTGCCAACAGAACGAGCAAGGTTGCATGGGTGTAAAAATAAACGAACACGAAGCGTAAGGAGCTGTATGTGTAGAAAAAGGAAGACGATAAAAGGAGGTGCGCCACTGAGGCGCTTTCTCTCTCTCTCTCTCTCTCTACTCCCTCTCTCTATCGAAGAAGAAGAAGAAGAAGAAGAAGCCGAAGAAGAATGGATGTGTGTTCCGTGGCGTTGGGATCGCTCTCTCGTCGAGGAACCGCGAAAAGATCTACGAGGGAAAACAAAGCCCGCGCTCCCTCACCGCACTGTACAAAGCATCGCGCGCCTACTCTTTGGGCGCGGCCGCGCTCGGGAGTGCCTTCTCTCCGAACTTGTTCGTACGAGAGGAGCGTCTCGCGGGCGCGCGCGCGCCCGAGCTCGCGGTCGTGTCGCGTGGCCAACTTTACGAAGCGCGTGCCGTTTCTTCGCATCTCGCAATCTCGCGTGTACCTCCAAGTCCCCTCCCCGACCTCCTCTGGCCCTGGCAGCCTCCTCCGCTTTTCCCCCGCCCGCGCCCCACCTACGTCATATATCCTCGGTCTCGTCGCGGTGTGCGCGGTGTGCGCGTTTTGTCACGCGGAACTCATTAATGCGGATATTGTGTTATCGAAAATTTCGCAGGCTTTGCGGCCAACCTCTCGACGATTATTCAACTGTCCTCTGTCACAATCCTCCCGCGCGAATGCGTATGTAAGCGTATGATTTATTGAATGCAAATAATATGCACGGGAAGGAGAAGCCTGAGAAAGCGCGCGCGCAATTTCTTGCCCCTCGCCCGCGCCACCTCGCGATGACACATTTGTACAGGGACGAAGAAACAATATTTTTAAACGAGATGCTCGCGATCGTGCCGGCGAGCCCGTTGATAAACAAATAGTTGAGTACGGATTTTGACGATTTTATTCGCGAGAAAAAACTTGAAATTTCGCAAAGCGATCTTTTTTTTCGTTTCATAGCCTACGGTCTTATTTCCAATTTCACGCAGAGATTTCGTAAAAAGTCCATAAATTAACCGATTTATGAGGATTTTTGCGAAGGGCCGCCCAATATGCTGTGACGAACCGCTCCGCTGCGATGTACCCTTTTTCTTCCGTTTTTTTTTCTTCTTTATTGTATCAAGTCCGACATCAATATGTAAAACAAAAAACTCGTGGCTCATAACAAAAATTAAGCAACCATTTTTTTTGCACACGTATGATCAATTTTCAAGACCATCAATTCGTACAAATGATCTATTTGTATACATGTAAATGTGAAAATCTGATTTTTAAGGCATTCGACTTGGACAAAAAAAAAACTCGGAACCATCCTCGGAATAGCCAGGTCCGCTGATAGCCAATGTTACACAGATGTAAGGGGTTTAAAATATGCTTGCCCCATGTAAGAGTAATGTGTGGATATACACGCACACATTGAAATGTTTGCAGACACCGAATTCGTGAAAAGTGGCGTGTTTGTTTTCAATCTTGACGAGGTGTTTTTTCTTCATTCAATTTGTCAAATAATTGCGAATATTGGTTGTATGAGGAAAAGTTCGTTTTGCCAGTTGAAACGTTCTCCACTCCAACGCGAAAATAATCTTGATACAACGGTGTTGGAATATTTTATCGATGCGTGCATTGCAAATATTTCAACAATTGTTTTCAAATATATCTAGAAGCTTGGCGTGTAATGTGACGAATAGAAAGAATGTTGATTGAAAATAAGCCAAGTGAGAAAGTTGGGAAGCTGGGTGATGCACCGAAATGACGATGTGTGTCGAACGGTGTCCCGCTGTAGAGGAGGTCCGTGTCCAATGAATGTCGCAACAGGACATTTGCCCAGCATTGAAGGTGCATTCGAAACGAGGTGTTCTTGTCCTATGTCCCTTTAAAGTTTGACTCGAGTATGTCTAGCGAGAGAGGTCTTCGCTCAAACGACTCTTTCCGTTGTATTGTCGACCTTAGGCCCTTTCGGTCGCCGGCGATTGGAGCTCGCTGCGCCATTATATAGACTCGAAGGTGTAGCCTCGCGGTCGCAGAAAGTGGCATTTTAAATTTCTCTTACGGCCTACGTACGACGAGGAAAGGAGCGCGACTGGTATGCACGCTCACGATGGAATGCCCCTAGAAGGGATCTTTAAATTTTTAAAGGGCGATCACGGAATCTGTCGAGGACGAGGCTGAGTGAGAGACGGAGATGGAGGGAAAGAGGCCGAAGCGGCGGCGCGTACTTGCGGCCCAAAGCCGCTGTACGGAACGGCCAACAGCTGACGCTCGTGTGCACCTTGAGAAAGGACCCACAGTGGACAGGTAAAGGAAACATTCTACGAGGCGTTGTATAGGTAGGCGCTTTTTTTAAAACCCGTAGACTACTCGGCCATCCGTCTGGGTCTAGGCTCTTACCTCCGGCTAAACGAAGACTCAGAAATGGGGAAAACCTTCCAGGTACACGGCTTTGTTGTGTAGATACGAAATCGACAATATCTTCTATAGGAAGGAATACAAAACCAACCGTGGTGATTTCATTATTCTTCGTCCAAATAATTTTTTCCTCAACTCTAAACCAGTCCATGTGTAGTATTTTTATCTGTTTATTATTATTGAAAAACTTTTTTTTTCTACATTCCCATTTTTATACGTTTTTATTGTAATTACGTTGCTTGTAAAATAAAAAATTGGCCGAGAGGAAAATTTTCACCGCTATTTCCCTTTCACCGTGTTTTTCTTTCTCTCGAAGCAGCAACAAGCCGGTGGGGAGACAAAATACACGATATATTTTGCCAGACGAGGGAGAGAGATAGAGAACGGGAGATCGTACCTGGCTCGACGTCTTTATCGCACGGCGAGGAAAAGAGAAGAAGAGAAATTGCGAGAGAACAAGAGCGCGTGCACCTGCGCCGTGTAATGTTTAGAGTACAAATTTACACAGTTTTTTTTAGGCACCTGCCCCAGTGGTTTTTATAGCCCGAGTGAGAAAACAATTTTGTCGGTAAGCCAAAATGTACGTTGCGTCTCAAACCGAATATTCGCTTTATCCTTTCCTACGTAAGCGAGGGATTTGCACATACGCGCATACGTATACCTATGTAGCAAATGTTCCAGTTCCACCATGAAACGTAACTCAACTAAGTATTCGGAAATTCGAGAAAGTGATTTTTCATTCACATACTTCAAATTCTGTGATGTTTTTCCTTTCTTTTTTTTTTTCATCGAGCACATCCATTATGAGAGAGATCCAATAATTCGTTTGGAAAAGTTAGCTTCGTCTGAGCAAGCGACATTTTTTATTTAAAGTTTTTTTTGCCTTCCGATCGAGCCCAACCGGCGATGCTCGAGTATAAAATAAAAGAGACGAAGAGTCACAGTTGTGGCGCAGGGAATTGAAACTTATGGACGGTAAAAGGAAGCCCACCAGCGGTGAGCCATTCCAACATAGGCATGTAATAAGAGTATCCAGTTTTCACGGAACGATGATTCTGGAGTCGTGAACGATCCTCGGTGGTTTTTCGATCGAAAAGAAGACCGAGGAACGGTCGAAAACGGCATATGCGGAACTATCTCGCCGGAAATTGGAAAATCAGCCGCGCTTCTCAAACATTTTATCGAGTTATTGCGACGATCGGCTGTAATAGCCATCGTTATTATGAGTATCGCACGTAGCAAACGTTTTTCGCAGATGTTTGTGAAGAATCGTTGATGCATTGTCCACATCGTTGAGTTGGGCCGAAGTTATAATAGAAACGACTGTTGGTCCGTGACCAACGTGATCCAGGGGGGGTCTGCTTTAATTGCTGTGAGAAAAGGTGAGCTCGTTGTAAATTCTCCCACCGTAAATTAAAACACTGCGCGTACGATGTAGCGGCGAATAAACATCAGACATAGGGAGTCCCGGTATCTCCGACAGTGGAGAATGCGAGATTTTAATTGCCTCCGTGGATTCCATTTGTGGTATGCGAGCAACACATGCTCGTCGTACCCATCTGCGTAATATGGCGTATCCGCATTTGTGAAAACCATTGGGGGCTCTATGGCCTCACCGTCTTTATACCGATTACGTAGTGATCGGTATGCAGATAGAGGACCTTTCATGCCTCATTTCCGTCGTGCAACTTTTGAACCAGTGTAGCCCGCGATTCTAACATAACAATTAGGTAACGAACGAGTCCCTCATCCCGCCGGCCGCACACGAGAGCTTGACGCTTCACTTGCCAAGCATTTGCATTTTTTTTGCCATTCCCAGACGGTTCGGGTTTATCTTTGATCGGGAGTAACTCGGATACTTGAATGATCGCGAAGACTGATTGTCATAATGCCACCGATCTTATTTGTCCAGCCGTTCATTCATGATGTTGCGCTTGATTTGGAGGGATTTTATGGCATTTCGAAAATCGACTATGACGGAAAATGTTATTTGTTCTTTTCGTCATTTTCGTTGGGCTGCAAAAAGAAGTGGGCTACTGGAACCTTGATAGGACGTTAATCCCTCAATTTAGCAATTCATTTATACGACCTATCGAAAATTTACGGTGGGTGTGACAAGTTTCGCACGGGGATCGAACAGATGACGTCTGACAAACGCTCGTTTTTACAAGAGTAACAGGGTAATTGAGAGCATGGGCATATACCCGTGACGACCGTACACATTTAGTTCATTCACAGGTGTGCCGTCAGTGTTACAGCAACCCCTAAATATTCCGTCAAATGTTGACGGAATATCGTAACTCTAATCGTAACGTTTTCACTGCCGATTATTTTTCACTCGAAAATGGGTAAACGGATTTTTCATCATTTTAAGACTAGTTGTTAATATTTTTATTGCGTTATCGCGCGCCCTCTTCCGTTTTCGTACGTTACATAAATATTTTCCATTGAATTTACTAATTAATGTCATCCCTTCACTCGGAAGGCGCTAGG
This sequence comes from Ophion ellenae, assembly GCA_963210295.1. Lineage (NCBI taxonomy): Eukaryota > Metazoa > Arthropoda > Insecta > Hymenoptera > Ichneumonidae > Ophion > Ophion ellenae. The sequence continues at coordinate 62,999,010 of OY723387.1, forward strand.
CTAGAGCTATTGACGTTGATTTGTCGTTTTTTTTGTTGTTGTTTTGTCTTCTATTTTACAACATTCGTTTTCATTTAATTAGGGATACTTAATAGGTATTTTGTTTATTTACAAAAAAGATCACATTCCGCAAGTCCGTTTCTGTTCTCGCTCGACGGCTCTTCCCCTCTCTTCCCGTCGTGCCCTCAAGGAAGGGTCGAACTGTCGTGAGGGCGAGTTTTTCTTCGCCAAATGTAAGTTCCTAGAGCGCATACTACGACCACTACACCGATCACTCCACCGATCACGGCGATTTTCTTGAAGCCGACTTTAACGGTACATTTTTCGACTGATGACAGAAACAAAGTGTCTTTCATGTTTGAGCACAGAAAAACAACACATTGAATGATCGAGAAGCACAGATGTGGATTATAAATAATACGATATTTCGTTCACTTACCTTTTTTCGATTTTAAATCCTTGTCCTTGTTGAAAGCTATGAGGGACACGTCGCTTATCGTGACCTTTATATCACCGGCATTGATGTCGGTCTCAACGTCGCAAATGTAATGTCCCGTATTGACCGTTGACGAGAAAAGTCCCAGGCCCTTGGTCGTATTGCCTCTGAGTACCTTTTCTGTATCGAAAGAACAACAGGTTTAGTCAGTCCGTTTGTGAGTAAAGGAAAATTATCGGATCTACAGTAGAACAACAATTTGGACTGTCGCGTATATCAAGTTTCCATTACCAATTGCTCCGGGAAAGTGCTCGCTGTCCAGATAGAACTCGAAAAACATACTGTCGAGCGTGGACTTTTTGCCGTCGCTAACAAAGTACAAAGTCACTGTGTTGATGTCGTTTTTGCCTGCACCGCGTCTTCGTCTTTTCGGCGCGGTCCACATGAGTTTCATCTCGGTCGTTTCCTCGGCGCAGGAACCATCGGTGAGGGCGTTGTTGGGAACCACCATAGTACCATCCGCGACCTAAACGACCGAGTATTTCATTTTTCCTAATCGATCTACCATTCGTCACATGGAGGTTAATAAAATCGCGTTCGAGCAAGTGCTTACCGCATTGTCGGATTTCGTGTAGGATATCATCATACTGATAGACATTTTTGAAAGTACACAGGGTATACCTGTCTGACTGTCGCTTACGACGTAACTGAATTTCGGCGCGGCGTTAGGGGCTGGTAGGGAGCTTGTCTTTGGTGTCGTATTCAAGGGCGCAATGGTAGCCTTGTGGATTGGATTTGGTAAGGATGTAGGCCCCGTTGACGTTGAATTCGCAACATGCGTTGTCTTTGAATTCGAATGAGCTGTGACAGCCTTGGGCTTTGGGGTTGTTCCTTTCAACGTAGCGGGCAGTCTGGTCGTTGTAGTTGGAGTGGTGATCTTCGCGGTTGTAGCGGTGTTATTGGTAGTTGAGTTGGTTACCGGCGTCTTCGTGTTTTTCACGGTTACGTTGTGGCTCGCCGTTGTAGGTTTTACAGTAGAACTGGTCAGCGAGTGTGCAACAGTCGTTGGTTGATGAACGCCACTCGTGGAATTGGGTTTCGCATGCTTCGTTGTTATTTTTGGATGCGGAGTTGTCCAAGTGACGGCTAAAGTGGATTTGGAACTGGAGCCGGATGCCCTCATTGATGTATCGTTCGACGATGTCACCGGTTTGTGAATCGTCGTCTCTGTCGGGGATTTCGTTGTTTCCGCAATGATTGTCTTTGGCGTTGTACCGATGTTGCTTGATTTCGTCGTTGCAGTGAAATTTGTCGAGCTCGTAGAGTGGCCCTTGGCCTTGGTTGATTTTTTTACGTTTTTCGTTGACAACGTTGTACCTTCGGCGTGTGCAGTCGTCGTAGCGGTCCCGTTGATCTTTGCCGCGGTCGTTGCGGTCGCGTTACCACTCGTAAATTTCACTGTGGAAGGTTGCGGTGTCGTTGAGTTGACACTAATCTTCGTTGTTTTATGCGAGCTCGCGGACGATTTATTTCCGTCCGTATTTTTCGTCACAGCAGTTGGCGCAGCAGTCGTAGTCGCATTCATCCACTTGGTGGTCTGCTGATTCGCTGATTCCAATTTCGATGGTGCGGGCGTTGTCGAGGAATGATGCTTCTTCCTCTTTGATGCCTTTTTCAAAGTTTTCGCCGTGCTGCTCGAATGCGTTGTCGAGGAGACCACCTTCGGCATCGCGGTTGTTGATGAATTTCCATGCCACGTTGCTTTTGTTGTACTTATCGTGAGGTTGGCTGGTCTCGAGGTTGCAGTGGCATCGGAAGTGGCATGACCATTCGCACGATGCGTCGTAGTGATCGATGGATGAGCGGTAGCTCCGTGGGCTTTGTCAGTGGTATTCGAAGATGTTTTATTTCCAGAATGTTCCGTGACGGACGGTGAGTGGGTGGTCGGCTTTTGCGTTTTTTCAGTTGAATTCGAAGACGTTTTGTTTTTTGGATTTGCCGTGGCGGTGGTGGAGGAGGGTAATTGGGTGGTAGCTTTGTGGGCTTTGTCGGTGGAATTGGAAGTTGTTTTATCTGTACGGTGTGCCGTGGTAGACGGCGAGTGGGTGGTAGCCTTGTGAGTTTTGTCAGTGGAATTTGGCGATGTTGCGTTTCCCGGATGTGCCGTAGTGGACGGTGAGTGGGTGGTAGCTTTGTGAGCTTTGTCAGTGGAATTGGAAGTTGTTTTATTTGTAGGATGTGCCGTGGTAGACGGCGAGTGGGTGGTAGCTTTGCGAGCTTTGTCAGTGGAATTGGAAGTTGTTTTTTTTCCAGGATGTAACGTGGTGGATGGTGGCTGAGTGGTAGCTTCGTCAGCTTCGTCAGTTGAATTAGAAGTTGTTTTATTTCCATGATGTGCCGTCGTGAACGGTGCATGGGTGGTGGTAGCTTTGTGAGTTTTGTCAGTAGTATTCGAAGTTGTTTTATTTCCATGATGTGCCGTCGTGAACGGTGCATGGGTGGTGGTAGCTTTGTGAGTTTTGTCAGTAGTATTCGAAGTTGTTTTATTTCCAGGGTGTACCGTGGTGGCGGACGGTGGGTGGGTGATAGTAGTTTTGTCAGTTTCGTCAGTGCTCGTCGAGATTGGGGTTGTCGTTGTCTTTCTACGCGATTTTTTTTTCACGCTCGTATCGTTCTTGATTGGGCTCGTGTTCGATCCAATGGTCGAAAATGTCACGCTCACGGTTGAATTTTCGGATTTTGATGCCGTAGAGTTTGTCGTTGATTCTACCGTAGCATTGACTGCGGCGGTAGTAACTTCCGTAGTTGTCGTCGATTTCCTCGAACGATGCCGCCGCGCTAAATACAACAAATAAATAACACCTGTAATCTGCATCGGCAGTATTTGGACGTTTTCCGAAGAAAACTTCCGTATCTGCAACTCCAATCGCTCCATTTTCGATCAGCGCAGTTGTTTCTCTTCCTATGAACTGTTGTTTTTTTTTCGCAGAGTTATGCCACGCATGTTTCATGCTGTATCAACACTAGCACCTTTCTACCGAATCTTTATGCGAAGTGAATAACGAATCAGTGATTCATAGTAAATTGGATATATTGCTTCATTAATCGATTATTGGACGCTTCCCGACGGACCCTTGTTGGCCATTTGCAGGTTTCCCGATAAACTCATACAATATAACGATAAAGTACTTTGGCTGAAAAACTTTAGCGGAGAAAGTAGCATTCATCGCCTACAAGATGAATAAACGAAAATCTCTTTTATTCTTATTGTTCGTTCGTGTCTTATTGATCGTTCAATAAATAATAATCTGCCTGGGATTTTCCAATCATATTAATTTGCGAGCTTTATAAGAAACCAAGGGACAAAAAAAACGGTCAAAGCCTGTCGATATTTGAGATGGAGAACAAAATTCAGAAATCCTCGACAAAAGTGAATATGAAAAATAAAATCATCTTACCCTCGGAAGAGGCGAGAACTGCTAAGAGGACGATAAAAAAGCTCCAGAGATGTTTCATCTTCAAAGTCACTGTCTATTTGAGTTAAAAAAAAACTGAACTTTTTGTTTTACTATCACTTCATCACACTGGTGTACGAAGGAGTATCGAAATATCGCGGATGATATATGGAAAATCGATATTATAGCAACAAAAGAAAGAAAAAAAAACGAGGGAGCGACTCGGGGAGAGAGAAAGAACGTAATCGTTCCGGAGTGATGATCCGCGCGTTTTGGAAGTTACGGAAAAACTGAAAATGTTTCCGATAAACTGAGCGTGGTTATTGAACACGATGTACTTGTAATACCCAATATCGGTAAATCCCCCACCACTGTCACTGACGACGCATCATCAATTGGCAGAGTACACCGTCTTATACGCGTTTTTTGTTCCGCACTCTCCTTAGCGATTTCGCGACAGTACGTTTGGCCCGTTATTATAGCACTCCGTATGAATTTCACGTATGTTCAGTAATGTTTGCGGATCTTCCGCGTTACATCACTCTCTTCTATTACGACATATTCGGCTTAAGATCTTTTTGTCTTGACAACGGTTAAGGACATGTATCCTCCTTCCCTCGCTAACTTATTTTATTGGTTTTCGTTTGAATTTCATACACTTGGAATGAATCTAGCGATAGAAAAATGTTCTCAATGGACGAATGATCGACCGACATAAATTTTGATAAAATTTATGGACTTTTTCCAATTACTTTTCCAGTCGTGTTGAATAGATCATTCGACATAGTACGTAAAATTGTCATTTCACCATCATCATAGAATTGGCCATGAACAAAAAAAAAAGCAATTGAGTCTCGATTTCGCGTCCGTCGGTAAAAAGGATGTCAATGCTTTTATTTTTATTATTTATTAATTTGCTTAAAGGAGAGTCCTCTGGGCAGCTTATGGTCAACTGTTGAAAATGATTAAAATTTTACGAGAAATCGCCCGCTAGCCAAGACCATTAATTATAACGCGTTTGCAAAAAAATACAAACCCACATGTATCAATACTATGTATCAACCGTTTTGATCATATTCACATTAATCATCGTGATTATTGTTATAACTTGTTGTAGATCAATTACGCGCGAGCTGCAGCGGATATTTTGTGGAAGGAAAAATCCAACGGTTTGCGGCCGATGATTAAAAAGGAAGAAAAAAAGAAAAGAATAGTGCTCGGTACCGGAACAAACCCTTCGATTTATTGTTGTTGCGGGTAGGCGTGACTCAACTCGCGGTTACGAAACCGGTAATTTCACAAGCCGGAGGGGGTGTTCGAGAAAAGAGGTAAGCTTTTTTTTTGTTCCACGCACACTCTTTCTTCTCCACGGTGTTCATAAATAGGAAGTGCGGTTGCGCGTAGAATAAGCGCAGGACGGGAACTGCCCAGTCTCTCTCTCTCTCTCGCTCCCTCGTCACGCATATTATTATCCTGCGACAGGACGCACGTACTAAAATGCAGTGTAGGGCTCAGCTTTGCCTAGCCGATCGAGCAGTGACTTGTCAAAAAAGGCCCGCCAATGTCAATGATGTCCGCAGCTGTCCGACGAACGACATTTATCGGCTTCCGTGGACCGAGACAGTTTTTCATAATTCAACGATCAATTTCGTAAATCGTGCTACCAGCATGGACTGAACAGGATTCGAATAATTATCGTCAATGCATATTTTATTTTGACAACTACCCGACGTAGAACTGGATTTAAAATGTCAGCCCCTTTTGAGAATAAAAACCGAGGTAATTGTTCAACTTGGGATGGCCCTTTATATATGACTTTCAATCTTTGCACCTGCGGCTGCTATGACGAACGCAAATAACTGTGTCGAACAAGTGCCCATTTTTTTCCTTACAATTCGTATAATTATTTCCTTTCCAGCACATTTCATTCGTTTATACGGAAAATAAATGCCTTCTCGCCATTGAGAAAGACAAAAGTCTAGAAATATACACTTTTTTCGATAAATTTACACATATGGGGAAATAAATGTTCAATCTATCCATATTTAATTTACTTAGTGAAGAAAATATTTTTTGCTCGCGAATTGAGTTATTGATATTTCTACGTATGTAGAACGTTTTTTTTTGCAACATTTGTACATTTATGCAAGAAACATTATTTATGTTGGTAGGGATTTTTGAAAATGATTTTTCTTTTCGGTGAATTGGCGAATTAGAAAGCTGGCTCTTATCGGCAGTCGCCGGAACGATATCGACGAATGATCGACGACGTGACAATTGTTTGAGAATGACAACAACAAAATATCGCTTTGATCTTCTCGATTCGCTAATATTATCTTTTCTCTGGGAGTCCTTGAATCGTAAAAAATATCGAAACGTTTTGTATATAAGGGGCCAATTCTATTTCCCCGAAGCAGAGTCATGAATAGCATTTTTATGAATATTGACGAGACGCTTCGGCGCTGCTTCGTGACTAACCGAGACCGGCTGAGACGTTCGTGCAAATTAATGAGTCGTGCGAGACACTCGCCAGAGTAAGCGCATTTTGGGAACAGAGTTACGGCTATTTATCGGCAAATATTGCGATTATTCTCACCGCGACTATTTACAATCGCTTCAAGACCTTTTTTCTTTTTCTTTTAATTACGTGTTCAGAAATCGGTGATGCCGAAGCATTATTTGCGAGTGTTCAAACATCAGTCAAATCACGTGCGTTATACGCGCTTCTAATTGATCGATATTAATATCGGGAATATTTGTGATGCGAAAGTTTGCATCGTTCGAATGCAATGAAAATTACCACTTTAAATTGCCCAAACTTTGGTTTTGCCTGATTTGGGCTACGAAAATCGATTGAAAGTTTTCGAGGATCTCGTCAGAAATCTACATGCCAAATGTGCCACGTAAGACTTTGGAAAACAGTAAAAATAAGTAATAGGATAATATAAAAGAACTCTTGTTGTATTTCAACGATGCCTTGTTTCGTTCAAATCGTTTTGTTCTTACTTAAAACAACATTGCAACCTACCATCAAACGATTGTGACATTTTCAAAAATCTCCGCATCTTTCGCTATTCATATTTACTAAACATTATTCTGAATTCGTCATAAGAAGTTTCCAATTCATGGAATTTGCTCCATTCCGCTCTGGGCATTTTTCTTTGTCGTATCTTTCTCAATCAAAATACCTTTATACGTATATATGAGAGAGAGAGAGAGAGAGATTTTAGATTTAGATTTATTGTTAATGCACTAGGACAGAAACGTCCTCTGGCACACCTATATTTTGCATATGGCAGTACAAAGAATATTGCGTGGCTCTATATAAAACTGTAACTTTCGATAAACGTCGAAAATATGTTATGGTAAAATATAATATAATATAATGTGATAAAATATAATATGAATATAATATAATATAATATAATATGATATAATGTCATGTATACTTTTATAAACCAGAACGAAGTAGAATAACAAATAAATATGATAACGGTGAATCCGAATTGCGTGTGGAACAATCGATAGAGAGACCAGAGGACTAGAGGAGGAGAGAGAGAGAGAGAGAGAGAGAGAGAGAGGGAGAGAGAAAGCAGGATTAAAACGATTTCGAGATCCCCTTCTTTATTTCACATACCTATAGATAAAACAAACACTTCGCCTAGATCGTTGCGACGAAATCGACGAATCGCTTCATTGAACCGGACGAATCATTCGTCCAGCACTGTTAAAAATAAAGTCAATATAAATCTCGTCAAAAACGAAAGAGAGCGAAGTTGAGTCCCAACGACTCGCCACGTGCCCAACCGAGATGGTCAAAGGAATCGTGCTGTGGGCCATACAAAAGCAAACAGAACTAACGACGAAATGGCGCGCGGTAAAAAAAATGAGATAGAGATGAAATTTCACAGCTGCTCTTCAATCAGCACGCTCGAAAAATGGGCCCGCGTCGAGAGGACGAAAGAGAAAGAAAGGGGACAGGAAGAAAAGAGAGCAAGAGAGAGAGAGAGAGAGATCCCATAAAAAAAAAAACGAGGCATTAGCTTTGTCGTTGAGCCGTAATTTTCGACGTTTGCAGACTCAAGAACGAGAAAAATGGCTGGCCTTGTGGTCATTGCTATCCTGTATAATTTGGTCTGATGAATGTTCCCATTTGTATATACAACTGGAGGCCCTTTTCCCAGGTGATGCGTACACTCATCCTTGCGGGGGTTCTCGTTGAACGAGTCACCCGAACGCAGAGGCACTTCTCATTGGCGGTCTCGCACAAAAAGCAATAAATTGTCCTCACGTACGAATTTTGCGAAATCCATTCTCCGCACGTTTCTTGCAAGTGTGAAAGAAAGTATTGTTCCGTTGCAAAGATCGCTGAGGCGTGATCGCGAGAATATACGATGGACTCGAATACTAAAGCTTTCGGCCAATTTACCGATGGCCCAATTACGAGTCCGATTAAGTATTATTCCGGAGGCTATTTGTCACCCTCCAATATCTATTGTATCATTTTACCATCATTTTTCAAAACGTCTGACGCTATGTACTGCTCGCAGTGTACCCGGCCATATGCAATAGTCCCCATAGTACCCGAGCACGAAAAATAACGCCAGACTTTTAGTACGATGCGGTGATAGCCCATGGCATTTACAGATGGCCCATGGTGAAAGGCACTCGTAGTAACCTACGTTCATTGTGTTTCATTGGAAATGGTAAAAGGTAGCCTATGGTGAAAGGTATGGAAAAGGTAAAAGGTACCGACATACTTTATTGGAGAAGACAAGGATTTTTTTTCTTTTCTTAATCAATATATTTTTGGTACCTTTTAATTCACTATTATCTTCTCTCAACCTCATAATTATTGTGTCTTAACCTTACTACTGTTTTTCACTGTAATTTACCACTTTAGTTTTCTGTCCTCATCTTCTACGAGATACTTTCTAGTATCTATCTTAATCTTCGATAAATTAAGGCCGAACACAGCAGCTGTCATGTAGTATAAATAATTAAGTACATGTGTACAATATAAATTAACAGCAGCTTGGGTGGAAATCCAATTTGACACTTTTTTACGGAACAGAGCACGGAGGTTGAAAACTGTAGGGTTCGTCAAACATACAAAAAAATTCCACTACACGACGAGGGGTCGATAGCAATCTCGATTCGGAACGATCGCCCGGTGATTTCGATCGATATTTAGATGCGGAGACGATGATCGTAAGCAATACGTATAGTGTGATATGTTTCGTTCAACGAGCCAGTCTTCCCCTCAGTCGTTCAGCTGCCTCCTGTACACAGCTTTCTTGTACCGCGGTTTCTATACAGTGAAAAAGAAATCTTCCTGTACGCGAAGAACCCTTCCCGTGGTTTTGTTCTAATAGTATCTGCGCGGACGATCGGTCAGCGACAATACAACGATTAAACGGGAATAACCGTAAAAACGAAATGCACGAAGCGATCGATCATGATTTTTATTTCCCTCGGAACATTCCCCCAGCTATCCCAGACTCTTATATTCCCCTCGTTATCTTAACGACGATCTGATGTATTGTCTAGATCGGCTTCCAATACCTGGTGATTTTTCTATTTTTACTCGAGATAAAATGTCCTGCTGACTTTATTTGAGGGATTTATTGTGGCCCTTGAACAGGAGTCACACTGGCACGAGGTGTGATAACTCCGTGGGAATGAAAATCCATAGCTTCGAAATTCACGTAACATTTTCCGTAATCAAACTTGCCGCCCGATTTTCCTGATTTCCTATAAAAATCGATAGTTCTCATTGAAGGCAATGTTATGATAATAGCAACCACTCCCTCTTTTCCCACGACACATTTTTTCAACACATAGCCAATATAAAGATGTAAAACTTATTCCTCAATCTCAACGATACACCTAATAACGATTTTCCAAACGGGTAATTCCGTTTCGTCGAGAAAGATTTTCCCGTGGATAGAGTCTACGTCCAAAATGGCCTCCAAGTTTGCATCGTTAAAGTGCGATGAAATTAAAGGTTTTGTCCATTTTCATATGTCTTTATTAACAGATCCAAAGGGCCAAAATACACTCGAGAATTTTGTCAAAAATGTTGATAATAAAAACAAGGGGATGATAAGTTTCTGTCCATTCCACCGGTGGAAAAAACATGAAAAATATCCAACTGTGACCAGTCATCGCGATTATTTCAATTTGTGTGGTCTCCTTTCCCTAATCAAGCTCAATCCTCTTTTCTCCAAAGGATTCGTTGGGAGACGAAAAAAAAAAACACAAGAAAACCGTTTACGCAGGATAATTTGACAAAAAGTTGACGGTGCAGGTTGCGCGCGAGTACTTGAAGAATAGAGCGAGTGTCTCGTGTCAAATTTCCCGCGTGTCATCTGCGCCTCGTACATCCCTTTCGATCGCGGGTACGACACGTAACGACAGATTGAAGGATAAATTCGATACGTCTGTATCAAGTTTCCGGTGTCTCATCGAATCGGTATATGGGTGGTTCTTCGGAATATATCCCACGTACACGTGATGTATCGAGTGTATAAAACGAAGACGGCCAAATGTTATGCCTCGCACTGTATATATACACACACACACACACACACACACACACACACACACACACACACACACACACACACACACACACACACACACACACACACACACACACACACACACACACACACACACACACACACATATATATATATATATATATATATATATATATATATATATATATATATATATATATATATATATATCTATATAGATATATATAACTATCGATATACACTGCATGCGCACATGCTTGCAGAGAAGTTGTCCGTTATTTGAATTACGTACGAGACCCGTGAATCATTATCGCGTATATCGTGATAAGCTCGTTTAAAAATATCAATTTCTTGATGTATATTAACCCGTGCGCCTCTTCGCTGCCTCGTCTCCGGCTTGTCTTCATTCTCGGGGAAGCAGCGAAAGAGAGAGACGCAAATAAAAATACAGACACATTCATCAGGTTACGTCACCAATTCAGCAAAACCGCGAGGAAAAACAAAATTCTCTCCTTCCTTCTTTGCCGCCCCCCCCCCTCCCTCGCTCTCTCTCCTTACCGGATACATTCTAACATTTCAGATAACTCGTCTACCTTTGCGCCGATTCGAATGGAATTCGTGGAAAAAAAAACAGCGAAAAGAAATAGCATACGAGAGCTGCGAATTGATAAGGGCGCGTATACGGAACGATGAGGAAACCAAAGCCGTTAAAATTCTGCATTTATACGCTGGAATGGTGATCCCGGCGAGGGTGTAACGGGGAAAAACGTTGCCTCGATTTCCCACAGTCATGCGTGAGCGTTTGTTAACCGGAAGTGTTCCAATCATCGATCGTATACGGAATTTCAGGTGCGTTGATACTGACCGATATACGTACACAAGGCAGCTCCAAGCACATACCGAACGGGGCCCGAGGGTGCGTTGGTTCAACCCCCCACATGATAGCGGCCCTTACTTTATTGCGTATATGGTCTAGGAATTAATTTATTCAAATTTCTATAAATCACCAGAACGCCCATAGTTGTAGAATGAAAGGTGGACGGATGCTTGAATTGATGTATATGCACGAATGTCCGATATCGTAGTTTATGAATGAGCGGAAGTGAAAAAGTTTCTCACACGCCCTTCAACTCTGACGAAACAGTAGAACGGTTTCTATATACTTCCGATCGTCGCGAACTAACAGAACGGAGACTTATAAATTATTTATGTTCTTCCTGGTAACGATATATATATATATATATATATATATATATGCGCGCGCGCGTGTGTGTATATAGGCCCTGTGCATGCACACATATGGATAATTTGCCCGCCAGGCACTTTCGTGTCAATATTGTACCTATGCGTAGCGAATCCTTATAAACAAAGAGGCGTTACTGACTCTTTATTGGATACGTAAAATCGTGTGTGTTACGGCCTTAATCCAGTCGTCAATAAATATGTGTGCGTGTGTGTGTGTATGTGCATATTTGTTTTATACCGGGTGCCTCAACTTGCACCGGTTTTTACGACGAGACTCTATTAATGTTACTTTTTTTTAAAACTCTACTTTGGGTTCGAGGCGACAGAATAAATATCTTGTTACGCCGCCTCCGCAATACGGTAACAATTTTTAATAATAATTAGATTTCGAATAAAAAAATCCCTAACAAATATTGCCTAACCATTGTTTTAGTTACATTTTAAATATATAAATGTAACTTAATTTAAATACATAAAATATATAAGAACATAAATAAATGTAGTATTCATAATTTTTTAGGTTAGAAGTCTAATCGAAACATAAAACTAACTTATAAGACTAAACATGAGACTAATTAATAACTATAATAACGAGAAAAAAAATACTAGGCGGACAATAACCTATGAATCATTGAGTACACGTCGAAAGCAACTATTTACTTTTAAACAAAAATAAAAGAAAATTCACTAATTGCTGTCAAACATTTTCTTTTTGTTCTATTAAAGAAAATCGTTGTTTTCAACGTCTACTCGATGATTCATAGCTCCAAAGCTTCGAGTTAAGAAAAAATTAACGAACGTGAAATCAAAACCGACATATTTCGAAGAGTAAACTAAAGTCACCGCGTTCGCAGTTCGAGATACCCTGTACGTGATACATATGTGTAACTCGTGTCCGCGGAGTGTGACGATTCCAGGCAATTTCCATAAATTTCGCCGCTCTCTCGGAAACAAACCTGCATAATTCGCACATGTTACGAGAAAGTTATTGAAATTTTATCGCGATATTTTTCTGGCAAAATAACAACGGAGAATTTCTCCTTTTGTCGTATTTGTACCACATGCAAAGATCCCCCGTAGCCGCCTGCTTTAGCAGACTGCGAAGGATATACCATATATATATATATATATACACACACATATATGTTTGTAGCATAACATCGGCGCTTATCTTCGACGAATATTGCATATTGTCAATGTTGAATATTGACTAGATCGACGTGCTCAACGATCGAGATAAATTTCGGGTCGAAACTTTTGCGAACAAAATGTCTCGAAATTTCACGGAAGATCTTAAGAAAAGAAGCGACGGAGAAAATATATGCTAAATCACGCCAAATTGTGACAGAGTAAGGTTTTTTTCCGTCGTTTTTAAAACATTATCCAACAGCATCGGCGTTGACAGCTCGACGAGAAGTTTTTTTTATTCTCATCTCAACAGTTTTCTTTTACGAGGAAGGAATAATATTTGCGCAGGTTGCGTGAATGAAAATGATGTTTTACATATGCCCGACGAAAGCAAGATACCTCGCGTACTAGTTCATCGAAAACTCCAACTTTGTCAAAATACAACGTAAAAACTTGAAACTTCTGTACTTTATACTATGTTCCCGTAAAACGATAAAATAATGTTGTTATTGTTGTTGTTTGTATTTCGCGCATCAGTTGCCACGATCTATTGTTTAAGGGGTTAGACAGTAACGGGTATAAAATCATGTCCGGATTGAACAATTTTTTTCGTACGCAAAAGTGATTCACTCATAAAATTAATTACACATCTATTTAGTATGAATATCAAGCTGTTAGAAAATTTATATACATTTTTTTTGTTCGATGTGCAAAATGGCCGACTACGCGAAATTTCTCGAAATAGCTTTTTTCCAATTGGCGTGACAAATAACATCAACAATTTTCACTCGGTTTACTTCAAATGTAAAATTTATGTTCCTAATTGCATTTTGCAGACAAGTACGTACGGAATTTCTGATTAATCGGAAACTTTTCATTTTATGAGCAGTTTATTCGTTCTTTGTATCTTGATTTGATGATGACGGCGTCCGCATGGACACCATATTACTTTTATTAGAATCTTGGCGAAATTATGCACGCAGCAACTCAGTTGTTTACTTTGATGGCCCCGAATAAGGTTATCCGATAGACATGCGGCGCAAATCAGACATACACTTCGAAGTGCATGGCACCGGATGTCTACTGGATTAGCCAACCGCGGAGTACGGATGGAAAAAGGAAAATCGATCAGGCGTTGGACAAGTAACCTTAACAGAGCCATGTGAGGGACGCGTTGCGGGTCGTCTGATGTGGGCCTGATTAATGCTGCCTTCTTACATCGGTATCTGGGTACTACTGATCCGGCAGACATACGGCGCCGATCAGGCACGGACTTCGGCGCCCTAACAAGGTTCTCGCAAGATTACCTGATTCGGTTGTGGTTCGGCTCTGCCAATACTCGGAGCGGTGATCGCTTAGCCGAGCAACAGCTGGCGCGCTTAACCAGCGAGCGGGAGGGCAATACTTCTGATACCTTAGTGTAAAAACTTGAGTTAAAGTCAGTGCAGCAGAGAATCGGAAGAATACAGGAGGGCCGTCTATACCCGGGTACAGGTTTTTCACAGTTTCCCTGTACCCTCGGCAAATGCTGTATAGTGTAGCTTAAGACAGCTGTGGACGCAACGGAATTTTAGGTTAGATTAGCGAAGTGCGAGAAAGTTGTAATAGGAAGTTCAACTGGGAAGGGTTATAACATACATAACAAACAAACCCGCAACGGTACCCGCGTTGGAACTCAAGAACTAATTGAGAACTCAACTATAGTAATAATGTTCATTTCGTTAATTTTGGCTATGTCGCCATCAATTATTGTTCATCATTTCATCATTCATAATTTTCATAATTTTACTTTTAATAATATCATTATTAAGTTTTCATCATTTCGTTATTCAGTCTGAATTATTCCGTTACTAAGTTTCCGGGCAATCATTCAATGTTTTAAACGAAAGTCTTATAATTACACGCAAGCACAATAATTGCAGCATCGTCTTTGCAGACAGAAAAAAGAATTATCGCAACAACGGTAGCCACAATTCTTTCATCTGTAAATTCATTTCGCACTGCCACCTCAAAATGTAAAGTTCACGGATCTCCCTATTAGCCCTTGTCTTATCCTTAAATGGCTTCCGTCGCGTTTAACGCGGCAAAGGTGGCGCAATTTTTCAGCTCTTGTGCTCCCTTTCGAATAGAATCAAGTACCGTGTAATTACGGTAATACGGTTATACGAGTCTCGGGATCATACTTCTTCGCATCCGCGCTTCCGGCAATTCTCACATACGCTATAATTTATCGTACACCGTAAAAACTGCACATCCACTTATCTGAGGTTTCCTGCGAAGCGCCAATAGGGATGAAAGCGTGTTTCCTATTGAAATAAAAAATCATTTTGGATGAACGTTAGAGAACGAGGACAAGTTCCCGCATGCATTTGTTTGACAAATCAAAAATTCCCTTAAATTTCGTCCATACGTACATATATCAAATCCTTCAAATGGTCCTTTAAATGTTTTTTGTTAAATGATAATGTGGGTTTGAAATAAATTAGAAGTTGCACACGCTTTACAATACGATAATAATTTTTCACAACGATTGGTTTTCGAATAAAAATTAATCCTCAACTGAATTTTTTCTTGTAGACAATATATCCGGCATTATTAAATTTTATTATTAATCGTACACTCACTAAATTCTTCGCAAATTTTTATCTTTTTTCGACTCGACACTCTGCAATCAAAAATTCACAGCACGAAAAGAAAAATGTAAATATACACACACACACACACATACATACTTGTTCGAGGGTTGGCCAGTTCCAACTCCATTCGACGCTTCGTAAATATCCGTTAGGACAAAGAGTTCGAGTGCTGGTACACGTGTAACGCGACCACCGGAATTATTTTTATACAAGACGTCCGGGATCTTGACGCAATGTTCACCCTAAAAACGTAAACTTACCCATGCAAAAAACCTCACCTGCGACCTATCGCGGAGACAAGAACACCATATAATACATAATATTGTATATAATCGCACGTATATATGTGTGTGCAATAACTGCCGTGCTGTTAAAAAAAAAACGTGTGAGGCCTTACAAGACTTGTTTTTGAGTTCTAACGGTAAAATTTATGTTCCGTAAAGTTGCAATGCACCCGCCACGTGTTGCATTGCTGCTTGTCCACGATGTATCCACGCGCCATTGGCTAGAAGCGCGCCGGAACTTAATGAATCATTTTTTCGATATAACCGTTTTTATTTTACGATATATTTAATTTATTTACCGTTGAGACGGTGGCGTGCCCTTCTATTTTTGCCACCCTTTGGGCTTGAGAATCCGAATTGATTAATGAAAACGGCATTAAGCATCTCAAGTAAAATTATTTCAGTACTGTGTGACAATTAGTTGCGGATTGAAAAAAAAAGATTTTACAGTGACGAAGCTTGCATTGCAAAAGGAATGCAATGAAAATGAATTTTCCCTGAATGACCCAAATTTTCTTCAGCAGGTTCTAGTTCACGATAAATCACTCAATCTTTTTAAGAATCCTTATCGGATATGCAGGAACTAAATTTGTGAGTAAAGGTTTAGATGATAATAAAAAAAGAATGATCGTTTCGTTTCAACGATAATTTTTTTCTCGTTGCATCACCACGTTTTTCATTTGACAAGGTCTAATGTGCAATTTTTTCGGAACTCTTCGAAAAACGTTACACGCGTCGTACATCGGTAATTATCGATGTGCGTAGAGTACTGCCGTTCAATATACAACAGATCCAAACCCACATATTCCAAAAGTAATCTATTTTTCGATCAATTACATTTGCGTGCGCACCCACCTCAATATTGATGGGTGGTCCAACGACACGTGACTGTTTATTTTTTTATTTGACGGAAACGCGTCCCGCGGGGGAACAATTTCTCGGAGCGTGCTCGAATTCATATTTTATTATTTTTCGTAATTTCGTTTTCTCGAACCACCCACGTAAATCACCGGTATGGAACGGCTCCTTGTGGTCGATTGGGGAGGACGGGGGGGGGGGGGGGGAATTTACCCCCTGTAAATCCACCTTCGTATCCGTACAAAGCCATACTGGGAGTTTTACGATACAACTGTAACAATCCAGAGATACAGCAGTGTGTTAATGTGCGGACAGAAGTATATGCTTGCGTGGGCTGTGTATAATGAAGGAAATAAAAGCAATATTTCGAAAGGAAATTGCAGGAGTGAGAAAGTCGAGGGGTAGAGAGTCCCGGTGGTCAATAGCGTCGAGGCGAAGAAGGCAGGTCTAACACTTGAGGGTCTTCGCGAAGTTCGGGATGATGCGATGGTAACACTGACCCATTAGTTCCATGCTGGGGGCACACGCGAACCATATGGTTCGCTTTTGGCTCTCCTCTTGCGATCTTGTTTAATACTCGCCTTTTATACATAGGTATAATAAAGACTCGTCTTTCTCTGTCCCGGCTGTCTTGTCAGCCGATTGGTTACCTACCCTATTGGCTCCTGATCGTCGAACGACATTTTGGATATACCCCTATCGAGTTTTCATGAAATTCAAACCAATGATGCGTGTGCACATCCACGCCTGATATCGCTTGCGGGCATGTGCACTTTTGGAACTTCACTTTCGGAAGTCCGCTCAACTCTCTCGTTCTCGCTCATCTGTGCCGAATTCCGTTTTTTTTTTCAACCTCCGATGCCTTTGTGTGTGATCACACTGAAGGAGGATCGAGCCTTCTAGCGAATGAGCGATGAATGGTGTAGGATATTCTTTTTTTTACACGGATACACCTAACGAACGTTCAGATCAGAAGTCTTCGCAAAGTCCATGCGTTCGTTGTCGGGGAAAAAAAAACGTCATCCAAGCCATTGGGCAAATTTTTCTCGTAGAAATCCGTCAACAATTTTTATCTCAATTTCGCATATGCTATTTTATCAGCAGTGTGTTTTCTTTACTTTCGTGATCATCAGAGGGCTCACAGAGGGTGCCGGAAGTCCTACCTGATACCTGGGTTCTTTTTCTAGAAAAAAATGCTGCTGTTTCATTATCGTGGCATGCACTCATTGTGCATTGTGTCAGAACTATACGGAAACGATGCGCACCTGCAATTTTACGATTCTGCAGACAGCCTTCCCACACCTGTACAAGCATCGGAATAATTTTAGCCATATACCCCTCTGGTGTTTATAAACAATTTATCAGTAGGAAGCAAACGAACCTCCGCTAAATTACAAATTTTAAAACGTCACATTTTGCTCTTTAAAGAAAAATTCTACACTTCAAAGGGGAAAGCATATTTGCTGGTTTTATTATCATTCATTTTTTGTTTCTATAAATTTTTCAACCTTTTTTTACATATGAAAAAGCAGTGCTTCAATGTGGGATTTTTTTTCCGATGCCTAGTTATTTTTTTATCAACGAAACTAGACCGTTTCTTCCACCGAAAATCAATACTTGAACTTTTAACGACGGACATTTTTTCAAAAATCAATATTTTATTAAACCATTCGACCAAGCACTAGATCATTTCATGCAACAGCTAAATGCATTTGATTTTTTAACCTCGGATGATTTGTTTCCGAGCCGTGGTGGTCACCGCGAAGGACGTTTTTGAAACAACGTTCTGCACAAACCATTGTATCTACTGCATTTATGAATATTTTTCAGTACAAAAATTGCAAAAGATACTTAAAGCGATACTTTTTTATGTAGGAAAAAAAAATTGAAGTACTGCACACGTTCTCCCAGAAAAAGAATCGTCTTTTTTCCGGCTGCGAGCTAGGTGTAACCCGTTAAAGACGATTTTTTAAATAAAAACTATACACCCGACGTGTAATGTCATCCCAAGAATTTTTTTTTATTCTTTATTTTTATTAATCAAACAAGAGAGCCTTATTTTTCCCATCTGGCAAGCGGTTACGAAAATACATAAATAGACTTTGTAAGGCTTTGAAGGATTTACAAATTGTGAGTGGCCGCTCCAAAAGAGGCTCCAAACTTACAGAATAGAGATTGCGATAGGTTATCCTTATAATCTCCATGGAAGTTTCGTACTGAAATCATATTGCAGACTTTATGTTAATACTATAGCTAGTAATATGGGAATTATGTGAATCCACATAAATGTGATAGTCACATTACTTATTGTAATTACTTATTAAAGTAATTACTTATTGTATAAATATGTGCTCTTGCACATATTCATATTGAAGTTACCTTATTCGCAAGTACAAGAGATCGTCAAGGGAAAGAAAGAAAACATGAAAAAAATGTAACTTAAGGCGAGATATACATTTAGACACGAAAAAATATTGAGAGATTTCTTAAACTGAGAAATAATTATTCTACAATTATCGAAATTTGGGTATACTTTAATAGTATATTTAAGTATACAAAACTTTCTTTTTTTTTATTAATTCATCATCAAAATGGCGGAATTGCGGCAGAGTGTTGCAGCAAGATCGCCGCGGGAGTTGCGAATCGGCGTGCAGTCTAGCTTCCTGTAGACTTTGATTCGCACAAAAGTTCAAACATTTTTTCAGTTCGAACATGTATAGTTTCTATGTGACGGTAATTAAAATGGAGAAAATGCAAATTTAAGGAAATGGCACGCACTTACAAAAAAAATCAACATTTCACGCAACATTTCCGTAAAATGTGGATTAAAAAAGTCGTTTTTTTTTTCAAATTGTTCAAAACCGATTCTCGTCAAGTAGAAAGTACCAATATTTTCAACATTTCTACCAAGTTTTAACTCAATCGGCTTAATAGTTTTTGAGTAATCCTGCACGTCAATTTCGATAATGCGGTTTTGAGAAAAAGGCGTTTGAAGTTCACGCCCGCTCGGAATGCGAGCGGTGAAGCCCAGCGTTGACGGGCTGTAACGTTTGAAGTTTTTCGAATTTTGCTTTAAAACTTTGGGAAAATATTCTACATATATAGTTCTATCGTTTAAAGAAGAAAAAAAAAGAAATCGATTTTTTGATCGTTGTAAATGTATATCTCGCCTTAAAAAAGATTGACGAATAAAATTCAAAAAAATAATTTAAAAAAGAGAAAAAACCATAAGAACGGAAAAAATAGAAAAAAGTCTAGGACCTTGGCATAGAGTTGTTATTTGGTTGGCATAGTTTCTGTTATTATTATTGACCATAATAAAAAATATCAATAGCTGATAGATATTTTTCTATGCTTTGTAGAGCGGAAGGGAGGAGCGGCGTCGAAGAAACGTCGGCTTTCCAGTGGGCGCTCTCCTTAAGGGGAGGGTAGGGGTTTGCACTTTTGAAAAATCGATTTTTTTGTTTGTCTTTTCTTATAGTTAAACATTTCAAGAATATAATCCCAACATTTCAAATCAATCAGAGAAAAACTCTCGAAGTTATTGACTATTTAGTCCCGCTCCTCTAACACTTTAGCTCCGACTTCTCTCATTTCAAACGCGTTTTTCTCGAAACCACTTTTTCAAAGTCCGTGTTCACTGCCATTTGAAAACTACATGACCGATTTATTTCAAACTTGGTACACACTTTCTACATATAAAATACGTCCCCCCAACGGTTAGTTTGAGATTTTTTCTTTACATTGAGGGGATTTTCCACCCCAAAATGGCGGAATTTTTCGTGAAAAATAGCACTTTTCACTTTACATGACCACCGAAAATTGAAAAATGAAAGAAAAAAAAATTATCGAAGACCGTTGGGGGGAGGATTTGTTGATACTTTGACTAAATTTTAATGGTACTTGATTTCAGATAATTTCTAGTTGAGATACAGTGAACACCGCAAATCGTGTTTTTCCAAAGCCGTTCTTGGAAAAGCTTTGTCACCGGCTTGTTTGTGGATATTTTCGCGTACAAATTTCACGGAATGTTCTTGAAATGACACTTTACAATGTACAAAAGGTTTCAATAAATTTACTCTATCCATATAGATGAAAAAAAATCGCAAAAAAGTGTTTTTTTTACGCTGAAACTCCTACCCTCCCGTTAATAGTACGGTCAAATGGTGATTTTGCTGAAAATTTTGTCTAGAACGCTATTTTTTTCATTTTTTCGTGGGGTCGGCCATGAGTGTGAAACTCAGTTTCTGAGACGTTGAGGCCGGTAGAACCACCGCCATCTTGAAACTAAGGATGTGATTAGTTTTTTAAATTTATCTGCGTAACCGTGATCCTGACAAAAAATCTGTAGAGAGTTTTTTGTAGTTGATACAATTATTCATAACTTTTTCTTATAACTTTGTCCGCTTGTGTCAACAAGAAAAGAGTTATAAACAAAAAAAGATGAAAAATTGGGGGATAAAAAACGTTGAGGCAAGATTATTAATTAATTTGAGATCTGACAATAAAAATGTTTTTACCTTTTTTATAGAGCCTTTTGTTTTGAATAATTTAACCCTTTTTAGGTTAAAATGTAGGTTACGTCGGTATTCAAAAAATTGTTAATAATTTTATTTCGAGCAGCCGTTTTCCATTATCTTGTTAAGTTTTTCAATGATTATTTCGAAATTATCAATCATCATCACCCTCAAATATCATTCGTTTTGAAAGACCGGGTTTTCTAAACTTATCTCCATAACCGTCTCCATCTCCATGGGCCGACAAAAATTGTGTAGGAAGCTTTTTTGTAGTTGATACAATTGTCCGTAACTTTTTCTGATAACTTTTTGCGCTTATATTAATAATAAAAAAAGTTACAAACAAAAAAAGATGAAAAATGAGCGGATAAGAAACTTTGAGGCAAGATTATTAATTAATTAAAAATCTGACATAAAAAATGCTTTTCACCTCTGTTATACAGCACTCTTTTCTCAAATAAGAATAATTAAGAATTTAATTATCATATGATTTTTATATTTTTATCGATTTCTAAATTTTTAAATTTAAGCCCATTATAATTTACTTTTATAAATAAATAAAAGAAGAAAAGAATTCGAATTTATTCCGTTTAAATTAAATAAGGAAGAAAGAATATAATTAAATAACCATAAGAATCAAGAAAAAACGAACCGAATAAAAAAATGGAATAGGTCAAATTTTTTATAACGGAATGCTGTATAACAGAGGTAAGAAGCATTTTTATTGTCAGATTTTCAACTAATTAACAATCTTGCCTCAAAGTTTCTTATCCTCTCATTTTTCATTTTTTTGTTTATAACTTTCTGATTACTTAATATTAGCGCAAAAAGTTAATGATAAAAGTAATGGACGATTGTACCAACTACACGAAAGCTCCCTACAATTTTTTTGTCGGCGTCGCGGTTATTGAGATAAACTTTTTAAAAACCCGGCTCTCCAAAACGAATGAGATTTGAGAGTGATGATGATTGATAATTTCGAAACAATCATTGAAAAACTTGACAATACAATAAAAAAAGTAACTACTGCTCGAAATAAAATTATCAGCAATTTTTTTAATACCGACGTAACCTACAATTTAACCTAAAAAAAGGTTAAATTGTTTATAAAAAATCCTCTATAAAAAAGGAAGAATCATTTTTATCGTCACATTTCAAATTAATTAATAATCTTGTTTCAAAGATTTTTATCCCCTAATTTTTCTTTTTTTTTTGCTTATAACTTTTTTATTATTGACATTAGCGCAAAAAGTTATAGATAATTGTATCAACTACAAAAAAGCTCTCTACAAAATGTTTGTCAGCCTCACGACGACGGAGATAATTAAAACAAACTAATTCGCCCTTAATTTCAAGATGGGCGGCCCTTCTAACACCTTTAACGTCCCGGAAACTGAGTTTTACACTCATGGCCGACCCATGACGAAAATGTTCACGGGGCCATTTTAGAAGCACCATTTGACCATACGTCAGATATCCGTATTTTCGGTTCAGGCTTTTGCTTAGACAAGAATCTCGCAGATGAGATTATATCAAGGCGCTTAAGACTGGATCTTAAAGACGTGTGATTGCTTCGCAAGCGATTGACACTGACAATCTCTCTTCTGGATCAATTAGTTTTATGGTAGCATGGGTCTCGGCTCCGCCAGTAGTAATTATCGAAGTAAATACTCTTTTCATTACAGATACCTAAGCACCATTTATGAAAGTTATTTTCGAAATTTGATTTCCATAGGCATGTAAAATCTGATAGTCGTGGTCCATTTTGAGTGTCTGTGGATATTTATTTGACATGTACTACTGGGCAAGGGGCCTTGTCTTCCTTGTCGCAAAAGGTAACGTCTTTATTACTGTGGGTCAAACTCGTTGTTCCTATTGGGGAGCTCGGGAGAGCATCCGATATTGTCGCGTTTGCTGGTATCAACATAGAATTGTCGAGGCTGTCTTTGGTTTTATTTTCTTCTTCAACAATTCATGTCGTTTTTTTGAATTTTATCTTTTCTTACTATTATTCTTATTGATATTGGCGTGGTATTACATGGTGCCAAACTGGATAGCAACTGCGTTTTCCACGGTATTCCCTTTTTGCTCCTCGGTGTTGACCCCGTCGGAAATTCTTCTTTATCTACTGTGTCTACGGTATCTACGGAGCCATTATTGCATCGTCAAAGCGTTGTCCTTTCGAGTATTGTTTACGTATGCGGCAAAATCATCCAACTCCTGCTCGTTCGTGTCGACACTGTTCCCGCCACGGGACGAGGTTATGCCGGGTCGTGTATCGAGGACGTCCACTTATTAAAGTGAATTTTTCAGCGTAGCAAGCACTAATCACGCTACCAGGTAGCGGCTAGTAGCGTTTCGTCAGTGGCGCACTCGCCAAATCACCTTTTTAACTAATCATTTAGTTATTATCGTTATTAATTGCGTTATACGTGTCCAGCCTCTTTTTTCCACGCGTAAAAAAAACCAAGAATAATTCATTCTACGCAGGATGGTGGCGACATCTTCAGTTGTACGGAGGAAAATAATCCACGTTGATTTATCATCGCTGGTAACTCGTAGCTTTTCGAAGGGAATATCTATGCGACGGTACACCCGTGCGTTCTTACCGAACGCCGGTAAAGTAACGATCGGTAGTTCCGCAAGATGCCTTTTGACCGACTGCGAAAATTATCGGTACCTGATGAATCTCTTGAAACAACTTTAGCAAGTCCGTATCTCATCAGCCGCGAATTCCAGATATAAAGCTGCCCGAAACGTCACTTTTACGTTCTCGACAACTGAATTCGCTTCATTTTCGCTCAGCATACACATTTTTATGGAAAAAATGTCAAGTATTTTCAATATCCTGAAAAACGGAAAGCAAATGCCGTAGAATCACATCAGGTATGTATCAGATATCGGGCCCGAAAATTTCCATTTATTCATATTCGGCCGCCCAATGCCAGGTCCTTTTGATGAAATGTCGCGAGCGCATCTGCCTCGTTCAGTAAGCAAGAAATTCCACTTCCGGTGGGCCTACAATTGTTCCGTTGCTTTGCCGTACGAGAGGACACGACACTCGGGCGAACGTGTATCGCGCCACTTTTCACTCTTGGAAAGTTTCGCACTGCGCGGCCATACGTCACACAGTGGCGAGGCAAAGCCCGCACGACGAGAGAAAGTACGAGGTCGATTCGGCCGAGTAAGATTTCAGCGGGAAACTCTCGACTCGTTGCTTTGTCGCAATACGCGCGTCCGCAATGCTCGCGGGGTTAAGCATCGGGGCTTGTGCCGCTCTTGCACACAGGCATAGGAATATACGTGCGTGTTGTGTAGGCGAGTAGAGGTGCAGGAACGTCGTCGTGCGTTCAACGACACGCTATACTAGAGACAACGGCAACTGAAACGAACGATATGATCGCGCGACGCGCATTTTCCGTGAGCCGTAAAAATCTCGCGCCGCGTTTTCACGCTATGAGCGTCCAATTTACGCGAAGCAGACGAGCTTTAAAGTACACTCGAAGATTTTACCGGCAGCGACGTTACGCGTCGAAGAATCTTGATGGAAAGCCGCGTCATCCGTTGAGCTACTTTTGCTATCTCGTTACAGCGGGAACCTTGATTGAAAACGCGCTCGAACACTCGTTCACCGAGTGCGTAGAAAAAAGTGAAGGTAGAACGGGACACCGATGGAGAACGTATCCGTTGCTTGTTTTCTCATTGAACTAATAATCGATAGTAGTAGTATGCTGATCGCGTTTGCAAGACCTCCCTCTCTCTATCTCTTTATTCGAACCAGCTAATGGAGAATGAATTCGGTGCTTGTTGGTCGACGATGCTGACTTTGCCACTTTTCTTTGTTTTCTGCTTTTCCTCATGCGCGTCTTCTATCAAATTTCCTCGGCCAAGAATATTTTGAGACTTTGCCGTGACATATCTTGGACGGCGCTCTACAATTCTCTCCTTCAGCAGCATACGATTCTTGGCGGCTCACGAGTACACCTTCTGAACGTACACGTTAAACGCACGGCAAATTTTAGACGCTTGTCGCAGAAATGTGCCTATGCAGCCTTGGCCAAAGGTATCCGGCGGCGATCCAATCGAGTGTCAGTTAAAACAATTATTGTTGTACTCATTGAGGGATAGGGAGGACCTACAGCATATTAACCACTATAAGCTTTTTTTTCGACTCCCCCACCCATTGTTTTAATGATTTTTCCAATTATGTTTTGAGGTAACGAGGTCAGAAGAGAATACACCACACTTTTCGAAGCTACATATATATAGGTATCACGTTGTTTTTCTCAAAATGTATACAGTTGAATTCACGATTAAAAACATATAGCTATTTTCTTCACCCCATTACGAATTTGCTTCGCAATTGAAAATAATTATTTATGAACTTAATCCTGCAATGGCCAATTTTATCCGGGATGTTTTTTTCTCTTCTCTTTTTTTATGAATTATAGCGACCCTCGTAAGGTCTCTATCGTGATCGTGTCACGCTCAAGAGAAATTAACCAGCAGCTCGGAACGGGGGAAATGCATGTCACTATATGTGCATGTGTTATAGGGAAGTTGAGTACGTGCGTAATGAACATCGAGTATAGTACGAGAAAAAGGCGAAAAAGGTTCAGATCCTGTTTACTGGAATATAAATAAATATCCACATAGTTTTACGAACATACTGCGGCCGGTTTAATATCCTCAGATAAATGCCCACCCACCATACACGGCTGATGAGACGATTTCGTGAGACAAACACGATAAATCAACATGTTATCAATTGCTAGAACAATCGCTTGCGGTCGGCTACCGAGATGTGAGTCAAGCCTATACCTACGTATATTTAACGGGCTACATCTACCTTGGTGGGTGAAAAAATTGCATTTCCTAAACGTATTTTCATTCGATAGTATCACTTTTTAGTAATATTCCCGGAAAATTTCGTTGAAATGTTCCTAAAATTGAATGAGCTACAGGTCTAACAGTCGGGCGAGCGGGCGAGCGGTACCGGCACCTTACTTCAAACTATAAGGGCGGATACCACTGTAAAATTTTCGAAAAATCGTTTTTTGGAAGCACTTTTAAAAAGTCCTTTGGACCTTAAAAAATATTATGCATATTTGTTTATAGCTGTAAGCAAAGTTTCAAAGTGGTTTTCGAGCGATTCTTGAGGGGAGTCTCCGAGCGCTGAAAAGGGCCTTCGGCGATGCCAGACGCCGGTAGTCGCCGGTAGACGCAGTTCTCGACTCTTGTAAGCCTCTTGTAATCTTTTGGGGAAAAAGTTACCGACTAAAAATAGTTTTATTTTCTACCAATAGGTGACATTAGCTTACGGGGGTAAAGTCCAGGAAAATTCGAACAATTTTCGTCCAATCGACTTGAAATTTTAACAGTAGCTTCTTAGATTGCTTTAACAGTCAAGTGCGAGCGCTTTTTTCGATTAATTGAAAATTGTAAAAAATATATCACTTTTTACATGAAAATTATGGTCGAAAATTCGAACGTTTTTTTTTAAACTCGTCTCTTTTTTTTGTTCTCGTTATTGTTTAATTTCCCCCGTACTTGACTGCTCAAACTAATATAATAGACGAAAATATTTCACTCTTAGTTCCAGGATCGAATTCATGACAGTTCTACTATGCGTGCCGCGAAGAGGGTTGGCTGAAAACCAGAAGTGCTATAGCTACTTGTGCGCCGCACAATGCATTTTGCATTCTTTTGACAAATACATTCTTTTTTTCCATACTTCAATATGTACCTAATAAAGCCTCAAAGTTCTTTTGACCATGTATTTTATTCCGTTCTTAAAAAAGATTCTAAAGAAAGCGGTCGGAAATGGGCAAGTAAAGTGGTGTCCTTCCTTAACCCTTTCACACCTTCCGAGACATATGCTGTCCCGGTCTGGAAATTTTTTGAAATGACGGCTGGGATAACATATGTCCCAGTTACTGAAAAACATAGGCGCATTTCAGTCGTGAGAAATTCGCACCCTTATTGAGCGACTTTCAGACAGAAAAGTTATTTCATCGTAATAATCACTTGGAGGAGAAATAACTGTTTCCGGTAATGAGGCGCACTGAACTGATTTTTTTGCCGTATCGAAAGGGTTAAACGTGTTTTCTTGAAATACTGTTCTCAAAGTCGGTGGATGTGATATCTCGAGAGCCACTTGATGGATTGTTTTCAAATTTACAGGAGATACCATGAAAAACATTTAAAGTTCGTTGACGATCTTACTTTTTTGGAATCGAACTTCGTTCTTTTTAAGTTACGTGAAAATGACTTTTTCCATAGATTTTGTATGTTCGAGGGTCAATACATCGACATGTTGTTCAAAAAAATTATTTAAAAATCGACAATCGTCAACGACCCTTATTATTTTAAGTTAACTTGAATAACCCGTTTGGTTTTTAGATATCAGATGGACCGTTTAAGCTGAAGAGGGTCCACCGCTAAACGGCCCGAAAAAATGTCGTCATCGGCCGGCGGCCATGTTTTTGGTGTTTTTCTGTATTGTTTTGTTGTTGATTTTTTTAAGGCTCTCAATATATGTACTTTTGTGTTTAAAAAAATGTGTTTCTTTTTCACCAATCGTTTCCCACAAAAAAATGCATTACTTGGCCATTTTTTTCGGAACTCTGGGTATATGTAGTCCCTTAAGACTCGAGATAGAGACAATCAGGCGCGGTGTTCTAAAGATGTACTTGGGAGAGACGGGAGAGTGGAGACAGACATTTAAAGGCTCTGCACGAGCTTCAAATGAAAATGAAAAAAAAAACCGATTTTTTTATTACATCGATTCATAGCCTAGAGTCTTAACTTTTATTTGCACAATAGATTTTGTAAAAATTGCAAATATTGAGCCTCGCGATTTTTGTGAGGCACAGATAGCTCGCACAGCTTTGACCTTTACTTAACCTTTTTTCTTTTGCGTTTTTCTCAATATTATGTTTTATGAAACGGTGTCGTGTTGTGTATATTCGGCCGATTCAAATTTGGACAGTGCATAGATGATAAGATTTTTCATCATATGACCGGATAATTTTTTGCCAGCTTTATCCATTTGTCAATAATAAACTATTGAAGTTATGTTTTTTTGTCAAAAAATTCTACAAAAGTATCTGGTCATACGGAAGTTTCATTATTATAAAAAGTAAATTTGGTAACTTTTAATTTTAGTAATTTTAGTAAATTTGGTAACTTTTAATTTATTAAAACAGAAATATATTATTATTCCGCGTATTCGTTGGTTCGACGGAAAGGATAATTCTTGAAATAAGTGAATATTCCTTTTTTCGTATCAATAAATCCGCCATTGACCAGTCGGGTCAATTAATTTTTTCCTCGCGTCCCGCAATGACAGTTCCATTCGAAACTGTCAATCTATCCCCGTTGCCATAACGCTGTTCATTTTGGTTCAGACCCGAACGTTTCGTACTTAGCTTCGTGCAACTTGACCTGAGTGTCCAATATCTGGAAATTTCTAGTAATACTACCGTCACTGTAATAAATGTTGTTTCACCATTTGCGGGCTTATCGAAGTTGCCGTGCCACGCGTCCCATCAGGCGAATTGATCGATGGGGTGCGTCACTCGCGTATAGCTTAACGCGCCCCGCTTTGAAAACTGTCTCAAGGACCATTGAAATATGCGCGCGTTAACGTATCACGTGGATTAGAAATCACAAGCGTAACACGATTATAGCTGCAAGGCTACGCGCGATCATCAACGAGAGATTCGATCGTTCGTGACCGCGTCGTATATGACTTTACAGTAAACACCCACATACCTCTAAACATGTATTTAAACATTTTCTACGCACGCTCGTCGAATATTCGGCCTAACAAAATCGACTTTGCCCGAACTCTTATTCGACGAATAACGGTATATGTATACATCTATAGGTATTAGGCGCGTGTGTGCGTGTGTGTGTGCCGATGCGTAAAGTGATGTTGAAGGCTTCGAATGTTGAAAAGGCTGCCAAACGAGGGTCCCTTTTGGCAGCCGAAAATGAGCAAATTTACAAGATTTTGGGTCGAAAGTATTATGAAAATGAAGACCATATTAATATTTTGTGTAAATGTTCTTGTGAAGGAATTTTTCGAGATACCTGGCGATACGTAAAATAAAGGCCCCTAAACGGAATTTTCATTCTATCAGCTGGCTATCCATGAAAATTTGTCGAAACTCACCTTTTCCTCCGGGCTCGAGACTGGTAGTCTAGAACATTTTTTACAAAGTGCTCGAAATGGACAGACGTGCTGATAGCTGGCAGTGCGTAGATATAACAGGTAATATATATATTTTCCCCATATACTATATCTATATGTGTGTTTACCGTTATTGATAGAGCTATACATCAGAGCCCGCGGGCAAAACCGATTTTATTAGGCTAAATAATTAGTGGACGCACGTGCCCGCAGCACTTCATACGTGTGAAAGAGACTCATGCAAATTTCAATATGAATAACAGCTACTTCGGAGTTGAAGCGTGGTGCTCGATGTGAGACGTTTTCTCCCTTTAGGGTTTCCCTATTGCACTGTTTGCAAAATAGAAATTACAAACTTTTGGATCTGTCCAAACCAAAGCCAATCTTCATATCTACCCTGCGTTGAAAATCGTTCAGGTTTTGAAGTCTTACTTCACTTCTATGTATTGCGTTACTGTCATTCAAAATTCGCCATTTCGTTTCCCGTACTTGATGCAACCCGATTTTGTCCAAACAAATAGACCTTTTTTGACTCTCCTCTTTTCGAGTGTCCTACCGGAACACTCAAATTATTCAAACAATGATCATTAATCTTCAGCGGAAAGTGTTAATGAACTACGGCGCGTACAAAAATCATAATTCCCATTTCTACCGCGTGTACAAGACGGAAATTTACGATGCTGCGGCGCGAAACGATATCTTCGTAAATACGACGATTGTGAAATCTAGAGATAGTGAATCTGTGTGAGATCTTGGAAGGAGGCGAGAGCCACGAGACAAAAACACTTTTGGAGCCTATTTTCAGGGAAGGTCTCTTCGCACAGAGTGCGCGATAATATAATACGTAGAAAAAAATATTTGTCTCCGAGTGAAACTCCGCGACGATAAACTCAACATCAACAGCAAACATGCCACACTGGATTTGTCTCGTTCAACAGCAGAATTCGTGGTATAAATTTCGCAATACGTGCTACTGAAGTGCCGAGGCACGAAAAGCGTCTTTCGGCATCAGCTATATATGTACGCACACACGCACACACGCACACAGGGTGTCGAATCAAGAACGGAATGGTTGCATATCTTATTGAAAAAATATTGCATAACTTTGTCCGAAAATGGACAACAACATTCGTGTTCCCGACGCTAGCTAGGTGATTTTCTTCATTACAGTCGTTTCAGAACCAGCTGTTTATTGAGCAAATGGCAACGGGCTGTCATTTTAATCAGCGCAAGTTACGCACTATTGTAAGAAAAAATCTCCACCGAACGTCTTCCTCGCGACCACGAGTCTCGTAGAAAACGTTTGGTGATCTGATTTAATTTTTGCCATTCAATTGCGATGCAATTAAAAGCGAGCACCCGATATAGATATAATTATAGAAGCAGCGCGTGTAATATTCCACAAGGAACACCGCGTCTGAACGCCCACACCGAATTTCGAAAAACTGATACGAGTAACCTGTTCCTGATACACTGTCATTCGTGCGCGGTTATTGTAAATTTTTATAACCGCCAAATGAGACGGCAATCGAGACGACGACCGAGTACTTTTCCTTCAATAAGACGTCCTACAGCGATCGTCGGGCATTATTACCGCGTTAACGAACAGTTTATTCATATATTTTCGCCCTCTCGGGTATATTTAAAGAAGCAGTATTTTTGTCTGGTGCGAGGTAGGTATGCGGAAAACGATGTAAAGACTTTTTGCAAATAAATATTTTCTTGTACAGACGAGGAACTTTTCGACGAAGGTTGCGTAAATGTACTTTTTTATTTATAATATGTTGTATATATTTCTTATACATTGTATATATAAGAGCGAGCTTGGTGGTGTGAAGCTTGGGCTCGCATTGTTCAGCGGAACTCGAATCCCGCTTGATACCAATGAAAAAATCTGCCAAGTACATGTCGAAACATGCATCAAAGTTAAAATAATATGTATTTTATGTATGTTATTATTATTATGTGTGTGGTACACTAATCATTTTACGGGTCCGCGTCAGTTCGAGGTCCAAAAACAGGTCGATTTTCATTTTTTTTTCTTCAAGAGAGCATTGGGATGACGAGATCGCAATTTTATACATCAACATTGGCGTTGTTATTATTATACAAACAAAGTGTCCAATTCCCAATACTTTCCTATTCCTATTGCATCATAGTGTTCAATATTTTTTGTAAATTTCCATTGCACACCTCTGAAAGAGCACAATATGAAATGATTGAGGAATTTCTGCAGTTGAAATTGGCAAAACGAATTTAGAGCGAGGCAAAGAAATGAATTTTCATTGCACTCCAACGATGCGAACTTCGATCTCATTATAAATGGCTCGCGATGTCAAAACTACATGACGTTTAAGTTTATATCGTTTGAATGCAATGATCTTTTGGTTCTTTTTTAATGTCTCTATTTTAATGCTCATCCAAAGTCTGCTTTTTTTGCCAATTGACGCCGTCAATTTCCATATCTTCCACTTTATCTCTAATAATCTCTAATAAGATGCTAGAGTTATCGAAAAAAAAGACGTGAAAATCTTAGAGTGATGTTACAGGCATAAAAAAAGCCGACAATTCAAAATAATTGATTATCGCTGCATTTCAACGATGAAAACTTCAACATCATAAAACTACGCATAATGAATACTCGAAGAAGCTACGTCTTGATCCTACAAAACAGATAGAAGCTTGCGATGATTCAAAAACTCTGCTTTTCGCGGACAATAACAAAACGGACAGAATACATATGATCGAAATATGAGGTCATTGCAAATGTCATTTCGCCCCATGTGCGGATCACCACGTCATTGCGGGCGAGCGTTTTGTGAAAAGGATTTTTTCCGGAGGATGGGGACCGATAGGTAAATAGCGCAGCAATAGAGACACGCACACATTACCGTTGCATATGCTATGCAAAGTTTTCGATGCTGGCGCGTATCGTCCGTGACACTTGGATCTGCATATACCTGCGGGCGCTACTTTGCTGGCACGTGAACATTATGTTAGGCTCATAAGAAAGTATGAGCCCGCGTAGACGAGGGTCGTGAA
This sequence comes from Ophion ellenae, assembly GCA_963210295.1. Classification (NCBI taxonomy): domain Eukaryota; kingdom Metazoa; phylum Arthropoda; class Insecta; order Hymenoptera; family Ichneumonidae; genus Ophion; species Ophion ellenae. The sequence continues at coordinate 63,031,353 of OY723387.1, forward strand.
CCGTAGGCCCTGGCATGTTGTATAGAGAGTCGTTTGGTTTACGTGAATGGAATTGGTAATATTATAGTCCCCGATGAGAACAATGTCAATGTGTGGACTCGTATCGCAGTCCTTGGGTCGCGATGTCGTTGCCGATGTGTAGGTGTAATAACGCGAGTATTCAAGAGGCAATAGAGCCCCAAGCACACACATACCTACACATCGTATCGGTTTAGTGGCGTATGACATCGTCGTCACGAAGGACCTTTGATTATCGTATGCGGCGGCGGCCGCGGTCTTTGGCAGTTCTAACGAAGATCGTCATATTGGTTGCGTTAAACGCCGCTGTTCTTTTTACATTTTTCCGCTGTTTATTTTGTAAAACCTTCTCGGATTACACCGCGATTCAAGTATTTTCCCTGGGAGGTTACTGCTTTCCTCTATCTATCTGGCAAAAGCTGAATCCCGCGGCGAAGCAATGCCCTGTCTTTTGATGCCATCGCTCGTCTACCCATATTTCAACTTGCTCGTAATTTCGAGAGTGTGCATCTTCCAAGGCGTGTTGAATCGGCCGGAACGAGCGGCAATCAGTTGGGACAAGCTTCGGATAACACGCTGGGCGAGGGGAGACCTTCCCTTCCAGTTGCATCAGTGTTTTTCCACCGTCGATCCCATGCGAGGCCGAGCGTTGTCGTGCAGGAGAATCAACTTTCGGCGATTTGATTCTACCGACTGCTTTATCCAATAAAATTGTCGTCCATACACTCCAGCTGCTGTTGGTAACGCTCAATAGCAGAAGTTGATTTGGCTTTTAAGACCTCGTGAAGCACTACCCCCTAGACAACCCCCTAGATCCAAAACGCGGCTTTGTGACCATGAGTATTCCGTTTCGGCATCAATGTCGATCGAACTGTCACCACTTCTTGGCACTCGCGTTATTTTCGAAAATTCAAATGAGTATTTGGCGATACGAATGTTTGATTATTATACTAGAAGTACATTTCTTTATTTTTCATTTCAGATCGTGCTAGTTGCCAGAACCACGTGCATCGATCGGCTATGCAGCAACGGCAGCACTTTGTTTTAATAATAATAATTTCATTGTTTAGCAATATTTTTCGATTAAAAAATCTACAGATATTACACAAAGTGCAACTATCTCATGGCATTGCAAATGTAATCAGACATTTCGGGTAATAAACATGTAAATATCCATCCATCCATCCATCCATCCATCCATCCATCCATCCGTCCATCCATCCGTCCGTCCGTCCGTCCGTCCGTCCGTCCGTCCATCCATCCATCCATCCATCCATCCATCCATCCATCCATCCATCCATCCATCCATCCATCCATCCATCCATCCATCCATCCATCCATCCATCCATCCATCCATCCATCCATCCATCCATCCATCCATCCATCCATCCATCCATCCATCCATCCATCCAGCAGATGTACACTACACGTCAATCACAGGCATTTAGCATGTAGCAGCTCTCCCCCTCCCCTTACTCTACTACAACACAGTGGCAGTGGAGTGGGGGTAGCGTTAGTTTCGTGACATCCAGCTAACTCAGGCCCCTATACCCAGCTAACCCCACAAACATTTACATTTTAAAAAGCATTTTCAGTGCTGAAAAAACTCATACTTGGCAAGACTACGTATTAATTGCGTGTAAAATCCCAACCGCGACGTTCCAATACTCTCGTGAAAAAAAAAATTAAAAACATCTGCTTTTGGGCTCCCAAGCTAATGCAGACCCGTTAATAGAAAGTCGATTACTTTTTGGCTTACGAAAGAATTTCGAATAGCGCCGGGTCCATCCAGTGACTCTCTGCTCGACGAGCTACAATAATTGATTTCCATCTCATCGTTGTTTTTAATATACGGGAAGAAAATGTGACAAATGTCGATTGCGAAGCGTCCGTCAGTTACAGCACGATACCTCGAAAACATTGGGAAATAATGGTACCGTTTCGTCGATGTTATCCTCTGAAATTTGCCACTGAGGGCAAATAGAACGCATTCTTGTTTAAAAATGTTCTATTGTACTTTGCATGTAAAAGATGGCCAGGACTCGTGAACTGTGGCACCGGGTCTGAAAGGCCAACGAGGGAGATTCATTCGTTGCGTTGGGGCGCTTCGCTTTTATACTTACGAGGCTGCGGGCGTTTGGCGTAAGCGGCCGAGTCTGGCCGAGTTTGTACGACGAGACGCGGCGGCTCGGGCGCGCCGAGCGGCCGTGCCTCGTCGCCACCGTCGTCAGTCGTGTTCGCGTGTGTTTCCTCGATTGTAGGAACGAATGGCCGTGGTGTGTGCGCTAGGAGCGGGCCAAGCGATGCGAGCTTGACGAAAATTCACGCGGGGGGGAGGTCAGATAGCGCGTCTATAGACTTGCGGGATTAAAAGTGCACTTTTTCGAAAATAAAGCGGTGCGCCGTCTGAATATCGCTCGAGCGTTAAAAATCGCTGGAAGGGCGCGGTGTGAGAAAAAGAGAGAATAGAAAAATCGTGCAAAAGTGAGTGATCGACGGAAGACAGGAGGAAAGGAGAGAGAGAGGACAATGTGCGTTGTCGGGGTGCGCGAGGTTATTGAAAAGTGGCGAAAACTGTGATTCGGCAGGAAGGAATATACGCGTGGAGTTTGCTAACGCGAGTGCGAGAGAGAGAGAGAGAGAGAGGGAGAGAGAGAGCGAGCGAGAGAAGAAATCTGATCGTTCTTTTATTCTGTTACAAACCGTTATTAACCTCGTCGAGACGAGCGCCTGCCTGTGGATTTGTGGACAGTGCGACGACCATATCGTAACCGCACGTCAGCGGCACCGACGCAATATTTTTTCTCTCTCTCTCTCCCTCTCTCGCTCTCTCTCTCTCTCTCCCTCTCTCGATCTCTCGCTCGCTCTTCGGTTCACCGCGGGGACCCAGGGCCAACGGAGAGAGAGAGTGCCGAACACACGCGCAAGATGGCTGGGTTTTGCTGAAACTACGAAGAAAAACGGAGGAAAAACGACGAAGAAACGAGCTCAGGGAGAGAGATACATATATGTATACATAAATATATATTTGCACACGAATCTCCATTACAAACGTCGAGACTCCGTACCTCCGAAATCGCGGCCGTTCTGCTGGTCTGCGTCCGGGTCGAGGTTTAAATAAGAACATGACGCTGCGTGACCGGGCTCGTCCGTGAAGAACGAGAGACACTGGCCGAGGAGTGAAAGGTAAAGGAAAAACGCTCAGTGTACGCTATCTCCATACTTCAAAGTTCTCATTATTAACTGTGTCGTGAATCTCGTGATTCAACCACCAATTGTGAAGATAAATATTTTTTGAAACGCGAAGGGGGCGCCGGAGGCACGGTATGTACACGTTCGACCGGTAAAAATCACGTTTTCTCCCCAACGATCTTTCTGTACATGGAAAAGAAAAAAGAACACTTCCGTCAGACTTCGAACAGGAGCTTCTCGTTTATCGCCCACCCCCCCCCCCCCCCCTGCAGAAACATCGGTGACGACTGATGTCGCTCGGTCGGTATTTCGCATCGCTTTGTGACGCGAAACAGATACGAGCAGGAGAAAGACAGCGGTAGCGTCGCTGACGGCAGAGCGAGGTCTTTGGCAAACAAACTTTTGGCCACTTTAGCTTGGACTCAACGTCGTATGTACGGATGAGGGAATGTTGGAGTAATTTTTCCTAAATGAGATTGAAGTTTGCATCGTTGGAATGCAGCGAAAGTGTTTCTTTTCGTCCCAAAAAAAACGCCAATCATTTTTCTAGTCGCTTATTTATAAAATTAGAATACCGCAGAAAAAGATTTTGTAAAATAATAAAAATGAAGATAAAAAATATATAAAAAGAAGTGCCCACTTCAACCCCACTTTCGTAACGCGAGAATTCGTCGGGAAAACCGATTCGGGGGAGAGACAGCATTCGCGGGGCTTACGGGAGTGCGAGAGAGACGGCGTATTGCGTTTCGAAGCGAGTGAAGCGCTCTATTTTCCAACGAAAATACGGCTCCCTGAAACGTAAGGATTTTTTGTTGTTGTTAATCTCGCAGATTGAGGCTACGCGAATAACGGGAACGGTTGATCGGAGTTTTCTCGCAAGCGAACAGACGCGTTTCGAGTCGATGCCGTCCGGCTCTCTGGCCCCGCCGTCGCAGCTTCGCTATGGCTATCTCACTCGCGCGCCCACATCTCTTAGGCATTCACCTCCGAGTGATGAGGGTCCGAGCAAAGCCGACCCGATGAGCCCACCGTCTCGGCACGTTTACACGTGGCACGAAAATTCGAATTTTCAAATAATACGCTTGCGCCGCGCCGTCTCCCGATATGGCGAGGATGTGTACGAAAAGATCGACTGTCGCGATAAGCGCACCCTTTTGGAAGTAGCCTAAAACCTTTCCGGCTTTTTTCATGTTCGCCCGCTCGTAACTTAAGGTAACGCGCACGAGTTGCTCCGTAATGAGGCGGTTCGACCAAGTATATCGTATATTGTGGCGTTGGATGGTACGGTATGCTTCATCATCGCGTCACATGTTTGCCAAGTTTCCGAGTGCAAACGAGATCGAGAGAGGGGAGAGAGAGAGAGAGAGAGAGAGAGAGAGAGAGAGAGGGGGGGGGGGAGAGGGAGATAGCAATGACGATGACAAGGCTCGTATACCAGACTCGCCGATAGATGCGCTATTCGGCGATTATTCCGTTCCTAGTACGCCCGTATACACAACACACTGACACTCGTAAATATACATGGTATCTTTTGCCTGCGGCTTAGTTCGCGTGTATGTCGGAAATTTGCTTCACGCGTATGTCGCAAATGGATTTTAGGGTCATACAGTATTGAGGGTAATACATAAGCAGCGCAACATGGGCGGTCTGGCAAGTATGTATCCTCCGGAAACGGGCCTGCGTAAGCTTGGGGTCGAAAAAAATTACGTTAAAGTTTGCTTCGTTGGAATGCAGCGGTTTTTCCTTCATTTCTTCACTTCTATGCTCATCCAAAGCCTTTGCAAACCGAGCTCCAGCACCTCCAATGAGAACACGTAAAAACGTTTGAATGAATTTCAGAGTAAAAAAATCGAATAATTAAAAAGAATTGATTTTCGTTGCGTTTCAACAATGCAAACTTCAACATGATGCAACGAGAATTCTTTTTTATTTTTGTATTTCTTCTTTTTCTTCATCATCCAACATCTTGAAATGTAATGCAAATTTGGATTGTAGATTTCTAATAAAGCTCCTGAGAAACATCTTAGTTATTGTTTCGTAGCTAAAATTTGCAAAAAAAGTTCGAGCTAACGTTTTGTTGCGTTCTACTCCGACAACACTTCGTGTGACCGGATACTTTTTTGTCATTTTGTAAATTACGAAAATGACAAGCTCTGGAAAAAAAAGTTCTATTTTCGACCAAAAGAAGACGACGTCCGTCGCTTGTTGTTAGCAAATGGATAAACTCGAAAAAAATAGTAATCCGATTGTACGATACAAAATATTATAAACTATGCTCTGTCCGAGTTTGAAGTAAATCGGACGAATAGATTTTGAGATACGACTCACACCGTTTCATAAAACACAGTTTCGAGAAAAACGCAAAAGAAACATAAATCGATACGCACTTGACCATTGTTTCTTCTTTTTATGCGTTTTTTTTCGGAATTGGGGCCATTCTTACGATTAAGAAAGTCCAGAGGTCTTTCCAAATGCGATCTCGACAATCCAGAAAATTGACGTGAACATCTTACCGTAGAAATTTACGCGGAGAAAGTAGCAATTCCTAATTGCTCTGTGAGAAATTGCCCCGAAAACACTTCCGGTTTCCGTCCTGGAGATAATTGTGGAAAAAACAATAATCTTGCTCGTCTCATAAAAGCACTTAGTTTCTCAGTCACCGCTAAAGTGACTCTGATGGAACACTCATTCCGATTGCTGTGTAGAAAAGCAGCCATGAAAAAAGTCCGTAATCCGATTATATCGCTGAACATTGATGTGAAAGGCTCATTATAGCGACCGCCGTAAAAATAAATCCGAAATGTTCTCTCGTTCGCTCGAATTCTGTTGCACTGTTGGTTCAATGAGCATTTTCGCCAACGAAAGTTACGAAACGGATACGCTTAGCTTGAAATCTTCTTCATCCAATCGTCAAATGGATGGCAAGTCATGGCCAGCGATCTCTTTTTTCGCGGCTGATATCCGGCAATTCCGTCCCCGTAGAGGGCAGCCTCAGTAGGCAAGAACATCATGGCGCTTACACTATTGCAATTCAACGAAATTTCTTCATCTTTGCTGGTGCCCAAAAACTTTTTTCGTCATTTGAGCTTTAGATCTCTAATAAGAATTGTGAAAAAGTCGTTTTCCTTCGTTCGGCGCTCACTTTTTTTTACTTTTTTTTTTCAGGGAACTGAAAAAAAAGTGAAAGGTAATTGCCATGTCTTGTGGAAACAAGACATGGCAATTATAGAGTACATGTGTTTATTAGACAAGAAGGTAATGAACAGGAAAAGATAAATATGTAGATAAGAACATTACATTGGTCGTTAGGTAAATTTCCGGTGATTGAAACTCGTCCTAGTTCACTTCTCTTAAGTTTTTTTTACTTTCGTCCTTTTAGGGTTCCGAAGTTGAATAAAGAACACTATGGTTTTGTCATGTCCGTCTGTCTGTCACAGCCTCGCAGTTTCTACAGTTTAAAACCTATGCATGCATAAAAGCTCCCACGTGGATGCTTCAGATGCACCCCATCGAGTAGACAATCATCGGACAGGTCTTTCAAAATGGAATTGAGTTTCTATTTACCATTTTTCATTTTTAAGCCCCGTTTGATAAAAATATCAAGGTTTAAAGTGACGTGCGAAATGTTCCCTTTCTCATTGTTCAAGCGTTAATTCGAAAAATCTGAAGAAATTCTGAGTGCTAGCATTCGACTAGGACTTTCAATTGAAGTTATTTCGGTTAAGTCACATCGATAAATTCACGGGAAATGGACAAACAAATTTCGCTAAGTTGTCTTCATGGGAACGCCATAAGAGAGCTGTGCAAATCACTGTTGCATGTTGTTTGAAGCCTCGTAAATAACGGTGTTGAAGTTTACGTTGGGACGCAATGACATTTTTCAAAATATTTTCGTATTCCTGTATATTAAACATCTTATTCTACAAATTTGAGCTGTAGATTTCTGGCAAGTATACTAAAAAAAACGTTTTAGTGACTTTCGTAGCTCGTATTTGCAAACTGTTCGGTTTACAATCTTTTGTCGCGTCCTAACGATGCAACTTCGACACTATCGTTGATATAAAAAAGCATACATTAAACAAATTTATTCAAAATGTTAAGCACATAAAAGAGCAACCTGTCAACAATATTTTTAAAAAATCCAACCAAAAATTTGGCGAATTCAGCCGGAGGGACCTGGTTTTCGGAGACCCCTAAAAAAGTGTCCTCGTGGTGGTCAGGATAACTCATTATAGCTTTATCTGAAATTTAAAAACCGATTTTTTTCTGTTCGTAGATAAGTATAGCTCGTGATTGAGCGAAGGATTTAAAAAAAATTGAAATATGCATTTTTGGCAGAGTTATATGCGACGTAGTTCAATTTTTCGTACAATTTACACTTCGTATAGCCTTGTAAAATTAGTTGTAATCGAAAAAAAAACCCTTCGTTCAATCACTAGTCAATGCTATTTTGAAGAAGTGTGGCAAATTTCAATAAAATCAGTACATTCGTTTTTGAGAAATCGTGTCCACCGACCAGCAAAATAGTGTTTTGAGAAGAATGCGATATACCTGCGTCGCTCCAGGCCGGTCTTTCCCAACGGGGGAATTCCCAAAGGCTCTCTCCTACACTTTTACTCCGAATGACTTAAAACATTTGGGAGAATATTCTAGACATATTGTACTATTGGATGATACTCTTCATCCAAATGGATTTTTTGCAATTTTCTAACCCACGTAACCCCTTAATAAATGAAATCGAAGTATACAATAAATTATTGTCGTCCAACATACACAATAATAATAACTACACATCCGTTAAACGTTGATGCTTCAAATGATTTCACGAACAAATGATTTCAGAATCCTACTTTATGGGTTTTCCGACGAGCACTTGGCAGGCTTTTTTGCGTTCCTGCTTTTCTCAAATTAGGCTACGTATTGACGCGTATTTTTATCTTGGAATTACAAGGTCGCTGCGTGCTGAGTTAATCATTTTATTTTATTTTTCAATTTTAGCTGCGTCATGAGCGTGCCTATTCTGACTTTCATTAATCTTTTATGCCGATTACATTGATAGGGGGTTCGAGTTTGTTTGCGCTTACGTTCTTTTTTTATTGGTCGTTTTGTTCTTCTCATTTCTTTTATACATTTTCATCTTGTAAATCTTCTCAGCTGTTGATTGGCCAACTGTCCCAGCGCCTTAATTTTTCGTGATATCGATGTTATTGATTAAAATGGCCTTATAGTTGGACTACGACGTGATGCATTTGAATATCTCTACTCCTCCCCCCCGCCCCTCTCTGTTTACGGGCGAGGGAAAAATCGTTTGGTTCAGAAATCAGTGGAGATTTCTTCAAGTATATTATTAATCCTGTTCAGCCCATATCATGTTTCGTTCTTCGTCGATAATAATACTTGAACAAGTCAGTCAAACGAGAAAACGAATGGAGCAGAGCCCCAGGAGGCGGGGGGAGAGAGAGAGAAAAAAGGGAGAGGACGGAGGAGACTATCGCTTATTCGTTCTTCCACAGTCATAAAGATAAGCTTAAGGAGCTTAGAGACGAGAGAAGAAGAGAAAAAAAGAAAAACGCCACCAGCAATCTGAGCTACGAGGGAAGGCTCTCTTTTTGGCTCGGCTTGTCTCTGCGTTCCCTTCTCGTATATGCGAGATCTTTTCCACGCCTGCATCTCTACAACTCTCTCTCTCTCTCTCTCTCTTTTCTCTCTCGCCCTCCCTCACAGCTCATTTTCATCCTGTGTAAGTCGACGCTATCTATTTTTACACACCGTACCGTCCGAACTTTCTACCGGCACGTTGCGACCAGTCGGATACAGTTGAGCCGCCTCTCTTTAAGAAAAAAGGCAAAGAAAAGCGTGCCGGGGGGGGGGGGGGCAGAAACCAAACTTTCGATCGTTCCGTCGGGATTCTCGTCGGCAATACGATCGATCATATTTCGACAAATGTCGCCCATACATAATTATATTTATACCCGAATTTCTCCCTCTCATGTTTCAACCAGCTGTTTACTCAATTCTTACTCGTCATTTCGCTCGCAGGACTCGCCGATACGTTCGACAATGATTTCGATCATCGTTTCGTACATCTCGACATTTCCGAATCGGCTCGCCACGTAGGCAAACTCGCGTACTTGAAGTTTGCAATGTTGCAATACAAGGAAAGTTGTTTTGTCATTTTTTTATATTTCTTATTATTCAAAATACTGTTGGTATATTTAGCTCAAGGATGTCTGCTGACGATCCTAACAAACTCTTCGGTAATCTTCGTCGCATAAATACGGCAAAAAAGTTTTGGCCATTCAAAGGGTTTAATTTTCATTGCATTGTAACGAAGCAAACGTCAATCTCGTGCGAAACCTCAGCTGTTCATTGAGCTTTATTTTTTTTTCTCCGAATAGTCGAAAAGCACGTCAGCCTCGCATACAAAAAGTCGATCTGCAATATGGCGCGCAGACGTAATTATTGGACGAGTTATTTAACGATTCGCGCGCCACTCTGCGACTCGTGTGTGCGAGTGTGTGTACTCTTATTGGTATACGTATATATTTTATGCATCGCCAGTGAGAGGCAATTCGGATTGACATCGCGGCCGCCCGAATCCGACTCTTACCGAGGAGAGCATTCGACGGTGACCATCGAAACCTTATCGTGTACTCACCATAGACGAAAAAACCTATCATTTATTTCTATTGTCCCATATGTATACAAATAATACAACTGTAAGAGGTGTTTGTCCATGAGATTGATGTTTGCATCGTGCGGCATGGAACGAAAATGATTATTCATCAATCGCTCGAATTCCTTTTGGCAAATCTTTATTACGAAAAACCCTAAAATATTGGTTAAGTCGCCTATTTAACAATTTAGAATGGAAATCTTGAAAACAAGATTTGGTAAAATAATAAAAATATAAAAACGCATTTTCGTTGCATTTCAACGATGTGATCCTTGAAACCATGAGTAATTTTTGTGGATAAGAATCCCACACGGTGAGGTAGTGCGAACTTTTCTCAATATCTTATGCAAGATCTTCCACAAGCCCAACGAAAATTAAAAAAAGAAAAATCGCCTGGCGTATCTAAAGAAGGGTGGAAAGGAAGGTGGAAGAGAGAAAGAAAGGGGAAGAGACAGAGAGGAAGTTTGTACATCGACTGTTATACATAGGCAATGGTCATGGCTATGGGGACAAATGCCCGAGACAACTTTGGCTTCGACGTACGCTCCACCGTACTCTGTGTGCTCATGCATAGGCGTATTGCATACCCGTACGAGAGTTTGTATCTGCCATTATGTCGTTACATATATACGGCTATTACAGTTGACACAAGAGAGAGAGAGAGGGAGAATTTTCATTTCTATACAACGTTGCGACGGCTTGCAGTGATTTCGTTCAATTTTTTCGATTAGACGTTGTACAACTGTGCAAAAACACTCACATTATATTTATTCGCATGGAGTTAATTCAAGGAAAAGATCCGTCAGGGTCAAGGTGATGAGACCAAGATTCGCGGGTCGAGTTCCTACGTGCAACAATGATCGACGACGCTTCCCGAAGCTAAGTTTTGAACAGATGCAATGCGGTCTACACACACGCCGCACACACGCGCGTTCGCGTGCATAGAAACATATGGAAAGGCCCGAAAAGTGACGTCCAAAGGGAAATCCTAGATGCCATCGTTGGAATGTAAAGAAATTATGATTTTTTTTCCGATTGCCCCTTTTTTTGGGCACTTTTTGATGACAAATATCATTGAAATATTTGTGAAGATCCTTGTAGGGATACGTAACCTGAAACTGCGAAAGACGGGATAGTACAAAAATAAAATCGGATTTTCTTCGTTGCATTCCAACGATGCAAACTTCAGCGCCATTCCATTAATCTTCTACGATCTTTGTTAGATTTCGAGAAGAAGGCATAAAAAAAATTCTTCGCTCTTGTGTATGTACTTTGCTTGGGATTCTTTTGCTTGTGTTATCCTTATAAAGTCTACTTTTCAGCAATAAATAAATCACCAACTGAACACTAACGTAGATGCCGTAGATTTCGATCAAAAGTTATAAAATTTAAAAAAGTAGGGTAAAGGTAGAGGACGAGACACTAAAGTTCGGATGTTAAAAAAAAAAATAGTTATACTAGTCTAAATTATTCCCAATTGTTTTTAAAAACTTCTAAGAGGAAAGTACATACACAAAATTGAAAAAAAAAAAAAAAAGAAAAACCCATGCTACAGGAAGAATCGAAAAAAAGTTGAAAAATGCGATTCTCTCGAAAAGTAAAAAAAGATGATATTGAAGTTTGCATTGTTGGAACGCAACGAAAATCATTTAAATTCAAATTGCACTTTTTTTAGACAGATTAAAGTTGCAGCAAACTTTCATTGAGATCCTCATTAGAGACCTGCAACCTAAATCTGTCGCAAACAACAAAAAATGGAGGAAAAAAAAACAAAAGCGAATTTTGGTTGCATTCCAACGATGCCAACTTCAACAGCATAAAAAAATATCGTAGACCATACGTGGGGGTGATTCGAATAGGACACGAGGCATTTGGATTTTCCTTTTGGCAGTCATTTTTCGGGCCACCCGGTATATCAATGGGGAAACTCAAGACTTGGTCGTTAAAAAATGATCATCATTGAAACGAATTCGCTCCGAATCTCTAAGGGGATGGAATTGTGGAGTCCAAAAAAGGGACAGCCAGAGAGATCAGCGTCGAGGACAGATGTACGAATTGCAGATACAATGTTCGTCGCGAAACATATAGACGAAGTCTTGTTGTGTTCAAACTTTGTTTCATTTAACGTTAAATAACGTCACCCATACTTCTCTATCTACCTGTATAAGAGACACGCGCGTGTGTGCGCGTATCTAATGCTTCGCATGAAGAACCAAATGAGACTAGAAGCCGCAGGTGCTAACGTTTCTTGGCGTGTGCGACAGGGAATAAAACGGAGACGGGGCCGCACGAATAGAACAAGAAGAGCCGCGTTCGCATCGGTTACGCACACGTGTCTCGACCACCTCCTCTCGCTCAATCTTCTTCAGATATAGAGAGGTTCTCTTTCATTGAAAGCCGCACCGCGACGCTTAGAGTCCTCGAAAGAAAACGTGCCAGGCGATCGGCCCCTCTTTTTCTTCGGAGCTATCTTTGCATGCCCGAGATGCGGCCAATTAATCAACGACGAAGAAACAATTGGAAAAAGAGAAAAAGAAATGGTTTTTTAAACCCAAGATTAAGTCTATGAGCAAATCTGAATTTTAATCGTTGATATGTCACATGAGTGCAACTGTCTTTCAAATTTGACTTTCGGAGACATAGCTTTCGGTAGAAAATAAATAAATGAAAGTGCTCATATAGTTGGCTTTGGCAGCGAAATGAATGAGGAGGAAGCAATTTCGAAGATTCCAACTTACACAATTTTATTTTGCATAATAAAATGTAATGATATTTTGTTATATGGAATAACATCATGTAGATTGCTCTTTAATTTGGAATTATTCTCACTATTGAAAGGCCCTCAAAATGTACACTTCTTCGCCGATTCCCGACAAATAAAACCGCAACACTTCTATAATACTCCCATAGTCTTCTATAATACTATTTACTTATGGGCAAAAAGTTATTCGAGTATGTCAAAGACTTAAGAATGTCAGATCGTGAAAATATGTCATTGGAAACTTAAACTCCTTTAAAATCTGAATCTTTTCATCGATTTTTTTTTTCGAAATTGAATCATGCCTTTACTACAACAATGATCTATTTGCGCGCCAAAAATTACTCCAATATATAATATTTCGGGAAATTTACACCGTGAAGATCCTTGGAACATTTAAACGTCCTTAGTAATCTAAACCTCTACTTTAAACCCCTCTACCAATTGAATTTTTTTTACTGAAATTTTAATAAATTTTTACTTTAAATGTCAATAAATTTTTATTTTTAAATTCAAACCTCCTTATCAATATGAACACTCTTACCGATACTCGCAAATTTGTATCTAAACATGCATTGCACGGTATAGTATTTCCACACCAAAGTTCGGCCCACTATAAAAAAATACGTTAATGCCCTTAAAATCTAAAGCGGTGCGTAATTTTCAATAAATGCTTTTAGAACATATTTTCTTTTGACGATTGATGCGCAAATAGTCAGGCAGGGACCGTGAAAACTCTAGACGTTTGTGCACGTGGAAACATATGGGCACACACTTAGACATTTTCGGTAAATGTATTTTCTCGACGTTTTAAAATATTCGGAACATATTCGCAGTCAAGTCCCGAAATGTTTTTTTTTTCGCGAAAATTGATGAACCTCGTGAGGAAGCGAACGTTAAAAAGTATCTCGCGCCACGTGCCTGGCCAATGAACGATCGTACCTTAAATGTTTTTCTTCCGGAAACACCTACCTTCTCGTAGATCGCATTCTGGGTTGAAAAAACTTAGGTACTTCGGACTCCGAGAATGTTTGCATTTGCTGTTGGAGCTTACGATCGAGATTCGAGCGGATCTTCGTGCCGGGTGTAAAGGAGGCAAAAATACGTCGTGTCCTGTTGAGGCGAGATTGAGAATCACTGGAGACTGGGTACACACGAAACTCTCGTGTTTCCCATTTATCCGCAAAGGCCCCGAAGCGTTTTTCTGTCTTCCATCGTGTTCGGTCCAAAGTCCATCCGCGTGTGTATAGCTCAAGCGCGTCAGGGTTACCCCCCCCCCCCCCCTCTCTATCTGACTGTCGTTGATTATTAACGTCATGTATATGGTCCATTTTCTTTCAAATTACGCTTTTGCACAAACTTTTTCTTCGCATCGAAAGACGCTCATATAGCGTGACCTGTATGTCCAAGCTTATTTTCTCTTAGCGTGAGAGAAGCTCGCAGTGACAGCTGAAAAAAAGTCTCTGTGCTCCGACACGTCACTACGTTGATATTCATTTGGAATGAAAGAAAAGGGAATTAACGCAGTTCCATGATAAGCCGAGGAAACAGACTTCTTACGCTCAATTATTCTCTACTCTCCAAGGTGAATAATATCAATGGTTAATATTAATTATCAAAGAGCTTAAACTCAACGCTGCTGAAGGTTGCATCGGTCGAGTGCAACGAAAATACCTCATTATTTTCCTTCTTCTTCATTTTCTTTGCGATACGTTTTTTTTTTTTTCGATAGATGAGGTTTCAGGTCTCTAACGACGACCTTAAAAAAGTTTCCCGTAGCTTGAGTTGATCCGTCGACAAAACTTTGCAATGAGAAATAAATGGTTTTCTTTGCCTTCCAACGATGCAAACGTCCATAACATTAAATTCAATGGTATTTACATTGCAGCCCATGGTTTGCATGATAACTGCCCCACGGATCGGAATAGTTTAAGAACATTCTTGTGAAGATGCTATAGTCTGTCGAGCCAAATATGGAAGAGAAACAAGTCATCACATTTTTAATGCAAAACCTTTTGTTTCGTCGCAAAATTCACGTTCATGAATGTTTGTAAAACATGTTTGAAATTGAAAATTAATGAAATGCCTGAGCAAACTTCGGAAAATCTATTTCCTCATGTTATTTTAAATAAAGTTAATATTTAAAATGGTTCACGTTTGAACCCTCATAATGTTATCCCTAATTGAGATTTCGGAATCTTTTTTCCACGACGCGTATACGGAAAAAGCTGGAGGTTTGTATGTAGCCTCTTAATGTTAGGAAAATCGTTTCGTTTTGCTTTCTGAAAGTGGTGTCACTTGTTAATTTTTTGTTTCACAATCAGACACTGCAACGATTGTTTCAAAGCTGTGCCAATTCACTCCTTTCTCATGAGATTAGCTCAATTTTTTTTCGCCCGGCAAGTATCAAATGGCAAAGCATCGAGAGTTTGGAACCCAAGTTCTTCGAACGCTCGTTTGCCGCACATCGGGTTCGAGCCGTGGTGAGAAGAAATGTTTCATAAAATGATTTTCGTAATTGTCATCACTGACGTTGGCTTGGACTGTAGGCAGCCGTTGCATAACGACCGCGAGCTTGTATTTTTTTTTCTCTCGCTCCGTTCCGTCCCGTGCACCTTGGTCAACAATCCCTGCCTCAGATTTCCATTTCCTCTTGCCACTATAGGGAGTTGCGACCGCAGTCCCTTATTATCGTACAATCGCTATTGTAAATTGTCCGTCGTAAGGTTATTATTTTTTTCGCGTTTGATCGCGATATCCTGTCGGGAACCCGGAAGTCGGTGAATCTGATCGCAGAAGCCACGACTTCCGGTGGGAGTACAAGCAAGCGATTCGTCCAGGGCATCGATGCTGTCGCTCCTTATGCTCCTTTTTTGACAAAGTCTTTATCTTTTTTTTTTCATCGTCGCGCGCTCTGTATCGAGCTCGTCATCGTCGAAATGTAGGGCAAAATAAAAATATTGACGTTCTTCAAGGGGGAAGATTCCTTCGGCAGCCGAAAAAAAAAAAAAAATTTAAGATTTTTTTGAGTCAAAACCATTCTACATAATTAAAATTCTATGTACGCATTATGACATCTTTTGATTTTTCCTATTTTTGTTTTGTTTTTTTTAATAATGAGAAATCATTTTCGGCCATAAGCTCTTCCTTGCATTATAGAGGGATCTCATGACGTTGAAGTTTGCATCGTTGAAATACAACGATTGTTTTTTCCTAATTTTTTATTGATTTATTTTTAACATTATTCTGAGTCTTCTTTTTGTAAATTGATTTCGAAAATCTCTAATAAGAAAACGTAGAAACGTTTCAGCGAGTTTCACACGCAAAATTGGCAAAGGAAAATTAGAACAATTAAATAGAGTGCATTTTCGTTCCATTCCAACGATGCAAACTTCAACGTCATGGAAGCTCTCCCTTGAAGCTCCAACCAGTATCATAAGGTTTGCATCCTTGGAATGCAACGAAAATTCTTTTTTACGCGTTCCATTTTTATTATTATATAAAAACTTTTTTGCCCATTAAGATTTTATGTCTCTAGTAAGAATCGTAAAAAAAACGCCCAATGGATATCGGCAGGCTAAGCACGTAAAAAAATCACATTGCTGGGCTTTTTTAAAAGAGAATCGAGCTTTTGGCGCGTGTGCGGACCCGAGTGAATATTAAAACGAAGTCGACGAAGACTTTTAGCGGCCAGAAAAACCGCCCCGAACACAAACCTACACGATCGCGGCATTTGCGCACTACACGCTGACTCATTGCAGAGCAAAAATCTTTTGAGCGACTTGAGCGCACTTTAACAAACGTCGACAAACGTGGACAACGTCGACCGGAAGAGTTTACCGTTACACATTTTGCCACTAACATCGACGGTTGAGGCGATATTGGGTATGAACCGAGAGCCGCAGTGGGTGCGAGAGGGACAGCTGAAAATTCGTTTTCGCGTTTTCTCCCGAACGAATTATATTTTTTGTTTATGATTTTCATCGTCATGGTTAATAGATAAGATGATTACAAAATACTTTTTACGGCAATTGTCTCATAAATTTTAACATCGGTCATTCGTACCCGTATGTTTCGAAAGATCGAATTCACATCACCCTTTTTTATCATGTTTAAACTTGCTTCGTTGAAAAGCCAAGAAAAAAACATACACGTCTATAGATTCGCTTCCGAAGGGTGACACAGTAAACTGGAAGCAGTGAGTGCACTTTGTATTTCGATGCAATAAAAGTTCTTCCGTATATTGCCATTTCCCCATTTCGATTATGATACAAGAGCTCTTTTGTCGGATCCGCGTCGTAGATCTCTAAATGAGTAGCTTAAAAATCATACGACGTTGAAGCCTCCACCGTGGGAATGCAACGCAAGTCCATTCTGTTTAGTTGCTCGAGTGTTTTTTCCACCGATTTAGCGTACGAAGATCGCTTAAACGTTTCTACGTATTCTTATTAAATCTCTACGATGATATTTTGCAAAAGAAAGCGTTTGCATCATGAGAAAAATAAAGGAATTGGAAAATGAAAAAAGAAATCGTTGCGTTTGAAGGATGTAAAATTCAACGTCATAAAACGGTTGGGGATCTTTTGTACGCAAAATTTGCTAAAAGAAATGAAAGTTATGCGGAAATATTAATTTTCATTGCATTCCAACAATACAAAGTTCAGTCTCATTATGACCATCCAGCAAACTGTCATGCCGAACATTTTTTTTTGCGTAATTCGCGAACCACAAGTCGAGGTATCATCTTACCAGAGCCCAAGTCCACGAACGAGGAAAATAAATTAAAAAGATAAAGAGCACGAATGTAGCTGGCAATTATAGCTTGATTGCGCCAAGTTATATGCTGACTGAAAGCTTCTCTCGCCTTCTTCGATGCACGTGGGGCCTTCGTCACGAGCAATTTCAATTATCGCTAGGGGCTCGAAGTTATTAGGGATATAACACACTTCTTTCACGTTCGGCGCAAGCGATTTCGACACGTGTGCGCTACGTCGCCTCGGTACTCATTTCCGCCTTATTATATATAGCTAAGCGACGTTACGCGAACCGATTGGATTTTCGAACCGATATCCGTTTCCTTATCGTTACAACTTTATGATTATTTTTCGCGTTACCCGCAGTCAACGTCAAATGTCATCGATGAAAACTCAAACAATGTTATCCAAAATAATGATCGCTCTGTTTTCTTCATTTCTCTCTCTCTCCCTCCCTCCCTCCCTCCTCCCCCCCCCCCTCTCTCGGACCCTCTGTCATTTTCGTTGCATACGTTGAACCCGTTGCAGCCGCTGCAATCGGTTATCGCGTCGGTGCCGCTGTTTGCTCACTCTCCGATGCTCTTGCCGACTATGTATTCGGAAATACGTAATGCATACTTTTTATCGTGACTTTTTCTTCTTTCGACGAATCCACCAGAGCGCTGACTCATTGGGAAGTGGGTCGTCGTCGTCGTCGCCCCCGCCGCCGCGAGGAGGCACCCACGAGCTCGTGGGATTACCCTCAGTCGTCGTGACACACGAACATACCCGACGAATCTGGCTTCCCCACGAATCTACGCCATTCCAAGCTCGAACAGTCCACGTATAACTGTCCGCGAGACAACTTTGCGACTCATAAGTAGGGAGCGTGTAGATCTGCACCCCTAAATATATGCGAAAACGTGATTTTGAAGACATTTGATTTTGTGAATCGTCCTCATAGTGCCTACAATTCTTCCTATGTACAATTCGACACTATGTAAATGTCTTGAAAATCATGTTTGGGCAAATGTAAGCTCATGCGTGTAAAAGTATATAGCCATTCCAGTGTTTATTGCATTCGGCAGAGAGAGAAAGACGCCGATAGAAAAAACGATCGATCGAACGTTCGCTAGAGACTATTGTTGTATATGTATTATTGTTCTCTTCGCTGAATCATCATCATCAACATCGATGATATTGAAGTTCGCATCGCAGGAACGCGACAAAATTTTCGTTTTTATTTATCATCGAGCAATTTATCTTGCGCATTCAAGTTGTAGCGCTTCGATAAAAATCGTGAAAAACATTTTAGCGATTTTAGAGTTGCCTGAAGAGGGAAAAAAGAGGGTCAACCCAAATTTCATCCAGCGATGCCTAAAGCTTGCTTATTCAATGTTGGGCGTAAAGAATCGCCAAGATATTCAAGTTTCCATCAATGGAATGCAATGAAAATGACTTATCTTTTATTCGCAAAATTTGGGCAGATTTGCGCTATGTGAATGAGCGAATACGATTTCAAATAGTAATGAAAGGAAAAAAGTAAAGATGGCAAATAAGAATCTGGGAGAAATAACCATTCCAACGATGCATCGTTGGAATGCATCTATGAACATCACGATTACGCTTTTACGATCCTCATTACAGATAAGGTTAATTTGCTAGAAAGGATTTTCGATAATAAAGAAAATACACGAGAAAAAGTCAGAAAGAATTTTCGTTCTATTCCTCCAATGGGAATTTCAACACCATAAAATCGCACAAGAAGCAACATTCGCGAAAGATTGCCTGCATTTGAATCGTCCGACCGACGACGACGAAGATATATATATATATATCGCAAAAACGCCCCATTCTCTGTATAGAATTTGTACGCGTGGTCAAAAATGTTGTGAAATACGGTGCAATCTACTGTGCATTACCCTGAAACTGTCACGAGCTGTCGATTGTGCAGTTATACGCAAACCTTAACGAAATGTGCGAGAGGATTTTCGTTCAACTCGACCGATAATGAAGCTAGTTTATTCTCAAGCATTGTTCGCATGCTTGATCATAGAAATAAATGTGAAACGGTTGTACAACTTTCGATGAGTGGCAAATAAGAGACGGATATGGCAAATTTTACGAAACGAAAAGAAAAAACGAAGAAATTTTTCATTTAGTGGTCATTCATCGCAAGGTGCCATAAGATCATTTGACGTTTATTTCCTTGATCACTTACACTCGCTCACTACGCATCGGAAGGAAAGCTGGCATTTTTTATTTTTATTATTTCATATTTTCATATTCTATATTTTCTATTCTATTCTATATATATATATATATATATATATATATATATATATATATATATATATATATATATATATATATATATATATATATTATTTCATATTTTTATTTTTTGTTTGCAGGGAATGTGTGACATGTTCATCCAAACTCAACAGACGAGCAGCGTCAACAGCAGCAGCAGCAGCAGCAGCAGCAGCGGCAGCAGCAAAAGCAGCAGCTCAAGCCACAATACCGCTCACCATCACAGCAAAAAGCGCAAGTTGGATTACAATGTCAGTCAGCCGGTAATACAGCACCCTTTGGTCCAGTCGACCGGTGACTATCAATTCGATAATATCGGACTGCAACGATATTCCGTGAGCGGTAACAACACCGCTTTTACCACGCTGCAAAATAATGGACTTCAAAAGAGCCCGAATCAGCAGACACTGGTGCGAGCATCGACCATCAAGCTTTTAGACACGTATCAGCGCTGCGGTCAGAAGGTACGTCCACCCTCCAGCTAAATGGCTCCGTACCTTACGTGCCATTTCTAGGCTTTCTTAGGCACGAGAAGTCTTTGCAAAGTACCTTCAAATGATTCACGACGTTCGACTTTCGAGTCGAATTATTGCCGCTACTGTAAAATACTTCGTTTGTCACACAAACATAATACGGGAAATGGTATTTCAATTAACAGGCTCCTTTTTTATTTCAAGCTTGCATCGTTCGGATGCAACGATAATTCTTTAAATCTTGAGTTGTTCATTGGTTTTCATCATCAACTGAAATTTTTCTTCGCAAAACTACGTTGCTAACTTGCCGAAAACAATTAGGCTACTGGGCATAACAATAATACTTGTTATTATTTAAACAATCTTACCTCTCAAATATCGATAGCTACCGGTGTTTGCAAAATACTGTTGTTTAAGAAATTCATTTGCGAAGTTATTGTAAGTCATCGCGTTCTCATTGAATACTGCAATTTATGCGCGTCCCTCACAATCTATGGATGATTATAACGTCGGCGGAGACTTGGCGGTTTTTGTTCTCTCCATTGGCACAAGAATTGGGGCTGAAACGGGCGCCATGAGACAAACTCGTCGTTGTTTTTTGTGTGTCGGCAGTCGGTGCTGATACTCACGAAACTCTTGAAGGCACATTTCATTTGTCTGGTTAGTCCTGATGACAATGCTCGCCATATGGCAGTCACGAATCGGATTTTATTCATCAACTCTAACGATCGCCACTATCGTTACTCCAACTAGGCATTTCCCTCTATCACCTTTATCAACAATGCGGGAGCTTGGAGAGATCGCGGCGCGTTCCAACGTAGAACTTATATTGATTTTTGTACCCGCGTTCGTTGACTGATAAATACGGGTGTGTTTATAACCTGCTCCGTTTCTGACCAACCCGCCTTCGCTCCTGCTCTTTCTGCTTCGATTTCTTTCTACATATCTCTCTCCCTTCTCTCCCTTCTCTCTCTCTCTCTCTCTCTCTCTCTCTCTCTCTCTCTCTCCCTCTCTCTCTCTCTCTCTCTCTCTTTGTGTATATCTCGTAAGCCTAGATAACATTTCCGCATGGCGCCGAGCAAAACTATCGATTACATACAAGGCTCTTCTCGCGTATTCATATTTCATGCTTGTCTCCGCAATTATGTGCACTACATGAAGGGCACGGAAGACGATGCTATTGCGCCGATAAATGGCACACGATGTACATCCGCGCGTAATAGGCACAGGCAGACATCGGCGTGACGGCCCAGTTTTCTCAGATTTTTCTTTATCGAAGAATGCAACGCAATTGTCGTTTTGGCTGTTGATCCATCAACTCCTTGTCGTAACAGTAATGCCTGAAAATAACGGGCTATTGATATTCAATTAATACTATTATCGTTGAATCCAACAACTGACGGTTTTGAAGTTTACAGTGTTGGAGTACTATGTATTTTGTTTTTGTTTGCTTCTCCATTTTTTTGGGCTACAAAAAACACCCAATCATTTCCACTACGATCCTTATTACAGATCTACAACCTGAATCTGTCGAAGAAAATGTTGTATAATATTCAAAATAATGAAATAGAAAGAGCAAGAGAATTTTCAATGAATTCCAACGATGCAAACTTCAGAACCATCAAAAGTAGAAACTTGGATCGAATCTACGCCCACGCATTAACTTGGCCCGAAATTTGTCACTGAACACTTTGAACATCGCGTCGTTCGTTTGACTCACAGCGAAAGACTTGGTCGAGAGAGGGTAATGGTGAGGAACTCGCGGTTCATTCCACGACAAATCCAACGTGCGGGAATACTGTAGTTTCCCAGAACAGTACCCAGCACCAGCAGCCGCAACAACATCAACAGCAGCCGCAACATCAGCAGCAACAGCACCAGCAGCAGCAACAGCAGCAGCAGCAACCACAACAACAACAACAGCCGCAACAACAACAACAGCCGCAACAGCAACAACAGCAGCATAAACAAACGACAGCGATGACATCGCATAGCAAACAGGTTGCCAACACCGGCAACGGGGCCGGTGGTGGCAGCAATCCACAAGGGGATGGCGATTACCAATTGGTCCAGCACGAGGTTCTCTACTCGATGACCAATCAATACGAGGTCCTCGAGTTTCTCGGACGAGGCACCTTTGGACAAGTAAGCGTTAAGAGGGCATACACACATTTCAACAAAATTTTGCATGAGCTGATTTTTTTGCGCCCCGAGATACTTTTATCCATAAAGAATAATAAAAGAGGAATCAGTTACGCGCATTTAAAACTGGAAAGAAAGTTTCGAGCAATAGTATGGGAATTTACTGATACCTCATGATCAGATATCCTACGAATTTGGTTACAGTACTGATCGTAATTTCTAGCTACAAATTGAGATTGGTTTGAATGAATTTTTCAGCCCTTGCTTCGCTCTTGTGTGTATGCGCGTGTATGTGTATATACACCCTTGGCCAAAAGTATAAAGCATCCTGTAATTTTCCTATCCGGACAAAAAATCGAATATCTCGGCGAAAAAGAATCGTAAACCAATTTACCAAAATCGTACAGTCGCGCTGTCGCTGAAAAACCTCGGAATTGGAGAAAATTAGAAGAAGGCTAGTTTTTCGACAGGTGATTTTGTAGGTGTCGCGGGTGCTAAATCCAAGTTTGCCTAAAAATCGGGGTGTAGGGTTTTTTTTCCGGGATGAATAAAGATGGGGGTGGATTTATGTCAAACTACAAGCCCTACGAGTCAGCGCCGTGAGACAAAATGTGCAGAAAAAGCCGGGCTTTAGTTTTGTCCACAGCGCCGAAGTCGTGGAAGTTCATTGTGGGGGTGACAAAGTGGGGTGAAGTTTTGAAATATCAGTTTTAATTCAATTACGCTTTAGAAAAAAATCGTACACTTTTTGTTCAAAAGGGAACGTTGTAGCCCTTGAAGAGACGCGTCGATCAAGTATTTGATCATCACTCTCCGATAATATCGTCACCCGCAAAAAAATGTTTAGAATAAAAAAAAAAAATCGTTTATTGAATAACTAAAAAACCATCGATTTTTCGCGTATGGTTCAAATGTACGATATGTAGAGAATAGTTTTTTCTATATTTTCGCTTCAATGGACCACCCTTGAATTTTGATTTTCCAACTCCTCTCGGAGGTTGAAAATTCAAAATGCAATTCTGGGACAACTATTGACCGCGCGAATTCGCCACCGAGGAAGAATTTGTAGCTTCAACACCTCAGCTACATTTTTGTACACAACGCCAAACTCGTATCTCTTTATTTTCGGTCAATTGTTTTCCCAAAATTTCATTTTGAATTTTCAATCCCTGAGAGGGGTTCGAAAAAGCAAAATTCAAGGGTGGTCCATAGAAACGAAAATATGGAGAAAATTATTCTCTACATTTCGTACATTTAAAGCATCCCCGAAAAATCAATTGTTTTTGAGTTATACAATAAACAATTTTTTTCTTTATACTTCAACAATTCTTTTGGGCGTGAAGATGTTATTGGAGAGGGATGATCAAATACTCGATCTTCGCGTCTTTTCAAGGGCTACAACGTTCCCATTTGAAAAAATATTGTATGATTTTTTTCCTAAAAAGTTAGCGAATGAAAACTGATTTTTCAAAATTTCCCTCCACTTTTTCACCGCCAAAATGAACTTCCACGATTTCGGCGCTGTGGACAAAAATAAAACCTGAATTTTCCTGAACATTTTGTCTCCCGGCGCCGACCTCAGCGCCGGGTTGTAGTTTGGCATTAATCCACCCCCTAAAAAAACCCTACACCCCGATTTTTAGGCAAACTTGGATTTAGCACCGGCGGCACCTACAAAATCACCTGTCAAAAAACTAGCCTTGTAATTTTTTCTAATTCCAATATACAGCACGACTGTACTAAACGGCGTTTTGAAGAGTATAAAAATAGCTTCATTCTATTTTTGCGATTTTTGCGATTTTTTTTACCCGGTACGTCATTTCGTAAATGCCGATTTTTCACGATTTTCGCACTTTGCAGAATCGCGTGCTGGACTTAGAAAAAATCGTAATCTCACCATCTAGTGATAATACCTTTGAAAAGAAAAACGTTAGCTTTAGATTCGAGTCTTAAAAAAAAATTGCGATTTTTTTTCGCAGAGGAATTTAGTTTTTTCTTGACAAAACGGCAGGTTTCCGAAAAGCCGGCATAGTGCGGTGGAACTTGAAGACTATGAGGTTTGGAATATTTTGTCTGAGGAGTGAAAAGTTGTATTTTATTATTTTGGAGTCACTAAATTTTTTTGATCTTTTTCCCAAAATTTCTTCGTATCGCTAGATTTGGTTAATAGTCGACGATTTGTCTCATTAATTTATTCCCGTTACTTTGAAACAAAAATGTTTTAATGAAAATATCACGAGAAGAAAAGATACATCATGTAATTTGTAGGTCGTACAAATCAAATGACGTTCTGAGCTTATATGGAGTTAAACGAATGAAAACTGACAGTCAGACAAATCGAAGATGATCGGGAAAAATAAAGTAACCACCCTGCGGCAGAATCGAATATTAGTGAGAAGTGCTTTTAAAAATCAACGAAAAATGTCATCTGATTCGTACAACGTACCAATTCAATTACCCCTTGGCCAAAGCATTGGGCACCCTATATTTTATATTCTAAAGCAGAGAGTCAGAAAACACGGCATAACATAAAAAACAGCGCTCAACGATGCGTTAGTTCGGGAGTGGAACGACGTAACCGCGGAGCAATGCGCGAAACTTGTACGGAGTATACCGCAAAGAATCGCTGCTGTGATAAAGGCCAAAGGTGAACCAACCAACTATTGATAATATTGCTTAAATTGACTAATACATACATTAAAAAAAAATAGTTCAATTTTATACCCCAAACTAGAAAAAAATAGAAAAAAATAGGGTGCCTAATACTTTTGACCAACGGGTAATTGAATTTGTACGTCGTACGAATCAGGTGACATTTTTCGTTGTTTTTTAAGAGCACTTCTCACTAATATTCGATTCTGCCGAAGAGTGGGTACTTCATTTTTCCCGATCATCTTCGATTTGACTAACTGTCAGTTTTCATTCGTTTTACTCCATATAAGCTCAGAACGTCATTTGATTCGTACCGGCTTACAAATTAAATGATGTATCTCTTCTCCTCTTGTGATTTTCATTAGAACATTTTTGTTCCAAAGTAACGACAATAAATTCATGAGACAAATCGTCGACTATCAACAAAAACTAGCGAAACGATGAAATTTCGGAAAAAAAAATCTTTAAAAAATTTAGTGACTCCAAAATAACAAAATACAACTTTTTACTCCTCGGACTAAATATTCCAAACCTCATAGCTTTCAAGTTGCGCCGCACGATGCCGGCTTGTCGAAAACCTGCCGTTTTTTAAAGAAAAAACTAAATTACTCTGCGAAACAAAATCGCATTTTTTTAGGCGAAATTAAAGCTAACGGCTTCCTTTCCAAAGATCTTATCACTAAATGGTGAGGTTACTATTTTTTCTAAGTCCAGCACGCGATTCTGTAAAGTGCGAAAATGGTGAAAAAATGACATTTTCAAAATGACGTACCGGGTACTAAAAAAATCGCAAAACTAAAAATGAAACTAGTTTTATCCTCTTCAGAAAGCCGTTTGGTAAATTGGTTTACAATTTTTTTCCGCTAAGATATTCGATTTTTTGTCCGGATAGAAAAATTACAGGGTGCTTTATACTTTTGGCCAAGGGTGTATATATACAGTGTGTCCTGTAATGAATGGATAATCCTGCAACTGTCGATAGGTCAGATCACGTCCTACTATATACTGGAATTTCAGTTTAGTAAAAATCCCACGGTTTTCGAGATATTGTCCTGTATGTTATTTTCTTTTTAATCTGGTTTTGGTTTTTTGTTTGAGGGGCCGTCCATATATTACGTCATCGATTTTGGCTGAATTTTAACCCCCCCCCCCCCCCCCCCCGAAATCATCCTATCCTTCCTATCGTCATAATCCAATTATCGTTACCGTCATCCAACGACCAGACCCCCCCCCCCCATTTTAAAATGACGTAATTTATGGACGGCCCCTTATCGAGAAAAGTCTTCTTTTTAAACTTAAATCTTAAGGAAATTTTATGAAAAAAGATATTTGATATTTGATTGAAAAGATATTTGAATTTTCATAGAAACCAATTCGAACATCTGACTTTGATAGCCTGCAGGGTCAAAAAAATATACTACGCGTATCGTGCCAATTACTTTTGAAAGTTGCTCAGTTATTGTTGATTATAAAATTGTATTCTCTAACATTCGTCTTTAAGTACTTTTTTCATCGACTTTTAAATGAAGAAGTCTCATTGCAAATTTTTAATTGGAATAAGAAATATCAAAAATGATGTTACTAGCGAGTGGCACGAGCTGTTTTATGGTTTGAGGCATGTGAACAATGGAAATGGTTGATCCCTCGTCTTTTCACTTTAGTCTTTTCACTTTAGATGCTAAAAAAGGCTATTTTCATGAATTTTTTTGATAGGTTTATATTATAGATATTGATATAAAAGTTGTTACACTTGATAAATACACTTTCGATTAAAAAAATTTTTATAATTATTTATTTATGTCACTATTTATAGACGAAAATGGTTGTTAAAAAAATGTCCGACAAAAAAATGTAAGTCTGCGCTGTTGATGAAATCTCGGAGATAGATCATCCGAAACAAAAAATCAAACGGTTTTAGATTCAGTATGTTAATAGCCATAGCGCATATCATACGATTTTTGATATATGCAAAAATAAGAAAATGGCCGACATTTTTCGAAAAAAAAAACAGAAAAAAAGTGTTTTTTTTTCACCGTTTTTGGCAGAGAAATAGTACATATCAAAATTTGAAAAAATCCTTGATCTGCGTTATCGTTATAATTGTAAAGAATATGTGGTTAAAATTTCACAAGGATCGGTTCAGTAGTTTCGAAGATTTTATCAACAAGCCGTCCAAAAACGTTGCTTCGAGAAAAACGCATTTAAAGTTTGTTTGGGTTACATAAATACATTTAAACAATTTTTTTAATGTCTTTCGGGAGTGTATTCATTAAGTGTAACAACATTTATATCAATATCTATATTATAAACGTGTCAAAAAAATTCACGAACATAGCCTTTTTTTGGCGTCTAAAGTGAGAAACCCCTTAAAAGGGATAGTTTACTAAAAGAGACGGATGTACAAAACTAATGGAGATAATTTGCGCACCAGTCAAAAAACTTACCATGTGTAGAAGTGGTATGCGAAAAAACGAAAAGCGGATGACTTTTTTTTCAAAAATTAACTGGGGCTTTAATAATAAAATTAATAAAGCCCAAAATCTCAAAAACCGTGGGACTTTTACTAAACTGAAATTCCAGCATATAGTAGGACATGAGCTGACCTATCGACAGTTGCAGGATTATCCATTCATTACAGGGCACCCTACACACGCACACACACACACACACACTTACATTTTTAAAACAAACAAAACGACGTTGTTTCATAAGAATGGAAACCATTCAATCCAATTTCATCTTGCAAATTTTATTTTTGCGTAAAATAATGTTTTTTTTATTGGGTCTAATTTACTATTTGAGATTCGTAAAATCTACAAAGAGAAAAATGTATTTGTTCTTATTCAGAGACGTTTGCAAAGCTTAGAAAACAATGTATCTCAACTTTTTATTAAAAATAAAATATTCAAAGCAGAAAATTAAATATGAAAAATATCATTAGATTAGATTGCATCATACTTATTGATTTTTTTTCTCGTTTGAATAGCAGTGGGCGGGCTTATGATTTATTATTGGAGTATCAAGCACGTGCTCGTTGTTGACTACGACTGTTCTATTTGATTCGATCGTTGATTATTCGTGTCCACCAAGGATTTTTGAGTTTCAGTTTATTTTAGTTTTAAAACGCAGCAGTGAGAGTTCCTACCCATTGTTTTCTCGGATAACTTCCTCGATAAAATGCTAATCAGTCACATGGTCTCTGTAACAGTTATATTTCAAACGAACAAGGAACATTGTTGGTTGGAGAGCAAACGTGATAATGCCACGGAGGTTGAATAAACTTTACCTGTCAACCGAATCAAAAGTTCCATCATTTGCACAATTCTTACTTACTATCATGCGAATTAAGAGCATTCCCGATTGATTCCGAGTGTCGAATCTCTGCTGTTCGAGTTTCGCGCATCAAACTTTAATTCGTCGAATTAACTTTGCAAAGCTTGCTCGATACGAGGGTTCGATTACTGAGACGACCTTGCATATTGGCGAGAGTCCTTCTATTCTATTTTATAGCGGGGCCTCGACGCGGTCAGAGTTGATCGGTAAATCCGAGGTCTTCGGGAAATCGCCACGATCCTGCTGCTTGGTAGCACGGCACCCGTAACTTACGTTCCGTTTCTTTCTCTCTTCGCAGGTTGTGAAATGTTGGAAAAAAGGAACGAACGAAATTGTGGCTATAAAAATTCTTAAGAATCATCCGTCGTACGCACGCCAAGGTCAAATTGAGGTGAGTTCACGACCTTCCTTGTTTCCTTTTTCTTTCTTTTTTTTTTTAACCTTTGCTCTGTTTTTCTTTTTCACGCAGGTCTCCATCCTGTCGCGACTCAGCCAGGAAAATGCGGATGAGTTCAACTTTGTGCGTGCCTACGAGTGTTTCCAGCACAAATCTCACACGTGCCTCGTCTTCGAGATGTTGGAGCAAAATCTTTACGACTTTCTCAAGCAGAACAAGTTTTCGCCCTTACCGCTTAAGTACATAAGGCCAATCCTGCAGCAAGTTCTCACGGCCCTTCTCAAGCTCAAGGTAATTGAAAACTGAACTTGGCGGATATTTTTCAACATTACAAGGGAAGAAAGGGTTACCTGCGTTCAAAAGGAGTTCTCACCCTCCGTAATGTGTCCATTCGAGATTTTGTCACAAGAAACAGTTTTTATGCCATTTTTTGAGCAAGTTTTTCCAAAGTGAACATTTGTACATATAGCTCATGGAAAGCATGTCCGCCCATTGTTACGTCGTGCTTTAAAGATCCAGAGTGAGAGAAAAAATGTACCCTTTTTTGGGCAGAAAATTCTTCGCCTCCTTATAATACGAACTATTATTACGACCGTCGAAACTTGGCTCGGAAGTGAAAAAATTAACCGTTCCTTTGGCAAAACATCCCGATTCACAATTTTGAGAAATAACCCGAAAATAAAGTTGCAGAGCTTTTCATACCCAAAACTCGATCATCGTTATTATTTTTTTTTTAAATTTAATATTAGACTTTATTGCTCCGGGCAACGCACTTCCTCAGTTTGCACTGGGAAACATTCACCTACCCCCGGGGGTTAGGCTCGGTCTTAATCTGAACCGGAACAATAACGCTGGGCGGCACTTTAGGGTTCCGACATCACCTCGGCTGCCGCCAAGTCAAAAAGTCGCGCGGAAAGTTTATTAAAAAAAAAATATATTATCATCATCATCATTATTATTATTATTATTATTATTATTATTATTATTATTATTATTATTATTATTATTATTATAACTGACAAGTGTAAATGGCGTTCCAGCAATTGGGCTTGATTCACGCTGATCTCAAGCCGGAGAATATAATGCTGGTCGACCCCGTGCGTCAGCCGTATCGCGTCAAAGTAATCGATTTCGGCTCCGCCTCTCACGTGTCAAAGGCCGTTTGTAACACGTACTTGCAGTCGCGTTACTATCGCGCACCCGAGATTATTCTCGGGCTACCGTTTTGCGAGGCAATTGACATGTGGTCACTCGGATGCGTTGTTGCCGAGTTGTTTCTCGGCTGGCCTCTCTATCCTGGAAGTTCCGAATACGATCAGATTCGATACATAAGCCAGACCCAGGGTTTGCCGACCGAGCACATGCTCAACAACGCCAGCAAAACTACCAAGTTCTTCTACAGGGACATGGACAGTAAGTATTTCGGCTTCTTGCACCAACTGACCCAAACAAATCCACAGCCAATTTTCCAATTCCATGATGCGCCCGGTTGTTTTGGAATGCTTGAGACCCGAATTGATTTCCACAAACTAACGATTTGCTGACAATCAAATAAATACGTACTCGATTCATCTTGATGATTTTTACTCATTGTTAGTATTACAGTTTTCGGTTATAACATAGTGAAATATCAAGTATGTTACGCCCTTAAAAAAGGGAAAGATAGTTTGTTCTTGATGGCAATTTGTATTAGTCTACAAATATAAGCGAAATTTTGCTGGATGTCATTATCAGAGATCCGTAACGTACAAGTGCAAAAGAGGAGTTTAGATCGTAATAAAAATGATCAAACGAACAAATAAAGGAAGATTTTTGGTGCAATGGCAAGCAGGCAAACTTCAACACCATTGGTCTTGCGAAACTGCGAGAAATCGATATGAGGCCTAAAAAGAAAACAGCAGAAAAAAAATCATTAAGCATCGAAAGGTCTGGAGACGGATCATTCTAACGATAGAATTTCCCGTAAATACTGGACCTCCTTGGCATGCTCACGGCTCATTCGTTGTACAGGTACATATCCATTCTGGAGATTAAAAACACCGGAAGAGCACGAGGCGGAGACGGGCATAAAATCCAAAGAAGCTCGAAAGTACATATTCAATTGCCTCGACGACATCGGTCAGGTGAACGTACCGACGGACCTCGAGGGTGGACAGCTTCTAGCTGAGAAAGCCGATAGAAGAGAATTCATCGATCTCCTGAAAAGGATGCTCACTATGGACCAGGTAGTAATATCTAATTGATGACGAAAGGAAAACAAAGTGTCAGCAAAAATGTAGCAATACATTTCTCCGTGATAACGATTCGATCGTGGATAATACTACATTTGTCTTGCTCGCAACAGGAGCGCCGTATCACACCCGGTGAAGCGTTGAATCATGCTTTCGTCACGCTCGCTCATCTTGTCGATTACGCCCATTGCAACAACGTCAAGGCGTCGGTACAAATGATGGAAGTCTGTCGAAGGGCTGGTGACTTTACGGCAAGTCCGGCCCATCATCAACCACCACCGGCACCGCAACCACCCCCGCCGACGTCCCTCGTTGCCAATTTCGTGCCCACGACAAACGGTAGCGCCGTAACCCTAACTTTCAATAATCAGCTGACAAATCAAGTGCAACGATTGGTCAGGGAGCATCGCACCGCCCAAACGGGATACGACAATTTGGTACGTAGATCGGACACTTTAAGTCCGACGAACAAATAGCTAAATATTCTACGAAGTCTATGGCTACGATTCTGTTTCCGTTATCTTTTTCGTTGCGATGGTTCAAGCTTAATATGCTCTATGTGTACATAATATGTTTTAAATGAACATTTTTTTAAGTGTCTCGACAGATGAGGAAATTCCAGAGATCGAAAAAAAAAACTGCATTAACCTCCTGAGCCTCCGCGTACTAATTTTAGAACAAAATCATGAACTCGTATAGGTTCAGTTTTCAAATCATCCCTTTGGAACTATGACCCAATGCTCTGGTTCTAGAATTTGATTTTCAAACTAATTTATAAGCTTCTAATCACGTGGCATATCAATTTGACACTTGATAATTGAGTCTGTGTTGATATTTGCCATCGTGGTAACACTTTCGTCTACGTTTTGGCATTCCAAAGTCAATATGAGAAAACCCTCAAAGTATTAAACCTAAATACTTTCTCGTTGCGGAGATATTAGTATTTCTAATGGCGCTGAAGTTGACATCGTTGGAATGCAACGAAAAATCGTATTTATATTTTTGTTTCCTTATTTCTTTTATTATGTTAAATATTTGTTTGCAAGTTTCAATTGCAGCCCTCCATATAAGCGCAATAGAAAATGGCTGAGGGATTTTCGTAGCTGAAATCTGCGAAAAGAAACCTGAGCAGGTAAAACAAAAAAGAATTCTCATTGTACTCCAACGTCGCGAACTTTGATATCACTATTTCTATGTGTGGGTCCATGTAACTAAATTTTTTGTTCTAATTTTGGTACAATGGGGGTTCTATCTTCAATGTGGCCTTCCCCATTCTGAGCCTCGCAAAGTTAAACAATATTAAAAACTGTTCATGTTTCGTGCAGATCGCCGCGAAAAACGTATCTAACAGTTTATCGTCCGCAATCTCAGTATCAGATATACAGCAACAGCAGTCGGAGAGCGACGCAGTACAGTGGATCGTCGAGCGGCTCGAACAGTGGCCGAAGCGCCGTTCACGACTTTCCACATCAGTTGGTGCCTGGAATTCTATGCCCACCGCCGGGTTATCAGACGATGCCGAGTCCGGCGAAGCACGTCGTAGTCGCTCAACCTCCTCAGGCGCAGCAGGCACCTCTGCAGATTCAACCCTCGATAATATCGCAACAGGCGGTCGCTGCCGCGGCAGTTGCAGCCCAACAACAGTACGCCGCAGTTCCTGTCTCGATGGTCGAGACCGGCCGACAAATGTTGCTGACCGTGAGTTTCCGACAACTGTCTCGTTTCGTCTGAACGCTTGGAGAAGCCGCTGCTGCAAATCTTGACCATTGTTGCTGCTTCGTTACGGAGAGAAAACAAAAATACACGACCTCTTGCGAATCGTTGCTTTTCATCGCTTATTTTTTCTTCTTTTGTCATTTCTTTCTCGATTATATTGCACGAGTCTTTGGGATACTTATTAGCGAGTTGCAGGAGTGTTAGAATCATTCAGAGGGGGCACAGTGCTTGTCACTTTAAAGCTTGATATTTCCCAATTAAGTGCCATTGATGGTCTAAATTTGCAGTTATTCCTCCTTTTGCTCGTGCTTTTCGTTTCATTGGTTTTCCTCTGTTTTTTAATGTATGTCCTGAGTTTGTTTCAATAACGCTGGTTCCTAATCTCGGGAATGATCCTCCCCCGTGTACATAAGTGTCCCACGATCGGTTTTCAGAACGCGGTACAAACCTCGTGGCCCGGTGGTAGCAGGCAAATGGCCGCAATCGTACCATCCTGGCAACAGTTACCACCGCAACACGCAGCTATACAGCAGCCTCTTTTGAGCGACGCTGGTGACTGGGGTAGACCTCTCATCGTAGATAGTTCCGCGATCCTACAGGTAAACGTTCTCTTCCGATCCCTCTCATCCTCGTTATGTTTATTAGGCACCGCCACTGATCCCACCTCGTACTGCGTTCTTACCTCCCGCAAATGTGAAGAACGCGCGCGCTCGAGCGTAGCCTTGGAAAAAATATAAATCTCGGATGATTTCCTTGGAACGCCGTTGCACCGTATTTACCACTAAATGTGATAACGAATTCTACATCAGTTGAATCGCGTTCTAAGGTTTCCGGTCCAGGTGTTACCTCAATGTCACATCTTCTGCGCAAATAACTCTAGAATCTCGTTCAATCAGTTTAGGCATTTTGTAAAACTAATTCAAGTAACGTACATTTATATGAAGGAACAAAAGAATGAAGGTCCATCGGTAATTTTTAAACCCTCCGAAAGTCATTTGGCACCAAGTCTTTTCAGTCACCCGGCGAAAGAAAATAAAAGGGGAGTTGACGCCTCGTTGCCCGCGACCGAATTGCGTATTAATAATATTGTTATTTTGGGGCAAGGAACAGCGGCCGGTGTTCCCCGTAACCGAAGTTTACAACGCTGGTGCGCTGGTCGAGCATCCGTCGCAGAGCTGGGGCAAGCGAAGCGTGACGAAGCATCATCAGCATCATTTGACGGTACCGCAACAGTCGCAACACAGGCACGAGCACAAGAAGGAGACACAGCAATTGAGTCCGGTGAAGAAACGCGTCAAGGAGAGCACTCCACCGAGCAGTATGAGACGTCATTCGCCCGTTAATGGACACTGGCAGCAGCAGTCGGTTCAGTCTCATCATCACAGCGGGAAACACGCCAGTAATCACAGCGTCGAGCATCAACAGGTCGCGTCGATTCGTCAGCAAACCATCACGATACACGACACCCCATCGCCGGCAGTTTCCGTTATTACAATCAGTGACAGCGAGGACGAGACGCCAGGCAAATGGTACGTTGCAGCTTTTACGTATTCGCGGTCCATCGTTCTCCTTGTAATTTCGTCGTGGTTAGCTGCTGCCGAGATGAAAAATCAACTTTTTCATTGAATATTTCGATTACGCGCGTAATCGAGAAGCCACCGAGCACCACTCCAACGTATCTTATCCAAGACTTGCCTTACAGCCTATTGATGAGACAACCAATCTGTCGTTTGGTTTCCAGCGTTCAATCGACGCCACGAATCGTGCAGAGCTCTCAGACGACGCACTCGATCGGTAGTCAGCAGACTCACAGCAACGGACACGGCAATCCCCAACACGGTATCACGAGGGCCCAACGCAAGAACGTCATAAGTTGCGTGACCGTTGCGGACAGCGACGGCGAAGCTAGCCCGGGCCGGGGACACGCTCATTTGTACCAACATGTGCCGCAGCAGCATCATCCTCAGCCTCAGCACACCACGCAGCATATAAAACACGAGCCACAGCTTCAGCATCACGTCAGGTTTGTAGCCCTGGCCTATTGTCATACTTATAAGCGACAAGTGTTTGGCGAAAGCAAAGAGGGAACTGCTTCGTAAAAAGATTGAAGGGACGTACGAAGGAACATCGGAAATAACAATAAATCAATCAAATGGTGTTTGCCATTGCCGTTATTTAATTTCTTGTTAATCGTCATATGTTTATTCGATCATATTCATTCACATCAGTGAAATAATTTTTATTTCCGTTCTTTAGTAGTTCCGGCTACTCATCGCAGTCCCAAAAGAAACGACTTTTGGCGAAGGTGCAGTCCGAATGCAACATGATCAATGTCGCGACGAAGCCTGAGCCCGGAGTCGAATATCTCGCTCCTCATCCCTGCCACGCGCCTGCCTGCAAAGAACCACCGACTTATCAGGTACGATTTCTTCCCATTCCCTATCTTACTGCCCGTTTTTTTTTTTTTTCTATCGTGGACACAAATATACGAGGGAAGCATGAAATGTCTCCCGTATGCGCAACTTATGTCCATTTCGAAATGTCGATAACGTCCAAAATTCTCGAAGCCGTTGTCGTCGCGGTTGCGTCACATGAAAATTCGCAAAGCTTCTCGTTATTATCAATCAACGTTGTTCAGGAATGTATTTTTTTCAGGACGATGGCTATAACATGCATGACTACTTGTTGCAGTACGTGACAACGAGTAGCTCGCATCCGCACCTACAAGAGCAGCATATCGTTTACACGACCGGGGCTGAAAAACGGGTGTCCTGGCCCGGGAAACGAGCGGAGTACAAGCACGAATACGTACAACCGCCTGCGGCACACTCCCGGGATCACCAAAAATGGACGGTTGCAAATCCGGTTCATCAGTACAGGTCAGTTGGATTGTCGGAACGGAGACGCGACATTAAACGCATGTTTTTCAATTATTTCTTTTTTTTTTTGGGTTTTTCTTTTTATTTTCATTTTGCATCAAAATTCTCATTGCCGTCGTGAAACACTGAAGACGTTTCCGGAAGTGTCGAAAGGTCTGATTCGCAATAAGCGAATTGTTTTCTTTCTTCTTCTCTTGTAAAAACTTTTGTTGTACTTGGGCATACATTGCTAGAATCATTGCCGGAGAATTGGCGATTCGCTCGGCAAGAAGTGCACCAGGCCGAATCGATCGCCCCGGTCTTGAAGAAACGTATGCGAAGGCGCGTGTTTTGTGTCGGGAATGTGAATTGCATAACGAGAGGATGGTGTGCGTTGGTTGGGGTTTTTGTAGGCAGAGCCAGGTGGTGGGTTCGGCGGGTCATCCGGTTCACAGCCATAGCCACAGCCACCACGGGCACCCGGCTCATTTGAGTCCCGGAGGTGGAGGTGGCGGTGGCCGAAGTCCCGCTGGTGGACCGGTTGTTGGGGGAGCTCAGCACCTGGGTCAACCCCTATACCAGGAATACGCTCACGTGAGATCACGGGCACATGCGGTGCCACCGCCTGTTTACGTTACCGCCGCACCCTCGCAGGCTCCAGCGGCCATACAGCAACAGCAAGTGCCCACCTATCAGGGATTCACACCCGGGTGGGTACCTAGACATCTAGTTGATGCATGCATGTGTGTACCATTTATTATTACTACCTTATATTGGTTATTTCCTTTATTATTATTGTTATTTTCAATGATTATTGTTCCTTTGAGTGCGAGGGGTTGCTTGTCGATTTGAATCGTCCGAGATTCGACGTCGCGATTATTGAGAACGTGAAAGACGTCGCTAAGAACGTATCGTACACGTATTTTTTTTTTTCGAATCCTCATTAGAGATCGGCCAAAAATATTTCATGTTTTGATAAAAATAGAGAAAACAGAAAAATCAAGAACTTTCGCTGCACGCCAACGATGTAAATATCAACGTGTCACAGTGATATTCCGCGAATGGACAAAATAATGAAATGCTGAGCAGACACCACGAAATTTCAGGTGCACCGTTCAGCCACCCGAATCTCAACTAAAACCTAAAATAAAGTTGCGAACACAAGTTGAGTCTAAATTGCTTGTCTCTCAGTTTACCGGTACAAGTGTCGTAGTTTAGCGGCACCATTTACAATTGATGGATTGTCTTCGACAAGCACCTTTATTTGTAGATCATAAATATAAAACGCGTGCATGAATGGATTGTTTCTAGTGTAGTCAACATTTGATTTCTCCTGTCGTCAAATTGTTACGAGTAGCAAATGTAGTTGTTGCATTACCAACTTACGGGATGCAGCTAGTGGATTAGCGAAGAAATACTTTCATTTAACTCTTGCATAGAGCATTAAAAAAAACCGGTAGTTTTTTCACCAGCCAGTTGATTATCATTATAGATTGTAATCCCCGGAAAAATATTAACGATTGTCGTTAGCGAAAAAACATTCTTACAATTGAATATCCTTGGTAAAGGCTTTCGAGAGCAATGGCGACTCTGTGCTGAAGACTGTACATTAATTAATTAAAATCGCTCTATACAATTCTCTCATCGAGTCGTAATGTAATTGAATCAACCGACAAGTAGAACAAAACGTGTAGGACGATTATTTGAATTCAAATTGCGCCAAATTGAGAGGAGTGTCTCTCGGTAACGGTAACAAGGAATACTCTTAACAATTCTCAATAGTCTTATAGAAGATTGATAATACATTACGGATTACCTTCCAGAGACCTCAACAAATACTCTAATGCGTGTTATCACGTGTTCCGTTTTTTCTTTCTCTTTGCAGCTCGTCACCACTAACGTTGTATGATTCTAGTCGAGCTCTGCCCCCACCGGCCCATCACAGCTCGGCAAGACCATTGCTGGCGAGTCACGCGGCTCATCCACTACCCGCTCACATGCAACCCACGGCGGTCTACGGACTGGCTCCCTTGTCACCGGCGAAGCATCAGTATCAGCCATCGGGCTTGTGGTTCACCGAATAGGTCCAGCGAATCAACGATTTTTACAATGTCGTTATGAATATATCACGAAAACGGACCATTATTCGTTCGTTTAACTATACGGTGCGAGAAACACGCAAAATGGTCATAGTTTATGTTTCGTCATTCGGATTTAAAGGGAAAAAAGGAAGAATTAAACGCGTTGACAAGACTCGAGATCGAGCAGGCACACGGTGCTCACTGTTGTATTCGACAGTAAGGGAGTCTCCGAAAAACAAAAGGGAGAGAGAGAGAGAGAGATAGAGGGAAGGTGCAGCGAACACGAAGAAACGTAATTTTTTTACCTCGAGATTGACTATCTCGTTTTACCGAGTTACAAAATTAGCGCGCTTTGGATGAACTGAATGAAAAACAAACGATAAATCAATAAGAGCCGAGAGCTAGACTGTTTCGACGTGTACGTTGAAACTTGAAGAAAAAAAATCCGTCCTACGCAGGGAAGGCTTCGGTACATCGCCTCCTATCCCTTCGTACTGCCTGTTTCCGAATTGAATCGTACACTAGGAAAAGCAGAAAAGCCCAAACACCCATACAAAAAATCACTTGTTATCAGCTCTGCCGAAAGTTTGTTCGCGTACGCGACCTAAGAATCGAGTTTCCAGGCACAGACACTCTCGAGGTATCGAATTTCTAATATCCTTGTTCGCAACACTGTTCGGCTTGAACGAGAATCGGTAAAATATGGGGAAAAAGAAACAGGGGAAAAAATGTAAAAGAAAAAAAGAAACAAACGCGGTGACGGTAGAACGCCTTAAGCGAATCGATAAATATTCGTAGGAAATAAGTTTTGCATTTTCCGTGCCACGTTCTTGGGCTCGCTTAGGTCTCATTTTATCTTCAGATCCCGTCCGACCGACTCAAAAAGAAAAACGAATCAACCGAGATACGTTATTGAAAAAGAGATAAATAAGTTTTTGTTTTGCTCTTAGGGCAAGGGTCGTGTCGATAACTCGCGATTTAGTTCAAAAACAATTTCATGGTAACTAACCTGGCACATTGACTAATCGAAGTCGGTCTTTTTTATTTCACTTTATTTTTTATTTATTAGGAACCATTTCCATTCGAAAGAGAGAAAGAGACAAAATGCCGTTGACTTAGGTCCAATCGAATCGGCACGAACATTTTAACGAGTTTCTTTCGACTTAACTTTATGAGCGGTGTTCGCTAGATCGCTTCGTTGAATGAACTTGTATCAAAAAGCTTATTTGTACATATTGGGTTTTGTGAAAAAAGGCAGGAGAGAGAGGTGGAGTATAGGGACTTTATATTCAATGTTACGAATGTATATGTAATTTCGTACGATCGTGGATAATCTTTAATGAACAGACCCTCTTTGAAACGCAGCCTCTACAATTACCTCTGCGATTATTCGTAATTCAATATTCTTCGTTGTGTTTTCTCCACTCATCATTCTATATACTTATATATACGTCATTAATATCACCCTGCGTCTTTCATAATTCGTATTTCTTCCTGGCAAATTGTAAATAGAAGGAAAAAAACGATTCTGTTGCGAATCGTTGACCGTGCAGTGTGTCTTTGCAAATATTTGAGTTAGATTAGAGGTTCGGCCTAAGATCATTTTGTCTTTACCGTGAGTAGGGGGAAGGGTTCGGCAATTTTATTGCATCCAATGGTACATTGTACCGAGTCTTATTCAATCATAATGCGGAAGTAAACTTTTCCGATTATTGTCGCGTGCTGTCTGATTGTTTTCCGAAAATTCACTCGCAACGTCAATACGTGTTGTAAAACGAGAGAAATTGTCGGGTTATAGATTCACACAGACGTCATGTGACGTCTGCAGAGTAGAGAACTTTGAGGAACGGTTTTTTTAAATGTTGCCCGTAGAATATGTTGCATATAGAACAGACGCAATCGAG
This sequence comes from Ophion ellenae, assembly GCA_963210295.1. Classification (NCBI taxonomy): domain Eukaryota; kingdom Metazoa; phylum Arthropoda; class Insecta; order Hymenoptera; family Ichneumonidae; genus Ophion; species Ophion ellenae. The sequence continues at coordinate 63,070,830 of OY723387.1, forward strand.
GAAAAAATGAATGACTATGAATTTGCATTAGCGTCATGCAGTTTATTTTTGGTTGTGGTGTTTTGTGAAATTACTTCCCCCTAATATTTTTTAGTGGTTTTCCGTGAAAGAAAAGAACGCGCAGATGTGTATATTCGCAGAGTGGTGTAAACTGGCTGCTCCCTATGTAAATTTATATTTATTCGCCTCTTTCTACATACACTGGACGTTTATCAGAACTAAGCAAATTAACGGGTCGTGGTGAAAGTTACACCACTTTTTTCTAATTGCTATCATTTAAACACGAGTATACGGCTAGACTATCCTCAACAAAGACAGTAATCACTTGTTGCTTCGAAGAAAAGCATTCTTTGTGTATATATATTTTCTAATAGTTGTCTATTAGCAATTATTTCATAAAAGTCATCTACAATATTTGCAACCACATACGTTTATACCGTACACCATTGTCTCTGGATTTTCCGAGTGTATTGCATGACAAACAAAGATCATAAAAATTTTCATGTGCAGGATACGATGTCGAAAATAACAATTGTCTCGTTTCGTACGCCTATTTGCTTAAATTTTTTTTATTCTACTTGTCATACAAAGCACCGGAAAAATAAACGACGAGATTTTGGAGTCGGTTCCAATGGGATGCAATCATTGTTAATAGCACGCATCTTTCGCGAAGTAGTAACGAAGAAATGAGATTCACTCACTCTGTCTATCTTTAGCTTCATCTGTATAAAGAAAAAAAAACATCTGTCCAGAAAGTTTTTTCTACCCAATTTTTGCCGGATCGATGCATCTATATATGGTGTGTGTGCGTCCGTGCGCGCGCGCGTCTGTGTGTGTGTGTGTGTGTGTGTGCGTGCGTGCGTGCACATACATTTACAGTATCTACACACACACACACACACACACACACACACACACTCACATATATATGTGTGAAGATCGCGTGGTTTTTTTATCGACCTTGCTAATCAGTGTTTATCAAACTGCAGAAAGAATTACAGTATCTAATCGTGTGTTTGTGTGTTTTAATCAGGAGATGAGACGCAAAAATCTCTGACAATTAGTGAAACAATATAGAAGATAAAAAAACACCTCGCAACATCTGTAAATAGCTATTATATTGTCGCGACCGTTTCCCATGACGCATTTCGTTACCAAATCATGTTCTTCCTCACGAATGTCAAATCATCACAGAAATTTAAAAAACTCAAATGTACATCACCGTACAAGGACCTTATTTTCTTTGTGAAATAGTGGCGATTGCGGTTACCCAATGTCGCCTCCGTTATCTCTCGCATTAGTTCATGTATATACATACGTATGTATGGAAAGAACAAACAGTTTACACGGATCTGTCATCCTCTTACTAAGCTCGTTTATGGCTAGCCTCGTTACTTTAAAAAGTCTCCATTGTACATGAACTTTTTTGACATATTTTAATGAATATAAAACAATAAATTGTTTTATAAAGGTGAATATTTGTAGCTGCGTACGTTTCCTCTTGATTCCATTGCGTCAACGATTATTTTTCATTTGCATTCCGTGAGAAAGAAAATTTAAGAATTACAACGATCTTATCCCGTATTTTTTCTGTTAATGATCTTTCTTCGGGATATAACGTCGGTGAAATAATCAATTAAATTTTGAGGCGAAGCGTCGAAACGACAATGTGCATTTTTATAGAATAAACAGAAGAAAAATTATCGGGAAAAAGTACGGTCTCTTTATTTTTTTAAAGTAACGAGGCACGCTCGTTCGTACAGTGTGAGACCCCATTGTTAACGCATTTCCCACACGCATAAAGGAGGAACAATTTTCTATTACACGCACCTGGAATTTAGCGTGAACTGTAATAGAAGAAAAGTAACATGTAAATAATAGCGATACGTTCCACACGCGCGCTAATTGGACGTATAGAGCGCGCACGAATAAGAGGAACATAGAGCATAGTGAGACTTTTTGTTTTCTTTCTTTCAATTCTCGACATTCGGTAGCCTTTTGCGGAGCTTCGACTAGAAAAGAATAGGGAGATGAATTTTGTGTTGTAGGTAACTAACGTCAAAAATACGACTCGTTTTGATGTTTGAATACGAAAAAAAAGAAAAAAAAAACACGTACAAACTTTCTCGTTTTCGTTTTACGATCGAACACTTCCCTCGAGGAGACTTAATCAAATAAATGTCGATAGTTGTAGGGACTATTGGTGCAGTTTCTCCTCCCGTTGACCTAAATTGACGGGACCCCGGTAACGCGAACCCTAATTAAACTCGTGCGTGTCTGTCTCTTATGATTTTTTCTCTCAAGTCCCAGCTCTCTTTTTCAAAGACTTAACGAGAAAAAAGTCAGATAACTCCGCGTCGATTGACGAGGGCGTGTGGCGTGACCTAACAATGACGAGTGTATATCGTTTATCGTCGTTACATTATTATCATTACTATTATTGCTGTGAATTATGGGGGATGAGGTGAATATTTAACCAATTTGATGTGCCTGTCTGACGAATAACTATAGCAAATACACACACACGGAGGGACAATTCCATGCATGCATATATATATATATATATATATATATATATTAGAGGATGACATTTTTAACAAAACATGCAATTGAAAAAACCCACGTTAGTAGGCTCAGCTGAATCATTTGAATAACGCCACAAGAGTTTTAAGCCTACGTGCTGAAACCATAAGAGAAGGCAAGAAGTATTTCCGAAGAGGGTTCGTACCTTGATAACGTTTTCCTTGAATTTTGTGTCTTTATGTACATATATACGTATGCGTATGCTTCCACAAGTATATTTATAAAATTTGCAAAGAAAACGATGACGCGAGTCATCGAGTCATTTTTATCCTTTTTTTACTTTCCGTTAAGCTCGTCCTCGTCAAGTTTCTTTTATCATTCGTATACATTTTGCATTGGATTCTTTGGTCTTCAAATCGTAGAACAAGACAAATTATTACAAGGAAACCTTGATGGCCATGATTTTTGTCTCGTACGGACTCGCTCTAATTCCTCGCACCCTAGAAAAACGTCGATTGGGATTCATTTTCTGGCACCCGAGTATTGTATGCTGGGCAAATAGGTGTAGTAGACAAGGAACGTAGAATAAAATCTTGTAGCAGAAGCAATGATCAACTAATCGAGTCCATTATAAAGTCGTCATCTGGAATACAAATTACGGACACGAGCGCGAGAAGCTGTAACATGCGTTTTTATATTGATCGCAGATTTACTTTTCTTTTTCTGCAATGTATTTGTACGAAAAAGTTTTGACGGATTGTGAGGAAACAAAAAAAAATGTATTTTCCCCATAAATTTATTTGTAAATGTCAGAGAAATAAAAGTATCGGATAACGTGTAGGGAACAAGTCAATGATCCTTTGCTTTGTTTCATAAAATTTTTTTTGCTTACGCTGTTAATCCATTAATTTTTGTAGAAAAATGTTTTTTTTTCCAAAATTGGGAGCAAAATTTTTAATTGCATCCGTGCGGGGTGCATTGAAGGAGTAGAGCGGGTTCGACAGTAGCACGGAAAGAGGGGAATTTCAAGTTTGTTCCCAAGTCACCGATTCGGGATATGCTCTCTCCTCTTTTAGTTTTCGATATTCAAGTAGTACTCTTGATTTCTTTACTTTTTTTTTGTTCTCGCCCAACTAGTGTATGAAAATATAATCTTGAATATACGAAAGTGAAAGATGAAAAGAAAAAAACATCGTTACTGACTTAGAAAAAATTACGATAAAAAAGCCTACAACAGGTTTTGAGTAAACTTCTCGACAATATTTGCATGATTTTTCACGGCGAATAACAAATGTCCCGTCCCCACGATTTAGATAGCTTTGATCGGCAACTCGTAAGAATAAAATCCAATTGTTGTACGCCTAACCTACGCCTAATAATCAAATATCTTTTCATACGTTAAACGAGCAAGAGAAAAACCCACTCACGATTCACGATGAACAAAGGCAGGCACAACAAGGGGAAAGTGATGAGTTCCGAATTTCATTAATTCGCCCAGAAAACATATTCAGTAGTAGTTACTCCTTTTTAAATTCAAAGTGTCAAAGAGATAAACATATCGTTTCCCATGTATCTTATTGTTTTCACGATTCGCCGTCGTAAACGAAATTGAATCCACCGAGTCCACGGGAATAGAAAGTATATGTTTTTCGATGCGCTATGAATCCATAGTCACTGGCGAGTCATTGATGCCCCGAACCATTCACGATACACGTTACAATTTTTACAAATACCGATAAACAAATGTATCCAATTTAAACTTGAACTCTCGAAAATATCGGATGGAGAGTCAAAACAATACATACATAAAAACACCTATAGGTATATGCATCAAGTAACTGTATCAATGGTTCTAGTTGTGATATTTTACATATATAATAATAACATATTTAAACTGTAATGTTCATAACATTTTACGTGTAGTTTTTAACGGGAGAAAAAATAGTCAAGGGGTAAAAGATACGAAAAGATTTACTAATGAAATTGGAAATGAGTACGACCTCGGTACCCTATTCGACCGGGGGGGCCAAGTTTAGCGTTGTGTAAATAGATTTCTTAATGAAAACGATAGCGTGAAATATATATTTGTTTAGGTCTAGATTTAGTGCCTAAAAACAAAACGTCGACGTACATCGTCGATCGGACAGTAAATACGATAGCTAGGCTGGTTGCGGATTAAGTGACAGAAAAATTAGTGTCGGTCGAGTGATGGAGGAGAACTTTTCAGGAAAACAATAAAGAAAGAAAAATATATATATATATATATATATATATACACACACATTTACGTACACAATGTAACGATTTAACACAAGGATTTTCAATGTGTGTGTGTGTGTGTGGAGCTGGTCGCAAATGTCCAATCTCGCGTTAGAGAATTGATTTTTCAATGTCGCATGACGTTTCACGAGTAGTTTGGGCGATGCGTAGGCAAAAAATAAGTGATCCAGAGTGAGGGTCGATAGTTTTTAGAGAGGTGAAGAAAAAAAATGTATAAATACAAAACGGGTGTGAGAGATGAAATATTTTTGGAATGAGTAAAGTTACATATTATGTTTTGTCAATTATTTGGCTCTGTTCGTCATTGTGATCGCTCATGGGGATTGCTGCCACTTTGACATACCGGAAGAACAGAGCAGATTTCGACGTCTTTCTTTCCCCCAGTACGAAGCAGTTTTATTTGGGGAAAAAAAATGCACGACTTTTTCATATAAATCCAAAAGAATGTACGTTAATTATTCCAATTGTAAATTTTCAATAACATTCAAGGGATAGATCCACAAAAGGTTGTAATGTCACACAAAAGACCATTTTTATGGAATAGAAATTCAGTTGCGTTTTCATCTCGGATTTTTGTCTCGCCTCCATGCGGCGATATTTAAATTAAAAAAATAATAAGCGGACATTTTCTAGGACTCGATTGAAACGCACGTGCAATTTTTGTTGTCAAAACGAAACTCCGCTGTGCCTGGGCAGACATACGTAGTACGGCGAGAGGTCTATTTTTTCGCAATCTCCTCAAAACGATCGAATCTTTGCTGACCGAAGCTATCTCTTTGTTTCGAAATAGTTTGGGAATTGTTTGCAAGTTTTGAGACTTTCCTACCGGCCGCTTGCCTTTGTAAATACATGTACAATTAAGCTTGATGGGATCAGAGTTGAAACTTGGAAAAACCTGTCTCCTTTACCGGCAGAATGGATTTTTCGGTTTTTTTTTTATCGAGAAAAGAAAGTTTCAGCGATTCGTTTCTGCATTTGAATAAAAAATTCACACGAAAAAGCAAGATAGGAGTGAAAGATTTCGGGAAGCACTCGACGCGCGATGTATGCCTCGGGGGAATGGACTATGAATTTTAATTCAATCTGTCTGACGGTTTTTAATGTTCTCAATGCTAACTATTATTCCGTAATGGCAATGGTCTGCGGGTTAAAATTGAAGAAGACAAGGGAAGAAAAAAAACCTCGTGAAACATGGACGATTATTGGTTTTACAACATAATATCCGTATGCATAATCTCGCAAGTACGATTAATTCGTTAGAATTTAATACAATCGTACGTGTAAAGATAGATAACTATTCTTGTAAATTCGTAGTATTGTTGGGTGAGTGTATTCGTCTAAATGCTTTTCTTTTCTTTTTCTCCCTATCGTTTAGTTATATCATAGAATTCTAGTGGAGTACCTGGTAACGCGCGTATCCAAATATTTTTGCCGAATTAAATGGTCGATTGTAGATAAAACGTTAAATTGGTAACCATATAGGGATTAGTAGACTAAATGATTGTTCCGAACGGCAGATCAAAACATTTGTGTCAATATGAAATTCGCTCTTGATATAAAAATGCCAGGCACCCGTGCACTCGCAGAAATATTCGAGTTTCGATAAATAACAACAAAAAGGAAATACGAACACGATGGAAAAAATCAACAAGGGAACGTACGGGGTGTCGCAAATATGACGCAACAATATGCATAAGCCGCGAAAGTTAAATGTTGCGTGACATTTGGGACACCCTGTAGAAACAAAGCAAAGAAAAACACGTGAAAACCTATCAATCATTTCCTAGATGCGGAGGGCTGACGGCTTTACGCTGACATTTTATACGAATTGTAGGTTTAAACCAATTGATCACGACTAAACAATCCTATACGATTACGTTATTATATGTAAACCACACACACACACACACACACACATATGTACACAAAAATATAAGCATCAATCTGCTGTGGGACTTTGGTTATGGTCACTTCATGTGAGGCACCGTTTTTTAAAATAATTATCGTATCGTTTAATGAATTATCATTGTAACAAGGGTTACATTTATAGTTTTGCCGTGCCGCTGTATTACGGCTGAGAATGTCTATGTCAAATCGTTTTATTTGTTCATGCTTTTTGTCCTAAAGTATGGAGCGCCAAAATCACCTTGTTACATGCATTACACACGATCAAAAAGTAATGCCCTTAGTACAGTGGATAATAGGACGTTGGCTTGAGAAAAACGATCATTAGAAAATCGTCATCATTTTTCAATATGGTTTCAGTTTGCAAACTCGTAACTACGCACTCTAATCTTCTTCAATAATCCCGATCGTATTTTTGCGGAATTCTTTGTGTAATTACTGTTTTGACATAACTTATGAAGATGACCGATTTTGCCAGTGCCTCTCGGTTCGATATTGAACAACAAGAAAAAATATTTTCTACAAGTTGACGTAGTTTGTAGAAAGGAATATTACAGTGAGTTCGTTTTTTTCAATCAACTATTTTATTAAACAGAGCCTCAATATCAATGGGCCCCTCTATGATTCAATAATTTGTTCTTGGAATAAAATAATCGACGACCATGAGATTTATTAAGCGTAGTGCCGAGCCTGACAAAGCAAAAAGCTCGCAAATACGACCCAATTTTTTGCTCTTCCAACTTTCATCCTCTGTTTTCAAGTATTATTATTGCATCACCGTAAAGCGCGCCCCTTGACGTACTTCTTGTCTCGTTTATCATTGCAAAAGTGCATGGAATTTTTGTTACACTTCTTGTATTACACGTTCGACAGGCGATTTGTAAAGTAGGTATATGAAATATAAATGTCTAAAGAGGTAAAAAAAAAGAAAGAAAAAAAAACAAATAACAATGGCGGAGAGCCGAAGGGTCTTATTTTTGTCACTCGACGGACGAGCGACAAATTATTTGCAAATCCGACGAAAGTACAAAAGCGTAGTTATAGCTTGGAAATGGAAATAATTTGAACGCGCGTTATAAAGCGAAAGTAATGGCATGAAAGAAGCGAGAAGTGAAGTGTATCGTGAACATAAAATGCAAAAAGAAGCGAGAAAAAAAACCGTATGAGAATAAGCTTCCGCTGAATATCACGTGTGCGATCGTGCGCAGGCTGCGAACGCATAATCGAGCGAGAAATAATCTAGGCTACCAAAATCATGTTTGACCCTGTCGGCGGGAGTCTTATTATTATTATTATTATTATTATTATTATTAGTAACATGAGTTCGTGACAAAATTACTTAACCGTAGTTTAGATATTATTCACACTGACACAGGGGTTTTTCAAGTCTACTCGATATTTATATAACATATTTTAATGACATGGCCTGATTACATTTAGGGTATTGATTGTTATTATTAAAGGAACGAAAAAAGTAATAAATTGGAAAAATGTTCGCTTCGTGTTGCACATATACCGGCCTATATTTCGCACGGGTATACACGAACGTGTCCCGACTGCTCGTATCGTAAATTATTTAATATCTCGCGGAACCAGTCGCGGCATACGTGTGATCGATATATCGTCCGGACGTGAAACACGAGTTTTCTGTAAAATACTGTAGTATAATCAAACACTAAAGACTAATGCTTAAGGTGATCGATAAAGCTTCGGTGTGCGTGATAATTCCGAAGCTGCTACATATATATATATATATACACACACACTCATATACGTTTGAAGGATGATGCATAAAAACAATGCAAAAAAAACAAGTTGCAGACAAACGCGCCTTTCATTTTAATAACATGCCAACATTATAATAAACAATAAACTAAAGTGCTCAAGTGTCGATCTTGCGTTGATCGACATCGAAAGCATCATTCAACACACGCCAGTGAATTATTTTGTTATTTCATATACACCTATGTTTTACCTTAAAACGATGTGTCGTGTAATCGTTGGCACGGGTTACGGCCTCCCGTGCTCGTTACGAAACCTCATCGATGAACCACATATTATCATTCGATTAAACCTACCGCGCTGGGCTTCTCTTCTTCAAAATTATACTTTTTATCGACTCTACTTTTTAACACAATGCAATGTCATTTGAAGAAAAAAAGAACGTTATTGGCAATGCTGCAAGGTGTGATATTCTCGGAAGCAAGGATCTACGAAAAATCCATATTTCTTCATCATTTAAATACAGCAGTCCAATTCGTTCTTCTAATTCTTTGTGACAATCGAGTTTCTAACTCTTTTCGCATTTTACAAAGAATTTCTGGCAACAAAATGATCGTTTCTGGCGGTCTGGCCGCTATTTAACGTAAAAGGTCGGAAATCGTTTCAAAATTCACAAGGTGATCACCAGATTACGTTATATGTTAGACCAAACGCATATATGGGTTTCCCGAAGTGACACGCATACGCCCGGGTAAAAAGACAAAAAGGCAGCATTGCGGTGTCGCATACTTTCAATAATCATCAAACGATACATCTAGTGTATACACAGCGAAATTATTGCGGTACAGGAAATCGGCGAATTTAAGTAGCTCGGCTGACGAAAAACCAAACGTGCGAAGTTTAAAAATGATGGTATGTCGAGATTGTTTTGGGTAAATTGTCGGACCTGAGTAGTACTTGGAGATGACGTCATTTTGGTAAACTTTGCGACGTGTTTGAAAAATTATATGGTTGTTGTGTATATTGTGGATTGTCGCATGTATACGAGTTCGATGAGAGGGTAAAACCTTATCTTTTATGGCCACGTGTTATTGCATAAAGCGATGAAATAGTCCAGATAATCAAATCAGTGCACGTCCAATCGTAGTACTCGATACGTACCAATTGGATTTACAAAAAAAGTAAAGAGTAACAAGATCGACAATATCTCGTCGTCTTGAACGAGGGCAAATGGAAATTTCTTCTACTTTCGTATTCGGGTTTATCTCTTCCTTAATTGACGAACAGAAAGGGGACCCGGAAGCCCCGTGAAAATTTGGATATGAAAAATGCGGCATGTTAGCTACTACATTTTTTTTTCACGTCACACGTGAAAATAATGTTATACGTTGTGTGTTATACTATTGAGAATCCGATGGTACAATTTTGTTAAGATCCGTCATATTTTGTTCATATATAAATACATTTACAGTTTGGGCGAGTAAGAAGGAAAGATCAATCAAAAACGGTATTACTGTGCTCGAGATTACGGCTCCATGTCTAGAATATAGAATTGTACGTCAAAAAAACAATTAAAAATAAAAGATCGGATCGAAAAAATGATTAGCTTCTGTAGAAACTGCAATCGCGCCGCGCATGAGATATAGATGCTGGTATTTTTAAGCTTTCGAAAAGGATTGTGGTCTGCTCGAAATACGTATTTTTCCTTGCGCGGATATCCATAACAAACGAGTAAATATCAAAATTTTCATGCACCACAGAATATTTCGACAGTGTGCGTGTACGTTCGGCGCATACTTTCACCGGCAAATACGGGCGATTCTTTTTTGCACACGACATTCACAAATGGTATAATTTGAATATCCATTAATTGTGTATCGATCGGGGCAAAAATCAAAACAACTGCTTGATCATTCGTAAATTAAAATTTTATATCGGACATTTTTCGGTGCGTACAGAAAGAAAAAGCCATTGCATTTTGGCTACTGCTAACTAGGCTCTTATACCATAGTTACTGACATATCAAATATTTATTTCCACGCTATCTTCCTCACACAAGCTCGTTTATATCGGCCACTGGCTTATTGGCCGTAAAAAGGAGACAACATAACTACATACTGTACTGTATAGACTTTCGATGTATCTTTGTACGACTAGTACCTAATTACGTATATTGATAACAACAATAAGAATAATAAAAGTAACAATAACAACAACAATAATTTTTGTTTTCTCGGGTCTTTTGACTGGGCGGCAGCCGAGGTGGTTTTGGAGCCCTCGAGTGCCGCCCAGCATTATTGTTTCGGTCTAGATTAAGGGGTCTAGATTAAGGGGAGATACCTTTAGGCCAGGGAAAAATTGCTGGTTTCCATAATTTTTTTTTAACAAGGAAGAATTTCTTTGCCATTTTTTGCGACTTGGGGTATGTTTTATTACTATATTTGGCTGTTACGTGTTTTTAAAAATTAATCTTTAAAAATGGCGGAAGTATGGCACGGTGATATGTACAATCAAAGTTAACATTTATGTTCATTTGATCCAGCTCCGCGGGCCGCAGATTGGCCACTCACGTTTTAGACAATGAGGTGAGAAAGATTTGTACTAAATTTTATCAGAATCGGTTGATTAGATTTTTTAGCTATACGTAATGCCGGTTTTGAAAACGCAGTTCAGAAGACCGTGCCATACCTCCGCCATTTTTGAAGATTATTTTTTTTTAATGCCATGTAACAGCCGAAAGCAGTAATAAAACATACCCTACGTCTCAAAAATGGCGAAGAAAACTTTCCTAAAAAAATCATGAAAATCAGCCATTTTTTTCCTCGCCTAAAGGTATCTCCCCCTTCAAGATTAAGCCCAACCCCCTTAGGTAGGTGAATGTTTCCCAGTGCAAACTGAGGAAGTGTGTTGCCCGGAGCAATAAGTCGATTATTACAATATGAAGAGTAATAATAATAATAAACCTGCATAGAAAGCATTAGGAAGAGGTACTCAAAAGTATTATTATGAGATCTAAATCAGTCAAATAATCGATCATCGACAGACAAATTGGTACTTTTACTTTTGTATTTAACAAAAAGCAAATTTATTTGGTGGCTGGTGAGTTAACGCGTAATTGACTGATCCCTAGCACACTTAAAATATAACATGGCAAGAAAAAGAAAATACAATATCTGTTCGTAAAAATGCCTGCGGCGTTTCAGCGAGTCTAGGATCGAGTGGCGTTTTCAGAATATTCAACGTATGGTATAGCAAAGAAAATCCTAGGGTGTGCGTCTTAATTACTCTTGCCGAGATAAGTATTCGCAGCTTTGTACACTCATGCTCAGGATCCAATATAAGAAAAGATTGCGGACACACATACAGCAACGAATGCGCAGCTGCAAAGTTTTGAACACACAAAAGCAAAGATGAAGTTCCAAGTCGGTTTTAGCGACATGCACCTTCGTAAACTATTCGTTTATTGCGATTCCTGCAAGATGTTGGAATAGGCGGAACTCGAAGAGGGTCCGATATAATAAAATACATATGCGACTGAAGCACACACACACACGCGCGCACACACACACACACACACACACACACACACACACACACACACACACACACACACATATTTTACTAGAAAAAATTCGTTGCAACGAATGCGTTCCGTAACAATTAGTCTTCACTAGGGAAAACAAAGTTTAACTGTAACATACATATATACGGGACATTCCCCGCCCTTTCACCTAGCCCTTTTTTTTTTGTAAAATCGTACCCCATGGTAGGAATATCCACACCAATTTTCAGATTTTTCTCTTTTAGGAGTTTAAATTTCCCAAAAAATGTCGATTTCGGAAGCGTTGGAAACGTTTGAACGCTGATTACTCCTGAACTAATTGAGGCATCGGCTAATGTCACTATACAATTTTTATCGTTTTGAAGCATTCTTTCGATAAAAATATGAAAAAATTGTCAATTTTCAATGTCAAGGTTTTGTGCTTCTAAAGTGAAAACTATTTGAAAAAATAATTTATTTATGTTTTTCAAAATTTTATCTAAAATCGAGTAACCAATTCTCTGATTTTTAAGACTAATCTCATCGTGGGTCCATTTTTCCTTCTATTTTTTTCGAATAAATGATATTTTTTTTAGAAGTTTTTTGTCATTTTAATCTCAAATATTACGATTAATGATTTTGTGATTTCCAATTCGGCTTCGACAGGGATGAGGTTTATTTTTAATTCGTGCTGAATTTAAGTGAACTTAACGAAAAAAGATTTTGAATGAAAAAAAAATCGTTAAATTCAGCACAAATTAAAAATAGATCGTTTTAGGCGTGTCGCAGCCGAATTGGAAATCACAAAATCCTTAATAGCATTATTGAAGATTAAAATGACAAAAATCTTTGAAAAATATGATTAATCCGAAAAAAATGAGCCTACGATGAGACTAGTCTTCAAAATCGTAAAATGGGTCACTCTATTTTAGACAATTTTTTTTTAATTAAAAAAAAGACGATCACCTTTGAAAAAAATAATTTGCACTTTAAAAGCAAAGAAAATGTTGACATTGATCATTCATAATTTTTTTCATATTTTTTAACGAATGTATGCTTCAAAGCAAAAGACATTTATATAGTGACATTTGTTGATATCTCAATTAGCGCAGAAGTTATGAGCGTTTCAACGTTTGCGATACTTCTGGAATCGACATTGTTTGGAAAATTATAACTCCTAAAAGAGAAGAGATAAAAATCTGAAAAGTAGTGTGGATATTCCTTTCATGGGGCACAATATTAAAAAAAAAACCAGGAAAACCGAAAAGGGTCGAGGTCACGGGCTAGGTGAAATGGCGTGGAATGTCCCATACATACATACATATATATGTATATGTTACGGTTAAAACTTGTATTCCCTAGTGAAGACTAATTGTTACGGAACGAATTCGTTACAACTAGTTTTTCCTAGAAACGAATAGAAATTACTGATAAATAAATTTGAATGTTAGATAACCTACCGTTGACATATTTATCTCTGGCCACGATATTGACAGGCCGGGTCAATATGATCCGGATGGTAGGTACTTCATCCACCTGCCATTAACAACCCTTCGGTGAGTTTTTATTTTAAAAAATCAGGAATACATATTTGACACTTGTTCATATGTGAGCATAATTGAAGTTCGGAAAATATAAAATTTAATTGAAAAAAAATGATCGTAAATGTTCTCTTTGGAAATGTAAGCATTTTATTTAAAATTCATCCGAGTCCAAGTGATCCGAAAATGAGAACAAAGTTTGGGTATGTTTGCGTTTATAAACATAAATTCTCGTTTTCACTAAGAAAGTGGGGGTTTGTTTAGGTTATTTCACCTCAATGTTTGGGCCTGTTTGGGTTTCTAATAATAAATTCTATTTTTCACTAGGAAAAACTAACTGTATCGAAGTCGTTCCAGTCGGAACTAGTTCTTAGTAGGTAAAACGCGTTTAAAGAGAAAGCGGCTTTTAAATGTAATATATATATTGTCTTACCGTAACGATTAGCGAGCAAAGCATACCAATAGTCCAAGCTGAATTGTGGAAAAAATGACAAAAGCGAGAGTAAAGGAGGCAAAAAACTGTGAACTAAATATAAATAACGATTAAACGTTGGACAACTCTTATACTGAACGTAATTAATGAAAGCCAGGGTAAATGTAACATATATATATATATATATATATATATATATATATATATATATATATATATATATATATATATTATTGTAAGATAGTCGATCCGTAGTAAGATTTCACACTTGTATATGCGTACATTAATGCGCCCGCGTGCGGGTTAGCGAGATACGCCTAATGGCAATGCGACCTACTGTAAATATACATTATTGTAGCGAATGTGCCGTCGACCCTGGGAGTACGTACGTATTCTTTTGTCATCTTGTCAAATATAATAACACACCTGACCTCATATAAACGACTTTTATCATACGATTTACGAATCCACGAGGTGCGAAAAATCACTTCTCTCTCTCTCTCTCTCTCTCTCTTCATTCAGGGACAACTTTACCCTAGGCAGTGAATGCCGGATTGTGTACTCTTAACATACAGTACACAAGAGAGAAGTTTACGACGTAATCAAAGGAGGTGAACAATATTTCGAAAAGAGAACTCTCCTGGCTTTTTTCCGGAGTACTTGTTCTTGGCTACAGTTGTAATTGCGGCGAGTCGATCCTGGAGCAATTCGTCTTCCGATAGGATTAGCGGATTTTTCATTCGAGCCTATTCCTTCCTCACGATTCGGAATTTGTCATTTGATTTCATAAGTATCAACACGTTCACAAAGTATCACAAAAAAATATGCGCACAAATGTCGAAAAAGACGTTTAATTCGAGGAACTCAGTCGCCAGTTTGGTCCATTCGTGCTGAACTTAAAAGTCGAATGAGTTGGGAAAAACTGTGAATTTATATAATTCATAAGGGGCATTTGATAAATGATGTAATAAGCGCAAGGGCTTAAGTCAGCTACAGTGACCCCTACAATTATGCAGATAGTGAAGGGGGTGTAAAAGAATGGTTGAAAATGCATCATTTGACTAATGGCCAAGCCCTTATTTTTTGGGATTCGAGTCGTGATAGATGTTTTCCGCTACAGTTTCTCTTTTGAGTCTCAAACACCCGAGCAACGATTGCTGCTGCTATAAAAATCGGAGAAGGAATTTTTAAATTAAATTTCCTCTCTTATTTTGTCTCGCAGCCGTAGAAAAAAGAGAGTTAACCATTTCGCTTGTCAAGATGAAGTATCGAATCGTTCAAACACCACATACAGACTACTTTTTACGGAAGAATGATAATTGCAAGTATTCAAATGGACTCAAACGATGGGGCAAATATTCGTAAAGTGAGCTGAATCAAAGACTCAAGGGTGAAGCATTTATTCGTATGCTTAATACGAATAAACGCGTTATGAAGTGCAACTATCGCGGGGTCCGTTGACTCAACTCCCAGGGTGGTCGGACACATTTGTTATTAGGGCTATTATGCGAAAAAAGTAATCTCGATTTTATATACTCTGTCTTAGACTGTAATACGAATTTATGGAGGTTCCTCGATGAACAAAAGAAAGTTTTTCGTTTGCGGAAGTATATATCTCGTATCGTACGTAACGAAAGGTCGGACCAAGTCTTTAATTAGCACCGCTTGTAAAAATATCTCGTACTCGCGATTTGGAATTCTCGTGGACGATTAGTATGGCCCTGAAAATGTCGCGAGAGTTCGACGTATCGAACTGAATATCGTTTTCGATGTATCGTAATTCAATATCGCGCGAGCATAGGTATGTTCGAATTCAAACATCAAAAGGAATCTATATTAATTCGTAGTCATTTTCGACACCTCCGTTGAAACCTAGGAAAAAAGTTGTGCAGCCCAAGTTGCCTTCAGTCTCAAAAATCACCTATTCAAAGGTGATAGATTTTGTATGTCGAAATAGTGCACGTTAAGGGGTTTTACATCTACCTGGAGACCCAAAAAAATGGCCACATTCCGAATTATTTTTCTGGGAAACGGTTGGTCAAAAAGAAACGCATTTTTTTTAACACAAAGGTATATATATTAAGAGCCTTAAATAAAATCACGCGAAAAATTGGAACAACAACAAAAACATGGTCGTCGGCAGATGATGATATTTTTTCGCGACGCTTGGCGGTGGACACTCTCCAGCTTAAACAGTCCATCCGAGATCTAAAAATCAAACGGGCCGTTCAAGTTCACAATATATACAAGTTGTAGACGATTGTCGATTTTTGGAATAATTTTTTTTTAACAACGTGGCGGCGAATTGAAACTCGAGCATACAAAATCCATTTTAAAAAGTCGTAATTTTTACGTAACTATTAAAAAATAAAGATCGATATTAAAAAAGTGAGATCGCCAACGAGCTTTAGATGTTTCTCATCGTATCTCCTGTAAATTTGGAAACAAACCATCCGGTAGTTCTCGAGATATCATGTCCATCGACTTTGAAATCAATGTTTTAAGAAAAACGCGTTTAAAGTTTGAAGTATGGTGGTGCTACCGTGCACCCGGCCGACTGTTAGAAGCTGTAGCTCATTCAATTTTAGGAATATTTCAATGAACTTTTCAGGGAATATAGCCTAAAGGTGATACTATCGAATAAAAATATTTTTGGAAAATGCCATTTTTTGACCCACCTAGGTAGATGTAGCCCGTTAAAATCTTGGAATATTTTGTTGCGCACATGTGCTTTATCGAAGAGACATGGTTGACGCGTATGATCGTTTGAATGTACGAAATCAATGTAGTTCTTTGGAGACATTCGTATGCGGAAAAAAACATGGACCGGTGAATACTTGATTTACCGAAAGAAAACAAGAATAATTGTAGTATCGAGAATCCAAACATTGTTGGCTAATATTGGCCTTGTACTGCGTTGAGTATTTTAAACGCGAGCCGAACTTGGCAATGTGAAAAATATCCAAATCTTATTTCTGAACGGCGTACCAAATTCCTCATACTGTTACGATTAATACGACGAAATATATATATAATTATATTATATATATATATATATATATATATATATATATATATATATATATAATTATAAATAATTACGAAGATAATAATTATTGAAAAGGGGAGGAATGGAAAAAAGAAGAAAACAAAAACGATATATATAAACACACACACACACACACACACACATTTATCTACTATTACAAAATAAATGTTGCCTTTTGTCACATTGGTTATAGATGGGAATGGAACAACATTATTAATTGTGTACAATTAGTGATTTGAAATTATATCTTATATTGAATATATTATGTACGTCACGGTGACCCGTACTGTGGATTATAATTAACGCGGTGTTCGTATAATTAACCCTACCCGTGCGAACGTCCAACTTTAATAAAATCACCTAGAACTCGGAAATTTATTTTTCTTTTATTTTATTCCAATGATTCGCTGGTTGCGCCGGCATCGTGTACTTTTTTTTTCTTACAAAACATTTACGATAGTTCCAGTCGTTCAGGAGAGACAACCACAGCGAGATCGAGGCCCACTCCCTATTGCCATCAATGCGTATTTCATGCTTGAAAAGATTTGGAAGAAAAGTCGACTCTACGCCTGCACCGATGGTAGAACCGAAGCAGCTATTTTGGCCGCAGAAACGGCTACCTTCGCCGTTACGTTGGCGAGTGGCGTTGGTGCGACTGTGACGATTTCAGGAATCGATGAATTTTTCGAACGATCATAAAAAAAGTAGAGCATGAAACCGGCGGACAGCAAAAGATGCATGGCCAATATTATAGCCATGAAAATTGGCCGTTTCTTGCCTATAAACAGTAATAAAGAGAAAAAACGAATGAAACGAATAATCGAGAGTTGCATTTTTCATACTGATGAAGTTTGCATTGTTGGAACGCAACGGAAAATCGCTATTATTCCTTTATTACCCTAATTTTTTATTATTATGCGTAATTTTCCGTTTTATGTTGTAAATTTTTAATAAAAATCCGAAAAAGCGTTGGCAGCACATTTTTGTAGACAAAAACTGCCAACATTGGACTATTTAAATATAATGTATGTTTTCTTTAAATTCCAATTATTCAAACTTCTACATTGTAATTTTTTGAGAAATAATTCATCTTTATAGCACGAACCTGTGATTATCGGCATTAAGGATTGCAACAAGACTCCGCCCGAAATAAACGTTGCTACACCGAGCAGGGACCACTGCAGCCAACTGATTTGTATGGTCCACAAAAAAGCAATAGGCACGTAAATGGCCAGGGAGTACCCGTAGAGACAAAGTAGCTCCAACATACCAGGCCCAGCGTTTGGCTGCAATAAGAATAATACGTGATACCTGACATTCCTTACGAATCTATTGATAAAAACGGTCACACATCGATTTCAATTGTTCGAGATCCGAATTTTGTGCATAAAAACACCTGAAGTTTCCAGTGTATTGTACTGGACCAGCCAGCCTTTTCTGTGCATCCGCGCAATGTTTAACGGGTTACACCTAATTCGTAGCCGGAAAAGGAGGAATTTTCGTGAATTTTTTCCTGCGAAAACATGTGCCGTCTTGAGTATTGTACAATGCGATACAATTTTTGTATTGATAAATATTTATAAATGTGGTAGCAACAATGGCTTGCGCAGACAGCCTTCAAAGAATTAGCCTTCAAGATGACTACTGCTACTTGGAAACAAATCATCCAAACAAAAACGAACAAATCAAACAAACCAAATCGAAAACAAACAAACAAAACGAACAAAAACGAAAAATCAAACGCATCTAGTTTTTGCATAAAATTATCTCGTGCTTGGACGAAGGATTTAACAAAATATTGATTTTTGAAACAATTGCCGCAGTTCAAAGTGAAAGTATGCATAGAAAAAAATCCCTCGTTCAAGCACTGCTTTTTGATATGTCAAATATGAAGCTGATTAAATTTGAATATTGTCAAATTTAAAGCTGCTCGGTGCAGTCTTATAGAGATATCGTGGTCTTGAAAAAATTATCGTTTGATATCGTTTGGTATCTTGAAAAAATTATTTTTGGAAAAACTCAAAACCCTTAATTGTTACCCGACACGAAATTTTCAGAGAATTTTTTTGAAGTGTTTGCTCTAGCCCAAAAAATTAAACGAACAGAAAACTTGTTCAATTTTTTCAATGTTTTTTTAAAAGCTGCATCTGCAAAAAAAGCATTTTTAAGCTTCATGTTTCTAGTTTTTAGATATTTGGTTTAAATTCATCTTTTGTTTGGTAGAAAAAACCAAGTAACAGTTTCTTTCAAAATTAATCTGATTTTTTAGTAACATTTTTCTAAGTATTGGCAAAAAAAATCAATCAAAAGTGTTTGTGAACTTGCACTTTTTTTAAATTTTCGATCATGCCAAGTTTAAAAAGAACTGTTCTTTATAACCCTAATAACCTTTGCAGAAAATATCGAGAATTAATCGCATAAATGTTCTCAGATCGACTAGTGAATACAGCTTGGGGGGCTTACGCAAATTACGTAACGTAATTTTGGGGGGAGGGAGGGGGTCCGGCCAGGCGTTACGGTCCTACGTACGTGGGGGGAGGCGGAGGCCAAGGTTTGCGTTGCGTCACGATTTTAGAACTGCCAGAAATAGGAAAATTTCTGCGTATTCAAGTTTTGAATTCAAAACTCGCACGCAATTTTACCGCGGAAAGTTGACAGCTTCCCAAGTAGCAATTTTCAAGAAGTTGTCTAAAAGTCGGCTAAGTGGGTACCAGATGTCCGCCCGGAAGTTATCTCAAAATTAACAACCATCCAAAAAGATAACTTCTGGACGACTGTTGGGAAATTGCTACCTGGGTTTCCATACGAAAAGTCAGTTAAGGGGGAAAACTATGGTCAAAGAACATATATTACATGGAAGCACAGGTCTTATGGGAGCGCTGCCACGATATCTTGGGGTGATGCTTAGTTATCACCCCAGCCACCTAAAGAGCTGCTTGTATCTATGTGCATGAACGCAAAGGCGTATGTTCATTGATTGTGTGTGACACACCGATACGCAGCGTGCAGTCTACCGGCGGTAATACACTATACTACATTTTCTGTACCAAATATTAAGACAAGACTTGCGCTTCCATGTAATATATGTTCTCAGCCTAAAACTAAAAATTAAAACAATCTTTGTTTGTTTTTTATAATTCTTGAAAGTACATATATACAAAAATATGTTAGCAAAACTTTACGTCAAAAGTCCGGAAGTTGATGGTTACAGTCACTCTAGTGAGAACAGGTAGCGCAACCGGTGACGACCCTCAGTCCTTACAGGTGTGGCATCGTTCACAATAGATTAAGTGCAGGGTCTTATTATTTTATGAAATATAATGAATATGAAGAACCGTCGTATCGCCCGAGGCTGGATACTTTAATGTAAGTATCAATATTCGAGAAAAAAAACATCACTTGACATCAAGAAAAACGAAACGATAACTTTGAACGCGTTTTTCTGAAAACAACTTTTTTTGACCGAATACTCAAAAGCGTATCAACCGATATAAAAAAAAAAATTCTTCATTTTCCTAATCGTCTAGTGTCTAAGGTTGTACGTAGCGGATTTTTTAAATTTTGATACTGACTATTTTTAAAGACTGCTTGAATAAAAAAAGGGCCTTGCAAAGAGAAAAAATGTTCAAGCCGTCGCCATTTAAGCACCTGTTATGTAACGGAATATAGGCGGCGGGGGGGGGGGGGGGTACCGGGCAGGCGTTACGTAATTTGTGTACGCCCCCTTGGGGGTATCAACTTTTAATTAATGGTATTAAATATGAGTGAAATTGGCCAAAGGCCGAATCGTTTCAAAAATAAGTCAGTATTGTTTCCTGAAATTGATCGATTTTTTTTTAATTCAACAAGTAACTAGCGCAAAGTTGTGAAAAAAGTAGAAAAAATTGGTATTTTCATTTTGATGATGACTACACGATGTTGAGGAACGATACACTTGTTCAATTAATTGTTTTGCAAAACTTCGATCAATTAGTCCGGAAAAACGGTTTGGTGGATCAATTTGAAAATTCACAGGGCTATTGGGGGTGTATTAAGCTGAAAAAAAAGCTGGCAACATTAGTATTTTCATCAATACTTGTACAGTAGTAATAGATTTAGTGAAAAACCATAAAAAGCAATTTTTTTTGTACTTTTGTTCAAATTGATGTTAAGGGTGAACATTTTTTTGTCGTCAAATATCAATGAAAGAGTCTTGTACGAAATTTATTCAAGTTTTCAAAGCTGCCATTTAATTCCCTGTGCGATCATTGGTTGCTAAGATACCGATGACCAAAAACAAAAGAATCCTTTTTCATTCAGTCTGCTATCTCAGCAAAGAATTGACGTAGACAGACGAAAAAAAACTAAATTAAAGCTGAATAAACAAGCTAACTGACCTATGCATTGAGTGAACTGAACAAAAAAAATTTCCGAGCCCGTGGTCCCTTGAAAAAAAAACGAAAAAATTTGGAAAAAATTTGCTCAAGCTATTTCTTATCATTGCGCAATAACCTACCTCACAAACATTTTTTGCCGAAAGATCTTGAAACTAGTAACTTGAAGTTGCAAAATTCTTTTTTCTCATCTCGATACGACCATTTTTCACATAGATACAGCACTTAAAAAACACTAAAAAAATATAAGAAACTTTCTGTTCCTTAAATTCTTTGGATTAGTGTATTTTAAAAGTCCATACAAAACCAAAAAGGCATGTTGTCAAAATTAGGTGTAAGCTCTTAATTCAATGTACTGAAAACTACTGACTTGTGTATACCCAATTATGTGTACACAGCGTGTATGGTCGAGTAAACATTTCTATTCATAGGGCAGATTAAATGTCACATACTTCAATTAACTCGTCGTTTGTATTATCGGAGCTGCTGGTCCATCTGAGAGCTCCCCAAAGGACTACTGGTAGCAGCCAAGCGTAAAGAAATATACAAGTAGCGGCATAGGAGACCAGATGAAAATCATATCTCCAATGGAACTTTCCATTATTTGCAGTTTGAAAGTAGTTGGCGATATTTCCGCTCACGGCGATTGAGAATACCAGAGTGACACAGACCCAAAACGGCCCGTACAAATCTGGATTCGGCCTAATCTGGGATATGAGGTAATTGTCAGAAGCATGAGGTATCATCGACCGTTTCAAACGCTGAACGACCATGTCCGTGTCGACATTGAAGAATTTTTGATAATACTCTATCGTCCAGAAGCTTCTCGGCTCATTGGCTGGAAAAATAATTTCAAATAACACTTAGCTACGTATCGTGTCAAATACTTAAAAAACATATCAACGCAACGGAGGCATCGATTTTATAGGACTGCGGTAAGTTACCACCAGATTTCGAATTAATGGACCCAATCGGTAAGGCTCTGTCATCGAGTCTTTCATTTATAAATGTATAATTATCATCATTGACTGATCACGGTTCTGCATTACTGCCGAAGATTCAATCGATCACACCGATGGATAACTTCATCGCTATAATGGAGAAGTTAAAATTTTGAAAATCGTCCCACTATGAACTCACTTATCGTTCATTCGTCGTTCATATCGTAATCGTCAGTTCGGATACATTGGATTTGAATATAAATTTCATAAAAATACAATCGAATATGAATTGTAAATTGTGACGACATAACCTCACTTCTCGTTCGTTCGATTTTACGTTGCTGCGATAAATGTTGCGTATCCACGGTTGGCGAAGTAAACATTCGGCAGTATTGGAATGCTATAGTCAACTCGTTAATGAAAAAATTGTAATTATGAAAAATACAATGGTCAAGGGAAAGCTGGTCTTAAAACTGTAGACGCGAGAGAATCGAATGAAACATTACCATCTTTGACATTCGGTAAATCCGGAAGATCTTCCATTATACCTATTCCCATGGAATCATTGCCGAGGTTACCAAAGTTTTGCTGACGATGAGGAGAATCAACGTCAAGCTGAGCTTGTCCAGTTCCTCCCGAACGGTTTATCGGTGAAAAGTCTTGAAACGATATGAACTGCGAATCCTCGTTCGACTTTATTCCGATTAGATCACCCTCCATCTATTTTCTTTTATTATTCTAGAGCGCTTGCTGTTTTGTAGCGAAGGTAGACGATCGAAAGCTTGCACGTCCAGAGTTTTGACAAACGTCAGAATCTGTGCCACGCGCACTAAACCAACGAATTCAGACGTACATAGAAGAGCAGTTCTTAAGGATATTATGTGCCGATTTTATTGTGGGAATATCCCCCAAGGTTAGTTCTCCGTTAGTAGCGCTGACGACAGTTTTCATTCTTGCTTTCGCTTCTGCTCGTAGGCTAATAATACCCGTATTCATAGTCCTTCCTTGAGGAACAAGGGTTCCTTGTTCCTGATTTCGCGTTTCATATAGACCTTTCTCGACAGCACAAGGAGCCTTATTGGCCTCCTTCTTTCAAGGCAGGTCTCGAGCAAGGAGACTAGAGAGAAGGAGTCGACACTCCCGCCTTAAGACGGAATGACACCTCATCGCGGTCGGTATGGTAGAACAATTATAGATACCCAAAAATCTCTGAAACGACTCTTCAGATCCCGTCGAAACTTTGCCAAACGACGTCAAATTGATAGACGAACAGCTGTCTGCCCCCCAAATTTTCTGAATTTGAGAGAAAAAAATGTAGATTGGCTTATGAAAAGTCAAGTTCAGTTGCACATAATGTAATTACAATAACATCGATTCGTTTGTCGAAACAATTATAAGGTGTCTGAGGAAACATAGCTTACGAACTTCAGTGTTCAAACCCTCATTATTTTTCTATAACATATCCCAGGCAGCATGAATGTCCAATTGACGTCGATAAGTTACCATTGTCAGGTTACCTTTAAGACGGAATGACACCCGACGCGAAACTCCGACGCGGCTCCGGCTCGAGTCGGTAGGGCAGATCGAGTTCGCACGAGCTACTACTATACCTCGACGCAACGTGTGTGTGTGTGCTCGTGTGTCTGTGACATTCGCTACGTCGGACGCGCGCGGTTGAAGATTGTGTTCTTCCCGCATGCTGTCTAGTCCAGTCGAAATAGGATTTCACCTGGAATTAATTCCGGGCTTCGATTTTCTTTTTTTCTACTGAGGGGGCAGCGGTTGATAGTGTAAATCTCGATTTTCAGGAAAACCCCCCTAGTGCGTTTGCGGCCATCTTGATTTAAAGAGGGATTTTTTTTGTTTTTCAAATAACTTGCTTATTTTCAAAGTTGTGGGAAATGTAATTCCCCACAAGTTTGGTGATTATAGTTTTTACCCTAGGATCGATATTTATAGAGTTAGACTGCTAAAAAGGATTAAAAAAAACGTTTTTTTGAACTTACCTCGTTTATTATCAAGTTTATTGTAAAAATGGTAACAAATAATCACATAGGAAATTTCATTTCCTCCAACTTTGGTTATTAGCATTTTTACCCTCGGATCAATATTTTCGGACTTATACTTAATTTAGGGGTGAACTTTTTATTTGTATTCAGTTATTTCGTTTATTATCAAGTTTATTGTCAAAATGATCATGAATAGTCAGATAGGGAATTTCATTCCCTTCAATTTTGGTTATTAGCATTTTTACTCTAGGATCAATACTTTCGGACTTATACTTAATTTAGGGGTGAACTTTTCATTTATGTTCAGTTATTTCGTTTATTATCAAGTTTATGGTAAAAATGGTAATGGATAATCAGGTAGCGAATTTTATTATCTTCAACTTTGTTTATTACCATTTTTACCCTACGATCAATATTTTGAGTTGTAATGAAGGTGGGAGAAAAAAAATATACAGTAGAACCTCGATTATCCGAACCTCGATCATCCCAACCCGCAATTATCCGATCGAAGACTTACTTTATCCGAACGTTGGCGCAAAAGATACATTGTTGCTCGCTGAAATCGTGAGCAACAATGAGCAACCCAACGCGACTTCTCCTTCTCAAACGGCTGCGAGACTTAGCCGCTCAAAAACGCGTTAGAGCCGTTCGTCAATTAAAAATGGACGATTTTATTTTAAAAATACTAAAATAGGCATTAGACTTTCTTCAGGTGTTTAAAATACACACACATATATATATATTTCCACGTTAATATGTATGTTTAATTTTAATATATATGTATTTTATTATTATATGAACTTTTGATTAACTTGACCAAATTTGACGTAACTTTCAAGTTAAAAGAACAAATCAGGTGTTGAAATCCACAGGTTTCTACTTGCTGGAATGGCTCTTTGCGACGAGAGAACACAGCCGAAGTCGAAGAAAGTTGTATTACGTACGGTTGTCCATCACTATTTTTATAACAAATTCAATTATAAATTACAGAAAAAAATGAAAAAATTACAGCCCTATTTTGATTATAACTCCTAAAATATTGACCCTAGGGTAAAAATGGTACTAACGAAAGTTGAAGAAAATAAAATTTCCTACCCGATTATTTATTACCATTTTTACGATAAACTTGGTAATAAACGAAATAACTAAACATAAAAAAGTTCACCCCCAAATTAAGTATAAGTCCGAAAATATTGATCCGTCAGTAAAAATGCTAATGACCAAAGTTGAAGGAAATAAAATTGCCTACGTGATTATTTATTACCATTTTTACAATAAACTTGATAATAAACGAGACAATTACCAAAAAAACGTTGTTTACCCCTATTGGCAGTGTAACTCTATGAATATCGATCCTAGGGTAAAAACTATAATCACCAAACTTGTGGGGAATTACATTTTCCATAACTTTTGATATGATCATTTTCACTCTAAGATTGAAAATAAGCGAGTTATTCGAAAAACAAAAAATCCCTCTTGAAATAAAGATCGCGGCAAACGCACCAGGGGGATTTTCCCGAAAATCGAGATTTCCACTACCCCCCCCCCCCCCCCCCCCCCCCCCAAGTATAAAAAAAGAAAATCGAAGCCCGGAATTAATTCCAGGTTAATCGAATTTTAGACTTATCTCGACTGGACTAGTCCCTTCGCAGCAAGTACATACTTCGTGTGGGTATATACACGTACATACCCACACGCTGATCCACAGTCATTGTCGACAAAGAATTTCGTTTTCTTTGTCAACGTCGACTTCGCACGAAATTCGAGATCATGGAGGATCTCAATTTCGTAGCAAGAGTTCTTGCTGGCGGCTCGCGCTTTTCTGCAGCGGGATAATTGTTCAAAATTAATTATTTTTAACAATTATCACGGTAACAAATGTGCGGTTCGTCCTCTACCACGCAGCAAAAATAATTGCTGCTTACGCGCTACAAAGAACAGCAGTAAAACTGATGCAACAATAATTATTTAAACAATTATTTTTACATTTATTCGCGATCAAGGGTATGATCCGTCGATACGGTATGTCCTATACCTCTTAGTCAGCAAACATGATTGCTGCTTACGCGGTGAAAAAAACAACGGTAAAATTGACGCAACAATAATTATTTTAACAATTATTTTTTAATTTATTCGCGATCACGGGGATGATCAGTCCATACGGTATGTCCTATACCTCTTAGTCAGCAAATATGATTGCTGCTTATGCACTGCGAAAAAATAACGGTGTTGATTACACAAAAATAATTGTTAAAAAAATCATTATTGTATTTATTCTCGATATATGGTCAGTAGATACGGTATGTTTTATATCTCTCAGTTAGCAAACATGATTGCTGCTTACGCGCTGTAAAAAACGACAGTAAAATTTACGCAACAATAATTATTTAAACAATTATTTATGCATTTATTTTCGATCATGAGTATGATCGGTAGATACGGTATGTTCTATACCTCTTAGTCAGCAAATATGATTGCTGCTTACACACTGCGAAAAATAACGGTAAAAATGACACGGAAATAATTGTTGAAAAAATTATTATTGCATATATTCTCGATCATGAGTATGATCGGTAGATACGGTATGTTCTATACCTCTCAGGCAGCGAATATTATTGCTGTTTATGCACTGAGAAAAGTAACGGTAAAGATTACACAGAAATAATTGTTAAAAAAATTATGATTGCATTTATTCTCGATCATGAGAATGATCGGTAGATACGGTATGTTCTATACCTCTCAGGCAGCAAACTTGAATGCTGCTTACGCGCTGCAAAAAGCAACGGTAAAATATATACAGCAATAATTATTTAAACAATTATTTTTGCATTTATTTTCTATCATGAGTATGATTGGTAGATACGGTATGTTCGGTATGCTCAGGCAGCAAATATGATTGCTGCTTACGCACTGCGAAAAGTAACGGTAAAAATTATACAAAAATAATTGTTAAAAAATTTATTATAGCATTTAATCTCGATCATAAGTATGGTCGGTAGATACGGTATGTTCTATACCTCTCAGTCAGCGAACATGAATGCTGCTTACGCGCTGCAAAAAACAACTGTAAAATTTACGCAACAATAATTATTTAAACATTTATTTTTGCATGTATTCTCGATCATGAGTATGATCGGTAGATACGGTATGTTCTATACCTCTCAGTCAGCAAACATGATTGCTGCTTACGCACTGCGAAATTTTTTTTTCTTCTTTATTTCGTTTACAACTATAATCTGTCCCAGGGGACATTCAATGGTTCTGATGGTAGGAGTTTATCATTGTTTAGGAGGATGACCATTGCTGTCCCCGCTATTGGTGTCGTGATTTATTGTATCATATTTGTCTGTTTGGTAGATCTAAGGGCTTGATGCGTTTGGGTGGTTCTGCAGCCATTCTGGGTATCGCGCGCTCGTCTCTTGGATGTTTTCCGCTACCGTTGTTATTCGTAGATCGTTGTGTAGGGTCTTGTTGCTGACGTACCAAGGAGAGTTGGTGATAGTTCTTAGCATTTTGGATTGAAATCTTTGAATGATTTCTATATTCGATCTGCTGGCCGTCCCCCAGAGTTGAATGCTGTATGTCCACACTGGTTTGATGATTGCTTTGTAGAGTAGTATTTTGTTTTCCGTAGTTACTTTGGAGTTTCTTCCGAATAGCCAGTGCATTTTCCTTAGCTTCAGGTCGAGTTTCTTTCTTTTTGTTTTTATGTGCTTGCTCCAGGTTAGTCGTCTATCCAAGTGAAGCCCGAGGTATTTTACGCTGTTTTTTGTAGCTAAGGGTTGATTGTTTAGTGCAACGGTTGGGCAGTTGTGTTTCCTTAGGGTAAACGTTATGTGTACCGATTTGCTTTCACTAGCTTTTATCTTCCATGCGGTTAGCCATTTTTCAACTCGCGTTAGCGCTTTTTGGAGTAGCAGGGACGCTTCGGCGGGGTTCTCGTGCTTTGCCAGGATTGCAGTATCGTCCGCGTAGGTTGCGTAAATGACATCGTTTCTAGTGGGGAGGTCTGCAGTGTAGAGGGTGTAGAGCACCGGTCCAAGGACGCTGCCTTGGGGTACACCTGATTTTATTGTGCGCAGGGTAGTTATTTCTTGGCCGTATCGTACTTGGAACTTTCTGTTGTTGAGATATGATTTTATGATGAGGTAAAATTGAGGCATCTTTTTCTTAACTTTGTACAATAGTCCTTCGTGCCAGACCTTGTCAAATGTTTGTTGTATGTCTAGTAGTACAGCCGAGCAGTACTTTTTTTCCTCCACAGTGTTAAGAATTACGCGGTGTATTCTGTTTATTTGTTCTATTGTTGAGTGGAAGTTCCTGAATCCGAATTGGTGATCTGGTAATAATTTATCGTTTGTTATGTGTGGATTCATACGTCATAATAGTAATTTTTCCAATAGTTTTGATATTATGGGAAGAAGGCTGATTGGTCTGTAGAAAGTTATTTCTGTTGGTGGTTTTCCAGGTTTCGGGACCATCACTATTTGTGCGATTTTCCATTGGTTTGGTACGAATGTTGTTCGCAAGATGCCGTTGAAGAGCTTTGTTAGAAAAACTATTCCTTTTTTTGGTTACTCTTTTAATATTTTCCCAGTTATGAGGTCGTATCCTGGGGACTTAGTCGCTTTTATGTGGTTTTTTATAACACGGTGTGTTTCTGACGGGGAGAAGTGCTTAATTGGAAGGGCGATAGGTAAAGGTGAGTTTAGGAATTCCTCTACTCTCCTGTCGATTTCCCTGGGTCCTATATTTATCGGCGTGAAAACGTTAGAGAGGTGATCTGCAAAGGCGTTCGCTTTTTCAGTTTCTCTTCTGGCCCACTGGCTAGTACTGCGAAAAATAACGGTAAAAATTACACAAAAATAATTGTTAAAAAAATTATTATTGCATTTATTCTCGATCATAAGTATCATAGGTAGATACGGTATGTTCTATACCTCTCAGGCAGCAAATATGATTGCTGCTTACGCACTGCGAAAAATAACGGTAAAAGTTACACAAAAATAATTGTTAAAAAAATTATTATTGCAATTATTCTCGATCACGAGTATGATCGGTAGATACGGTATGTTCTATACCTCTTAGTCAGCACATGTGATTGCTGCTTACGCACTGCGAAAAATAACGGTAAAAATGACACAAAAATAATTGTTAATTAAATTATTATTGCATTTATTCTCGATCATGAGTATGATCGGTAGATACGGTACGTTCTATACCTCTGAGTCAGCAACATGATTGCTGCTTACGCGCTGCAAAAAACAACTATAATAATTATTTAAACAATTATTTTTGCATTTATTCTCGATCATGGGTATGATCGGTAGATACGGTATGTTCTATTCTTAGTCAGCAAATATGATTGCTGCGAAAAGTAACGGTAAAAATTACACAAAAATAATTGTTAAAAAAATTATTATTGCATTTATTCTCGATCATGAGTATGATCGGTAGATACGGTATGTTCTATACCTCTCAGGCAGCAAATATGATTGCTGCTTACGCACTGCGAAAAATAACGGTAAAAGTTATACAAAAATAATTGTTAAAAAAATTATTATTGCAATTATTCTCGATCATGAGTATGATCGGTAGATACGGTATGTTCTATACCTCTCAGTCAGCAAACATGATTGCTGCTCACGCGTTACAAAAAACAACTTTAAAATTTACGCAATAATAATAATTTAAACAATTATTTTTGCATTTATTTTCGATCATAAGTATGATCGGTAGATACGGTATGTTCTATACCTCTTAGTCAGCAAATATGATTGCTGCTTACACACTGCGAAAAGTAACGGTAAAAATTACACGAAAATAATTGTTAAAAAAATTATCATTGCATTTATTTTCGATCATGAGTATGATCGGTAGATACGGTATGTTCTATACCTCTCAGTCAGCAAACATGATTGCGGCTTACGCGCTGCAAAAAACAACGGTAAAATTTATACAGCAATAATTATACAAACAATTATTTTTGCATTTATTCTGGATCATGAGTATGATCGGTAGATACGGTATGTTCCATACCTCTACAGGCAGCAAATATGATTGCTGCTTACGCACTGCGAAAAATAACGATAAAAATGACAAAAATAATTGTTAAATAAATTATTATTGCATTTATTCTCGATCATGAGTATGATCGGTAGATACGGAACGTTCTATACCTCTCAGTCAGCAAACATGATTGCTGCTCCCGCGCTGCAAAAAACAATGGTAAAATTTACGCAACAATAATTATTTAAACAATTATTTTTGCATTCATTCTCGATCATGGGTATGATCGGTAGATAGGTATGTTCTATACTTCTTAGTCAGCAAATATGATTGCTGCTTACACACTGCGAAAAGTAACGGTAAAAATCACACAAAAATAATTGTTAAAAAAATTATTATTGCATTTATTCTCGATCATAAGTATGATCGGTAGATACGGTATGTTCTATACCTCTCAGTCAGCAAACATGATTTCTGCTTACACACTGCGAAAAATAACGGTAAAAATTACACAAAAATAATTGTTAAAAAAATGATTATTGCATTTATTCTCGATCATGAGTATGATCGGTAGATACGGTACGTTCTATACCTCTCAGTCAGCAAACATGATTGCTGCTCCCGCGCTGCAAATACAACGGTAAAATTTACGCAACAATAATTATTTAAACAATTATTTTTGCATTCATTCTCGGTCATGGGTATGATCGGTAGATAGGTATGTTCTATACTTTTTAGTCAGCAAATATGATTGCTGCTTACGCACTGCGAAAAACAATGGTAAAATGACACAAAAATAATTGTTAAATGAATTATTATTGCATTTATTCTCGATCATGAGTATGGTCGGAGCGTCGATCTCCTTTAATTTTGTGGCAGCAGAAACGCTTCTTACAACATCTGAAAAAGAAAACGAACAAATATTATCAATAATATATTATTCAACGTGTGACGAAAACTGTACAGCGCACTACTTCACAAAATATCGAAGAGAACCGATCGGTTTCATAGCGAACATCAACAGAAGTAGCAATACAAGCCCTAGTGGTGATCAGCGAGGTTCAGTAGGATTAGGCACAGCAGCATTCGGATTTACATTTACACGATCTACTGAATTCATGTCACTTTCTAACGCAATAGATACTCTCCGCCTTTTCTGTCTCTGTGACAGTTCAAGGCTTCAGCGGTGGACCCATAATTTCTATATAGATAAACTATCTTTCAAACTGTTTAAATATATTTAAATGCATGGAAATATAAAGTAGAAAAAAGTATGCTTGCTTAAATGTTCAAGTCCTCTGCCAAAAACAACGTCTCCTCCAAAAGATCCCTTGAATATCTGAAAAGCGAACGTACACTCTTAGAAAAGAATGGAAGTAAATTCAATATATAAATGTACCAAACACATATATTTGGAAAGCGGCTATTTTTCAATGATTCTGCAGTGCGAATCGACAACCCTAAATTAGGACCGTACTAGGCTTTTTACGGCACATGCATCTTAGTAAAATTAGTGACACAGCGCACTTCGCAAGTTAGGTTTGACGAGTGCTTCGATAGTGCCTCAACGAATTTGCATAGAAATAGAACAAAATGCATAGAAATGAAAACTATAAAAGAGAATATTGTACTTACTCGAATTTTAAAATCGATACTCGACGTATACCTACTTCAAACGATCCCTTGGATAACCTAAAAATCAGACGTACGCTTTTAGAATAAAAACACAGTACATTAAATATATGTGTGTACTCACAGAGGCAAACAGAATAATAAGATAAAAGGCACTCACGTATATATATTTCAACAGCTGTATTTATTTGATTAATTATTGTTACACGGGATTTTTTGCCGGTGAAATGAAACGGTGACACATTATAGTCGCATTATGACAAAAGTGATCCGTTGGATGTCATCTTTAGGACAACATTTGTATAATTTTGTACTATTTCCCGCCAATACCAAATGTCCGTATAATGTCCGCATATTACGGATATCTGAAAGATGTCATGAAAAATACGTCTTTTGTAATTCGTCTTTATGATATCCTTTGGACAACGTTGAACTAGATACCATAGATAACAATAAATAGATAACTGTTTGATAACTAAAAAAACGTCATCAATTGGATCATATTTTGGGATCTCGCCGCTGGCAGTTTTTTTTTTAATTCACAAGTGTATGCAAATAATTCCCGGCAATCAGTTTCAATAATTATACATACGATAAGTTTTTTTAATGCCGTTTGTTGTGGACAAACTGACGCTTTTCAACTTCGAAGGAGCCGGTCAGATGCGCTTATCATTATTATTATTATTATTATTATTATCATCATCATGATTATTATTATTGAGCATGAGAATTCACTTAAAAGTTCGGAATGGTTGACGCGTTTGAACTATCGGGACGACGGAGATACAAACTTTTAATTGTCGTCTTATGCACTATCCAACGAAATTAATAAAGTTACGAAGGATCCTTGCAGTTCGTTAAAGGATAGGCAGTCCTCCGCGTATATTATACATATATAAGTATGTCATATTGTGTAAGGTAATGAATGAAAGAATTAATACCACGACAATCTGAGGAATGCTGCGTTAGGGTGTATTAAAAGAACGAATAAGTTTTTTCCGATATATAACGAATTATTTTTCTCATTCTTTCCTTCATTACCGGGCTAGATCTACCTAGTTGGGTGAAAAAAGTGCATATTTCAATGATATTTTTATTTGATAGTTTCACCTTTCTATATTCCCTGAAAATTTTATTGAAATATTCCTAAAATTGAATGAGCTGCAGCTTCCAAAGAGCACCATACTTCAAACTTTAAACGCGTTTTTCTCGGAATATCGTTTTTTAAAGTCCGTGAACATGATATCTCAAGAACCACTTGATGGATTGTTTCAAAATTTACAGGAGATATGATGAAAAACATACAAAGGTCGTTGACAATTTCACTTTAAAAAAATCAATCTTCATTTTTAAATAGTTACGTAAAAATTACGACTTTTTTCAGAGATTTTCTATGTTTGAGTTTCAATTCGTTGCCACGTTGTTGAAGAAAAAAATATTTTAAAAAACGACGATCGTCAACGACTCGTATTTATTGTTAACTTCAATGACCCGTTTGGTTTTTAGATTTCAGATGGACCGTTTAAGCTGGGGAATGTCCACCGCTGAAAATCGCGGAAAAATGTCAACACCTGCCGGCGGTCATGTTTTTGTTGTTTTTATCTATTTCTTAGTGTTTTTTTTTCATAGGCTCGCAATATGTGTATTTTTGTGTTGAAAAAATGTGTTTCTTGTTCACCAACCGTTACCCAGAATTTTTTCGGAATTTGGTTATTTTTTTAGGCCTCTAGGTAGATGTAGGTCCTTAAGTAAATTGTAGAAACTGGCTGGCAGCTTCTTCACACTAGTCTGTTTCTTTTTCATGTCTTAAATTGCTTGAAAAGTTTTCCCATACCTATAACATTGTATCTGTAATTATTCTTCCACGTAATTGCGTCTTTGTTTCCATCAGTTCATATTTTGTTTGGTGTTATTTTGGAAACAAATTATGATAATATATAGCAATGCCATAATAAATATGTTTGTTAACAAAATGGACAGTAGAGAAAAACACTATCGATTAATTGTCATGAAGTCAGTTAGTTGAAACGATTGTAATGTTTCGCATTGAAAAATAATTGTATTACTTTATGCGCTAATAACACGTTAATATTAGATTCCCGCGACCCCCCGTGCTGTGGAACCTGACGTTAAGATGTATGAAAGGCAGCTTTACTTTTCGCCCCATCAAAGATATTTAAACTTCATTAGTATAAAATTAATACATTTCTTGTATTAATTTTATTGTATCTTGTTTACGGGAAGCAGGTGGGACATTCGTATATTTAAAGGTGAGGGACGCTCAAGATAAATATAAATATATGTAGGAAGGAATATACGATTACTTTTTCATCCCAGGACAAATTGATCATTATATGAAAAAAAATGTAAGAATTTTCTTAACGAATGCACAATATGAGTCTGTGGAATATCCGGCCGATTTTAGCCTCTCTCACTCTCTCCCTCGCTCCGGCAGTTTAATCATCACGTAACACATTAATGAATAACGACGTGAGCCAGCTAACGAAGGCTTTTTACAATCAATACCAATACCATGATTATTGGCTAGTCTTTATATTGCGTTCAATCATTATTGTGCACTTTGTTATTTGGGATTTGCGGTGATAACCTCGATGTACGTATCCAAAAATTTGACCGCTTTACCTCAGTATACGGAATCGACTCACGCGAGAGCAGTAACAATATTCCTCGATTTTTCAATCCCGCCATTGTTTCGTCCGCTAAAAAGAGTTAACCGTGTTTTACCGCCAACGCATCAGAATCCTTTGGAGGGAAATTAGATTATTTTGTCGAGCGTGCCATTTTTGTGATCGTTTACGTTAGAATTTGACAGCAAAACCTCATTACTTCTTTGTGAATCATAGAAACGATGGTTCGGTGCATCGTCGGAAATTAAATAGTCGTTGCTATCCGATAATAGTGGACGCGCAGTTAATCTATGTCCGTAGCGATCTTTTGGAAGGGCGTCTATCGGAAACTAGAAATAGACAATAGAAATCACAGGTATGTAAGAAAGTGAAAAGGATAGGGCTGTAAAAGGGCTTAAGTATATAATGAGGAACATTGAACATAAATTAATAAATAAAAATGTGGCTGACTTCAGTGTGTTCGGAACAGGGTTGCAAATAATGCGTTACTTTTTGTAATGCATTAGCGTTTTCATTACTCATCACTTTACATTTTGCAATGAAAAAAGCCATCACCCATTACATTACATCTTGTAATGTAAACAATTGCCATTACTCATTACCTTGGATTTTAAAATGTGAAAAAATTCTTCAATCGTTAAATTATATTTTGTAATTAAAAAAAATGTCATTACTCATTACATTGGAATTTGGAGTGGAAAAAAATTTCGATTTCTCATTACAATGTTATTGGTAATAGACTTTTTCCACATTACAACGTCTAATGTAATGAGTAGGGTCAGAGTGAGATCAGTGGCTCATGTTTTTCAGAGGTCTATAGCTGCCTAACCGTCACAAAATTTCAATGAAACCTTGATTAATCGTTAGGGATGTTCAATGGGTTCATTTCGTTAAAAGACACTCAACGGCCTAACCCAATAGATATTGAGATAATAACCATTTTAAAAAAATGGGTTTTGATCCACTGTGAATTTGACGGTGTACACGGTGAAACATGCATAGCTCACAGTGCATCAAACAAAATTTGAAGTAAATCACCCTGATCCACTGTACACGTGTAGGTAATGGAGTGCTTTTCTCTACACAATGGGCAGTATTGTACGGGGAACTATTGAACAATTAATTAAACAATCAGCATATTATGAGATCAATCACAAGCATTTATTGAGTATTAATCAACAATGAGTACCAACCTAAGGAGGTAGTACCAGTACCTATCGAAATCACAACGCGAAAATATTCATATTATAACTTACCTAATTATCCTGTGTTATTCTTATTAGCTTCTCCAACATAGTTGTATCAAGTCTTTTTCTTATTTAAATATTAATGAACATTAAGTAACAAAACATAATCAATCGCATAAAGCTTCAAAATGCCTAAATAATAAGCGGTAAAATAAAAATCAAAATCAACAACACTTGAATAAACATTATGTCTTCTTCTAATCTAGATAGTTTTATCTTTTTAACAGATATTATAGAAACAATACGAATATTTCTTTCGGCGTTGCCCCTATTTTTCTTCCACCCGTTGCTGTTCTTTTTCTAGGCATCATGTAATGATAAATTGAATTTAAGGTTTTTCAGAAGTCGCAAACGACACTGTGAATCACGGTCTACTGTGTATCTCGAAAAATTGGAGCCACTGGGTAGTGACCCTCTTTTTTTCCGAAGCAGGTACTGACAAGTTTCTACTTTTGTTAGGATAACAAACAGAATGCTCAAATACCGCAATATAGCTGTATATTGCGGTATACGGGAGAAGAATGACTTCGAAGATAACTGCGATAGTTAAAGAAGCAAAAAACATACAAACTCAGCTGGTTTTTCAATTTTTGACACCAAAAATAATATAAAATCATCTCTCATAACCGAGTTGTGACTCGCAGACAGGTTCAAACCTG
This sequence comes from Ophion ellenae, assembly GCA_963210295.1. Taxonomy (NCBI): domain Eukaryota; kingdom Metazoa; phylum Arthropoda; class Insecta; order Hymenoptera; family Ichneumonidae; genus Ophion; species Ophion ellenae. Next base: position 63,107,342 of record OY723387.1, read on the forward strand.
TTGGCATCCGAGGGCGGTTCTAATGTGAAAGAGACGCATATATATACGTGTCGACTTCTGAGAAACAGAAAAGGTTTAGTGTACCCACTGTTGTCACTGTTCCCACTGTGACCCTAATGGAATTTTTCTGCATTACAAAATGTAATGTAACGAGTAATGGAATTTTTTTACATTACAAAATATAAGGTAATAAGTAATGGATTTTTTTTTATATTACTGATGTAATGTAATGTGAAAAATCTCCATCACTTATTGGAATGTAATGAGGATTATTATTCATTTTTCATTAGGGGCAGCGGTTTTTGCAGTGGGTCGATCTGACCCGATGGTAGTTAAGGCGTGTTTGTTTGGGTCAAACTGATCTAATGATAGTAAGGAAGTGTTACTCGGCTACCAGTAGGGGTTGCGGTGCTTCTCCCGGGCCAAACTGACCGAATAGTAGTAACCACGCGTTTCTTGGTCTCTAGAGGCACTAGCGGTTTTGACCGAGGTCAAACCGACCCAATGGTAGTAACCAAGTGTTACTCGGCTACCTGTAGGAGTAGCGGTGTTTTTTCCGGCCCAAACTGACGCAATAATAGTAACCACGCGTTTCTTGGTCTCCAGAAGCAGTGGCGATTGTGACCCGGGTCAAACTGACCTGATGGTAGTAACCAAGTATTACTCGGCTACCAGTAGGGGTAGCGGTTTTTCCCCGGGTCAGTTGACCTAATAGTAGCAACCACGCATTTCTTGGTCTTGTTTAACACCCCAAATAGAACGCAAATATACTAGACGATGAGGATCTAATGGTAGAGACGACACTCACGTAGTCCGTGAAAGTTATCTGCGAACAGCTCACAATCAACAATACCGATAAAAGTGATACAAATAATTGAAAACGCGGTCATATGGAGATTTTTGGCGAGTAATGGAGATTTTTTACATTACATTAAATTAGTAATGTCAAAAATTTCCATTACACATTACAAAATGTAATGTAATGAGTAATGGAATTTGTTTACAATACAAAATATAATTTAATGAGTAATAAACATTTTTTACATTACTAAGCCCAATGTAATGATTAACGGAAATTGTTTACATTACAAAATATAATATAATGAGTAATGGAATTTTTTATATTACCCCAATGTACTGTAATGGGTAATGAAATATTTTTTCATTGTCTATTAAAAAAGTAATGAATAATCCACCACTTTTTCATTACAAATTTCGCAACCCTGGTTCGGAAATATGTTACGATTGTGTTCCTGTATAAAAGGCAGCATTGAAATATTTTTCAACGATTGTATCAGAGCGTTTCGAGCACATCTGAATGTTTCCGCTATACGATACAATCAGAGAAACGAAATAATCATACTCACGTGCCAACATCATACACGTATTCATCGGATTCGCGACGCCTTTAGCCGCCTATGAAACTCCACAGAAATAATTGCGCACTATAGACGAGAATCTCTTCAATGTATTATATAGCCGCGCAAGATGTGTATACATGTGTTTGTGTGTAGGACAAATACCATAACGAAAAGGATCGAAGATTCTCGTCCGTGTGCTATGTACATCCGATTGTGTCACCTCATTTAGGGAGCGATTCTTACAGCCATAAGATCCTCTTAGCGTCAATAGTTTCTCGAAAAAATTAAGACCCTTTTCATACGTACAATGGGTAAGAAAAGTCCTTGAACAATCCATTTTATGCTGTGTGGTTTCCACCGACTTCCATTGACATAATTTTTTTTAATTGTAGCATTTATAAACACTATTTGCATTTGCGATAAGCTATCGAAAAAATAACCGGCAAGATAATGATTCATATTCGAAAAGTTATTTTTAAAGATCGAGATGTAGCTACACAAGTTAGTCCTTTACCGACTAGACTGGGCTTGTTCAATTTTAGATATGGCGATGTAAGGATTAACATTGATCGTTATATATGTATATATTTTGGGGAAAATAATCTCGTTACACGAAGAGGAGCATTTTTTAATACCTGTTCTAGCTTCTATCAAGAATGTACCACGAGTAACGTTTAGGGGGAAATGCATAAAGCAATCTGGGCTACATTTTATCGTTTGAGTTCGAGTGACAAAAGTCCAACCCATGGAAACTGTCCAGAAGGCGCAGAAAGCTGGTGAAAGAAGTTCTGAAGTCAATATACGTGGACTTGTCTAGGCGTGAGTTGCTCGGTAGATGTAAGGGAAATAATACACAAAATAACAACGAAAGTTACAATGGCTCGCTTTGGCACTTTGCTTCGAAACCCCTCCACATTGGTTTGAAAACCATTTAATTAGCCAACTACCTTGCTGTTGGGATACTCAATGATGAATTTTCAATAATTCCGAAGATGTTGAGGGTGATGGAAGTGATGGAGCTGCAGTAAAGGATCATGTCGCCGACAGAGAAAGAGGGTCGATTAGCTCGAAGGAGCGCTTCAACAGCCCAGCAGGTGCTTTTCGAAGAAGAGGAAGGTGAATTGAATGGGCCTAGAATAGCAGATTTATAAATTTATAAAGCGAGGAAACCCTTTAGAAGTATTAAAAATAGGTATTTTTCGGGAATTTTTTTTAGAGGGGATAAAATAATCTGATCATTTTCAAATTTGGACATGACTTTATTAAAACTATCAAGTTTGAAAAAAAAATATATTTGGGATGACCAACAAAATGGCGGCGTTATAAGGGTCTTCAGACGCCTGTTTTCCGCGACATCGAAAAGTGCTGCAGTTGTCACTCTTTTTTTGTTGATCTGAAAAAGATTTAATAAGTGTCATTCGTTTACTGACATATTAAGAGAAAGGATATACCTAAAAAATGATGAAAAAGTGCAAAATTGAAAATTTGGGAGCCTTTTTACTCCAAAGTTCGAATTTTCGACCATTTTTTCGACATATTTGACGACAAAAAAATGATTTATTTAAACGCTACCTTTCAAACTTTAGGTAGATCCTTCCGATAATATTACTGAGAGTAACCTCCCAAAATTTCGTTCAAGTCGGTCGATAACTTTTTGAGCTATAACACGAGCAGTTTTTGAAAAAGTAGTTTCGCGATAATCGCGTTTAAAGTTTCAACATGTGACTCGCTACCCGACCGCATGCTGTCCCCGCGCTCTAGACTATATGCGATAACTCCGCAAATATTCAATATTTCGAGTTTTCCTTTGGTTAGTATATTCTTTGGGTATCATACTTTCGAAATATGTAAAAAAATCGATTTTTTTTAAATTCTAAAGGGATTTCTCGCCTTAAGCGTAATTTAGAACGTTTTTTTGTTTCAAAATGTCGCCATTTTGTTGGATTTCGCAATCCTGCGTCATTGTATAGACAATACCTTCTAGTTTAAGGGACTTTTTTTTATTTTTTGATTTCAGGCACTCTGAAGGCCGCAATCACTGCAGCAGTGGAAGAACTTTTTTTGGAGACTCGGGAGACGGGAAGACGCCCGTGTCAAAAAACAAAAATGTTATTTGAAAATACATGGGTAGAAAATTTATGCCGTTTCAAGAAAAACCGAACAAACAAATATTTTGTTCCAATACAAACTTTCATCCTCTATTCCACTCACTTAAGGGTTGATTTTTTAAAAACGATAAAACACGTATTCATCCCTTTCTAATATAAAGTCGAAATACAAATGTTCACGTCTCTAAGCCCAGAGGTTTCTAATTTCCACACGAACGTTATTCAGCCTTTCCACCCCGTTAAGGGATGGCATTTCCAAAAATCCATTCTTAGTGGGTGCTCCCGTCACAAAAAGAACCCGTTGTCCAAATTTCGTGGGTCTAGCTTCAGTAGTTCCGGCTCGGCGATGATGAGTCGATCAGTACATGTTATATATATATATACACACACACATATATATATATATATATATGTGTGTGTGTGTGTGTGTGTGTGTGTGTGTGTGTGTGTGTGTGTGTGTGTGTGTATGTATATATGAGTTCTTCCCTTTGAAAACGACATACAGTCCGACCTCCGAATAAGAAACCAAAAGCCCCTAAGGTGAAGAGTTTTTCTTGTATATCGCATACCCCCACCAGGCGCGCGCTCCGCGCTCACCACCGCTGTCTGTCTGTCTCACTCTTTTCCGCATGCGATCCTCTCAACAAGAAACTCACTCGAACGAGTTGCAACTTAGTATTCACATCGCCCATGCAAAAACGTTTTCGACTGCGCGTGGACATTTATTTAGCGAATTTTTGTTTCACGCTAATATACATACGATTGAATATTATTGTGTACTACTGTATCTGAATTACTATTAACTGTCATAAAATGACCGAAACTGTAAAGAAGCGTAAGAGATCAGACTGTAGAGTTGAGACAAAGAGCTTTATGTCCATATTGTTTTATCCCATTTATATAAAAGAAGTAGTCAATATCTCTGAGGTTTCATCTTCAATGGCAGAGTTCGACTCTCTCGAAAATATTCCACCGTCAGTTGAATGCGTTACGGATCAAAATAATACACAATAAGACGAAAACGCTCTTCATTACGTCTCGGAAACTTTTGCGGTTTTATATGAAAATCTTTAAACGCCCTTATCTTTGTTTTTATTTTATATGAAATCTCGTCAACACATATATGTATCTTTTTGATAAACGCAAAAAATGTCTAATAAACTTGTAAATTTTTTGTTACATTCACACAAGCACACACACATACTCACGCACCCATGCACACATCAATTTACACTACAACGTTCACTCTATTTTGCCCGAATAATCTCTCCCAGGCTGGTTTCTTAACCAGAGGTTCCGCGCACAAAATTCTCGAGCTCGGAGTTCGAGTCGGAGTGGGGGAAGCGGTCAAGTAAGAAACTGGGGAAAGTTTCTTATTGCCGGGTTTCTTATTCGAAGGTCGGACTGTAGTGGAATGTATGGAGTTTCGAAATTAAACTAGTGCTGGGCATACTATCATTATCGCGAAAAAATTAGTATCCTTCAGCATTAGGCAGTGAAACACCATACCTACACTTCTGACTATCGTAATACTTATCGGGAAGAAAAAAACAGCGCGATATGGGCTTGCGGTCACGTGTTGGAGTTTGAGCACCACGTGAGCGACCACTATACGACAATATTATCGAATTCTGTATACCCGAAGATTACGTAAGCTATCGAGCTGCTCCGATAATGCGAAATATAATTACTAGACGGACGGGGTGTTTTTATCTTCGGTAATACTATTAATCGGACTTACTTCAGGTATCGCAATATCCATTGGATAGCAGTTGGCAATTGCGTAACCATAACTTCGCGATATCCTTCTTCTCTCCCTCTAACATTCAAGTGCCATCTCTTCACGATACTACCCCAAAGAAGCCACTGGAAGAACCGTAAATCGTCGCAGGGAAGCTGTTTCGGATTTGTCCCAATTATTCGTATGACTGCGGCCGGCTAACTCCGTTTCTTGTTTCGAGACATGTTGCGTAAAACAAACGTTGAATAACACCTATCAAGCGAGCTGGCGACGATATAACGGGATTACGAAACACTCACTAATATTGTAACGGTTGTCATCTGCAACTGGCTGCAAAATATCAAGCTAAAATAGAACAACGAACAGAACTCGATTATGTTCGCCCCCCCCCCCCCTCCCCCATACACACAAATCCACCCCTTGTTTACGCTGATCATCGTGGGTATACAACAGGCCGTTAACGCTTCACCGACGATCCTTTTAACATGCTTGAATTGATTCAATAGTTCTATAGGATTGTGATATAATAAATTCTTCCAACGAACGAAAGCGAACTGAAGAGCAATTATTTCTGTGAGAGAAATGGACAATCTTTTCACGCTGAAATTCGGATGGTTGGAACCCAATTAATTATGTCTTGATTGGCCTCTTTTTGGTACATTTGGGCTACAAAACAGTCAAGCGTTCTTCAGAAATTTTATCAGAGATCTGCGACGTAAATCTGCTAGACATATTTCAAGTTATACGCAAGAAAACTTTTGTATTTTCTGTTTTTGACAACTTTTGAATCTTTATGAACTTCTATTCTCTCTCATCTAATAACTGCACAATAATGATAACAGTAATATGCGCGAAGAACGGAACCTCGCCTTGTAGGGAAACGTGAAGAATATGACTTACAGCGGGTGCGCGTAACACGCAAAGTTTTCCGGGAAGTATTTTGTTAACACGCTGTCACGAATCCAGCGAAAAGACCGGAGATTCCCGGTGCCTTACATCTACCAACCTCGATAGCTCTATCTTGAATAGGCATACTTATAGTCTTTGCGGCAACAATGATGGTGGCACGGATCATAGGGTGCAAATGCAGCAGTGGGGCAGGTGCAGCGAAGAAATTAACAACCAGGATACCCCGCTGTTAAAAGTGACTGACCTGGATAAGTGCATGTCGCTACGCCCCTATCGTCTCGATTGAATACTGATCTTCAGGCTTGCCAAATACGATCGAGAGCAGACGGGGCGATGGTCAAGCTACGGAACACCGAAGACTGCGTAAGTAGGGTTGTGCTGACTCCATTTGACCTGACCAGAGAGAGAAAGCTGGGTTTTTTAAACTGCACACAGTCGGACCCTTTGGATCACCTTGAACGAATTTAAGAAGCACTCCCAAAAAGATTACGATGGACTTTGAACGTAGGTCTCATCCCTATATTTCAATTCCTTCTATCGGAAAGATCTACCAAAAAATTGGCACCGAAGTCGAGGAATTTCCGAGGAATCAAGGTATCGGGGTATGCCTAACGCTATTTTTTTAATCTACCAAGATCCCTTTCGGCAACCTAATTAATTTCCTATATCATTTAATTAGTAACTAAGCGAAACTCCGTGAAATTTCAAGGAATTCCCCGAAAATGTCTGAACTTGTCGGAAATTTTGGGCCGCGTGGAGTGTGTATTCTCGAATAGAGAGAAGGAGCTGGCACCTGTTACGAGATTGATTTGACCACCTGTTTATTCATTCGAACGGCGAAGTGGAACCGCTCTGCAGAGGTGCTGCCTCACTTCGAAAGGAGGATGAGTTGGAACTGATACGTCTGCCACGTGGTCCTTAGGCGCCCCTTGGAACAAGGACTTCAACTCCCGCGACGAATCTCGCCAAGGGGATCACAGAACTGCTAAAGTACCTTCGGCAACGAAAGGCGCACGCCTTACGGCAGACGTAGTTTAGTTGTATTGTTTAATGGTCCGAAAAAGCAAAATAGAAGCCCGCGGTGTTGGCCTGTCCAGGCGAAAGAACGGCGTTCGACCATTCTCAACATGGTGGCCTTCAAATTGAATGTCAAAAGCATCTCGAGGATAACATACAATCGATAAGAAGAGATATAGGTAGAGAGACGCAACTGCTGACTCTGCAAAGACCGTCGAAGCGTCTTGAGAAACAATTACGCTAGTATTCGACAAACTGGAAATCCACTCACGGCGAAAGAGGCAAAATAGCTCCTTGATGGAGTACCTCGACGCGTTGAAGCAGAAGTCGGCGGTTCATGCAGAGTGACTATGGCGATGCAATCTACATCACAAGAGCGAAGGGATCAAAACGCCACGATTGCGGGAAAAGCGAAGATATCTTACCGGCAGCTGAACGCGAGGACCCCTGAAGGAAAGGAAAACAGAGTTCCGAGCGGAGAAGAACTGACCAAGCGATATGGGCGGCGTCAGTGAAGTACAAGAAGCCCAAACAACTGGTCGAAGAACCAAGAGTCGACAGGTACACTCTGATATCATCAGAGTATAACTACCCAGCGTCATCAGAAAGACGTACAATTTGACTGCATCCACAACTTCTGGAACAAGTGGCTAAACTTTCTGTATTAACGTCTGACAAAATGCTCTAGAACGATCATTCAGCACCTCGAGAGGAATTTTCACACACGGAGTCACATAAACGTTGCCAAAGAAGAAGGTCTCGTAAGACCCAGCGAAGTATCGACCTATTACGTTCTTGCCAACCATCTGCGAACCACTTACTTGCTCAGCCAATAACAAAATCTACGCCTACACCAAAGTTCAGATTATTTTAGCAGAATAGCAGAAAGGATGTCTTGAAGTGCAAATGGGATGCAAGGAGAAGCTTACCATCGGTTCAGTTGTGCCTAAGCAAGTGCAAACACGTAACCGGAACCTGCATATAGTATACATAAACTACATAAAGGCCTGCATACCACGTTCTTGGATTGCCGAAACAGTACGCATGCTCGAGATACACTTAACCACCGTAGAATTCCTAACACGGATCATGGCGGAATGGAATGGGTACGGGAGAAGAGCAAGTAACGATCTCGGAAATTCAGATACAGCGTGGGATATTCCAAGGACATGTTCCGGGGCCGCTGTGGTTTTGCCTTACATTCAACCCGTTGTCGAGTATACTAAAGAACTCCAAGGACGCCTTCCGGATGAAAGCCGGGAGAGAAAGCATATATCACAACTCATGTTGGAAAAAAACAGACTATATCATCCGAAAGAAATTTAGAAAATACTCCGATCTTGTGAATCAAGTGCTTATGGAGGTTGGACACGGTCTTATCATCAACTCGAGTGGTACCAAAACGATTAAACGACGCTCCCCGAACTGTCGAGCGTTCGGTTAAGACGTGTGAGCAGCTGCAAAAGCCAGTTATGCGGAAGATCTACCACATTAAGAGGGAGTTCCTGCGCACCTGCGATGCCGAGAATGCAGCGGACGCCACCAATAACAGCGAATAAGGGTCGACGTAGTTCGCTATTTGTAAGACTAACCAGGAACATCACTCAAGTTCCGCCGTCGATTTTGTTGAAACTCATATAGTGACAAAGCATTGAAAACTATTGGACACGTACTTTTTTATCTGCGGAAAAACAGTTTTAAGGCGGGAACACCACCCCTCAAAGAAAAGCGTCTCGAGCGGTGGTTTTGCAGTTTTACCCACAAGCAGTCCACCGATCTGAATAAAACAAAATTCTTTGTAAAGCGACGAAAAATCCACTATGAAATAATTGAAAAAAAATTAACAGGTGACACGCCGTTCTTTAAGGGGTCATTTCCCCCCTTGAAAATGTTTTTCAGCAGATGAAAAAAATACGTGTCTAATAGTTATCAATGCTTTATCACATATATGACTTTCAACAAAATACAAAAGAAGGCAGACACTTAAGCGATGTGCCTTGTAAGTTTAAGACTGGATTTGTAAGCATTTTGTAAGAGTCCTTCTTGACATGTGCCCGTAGGATTCGCATGCAGGTGTGCCGGCTAGATACCGAGACTCGTTAATAATAAGTAAGTACGTAATCCCAACAAATATAATAATAGCGATGATGATGCTGATTACTATTTTAATACCAGCAATCTGTCATTGCATTTTTTCCACTTTCAAACGATTCAACGTGCATACTCGCCTGGTACAGAGAAATGGTTATATAAGAACAAATAGGAATATACGTGCATGTAGGACGCAATGAGGCATCATTATTTGATGCACGGAGATATTCCATGGAAATTTGAAACGGTATTTTAATGGCCCAGTATTAATTACAAATATTTATAAGTTCGTGAATAATGCTTTACCTTTTTTGTGAACGGTGTGTACAATAAACTTCTCTCGTCCTTCCGTCAAATGAATGTTGTGGACGGATCGATATGGTCGGTTATATAACGATCGTAACGTATCACGCTCACCCCCTTTATACTCTTACGTCATACTACGCCGACGACCAACTTGATCCAACAGAATATCGGCGACAGAGTCATGTATTTGTAATACACATGGACGGGGTCTCCTGCATGTAACTCTGGGGTAAGGTCGACAATCGATTGCAGGCTTCGATTATAGAAGAAACAAATATGATGGTAAGTAAATATGGAGGTAAGGCGCCTTATATATCCTGTATAGTTATCAAAACTCTAATAATCGTAACACGGATATCATCATAATTGCATTTTCTTCAATTCATAATAGCCCGTCGGTGTAGCCGCTACGGCGATTTCCAATGTTAAGACGGAATGACACCTCCTCGCGGTCGGTATGGTAAAACAATCATAGATACCCAAAAATCTCGGAAACGGCTCTTCAGATCCCGTCGAAACTTTGCCAAACGACGTCAAATAGATAGACGAGGAAAAAAAGTAGATTCGCTTATGATAAGCCAATCTACGTTTTTCTTCTCAAATTCAGAAAATTTGAGGGGCAGACAGCTGCTCGTCTATCTATTTGACGTCGTTTGGCAAAGTTTCGACGGGATCTGAAAAGCCGTTTCAGAGATTTTTGGACATCTACAATTGTTCTACCATACCGACCGCGATGAGGTGTCATTCTGTCTTAAGCAGCCTAGGCCGTGCACTAGCTTGGGCGGCAGGCAATGGAGCAGAAACCCAACATATTCATTTCTATTGAATGAAAGAAAAACTCATAAGAAATAGCTTAACCTGTTTCTGCAGTAGTTATCTGCATAAAAATCAAATGAGTATTATATTTTTCGAGTTCGTCGTCAAGTTCGCAGACGAAAATGTTCAGTGTAAAAAACTCTCCACGAAATTAAACTTAAACGGGCCACATCTTTCGACCCTAAAATTCGTCTTTTTTCATAACCTCAGCAATGCAGTACCGAAATTACCAATGTAACTTACGAATCACTAATCTACCAGTCGTTACTAGTGTGCTATTCGCAAATGTTGAGTCATCAATCTAATACCAGTACGTTCCTACAAGGCTGCAACCTTTTGCTGCCCATATAATACTAGCCTTATAGTCCCGACACCCTGTGTGTAGCTGGTCTGGAAGGGAGAAGAACTTTTGTCAAATATATACCGTTATGTATTTATTTCTCGATATTCTTGGAAGTCTTTTAAGTGCAAAGTCTACCTGGTCGTTAATCCGACAGCCGCAAAGGTCTTGGGAAACTACGAACATTACGTATCAGCGGGTACAAACGGAATGCCATACATAGTGTACATATTTACAATGGATTATTGTAATATTTGCAACATGTTATTCAAAGAAATATGAATAAAAATTGGAAAATGTTTCAAAGCTTGCACGCTGCACATCCGGATATATTGTACATTTGGATAATGATATAGGTATGTATGACAATTGATACGGCTATTCATCGCGTGCAACGCGTACAATTTGTTGGGGAACGTTTCAAATTAATCACACATTGAAATACGCCATCGTGTCGTTGACACGTCGTAAAGTGCTGAGTTTAAGGTGGGTCAAACGTTTCAGCGAGTAATTTTAAAGGATACTGATTTTTTTCAAACACAGCTAGGTCCGATAATAGTTTAACTTCGGAGATGCTATAAGGTTCGCAACATCGTTTGCAATAAAAATAAATAATAAAATTTGGGCAAATCGGGGCGGTTTCTTATGGAAAATCGACGGCAGCCAAGTTGACGGTTGTTCACAAGAAACTGCGCTAGATTGCCTAGACTTTCTTAAACATACTTCTCGATAACAATGTGGTGGAACTTATTATGCATTCCCAAAATTGAACTTTTACTGTCTACATAAAGTGTCGAATTTTACTGACTAATTTTATTATCTACGGTTTAAAAAAAAATAGTATTTCGGGACGTTCATTCTGGTGAAACGACCGACCCGAACGTAGATCCATTCGACAAAGAAACATTAATGAATTTACAGACATTTCATTTTTCGGACGAACAACACAGGAAGCAATGCAAATGATTTTTTTTTAAACCAGTGCGGCTCCATTATCGTCGCTTATTGGGGCTTCCATTTTTTCACGCATAGAGCACACATGTGGCATACGGGATGCGGGTACACGATGGAACAGAACGGAGACTCAAAAAGCGTGCATGGCATGAAACGCTGGTACAAGTTCCGGGGAGTTGACGCAGGGTAAAATTGCTACGAGAAGCTGGAGCTGTACGAACTTTGTGTTTGTCACGACGGCATCTGATTTGTATTTGGCGTATAGCTACGAACCTAAAACATTCAAGGGTCTACATTCATCTCCCGGTGGCGTCGACGTGCCCTCTCAAGTTTTTTAGCTGACGCCTCGACGCGAAATTTGTAAAGAAACTTTGGGACAAATTTCCTGTTCCCGATTATGGTGTTCGATTGAAAACTCGACGAATATTCCGGCAGGAACACCTAAAGCAAATTTCATGGCTTGGTGGTATTTACAACAAAGGTCAATGACAAAATATAGTACAGTAAAGCTAATGGTAGTTTATTTACAGGGCAATCATAATACAAGTAACAAAACGTTATTGCGATTGCTCCGCCAATAAACTTTCGTAACTTTTACTATACCAAAATTGACCACATTAAAAGATCTTTCCCAGTTTTACTATACTCTTCTGTATTCCGTCTTTTACCATAATGAAAACTATAGTAAAACTATATCTGTAGAGTGACATTTACTATATGATCTTCTGTAAACTATGGTGAGTCCCAGATAGTTTTACCGTATATCGTTTACCATTATAAACATGGGTATATCAAAACTAGCTATAGTTCTTTGGTAGGATAATCATATTATGGTGGCCACAACTATATTATGATTGTCTTGCCACTAAAGTACAGTGAGTACTATCAGAGGCGTAGCCAGGACTTCCTTGGGGGGGGGGGGGGGGGGGGGGGGGGTCGATACGATTTTCTAAAAATGGTAATTGACGCGGTCGCTTCGCTCGTCTGCAGCTGTTCTTTATCCTGGCATAACAGCTCTGAGCGCACTTCATTGCCCGTTAAAATTTACACTTTGAAAATTCGAAGAATAAAATAATAAATATTCGTAAATATTTTTTGTTTTTTTTTTTTTATTCGTAAATCATATGAGTATAATTTGAACATTTGGGTTAAAGTTTCGCCGCATACGAGATTTAGTTGTAACGGTTTTTCATAATTTTTAGGTACTCATTTATTACATTTGACAAGATTAATTTACTCAGGTACATAGGTAGGATTAACGCCATTTGTTAAATCGCTCAACAAGTACTGTCATGTTCCTAATAAAACATCCACAGTCAAATAACCAAACTACTTAACTAGACTTGACGTATTTAAATCTTGCGTATAAAATAAGAATACTCCATCGAGTGACTTGTTTGTCAGTCAAAACATTTATGACATTTCAATTGACTGGACCCTGGGCTTGAATTCTGTAGAATAGACCAGTCGCGCCAGGCGCATATCAGGGTGATCGGGGTGATCTACGTACAAATAGGCGCGCTTTCATTCGCTCAGTTGTCATTATGAATGACAACTACGATGCCCAGATGTTGAAAAATGTGCTAGGTTTATGAGATTTTGTCGAATTTTTGGAAATTGTACTTGGCAGGTTTGCATGACGTTTCAATGGGACCACATCCCTGTTTTCCTATACAGCAAAAAAAAAACCGTTCAAATCGAACCAGCTAACACGGCGTAATCAGTGTCAATACGTCTCGTATTCGATCGATTACGACCAATTCGAGTTTAGCAGTCTAATCGAGTTCCTGACAGCCTTGTCGATGCAAAATCATCCGTTGATTACAAATTTCCCAGGTAGAACCCGATCGGGCCAGAACTCTTAATGTGAGACACATTCATATAAAAAAATCCATCTGCCGGGCTAAATAAGGCCAGAACGAGAATGGAAGTTAAAAATTCGTGACTATCAAACGAGTTTACATTGAATAACAGTCTACCTGATCCATTTTAGCGAGAAAAAAATGGCTCCATTTTCACGTATTGTATCCTATGAATTCCGACCAATTCGAATCTAGCGGTCCAATCGAGTTCTTGACACCCTTGACGATGCAAAATCGTTCGCTAATTTTCAATTTTCCAGGTAGAACTCGATCAGACCAAAACTCTTGATCCGGGACACATTTATATACAATTTTAAAAATCCATCTCGTGGGCTACGTAAGGCCTCAACGAGAATGGGATTTAAAAATTCGTGACTACCAAAAGTATTTACATCGAATAAGAGCCTGTCTACTCCATTTAAAGGAGAAATAAAAAAGGTCTATTTTCACGTCTTGTGTCCTATCGATGACATGCTTGGCAGATTTGCATAATATTTTGATGGGACCGCATCGTTGTGTTTCCCTATACAGCAAAGAAACAACCATTCAAATCAGACCAGCCAATACAGCGTAATCGGTGTACATACATATAAAAAAAATAACAAAAATGCATAGAAGACGAATAGTTTGAAGTTGGTTTTTAATATAGTTTTTAAAAGCTTTTTAATATAGTTTTATGTAAAACATTCGAAAGTAAAATTACCTTCTTGTAGTTTCATACTATTCTGTATTTTTTAAAAATTGTATTGGTTTGTTCTAGCCGTGCAGGGTCTTCCCCTTTTTACGAGCCCCAATCCGCCTCAACTTCGTTCTACCTCCGATTCCACATCGCCCCTCTACCTCCCATTCCACTGCCCCTATATCCCCTCCACAACTGCGCGCTACCGCCCCCCCCCCCCCCACTTTGCAGCCGCAGCCTTCTGTATCGTATTTACCATGACATATCTGCCATGGGCATAAAGAAACTGCAGAAAACCTATACCGATACAGCCGGTCCAGAGTTCGCCTCCCGGTCACGGAACTAGTCGTCTTTTGCCGAGAAATGTCGGAGAAAAACATTTCACGACGAAAGTGACGCGACTGGGATTCGAATCCGGGACCTTCCGATCTGCTAGCCAGCACGCCAACCACTAGACCAACACACCGGGTATTCATACTATTCTGTATTAATTTTGTACTAATTTTGAAATGTCCATATTGAAGTTAAGTAATTTTATATTCATGAATTTTTTGCTTGACTACATGAGCCGGCGGGGGGTCCCCATTCTGCCCTACCCTACGCCCACGAGTACTATTATAACATTTATCAGAGTTAAACAGTATATGAAAAAGGAGTATAGTGTGCTGTGCCACTAATGGCATAATGTACCCCCAAACATGGTACAGCCTATACTATTTTTCACCATAGGCGAACTTTTTTTTTTACGTTAAACCGCGTTCACTCTGTATGAACATTTGCAAAAAAACTTCTCTTCTATGGACATTTTCATAGAAATCAAACACGGAATGATCGGGATGAACGTCCGAGAGTTTTCGTTTCACGAACCTTTATCGCCGATGTGGATTTTTGCGTGGAAGATCGCCACGGAACAAGTCCGCAAGAAATATATGATATCGAGTGAGGCAACAACAAAATTAGCAGTGGAAATTTTTTCCAACCTTTGAGACTAAGAAGGAAAGTTTTTCTACAAAAGATGCAAAGTTCGAAGGGCAAGGGTAAACGTCGGAACTCAGGAAGTAAAGAAAAAACATTTTAATCGTATTTTCGAAATATCGGAGGCGACTCTGTGCTCCATTCGTTTAGTATTGGAACAGGGGGCATTGGAGGTAGTAAATAGGAGGGGATGGGAGTATGGCGCGTGGAAGATGCTGCGTCGGCGTCAAACTCCCGTAGCGACTGCAGCGGCGCAACTGGGTCTGTAAGAGGGACACGTCTCGAAATTTAGATGAAAGTAAAGATGCGACAGTAACCGCGTGCACGTTAACGCGTTCGCAACTTTCAAACCCGATGCTTCTTCGCCCTGATTCACATTTGACAGACAAATATATACAACGACGATTACCAATTCTCGTGCTTCGTGCTGAAAATAACGAAGCGGGAACGGAGTAAAAGTGAGACATCTGTAAAGCACCGCCTATTATTTTCGTTTTCGTGGGCGCCCCAAACGCGCGTTCGTATTGGCGTGATCATTGAAGATCTTCTCGAATGGTAAGCGCATTGCTTTCTTTGACTTCCGAATTGATATTTCCACGAATTATTCATTTTTACTGAAATGTGCGAATAAATATGTATGTCTTCTACGAAAAGATACATGCACTAGATGGTGCGCGGGCTGTTGTCTAAACCCCAGAAAGAAGTCCTGCAGCGGGCAGGATGGCCCAAGTGATTTTTTCAATTTGCCTGTAAAGATGTGAACCTTTACTGAAGTTTCAATCGGAGCGAGTGAATTGACCAACGTAATTTGTTACAGTTTTTGATAAAGATTTGCCTTCATTCGAATTTCGAAGATCCAAAAGTTAATTTGACGACGAAAAAACGATACAATTAGGTAGATTTGGCGGGACGTTGGCGATCGAATGGAGGGATGTTTTCGAATACTTTCCTAAACTTCTACCATTCACCTGTCGGGAGACAAAACATCGCTGCAATAACCCGCCTCTTTGTTATACTAGATGGTTGGCGAGTCAGGGGGTTGAACCTTTAACGCTGTAATAACAGTCTCTTTGTTTTGATCCGGGGTGTCCGGACTATAATAGTCGTAAGTTCGACGGCGTTCTCTTGCGGTCTTGGATCTCTTGGCATCGGTAGAAGAAAAATGCTTCGAGTCTCAAAGTCTCCGTTGAACAGCAAGAATCAAAGCATTTTTAATCAAATGTATGGTAAAGAGATTCTAACATTGGGAACACTTTGGAATCATGTACAGAATTTCAAAGTACAGTAGAGAAAAATGATCACACAGAAAAATGTATTTTCCATTGAAATTTCAAGCTTACGACTGTTGGAAAAGAAAAGTTGCAGCAATATGTTGTTAAGATTCCGCAAAAGGCGGTAAATAACGTTTAAATGATAAACTGGAAAGTCGACAGCCTCTACATGTCATCCGTATATCACTGATTGGAAAACACATGTAATCTTGTTGTGGGCAAATCAAAATACATAGAGATTGCGCGATCAGCATAGGTGTACACACTTGCATATATTCACATGTATAAGTCGAACGTGTGACAGAGCCAGGGCTCTGCTATACCTGTAACGTTGGTAAGAAAACCTTTTCAACTTGCTAATGGGACGGTATTTATTCGACTTAATTGGTGGCCACACCCACACCGAAAAACCAGCATAGAATCCGTTCACGCATTATCATCGACTCTACAACGGCAAGAGAGGCAGCAGCGTCTTGACGCCAAGTAATAAAACAAAAAAAACGTTTACCTCACTGATGAACACGCCGTGTACTCTTTATACACTAACATGAGATTTTGACTGTCACTTTTAAACTTTGAATCGACGCCACGCGACAACGCGTCGACCAATCGAAAATCTGATGACGTTTGACAAGTGTAATGTGATTATTCCCTGTCGTTTGGTTCAGTTTATTTTTCGATCCTACCTCTCAATCCCGAGATCGCATAATTTTCGGCCGAATTTCCGAGCGATTTTTTTCTCCAAAAAAGTGGTTCCACAATCGCGGTTTATTTGAATCGAATAAAGTCAATTCGTCATGTTCTAAACATAGTACATACGCCCGTTTAAGAGTTGATTAACAAAAAGTTTAACAGCCCAATGAGCGAGGCGCATAAAACTCGTCTCGCGGAGCTCGCCAGCTGACTGTTATCTTGCCTGCTATATAATATAATATGTTACAAAGTGACGTGTTTTGACAGCTCTAATTTTGTTATGATTAGAGTGTTTTTAAGCGTGAAAGAAACGGTCCTTTTCAGGGCCAAAAATAATAAAATGGCAAAGCGTAGTATCGGCTTGCATTCAACATAGGTACGAAAAAAGTTCCATTCTCAGGTATAAAAAGTCTCTTTCGGGTACGGTTTCAGAAACCGAAACCAATTTTCAGGTAATATAAAGTGTGAGCAATAAAAATAAACAGTTCCAAGATATAAAATATTGATTATTTTTAGTTAGTATAAAACAAATGAATATCTTTGGCTTTCCAGTGCCTCATTATAGAACTTTTTATTGTCGGTTTTACAGCAAATAAAAACAATCAACATTTTATATCTTTAGACCCTGCGAAGCCAAAAATATGGACTTCGCAGCGATTGATGACATCGAAAGCCTCAAACTTCTAGATATAGAGAAGCTAGTCTATGCATTTTTTCCACATCAATCAAAGGCAATAAAAATATTATATTTCCATGGATACATATTTTTGATTGCCTTCAGTTGATGTGAGATAAATCTAAGAATGCGCTTCTCTATACCGAGTCTATCTCCGATCGCTGCGAAGAAATCCATGTTTTTGGCTTCGCAGTCTCTGGAGATGTCAAATGTTGATTGTTTCTAGTCGAAAAGCAAAAATATGTATTTGTCTTACGATGATTAAAAACAATCAACATTGAATTCGACATTCATTGTTTCATTTATCTGTTCCCCAATTCAATTGTCAATTGTTACTTGTTCAATTAACTTGAGAGTTGAGTAGTGGAGAGGACAGGATGCTTCGCCGAGTTTTTTTTTAACTATGCAGGCCAAGTCGTTGCACAGCATTCCCAGTGTACTTGTGTAGTACATACACTACCACTCAAAAGTTTGAACACACCAGTCGATATTTCGTGCCGCAGTAAAAGTTTAATAGCTCCGTCAAAAAAAAAGATAACCAAATTCAACGAACGGCGTTTTGAAGGGTCCAAATTCAGTTTTGTTCTGCTGTTTTTGAATATTTTTTATGATTTCTTTTCGACCCGGTACGCACTTTTGTACGTGATCGTTTTTCGGCTATTTTTTGACCATCGACAATTGGGCGCATAACGTATGGAAAAAAACGTTGTCATTTTTATCCATGATAAACTTGAAAGGGGTAGCAGTAGCTCCATTTTCATTTTTTCAAAGGTTTGCCACGATTTTTTTTTTCGGAAAGTTATTTCATTTTTAGCTGAAAAAAAATAAATTTGGGGAAATGCAATGTAACTCAAGAATTATAGGGTTTAAGAGAAAATGTCAAATATGTAAAAAGTTGTGCAAATTTATACTGGATCACCTGGAATTTTTAAAGAATTTTCCTGTGAGATTGTTTTCGACTATTTTCGTTCGAAACTCTGAGTAGGATGGCTTAAGGTAGAACGAGCGCGCGCCCTTGATTTCTATAGATTTTGTTAATATTTTAACCAGACATTGTTCATATCATTATGTTTGTTTGAGTAAAATTTCACAACATTCGACTATTTAGATTGGGCGATAATGGGTTTTAAAATTGCAACTTTCAACACTGCACGGCCTGCTTTGACCGAAAGTCAGGTCGCATAATTCGTCGTACCATTCTGTGTGATAAATTGTGAATCAAAATTATGTTTAGATAGCGAACTAGTTAGGGAAAAAGTGAAAAAAGTTTGGATTGTCTTTAGTATTCAGTTTTGCTAAAAACGTTTTGTAAAGACAGAATAATTCTTCGTAAAAAATATTTGTCCCCTATTATAAGAAGACCACCACCACAGAACAGTATTGTTCAATATTTTGAGAAAAAAAAAAATTATCGTGTTCCTAAACTTAAACACTTTCATCATAAAAAAATATTTGTATTATAAATATTAATATTTTATATTGTTTATGTTATCTTCATTAACAAATAAAAGTGTTAGTTTATTCATAACTAATTAAAAACTTTGTTTCATGCAAAATTACTTCCAAATAAAAATTTGTGTTGCCGTATTATTTTAAATATGCCGCGCAAAGTCACGTCATTGGATACGTGGAACAATAGGGTGTTGGCATATGTCTTCTTATTATAGGGCACAAATATTTTTACGGAAAATGATACTGTCTAAATTTCAATGCAGACCCTGCAGTGTTAAAAGTTGCGATTTTTGAATCCATTATCTCTCAATCTAAATAGTCGACTGTTCTGAAGTTTCACTCTACATGCATTATGGTATGAACAATGTCTGGCTAAAATTCGAACAAAATCTATAGAAATCAAGAGCGCGCTCGTACTGCCTTAACTCGAAAAGTATTGCTTTTAGGACTATCAAGAGGAAAAACTTAATTTTCGATTTTAAATTTGCTTGAATTTATTCAGAATTTCTTTTGAAACTTTTGTTGAATTTTTTTCGCCGAACCTCACGGAATTGTCCAAAAAATTGATAGGCGTATCTCGAAAACTATTGAGTTGGAGCCTAAATATCAAGAGAGGGAAATGTTGCAGTATTTTGTTTTAAATACGTTGAAATTTCTTCACATTTTTTTCAAACATTGTTTCAAAAGTACCTAGGCAACCTGAAACAAAACATTATAAAAAAATGTTGAAAAAATGTCAACGTATTCAAAGCGATACATTGCAATATTTTCCCCTCTTGATATTTTGTCTTTATATCAGTAGTTTTCAAGATACACCAATCAATTGTTTGGACGATTCTCTGCGGTTCTGTCAAAAAAATGTAGTTTTTTTATCTGAAAAAATGCAAGCGAATTTAAAACCGAAAATTAGAAAAGTTCCTTCTATTAATGTTTTGTCCTAAACGCCATACTATTCGAGTTAAGCCATCCTACTGATCAAAGTTTTGAGCGAAAATAGTAAAAAAAAAAACAAATCTCAAAAGCATATTCGGAAAAAATTCCAGGCGATCCAGTATAAATTTATGCAACTTTTTACATCTTTGACATTTCCTCTTGAATCCTATAGTTCTTGAGTTACGTTGCATTTTCAAAAATTTGTCTTTATCCAAAAATGAAATAACTTTGCGAAAAACAATCGCACGCAACTTAAAAAAAACGAAAATGGAGCTTCTGCTACTCCTTTCAAGTTTATAATGAATAAAATTGACAGCAAGAAAATTCCACAAGTTTTGCGCCCAATTCTCGATAGTCGTAAAACGGCCGACAAACAGTCACGTACGTACAGTGCGTACCGGGTCGAAAAAAATCATTAAAAATATTTCAAAAAAGCAAAACAAAGCTGAATTTGTTCCCTTCAAAACGCCGTTCGTTACAATTGGTTATTTTTTTTACGAAGCTGTCCTACTGTTAGTGCGGCAAAAAATATCGACTGGTATATCCAAACTTTTGAGTGGTAGTGTACGTTGTACTGTTATATAATGGTAATATCAATTTTATGTTATAATAGTAATATCATTTTTTTCAATGAAAATAAAATATTTGAAAAAATATTATTCCTGAGGTTTAACAGTTTTGTGTACAATAGAAATGTTGTACACAAAACTGTTAAACCTTAGGAATAATATTCTAGTAAACTGGCTTCGCTTGTTTGAAAAATGAAATCTCACTTTTTTTATACACTTGATTAATTTAAAAAGTAGATTCAAACTATTGCTTGAATTAAAATAAACAATAATTATAAGGTGAATCAGAATGTTTTCATAAGTCAAAATAAACCCTAATGTTTTTGCGGGATTTTTTTATTACTTGGCGTTCCTTTTTTACTTTTTAAAAGTATGATACTTTAGTTACCAAATTCATATTCAACTGCGCACTGATGGAAGAAACTCAATTACTATTCCTGATTATTGCAACGAAATATAATATTTATAGAATATCGTATTACGTTATAGAAAATAATATTATGTTATATTGTAATATGCTTTACATGTATCATTTTGAAATATATAATTGAACAATTTTGTAAAACAATTAAGAATATTATGTTTGGATTATTACTGTTTTTTCGTGCATGGCAATAGGGAGATATGTGCATCCCAACTATTTTCAATACAAATCAATACAGTTTTGTTGCGGGATGTCGTTTAAAAGTTAGAAAATGATCGCGTTTAAATTTTTGTTAAAGGTACGTGACGACAAGGCGGTTGTGGTGCCTTTCAATATTATGAAGATCATTGAATCCCGAGGATTATCTTTAGGACAAAGTTAACTGAACGAGCTTGCCATTTTTCACGTGTACACAGAGTCCTTCTACTACGCAAATATGCAAATGCGTTGACATTGAAAACCTTATTTTTTATTATTTTTTTTAAATTTTATACTCCTTCCGTACATTTTTTAAAATATCCTTAGCGTGTATTACTTTAATAAGTTCCACTTCAAACCGCAACAGCAGCATTTGACGTTCATGTCCCATTTATTTTTTCATAAATAAGGTGTGATTTTCGGTGAGATATCTGGTTCAAGGTTATGCCCAACGAGTCAGATCCTTTTCGGGCTAATGGCGTGTCTATTTAGTCGCTAATTGGGCCAGGCGTGTGCACTGCTGTCGCATTCTTCTTCGCCTTCTTCCCCTGGAGATCTTTTTGTCACATCTTTCCGGCTTTCGAAAAACTTCTCTTTACACCCGGGATCGTCGAGTCAAAGAGTCAAAGACGATTTGGGACTGCAAGATCCCAAAATAATTTTAAATGTGCGCAACCACCTAAAGACATTTGTACTTTCATCTGTTCTGCATGAACATGCGAGTGCATCCGTCTCATTTCGCAAGTTCGCGGCATGCTCACAAAAATGATAAAATTGTGAAGCAAAACTGAAGCGCAATCGAAGCACATATAAAACGTATGCTTCATTTTTATCTGGAAGGATACTTTTTGTTTTATGCTTTTCACATCAGATAACAAACTTCAACATAATTATATCCATGTGAGACAATACGTGCATTCGTTGCAATTGTCGTCATTCAAGAAGAATAAAATAGATAAATCAATGAAGATTTTCAATGTCAAATAGAATTTTTGCAAGAGTTATTACAAAGAATAATGATTGTGGCATGTGCGGAAGAAAACGAATAAGGTACGTCGACCGTAGAGTTATCGCATTCGCCTTAGTCCATGGTCCCTTCACGCCCGTACTGAAAATTCACTGGAATTAAATATATCCTTCATCGTTTATTTCACTGCACTTGCCATGAAATACAATACACGTAGTACAGTGTGTACAAGACCCAGAGAATCACGCCTTTTTTTAAGTTGTCAACTCCTGCAGTTGTGTCGCAAATTTTCGTCGCAATCAACCAGAAACATGTTGCATATGTATGTACGCAAATAGCGGGCGCGCTTAATTCAAAGAGGAAAATCACGGTAGCAAGAGGCGCAACAGGATCCAAAGGGATTGCTTATCGGCGTTTCAGCGACAAGCCGCTCTTCAATACGCAAATACGCGTGTCATTTGCTTCCCTCGTATATACGATAAAATCTCTTGGCGTTCGCAATCTTTCAAAGCTTAGGGCACTGTGAAACACGTACGGCCCGTGAAATACGCGTTTCCCAATTATTTATAGCGCCCAATTTTTTTCTTTTGCTGCCGAAACATTAGTCGCTTAGGAGAAATTTTGGAGATCATTCTTAAGGTCAGCTCTGTATATCCGCTTGACAATATGTGTCATTTACGATCGATTTTTTGCCCGCTCCCTCCCCCTATTTTTCGGAGGTCCACATTGTTCTGTAACGCGTGAGCAATGCAGCTTGTTAACTAGAATTTTTCACCAGGGCGATGACAATATCGACAATCATTTGATGAGACGTGACATGGTTTAGGCACTCACCTGTTACTACTGTTTCGGGTGATTCACGAAACGTTGGGATAGTCAAAAGATCATCTGGTTGTCTAAACACGATACTTGGAAGATGGATCAATTGAGCGATGAAAATGTACTGGACCTTGGCTTGCGGTTCATGCCTTATGGAGCAATGCCACTCTAGAATGTTGGAAAAATGCTAAAGACATTGCTTGGCTCAATTGATACTTCTTGTCTCCTGGATTGCACCAGAAGGAGGCCATGCTGACTGTCTAGTGGGATTGAAAGTGTTACGAGCTGCGACCATCAAACTGAAGGAATTAATCGACAGGAACAGGCCTATGCAAGTGAACAGGGGAGTGTTGCTTTCCAGCATGACAACGCTAAGCCACACTACGGTGACTTGGCAGACATTGTTGCAAATCGGCTGGAATGTTTCAGCCTACAGTTCGAACCTTGCGCCTTCGGACGACTATGCTTTCGGTGCTTGACAGATCTCTCGTAACGGTGTAAACTTACCAGAATTGCGCAAACTGCTTGGATTAGTTTTTTGCCGATCAATCCCTGGAGTTCTACAAGAGAGGAAAGCTCTCCACCTGTCGAAAAGATGAAAGACCATTCACCCGAGTAGAAATTGTTCTAGCCTGTCTGATTTACGACCTAGTAACTAGCTCGCCCAATTGAGCTCATACGAACTGACCAATGGTTGACTCGCTATGAGCTAGTAATATTGTGAATGTTTTGTTATCCAGCCCTTGTGTAGTCACTGCCCAGCTGATCTTGGTCACGAATGACAAAGTGCGGTTATGTAATTACGTGTAGTTCCATCGAGCGAATGACTCATGGCTGGTTAGCTAACTTGATTCGAGTTTTAAATGGCTTTGCAAAAGAAAAAAATTAACACTAGCTAACTGCGGCTATACACCCCTTGTCTAGTCACTGCCCAGCCGATCGTGGTCACAAATTACAAAAGGTGGTTATGTGATTACGTGTAGTTCCATCGAGCGAATGACTCATGGCTGGCTAGCTAACTTGATTTGAGTTTTAGATGGCTTTGCAAAAGAAAAAAATTAACACTAGCTGACTGTGGCTATGCGCCCCTTGGCTAGTCACGGCCCAGTCGAGATTGGTCACGAATGATAAAGTGTGGTTATGTGACTACGTGTAGTTCCATCGAGCGATTGGCTCATGGCTGGCTAGGTAACTCGAGTTACAGATGGCGTTGCGAATGCAAGCATTCTCGTGGCGAGGTACCTACTTGCAAATAGGTATCTCGCCATGACCTAACCAGCTATGCAGCTGTGCACCCCTTGGCAGGTCACTGCACAGCCGAGCTTGGTCACGAATGATAAAGTGTGGTTATGTGACTACGTGTAGTTCTATCGAGCGATTGGCTCATGGCTGGCTAAGCAATTTGAGTTACAGATGGCGTTGCGAATGCAAACATTCTCAAGTAGGTATCTCGCCATGACCTAGCCAGCTAACTGCGGTTGTTCAACCCTTGGCTAGTCACTGCTCAGCCGATCTTGGTCACAAATGACAAAGTGTGGTTATGTGAATACGTGTAGTTCCATCAAGCGACTGGCTCATGGTAGGTTAAGCAACTTGAGTTACAGATGACGTTGCGAATGAATAAAATCCTCAAGTCGGTATCTCGCGATGACTTAGCCAACACTTCCCAATTGCGGCCGCACTAGCCGGAATAAATGATCGGACAAATACAATTTAAGGTTATGTATTTCTATGCAATTATCGCTCTCAATGCGAACGCATTGAGAGTCATTGATCCGATAATGTTATTTACGTTTGTTAATCCACCCATTTTTCAATAATCTTACATTGTGTAGTGTAACATATGTATACGATAAGAAAATTCAGAAATTAAACAAGTACAACTGGCCCAGTGGACAACATCACAACTCATCACCCAGAGGTCCCGGGATCGAAACCACGTTACGGCGTAATCGTTTGTCTGAGATAATTTAAAATTGAACCATTAATATATTTACAGCGCAAATATCATAACCCTAATTAATTAACAACGAAGAATATCGTAAAAGGGTTTTTTTGTATCTAATCGCCACCTAATTTTTTGTTCCCAGTCGCTGGCTGAAAAAACTAGGTCATGCCTAGGTCAGAAATATAATATAGCCGTGGGATATTTCTTTCTATCTAGTCACCATCTATTTTTTTGTATTCAGTCACTAGAGGACCAAAGCGTTACAAGGCTGGGTAGTCAATCGCTAAGACGGCTAGCTAATGGCGATTCGAAATATCACTTTACTAGCTTGTGGCTAGGCGGTGATAACTTACGTTTTCCACTTGGGAAAGGTCACGCGGGCTCGCTAGGGAAACCCATTTAAATCGTATTTTGGCGCTCTGTTAAAGTAGCCTCAAAAACTGTCGAAGTTACTCTTAATGTCAAAGTCACCCCGTTTTACGGCACCCACCAATATAATCGTTACTAAAAAATTACTACAACATACATTAAAACGCTGCCGATGCTAGTGATCAGCCTGACGTATCCATTGTTGATTTCCCGCTGGCCCAGTGGTGCAAATTGCAGTGATTAACGGCCCCCATTGTTAGGAAAAGTTGCTCCATTGCTAAAACGGATGTGATGAAAAGAATGAGGCTAGGTGCGAATCTGATGAATGGCCCACCGGCAAAATACAGCCCTATGCTTCTTCTCCGCTCAATTCGAAGCCTCGAAAAGCATGATATGATACGGATAGAACTGAGTAGCTCTTTCGACTCACGGTTGATTGGGGAACTCCTAACCATGCTGTTCGATCTGTTGAAGTCTAAAACAAGGTTCATTGTATACCACACCTGATGCAGCAATGGCACGAATTTTGTTGCTGGTTCGCCTCAGCGTTTTTTTTTTACCGAGCTTTGGGACGAGTTAAAGGTGGCCATCCGTCCGAGATGAGCTCGATTCCTGGAGTCTCTTAAAATATTGTCAGCCGTTGATAATAATTTCTCAGAGACCGTTTCCACAATTGCCAAGTATTTTTTGGCAATGACGCCAAAGTTGCTATCACTGGTGCCTGGCTAAACCAACGATACATTGGATTACCCCGGCGATGTACTTGATCCAAGTTGTGCTTCGAGCCAGAAATATTCACAATCTCATAAATACCCATCTTCGGCAGAACATCAACACTGAACTAGATAAGTAAATATCTCTTGCGTTCGATTGGGCATACACGTGTGTCCACCAGTGGTCGCTTCGCCGACATTCTTTCTGCACTTTATAAGGGAGAATCCACTCTTGTCTAAAGTTAACAGGATAAAGCTGGTTCATGTTGATGACAGATAAATTGTTTAGGAGAATGACTAATTATACTCTGTGCAGAAATGGACACGCGCGCCTTTGTGTTTGGCCAGACTTGTCCGGTATAGTTGTATGCGATAGTATATGTGGTAGGCGTATGGGAGATTCATATGATACGACGACCTACGGCGTCTTATGGCTATCATCTTGAAAATACATGCGTGCGCCATGCATTTAGTTGCATTTGGGTATTTGTATGGTCGATACCCGGCATCGCAAATACCCTGCGGAGGACAACTCGCTGTACCAATTCATATGGTTCGGCATAAATGGCCACGTGACGGGTATTATGATGCATTGGTAATTTCGTTTGGTGCGCTTGTCAGTCAGGCATTTAGATCGATGTTGCTGAACGTGCAATCCTGGCTGTGATTAGTTATCGCGTGTGCTCCCCGGCTCTCATATGTTCGGCATAACTAACTAAGTGAATTACGAATACTTGAGTCGCGTATGGAACATAGATTGAATACGCAAGGCAGTATTAGTTAACCTCGTTAACGGGTTTCACCACGGGGGATCACTGGGATATAAAATTTGTAATTGGCCTGGACCACTTCATTCTTTTTCTTATTTGTCTTTCTCATCCTTTCTCTCTTTCTCTCTCTCTCTCTCTCTCTCTCTCTCTCTCTCTCTCTCTCCCTCTCTCTCCTCCCTCTCCCTCTATTTCAAAGGAAACAAAGTGCCAAGTAGGAAAAAGCTAGCTATTCTTCCTGCTTTCTTTCTTCACGGCTAATAACTCTCTGAAGGACCGAGAGAGGATTGTTCTCGGCCATTTTTTGCCGCGGGCATTCGTCCCACCCCACTCCACCTCCGCCCTGCCTGGTCTTATTTTGGTGTACGCCAAGTGCCACGCTCCCTTTCAGTTTTCGTCATACTCTGCTGTGTCTCACTGCTAATTTTACTGCAATCACCGCTCGTGGTTGCGCAAAAAATGAATACGTATGTATGTTTTGGTGTTCCATGCTGAAAACTCACGCCGCTGTGCACGCTGCTATAAATGTACACTAATTGTAATGGAAGCGGTTGCAGAAGCGCCGACCATACGTAAACTCGATCTAGTAAAAAAAAAAAAATACACTGCCTCCTTCTAGTCACAGTCGAGGGCACACATCTTGCAGTCCACGAATGCAAGTGGCGCACTCTGCCCCTCTCTTCTTCTCTCTCTGAACAACGTTTTTTGTGGATCTCATTTTTCCTTCGAGATTTGACCACACGCGTCTCACATTTGGGTATCGTTTTTCATCCATATCGTATGGTTAACGGAGAAATGTTCAAAAACTTCATTCATCAAAAATCCTTAGATTTAGAATGGTCTTAGAAATGGGCGGCAAAGATCTGCGGCATTCCAGCGACTTACTAGGTGTTACCAGCATTAAACCACTAGAACTGGAATTATCATACGAATGCTACTAAGTTACTCAAGCAGCGCTGCCTGCTTACCGCGCATAAAATGGCGCCCTTGGTGGGGGAAGGGTGCAAGTATTACGGAGCCGTCCAAAGGCGACATTTTATGCGCGGTAAACAGGCAGCGCTGCTTGAGTACCTTAGTTGGAGTTGTATTGTCAGAGTTTGTATCATTGAAACGCGATGAAAATACATTTTTTATATCCAATTTCTTCGTCAATTTAGACTACAGATGCCCCTATTATCTCTTTTAGGATCCCCATCGGAGAACTACGACCTTCTTAAAACGAATTGCTTGATAATTTTTTAACACGACTATCGTTGAAATCGTTACGCCGTGATATCTTTATCGACATTCATTATTTTTTTTCATATTCTACTCGCAGTTCTCTTTAAATCTGAAGAACATTGATTTTCGTTTTATCGCCTGAAAATCCTTTATTCGTTTTGAGGTAATAGATCGTACGTAAGCCAAATAAGCAAAAAAGGCCGATAGCGAGTATGTGACTGCCGTAATTCATCGTATATGATTTGCGAAAAAAACATTCACGCGCTCGAGGTAGCAGCCAAGGTATGAACCGATTATCTTCGCCCGGTCATTTAACCGCTACCACCACTTTAGATGATCTCGCGAATCCTCCGAAAAGAAATAACTCATCACTTAAAAGAGCTTCTGACAATAAAATATTTCTACGGCGATCGCAGGGGTGAATTTCCCGTCGGAGACACAGGCTCATTCTGTGCAGTTACATCAAAGGCTCGCAAAAAGACGTGAGCATCTCATGGGTACGAAAAGGGCAACATAAAAAGGCTTTTGAAATAAATGAATAAATGTTCGTTTTGAAAAGGTTTCCAAATCACTGTATGTTTGCTAAGTAACGGTATTAAAAAAAAAACAATAATTGTGAATATTTGACAATAGACATTGTTCAAACAGTGCCGGATTCATCGCACATAGAACCTTGCAAAATCAAAAGCCTATTCAGTTGTTTCCACAGCACCAACTTTTTTGCAGTCGTCGCGATGTTTTTTTGTTGTTTTTTTTTAATGTTTTTGTTGATGTTCCTTTCACGAATTGTTTGAGATTTGTTAACCGAAGGGTTACCAAAAATGCAGACAGACACTCCGCGACGGTCCGACGGACACGAGGAAATTACGAGGGCGCCTAGTCGCTGCGAAACCCTACTAAAAACGATCGTTGAACCCACCTCGTAGGGCGTACCTTCCCGACATATTACTAACAACGACAAACAGAAGAAAAAAAAAGTTATCATACGACGGATCATTTGAATGAAAAAAGTTTTCGCGCGAAACCGCGACCTACAAAAAAGTTGTCCTTGCACTTCTGGTCACATGCATTGCTAAGCAGCAACCGCCTCGTGCTATCGATTGTCCCATTTCACCGATGTCGCCACCGTCGTAAAAACCGCTGCTTCCTCCGCCCTTCCGAGGGCTTCGAACAAAACTGCATGTCCCACCGTTGTCAGCTAGGCCGCCGCATATCATTCGCCGAGATTTCTATACAGTAAATTGAATTCCCCGGTGAACTTCGCATGCCGTGAAGGCAGAATAAAACGACGTTTACCAGCGCACCCTCCGTACTATGCACGCTCTTGTTGAGCGGTGTTTTTTCTTTTCTTTTTTTTCCTTCCGCAACGATTTCCGAACGGAAATCGTTCCCATGGCCCATTTGACCGAGCGAGTTAAATTATTCGTAACCGTAAAGACCGGAGGGACGTTTGTCGGGGGTGCGGTACCTACGATTGAAGACACGTCACGTGTCAACGGGTTAATCCAAGCCCGTGGCCGAAAAGAAGAGGAATTTTCGTTAATTTTTTCTGACAAAACGGGTGGAGATTTTCAGTTTTTTTTGCATCAAAGAGTATGGTTTGAAGGATCCTGTGGATTTTTTGTATTGAAAAGTATCTATAAACGTGGTAGGTGAAATGCAGATTGTGGAAAGCACCGTATGAAAAACGTCCGTCACAGTGACGGAAACAAATCTTCCAAAATAAAAGAATCAAACGCATTTCGCTTTTGCTTAAAATTATCTTGTGCTTGGACAAAGGTTTTAGCAAAATATTGATTGTTAAAAAAATAGCCGCATCTCCAAAGTGGAAGTTCCGATTTTCGGTAAAAAAACGCTCTATTTTCGTAAATAAAAAAACAACGCATCGAAAAAGAAGTCTCCGTTCAAGCGAGAATCCGTCGAAAAGAAAAAATCAATATTTAAAAAAATGTTTACTAGGTGCAAGCCCGAAAAAAATAACGGTTGATCCGAGTCTTTTAAAATGAAGGATGTTTCGGTTTTGGCATAGAAAAAACTTGACAGAAACCCTTGCAAACCTGGCCGATTGTTGTAAGTTCCCGCTAATTGATTCGTGAGAATCCAAAAAAAGTCGTCTCGAATGATAATAAAATATACCCTGCCGACAATAGTGGCCAAAACTTGAATAGGTAGCTGTTGATTGCACACTGGCCTGCGCATCGACTACTGAGCGAGTGGCAGTTTCACTGACAATAAGTTTCCGACGGTAAAGCAACAGAAACTCGGTAAAATGTAGTTGCCTGAAAGGACACAGATTTTCCATAGTCTCCTTATGCTCTCGTGCAAATGCAATAAAGTAGTGCATCAGGAATGAGCTGGCCAAGGGTGACAATGCAAGGGGCTTCTGACGGAACTGGGCATAGTAATGTGACGAATGGATGGTAAAAGACAAACGACCGTTGGAAATTAAATTGTGGAGAAATTAATTTTTAAAAAGTATGTTGCAGTAATAGATATAAGATATAGTGATAATAAATTAAGATATTTTATTATTATTTGTAAACATCAGTAGTAATAAAATGATGTTTTAAGTATTCATGTAAAGGAAATACTCAAAAAAATACAGTTCTTATATGATTGGATACTAGAGAACATTTCGTTTTGACAACCGTTAGCAAACTATCAAGATATTCTTCCCCAAATGTGCGTACCCACGACGGCCACTTATCAACGGGATTCAACACACTGGGGAATGAGTATCCAACATCAGACAATTTTCCACTGAAACGTAGCAGTGAGAAACCGGAAACCAATCAATCTCAACACTTTGGCACACGTAGTGACGTGAGGCTTTCGCAAGGGGACGTGAAGAGGAACAGAGGAGCCTCTGCGAATTAGGGCTAAATTATAGATCGCCTTGGAGGATGATAACCATCACGGGTTGAGATTAGAATTGCACGACAAACGGGCCAAAGAAACGTCGGCAATTCTATGACGGATGATGACGAACGCAGATGGTAATAATTTATGATTTCCATGCACGATTCTGAATTGCCCATTTCCAAGGTTGGCCGACCAGATTATTGCATCACTAGCCAAATGTCTCTACAGATTGGCCCACCAAACTTCGTCATGTATGACATAAAGTGCACGTTGATTTACGAAAATATCCATTATACGACGTTTGCGTCCCAAAAAATAACTGAAAAGAAGGAATATTCACACAAAAGTTCATTGAGGATTACCGATAAAACGTTTCGAAAAATGATATCGGGTCTTCCTTTCGGATTGTACTGACCCAGGTTTATTAGCCCACAGAGTCTTTCCCAAAATTTGTCCTCAATTCGTCGTTCAAATCATTAAAATTTTCGGATAGGACACAGAAATTTCTTTCGATGACGATCTTCATATCAATTCTTTCTGCTTGAAAGAATTCACAATAATATCGATCATTCCATTGCCCATAGAAATTAAATAAAACTGCAAATTCAAATAAATGAAAGATTCTCCAGATATCCGAGAAAATACGAATATTGCGGATCCAGATAGGCAATTTTAGAATTTATATATACATTGAAAAAAACTACGTGGGTTAACTAATTCCGTCATTTGAGGATGCCAACGAAACATTTATTGAAAAATGGAATGTTACGTAATTTTAACAATGATTTATTCAACCAAACAAAGCAACACTCGAAAAGATAATATAGGCACTTTACCCGAGTGGAAAACGTAACTCATCACCGCCTAGCCACTAGCTAGTAAAGTAATGTTTCGAATCGCCATTAGCTAGCCGTCTTGGCGATTGACTACCCCCGAGTGCAAAACGTAACTCATCACCGCCTAGCCACTAGCTAGTAAAGTAATGTTTCAAATCGCCATTAGCTAGCCGTCTTAGCGATTGACTACCCAGCCTTGTAACGCTTTGGCCCTCTAGTGACTGAATACAAAAAATTAGATGGTGACTAGATAGAAAGAAATATCCCACGGCTGTATTATATTTTTGACCTAGCCATGAACTAGTTTTTTCAGCTAGCGACTGGGAACAAACAATTAGATGACGATTAGATAAAAAATATTTGCGGCTATATATTTATATTTTCGAGATTTTTTTGCCCATTATTTACATCATCGAACCCTTTTACGATATTCTTCGTTCTTCATTAATTAGGGTTACGATATTTGCGCTGTAAATATATTAATGGTTCAATTTCAAATTATCTCAGACAAACGCTTGTGCCGTAACGTGGTTTCGATCCCGGGACCTCTGGGTGATGAGTTGTGACGTTGTCCACTGAGCCAATTCTACTTGTTTAATTTCTGAATTTTCTTATCGTCTACATACGTTACACTACACAATGTCAGATTATTGAAAAATGGGCGGATTAACGAATGTAAATAACATTATCGGATCAATGACTCAATTGCGTTCGCATTGAGAGCGATAATCGCATAGAATTCCATAACCTTAAATTGTATTTGTCCGATCATTTATTCCGGCTAGTGCGGCCGCAGTTGGAAAGTGTTGGCTAGGTCATCGCGATATACCGACTTGAGGATTTGATTGATTTGCAACGTCATCTGCAACTCAAATTGCTTAACCAACCATGAGCCAGTCGCTCGATGGAACTACACGTATTCACATAACCACACTTTGTCGTTTGTGACCAAGATCGGCTGGGCAGTGACTAGCCAAGGGGTGCACAGCCACATAGCTGGCTGGGTCATGGCGAGATACCTACTTGCAAGTAGGTATCTCGCCATGAGAATGCTTTCATTCGCCACGCCATCTGTAACTCAGGTTGCTTAGCCAGCCATGAGCCAATCGCTCGATAGAACTACACGTAGTCACATAACCACACTTTATCATTCGTGACCAAGATCGGCTGGGCAGTGACTAGCCAAGGGGCGCATAGCCACAGTTAGCTAGTGTTGGCTAGGTTATGGCATCGTGCCCACTTGAGAATTTTTTCTTTTGTAAAGCTATCTAAAACTCATGTTAGCTAGTCAGCCATGAGCCATTCGCTCGATGGAACTATACGTAGTCGCATAACCTCACTTTGTCATTTGTGACCAAGATCAAACGGGCAGTGACTAGACAAGGGCTGGATAACAAAACATTCACAATATTACTAGCTAATAGCGAGCCAACCATTGGTCAGTTCGTATCAGCTCAATTGGGCGAGCCAGTTACTAGGTCGTAACTCAGACAGGCTAGAACAATTTCTACTCGGGTAGTGATTCCTCTCAAAATTTCCACCTGTGAGTGAAGAATCTTGTTAATGCAAACGATTGTATTTTCACTTTATTTAAAAATATAACAAAGCTCCTGCTGGCGACTTCCCTCGGGTGTGTGTTGGAAATTTGGTTCGTGTTCACATACGATTTTAGGGTCGTAGGGTAAGCGGGTATAGGAATACGCACCTAAGCGTCAAAGAGGTGAAAAAAACAAACGAATACATTTTACTAATCAGTTTTTGTTTTAATTGAAAGAATATCTAGTATTCTATTTAAATTATGAGCGATGATTGGGAGTCTTAATTTTTTTAAAGTAACAATTTAAAAACTACGAAACGGGATTTGCGAACTCTTAGACATACGGGCGTTTAAGATTACGCACGGGGGTCGATAAGAGTCCGCAAGCATCGACCGACATATAAATCGCAATTAAAGTTGCCCACATTTGTATGAGCGGTGCATTTCTCATGCTGCCAAGCTTTACACTTCACTACACTCGATCCATCCCTCACATATTGGTTCTTCGTATGTTTTTTGTATTCTTTGCATACTTGTAAAAAATATATATATATGTGTGTGTATATATATATATATATATATATATATATAGCATTCCACGCCATTTCAGATAGCCCGTGACCCTAACCATTTTTGGTTTTCCGGATTTTTATTGTAAAATTATACCCCATGAGAGCAATATCCAAACCAATTTTTAGATTGTTATCTCTCCTCTTCTAGGAGTTATAATTTTCCAAGAAATCTCGATTTCGGAAGTTTTGGAAACGTTTAAACGCTTATAACTCCTGAACTTATTGAGATATCGACAAATGTCACTATGCCATTTTTTTTATTTTGACGCATACGTTCGTTAGAAAATATGAAAAATTTATCAATTATCGATGTCAACGTTTTTTTTGCTTCTAAAGTGAAAACTATTTCTTTTCAAATGATTGCCTCTTTTTAATAATTTTTTTTTAATTCTCTAAAATAGAGTGACCCATTCTATGATTTTTCATGAATGGTCCACTTCAATGACCCATGAAGACTAGTCTCATCATGGGTCTACTTTTCCTTCTATTTTTTTTCGAATTTATCATATTTTTTTCAGAAGAATTTTACATTTTAATCTCCAATAATGCTATTAATGATTTGTGATTTCCAATTCGGCTTTGTCAGGCCTGAAACCGTTTATTTTTAATTTGTGCTGAAATTAACGAATAAAAAATGTTTTTTATTTTAAATAATTTTTTTTTCGTTAAACTCCGCACAAACTAAAAATAAACCGTTTCAGGCCTGACGAAGCCGAATTGGAAATCACAAAATCATTAATAGCATTATTGGAGATTAAAACGATAAAAGTCTTCTGAATTTTTTTTTTCAGAAAGAAGTCGACATTTTTTGGAAAATTACAACTCTTAAAAGAGAAGAGATTAAAACCGAAAAATTGGTGTGGATATTCCTTTTATGGGGTACAATTTTACAAATAAATCAGGAAAACGAAAAATGGTCGGGGTCGCGGGCTAGGTGAAATGGCGTGGAATGTCCCATATATAAAAAATATATTCTATATGTATAAAATACTATATATATATATATAAATATATATATAATACATATATATGAATATATATTTTTTCTATACTTTGTATACTTGTAAAAAAAAATTAACCACAGTCGTATAAGAGTACGCGCGAACTCCTATACACCCAAACACTGCGTACTCTTATACCACCTGCACATTTTAAACAAACATAACTGTTACTGCCATTTATTGATGAGATGCGAAATTACTTTCATTACGAACAATAATCTTAGTAAACCGGCGTACGAAATGAATAGTTGTTTTTGAAGAAAGTAAATTGTGTATCGTACTTGTAATTCTTTGAAAATGTCAAAAATAAATAAGAAATTG
Organism: Ophion ellenae; assembly: GCA_963210295.1. Lineage (NCBI taxonomy): Eukaryota > Metazoa > Arthropoda > Insecta > Hymenoptera > Ichneumonidae > Ophion > Ophion ellenae. The sequence continues at coordinate 63,142,650 of OY723387.1, forward strand.
CAACCAAAACTTCAAACTTACCTAGCCTCTGCGTTTTATTTCACTTTGGATTTTTTGTTGTCAGAAACCCTTACCCTGTGAGGCGGTCAAAACACACCAGAAGTTACCTTCCATTAGCAAAGCGTTTCGTCATTAGCTTAACTGCGTACTCTTATCGCCTGCGTACTCCGATACCAGCTTACCCTATCGCATAAACGCATACAAAGGAAGGTTATTATAAAAACAGGTTTTCTATATGGTTCAATACATACCGATAATCACATCCCCAGAAGAAAAAATCAAAAATTGAATGGAAAAATCGTCAACTCTAAATTTCTGTCCTTTTGAACCGTAAAACGGGTTTTCTCAGTTTCTACTTGATTGAGACAATACAACGTGATGGGAAAGCCTAAAAGCGTTCATTTTCGTATAGCAAAGATTCACGAAAAGGACTTGAGCTGTGCCCAAACCGTGCCCAAACCCGCAGACAAACGGCCGGGGACAATTTTCAAAAATTATACAATATCCCAACAGCGGCGTCATCTAATCACGTCAGTTTCACTTCAGCACACTGCAACTCGATGATATTAGCGCGATATATATATGTGTGTGTATATAAAGAACCGCTGGTATAAAAGTTTGCGGCGGATCGTCATTTTGTTCGGAGGTCTTATCGGGCACGTACATATTTGCAAATCGATCTTTACAAGCTAATAATTCCCTTCTAACGATTTTCACTCCGCATCAAACTCCCCAGCCGCAAAGAGAGTATGATGTATAAAAGTGAGATATATCGATATATATGCATGTACAAAGTGAGGTCCATAGGCAGTAATCGACGACGCCTCTCGAATCTGCAATGCAGTATTGATTCTCAAGTGTGTGAACGGCCCTTTGAAACATTTCTCGGGCTTTCTATATTCTTTTTCGCTCTACAAAGGCTTTGTGTGTGTGTGCGTGCGTGTGTGTGTGTGCGCGCGCGCGCATATGTATTTGAACATTTATTACCATGGGCGTACATACGAATGAAAAAGCTCTGCAAAGTTATTCAATCACGAACCAGGTGGTGCAGTTCGAATATATATATATATATATATATATATATATATATATATATATATATATATATAGTACATACTCATAGCTGTTCATAACAGACACTTGTCACCGTTCTTACCAGCAGCACTCGAAGAAAAAAAAAACACCTTAAAAACCCAGTTTCTTTATTCCATGCATTTAGCAACACAATTCTCCTTGTAGCCCAGTAAAAGAGGTGAAAACCCAACACTTTTGAGCGTAGAATATGAATTTTTGACTGAGGGTAGATGGTTGCATACTGAAAGTAACCCCAATAAAATGTAGCCCCTCAACTCGCCCCAACTTTAAGAAATAGGGGTTGAAAACTTAAAAATCGCCGTATCTCAGTAATGAATAGCCCAATGAAAAAATGTTTCAAACAAAAGTTGTTTGGAATAATAAAATACGTGCTAAGTTATCCGACATCCAATCCCCTATCTTTGAAAATAGCGGCACGAAAACACGAGAGCACCACTGACCTCGGCAAGGACGCAGCGATATGCCTACTCCGCTCGCACACGCATGGACACCAAATTTTCGAATTGTTTTTGTGCCGCTATTTTCAAAGATAGGAGGTTGGACGTCACATGACTTTATACGAATTTTATTATTCCAAACAATTAATTATCGAGATACGGCGACTTTTAAGTTTTCAACCCCAATTTTTTACGGTTGGAGCGAGTTGCGGGGCAAAATTGTATTGGTGTTACTGTTAGTAGGCAACCATCTGTCTCCAGTCAAAAATTCATATTCAACACAAAAAAGTGCTGGATTTTCGTCTCTTTTACTGGACTATTGTTCCGGTGTCGCCAAACTATTTACCTCGTATGTCTCCCGCTTACGGTTTTTATCTCTGCTCCTCCGCCATTCTTCCGTTTTCTCGCTTTTCGTCTATTTTTCTTCAGACCCCCTCCCCTTCGCCTTTTTCTCTCGCGCTCTCTCGCGGAAACATTTCTATTGTTCAGGTACTACAAAACGTTCTGAATAAAAATTTAACATTGACAAAAAATTGCATCTTTGCCCACTACTTCTGTATTATTTCATCTTGTTTTCAAAGCTGTCGTTCCCTCTGCCTCTGGCTCTCCTTCTCTCCCCTGAAGAACGCGACCGTTCCAATTTTGCCTTTATCGTTGAGGCAGCTTCATAAGCGACAAAAAATAATGGGGAAGCAATGTGCAAGTTTCCAATTTGCAGGATTCTTCCTTTGTAAAATTGATACGAATCGAACAAGATTCCGTGGGATGACAAGCTCAAGTAGCTCTCATTTTCTTTTTTAGAGATAAGGGAACTGTGAGCAGCAACTGGATTCCCATACTTTCCCTTCTTTTGCGAAAAGTAGTGCGAACTTATAACGGTACTTATAATGGGGCCATAATGGAGCTAGATCTAAAAAGTAATAATACGCAAATGAGAAGATTTTTACCGATCGTCATACATATTCTCTAAAACTAGTGCAAGTTAAAGCGCGAACAAACATTTTTTATTTTGCTAACAAGTCAAGATTTTATTAAGTCTAAACCGTTCTTACGTTTCTAGCCAAACTAATTGACCTTCATCGTTCAATGATACTCCACTAATCATTGTAAGACTCCTAAATCATTATAACGAAAAATGTCGGTAAAATAAAACCTTTTATATGACATCGCTGCTTGCACTATTTAGAAGCAATGAAAAAGAATTTGTTTGTATGTTGCACATTAATTTTCGCACATTTGTGCTGCGAATATCAATGATTATAGAGATTCACGACTCGAACCGACAACAAAACATTTTGGATTATAGTAATGAAACAATGTCCGTTGATTTCCAACAATGCGAACTTTATCACTATATTTTTGTCCAAATCTGAATCACTTCTCGTCGACTCTCACAACGTTCAATGCGAAGCAACCTGCACTGATGCGCTATCGGCGTATAGAAAATGTAAATTGTCGAGTTAATACCTATTTGATAAAGACGAAACATTTACGAGGCAAAATGAATTTTTTGAGAAAACGAAATTTCTTGTTCCAGCCGGTGAAGCTTCTGTAGAATCTATTTTACGTATTAAGAACACCGTTATATATATATATATATATATAGTAATAAATACCTCGTAATTGTCCTTTTCTGCTCTTGCCATCATTCCACCGTCCTTCATCCTTCGCTCCCTTTTTACTGTGTGCATAAGGTAAGAGGAAACGTTTCATTCCCAGTAGAAATTCCATCTGACACAATCTAAGGAGTCCGCCTATTACTTACGGTGGCGAATTACTGAATTTTCACGAACCTCTCAAAGACCGAATTTAATTTCAGACAGAATCTCATTCTTTCGGGTTGGGGGTGTAGACTTTTTTCGCGTTTCCTTTTTTTCTTGAGCTTTTATCCTACGAGTCACGAAATAGGAAAAGGTATAAGCTTAAGACTCGCATTCCATCAGCCGTTTTGGCATACAGCTACATTTGTTTGATACCTCAAACATATGCTTTTGGAAGACTGCGCACAGAGAGCTTTATTCAATCTCAAGAGACAACCTGTGGAAGAAACAACTTCAACCGCATGTTATTGACAAATGGATAAACATATGAAAAACATCAGCCGTTCATACGATGGAAAATGTTGCAGTATAGCACCAGTCTTTTACAGATACCGATAATTATCAATATTCAACATCTACAACTTGGCAAACTGTGACGAAAATGTGACAGTCAGAACCTCGTCAAAGCGTTAGTCTTTTTTTTGTTGTCCGAAGTAAGCGCCATATTTCACCTTAAATTTTACTCGCCAAATGCTACATTCACGAATTATAACTAATTTTCGAAGCAATGAGTTCAATAAGTAGAGAGAAAGAGAGAGAAAGAGAGAGACAGAGAGAGAGAGAGGCGAGCCACTTTGCTACGACAGATAAACATGTCCAGCTCATAGGCTTTTCTATTGGCCCCGAAAAAAAAGCCAAACGGTCGGAATTGAAGTTCGAAAACGAGACAACCTTTTTTCGGTTCTGTTTTTTATTTTCGCAGGTACTTCTCCAGTGACGATATTTAAACGGAACGACGAGAGCGCAGCCCAAGCGAATTTCGACTAAGAGTGTTCTGCTACGAACAAAGGAGAACGCAACGAACAAAGTCCATCTCGAATTGAATTGACATAAAAAAACGCAGAACAACGGCAAATCTTTGCAAAAGGATACCGCTGCGGAATTGTTTCGAACTCGGCGTGGCCCCAGGGAAGGCGAAACAATAATAATAAGAGCCACGATTAATGTAACGAGCGTGAAATATTCCAAGCGAAGGACAAGAGAGTAAGGAACAACGACTAAAAAAAAAGGATAAGGGGAGGTGATGTTTGAGAACTTTGACATTCTGACTTCATCCTACCGGAAACACGAAAGGTAGATACGGACGGAAGGAAAATTCGGAAAAGAAAGCGTGAGAGAGACGAGTGAAGTTCAGAAGCGAATGGCACGATAATCGTTGTTAAAAACGATAATGTAAGGAAACGTGAATTATGCCGAAAAGAAAGAGACGACGACGACGGGGACGACGACGACGACTCGACAATAACGCGTACCCCACAAAGATAATTGCGAAATAATGGTCGATTTCACGGGTGTCGATGGTTCGAGCAGTGCAAACAATACGCAAATTTTATGCAGTCTACGATATCAGCACTTCAGCATCCCTGAAGGCGGTAAGAATTTTAACCTCCCTCGACTCCGCATTTTTCTTTTTCACATTTTCGGATTACATGTATTATTTACATTTGTGCTTATTATTATTATTATTGATTATTGATTATATGACTTTCTTTTCTCCTTAATGGTTCGCCTATTTTTTTTTTTACGTCGCATCCATCATTACGGAGACTTATCTTTTTGTTTTTCAGAAATCTGGTGTGGTTGGGTGTGGGATTCGATCCTCTGTTGGCCACCGATCAAAGCTTCGACGACTGCCAAGCAGCGATGTCCCGTGGAGAACGGGGTTGATCCTACCAGTTAGTGAGATTTATATCTTCCATTGTGCATTTAAAAAAAAAACTAGACTAATCTGCTTGACGCGGTCCCACATTTGCTGAGAGGTGTGAACGTTTTTTCACAAATACAGTAAGGCAAATCCCCGATATCTTCAACGGTTTATACAAAAAATTACCGTACAATTGTCGACAATTACAGGATTTCGATAAATAGAAAAAAAAGGATATATATAACGAATATTTTCATTATTCAAAAGTATGATTAGATATTCAAGGATATAGTTGCCAGCAATTCTTTTCGCAAAATAAAAAAGATTAAAGTATACTTCTATTGATATATGTTTATATCACCAAGCAAATTTACACGATATAAATATCACAAAAAAACCGATAATTCGTATCTGAAAATTATTTTCAGGCGTAATCGGGATGGTTTGATATATCTTTTATTCATATTTATCAAGTGTACATTGTTTGTTCTATTAATTCGCATTTACATATGCCCTCTCCCTCCCTCTCTCTATTCTGGCAAAAACCCAATCTCGCTGCCTATTTTACATTTTAATGGGCAAGGCTAATTAAATTCGATTAGTAAGTGAAGAGAACGTTGCTCTACCCGCTTGTATTTCACGCGTGGTCAGCGATATGTGGCTGACCGAGAGTACAAAAAAACCTTCCCCCCAAGTTCACGCTCCCAATCCATTTTTCTCGCGGTTACGGGCACCGTCCCAAAAATTCAATTTACATACCCTCGAACTCTCGTACCCTTCCCTAGCAAGTTACGTATACCTCAGGCATCGGCATACCAAGGCAATGAATCCTCCAGGATTATTCACGAATCTGTCTGAGGCCTGGCATTTCATACAGAATTTGCACGTGATGCTTCGCGACAAGTAAACACACGTAGTTCGATCATCTGAAACCAACTTGGCGTGTCGAATTTTTATTTTATCCTTGTCATCTTTTTTATCAACCAAAATGTTTCAGGCTCTAATGATGGGGATCCCGTAGGATGTTTGAGACATTTTTTAAGGCTAACTCTGTCAAGAGCAATTTGGCATATGAAAACAATTCATTGTAACATTAGTTAAAGCGTATTGAGTAGAATTCATTCAATGGTCAAAGATAAAAAGGGTACGTGTACAAATTAACAATCAAATGCAAAAATGAATAATGATAAGTTTGTAATAAATCCTTCATTCGATTGTTCATAACTAATGTTTAGTGATTAATTGAATAAACATTCAATTAATTAAACTGATCAATTTTACGGAAATCAAGATTCGATTGGTTTTGACTATTGGCATTAAGACATTTTACCCTTAGCACGTTACACGAGTGTATGTTATCCCTGCTGCCTACTCCTCTCCAACCATGAGAACTAAATGTTTTCTTGTCGATTGAAACCAACGTTGTTTACGACTAAAGTATTATTTTCAAGTCCCCATTGTACCATTGATGCGATTAAACGCTGTTCTCCATTCTCGTTCTCCTTATTTAACATATTTTGCCCGTGAAATCCTCGTAACTCGGCACATACAGATTGCGGAGAAAATAAGGTTCAGTCACTTTCTTCACTTTCATAATTTCCCAGACCTTCGAATCCGAAATTACGATTTTTTTCAATCACGGTATTAGTTGTCAGATCGGACGTATCAGCATCGCGTCATCCCCATAATCTGCCGGACTTTTCAATAAAAATACTTTTCATTGGTTCATTTTTTTTTAATAATACATTTTCAATTATCATCAATTAGTCAGAAGTCACCCGATGACTAATTAAATCGTTTCTTGTCAAATTATTTCGTTTAATTAATCAAACGTTTATTCACAAATAATGACTGAACGTTATTCACGTATACTTCCTTGAAGAATCTATGACAGTTTTGCAAACGGATGGTTTCGAGATGACAAAAAATACTGTAGAGAAATTTTATACCAATAACGTATAACAAAAGCAGCCATTCTCGATTGGAAAAAGCGAATTTTTTTTAATGAACAAAATTCGATTATGCAATTGCTCGAAGCGGAAACTCTCAAAAATCTGTTAAATGTTTGTTTGTAAGCTTGGCGAAAAAATTAACAAAGCTCTGCTGGAATTGGAAAGGGTACGGATTAAAATATGAAGAAGAAAAAGTGCAAATTCCCCGTATATATAGGTACATGTGGGTGTATACGTGGGACGTTTTCCCAATGTGGCTGTCAATTATAGATGAGTGGAATATCAATTGGCCATGGCCCAAATCCTTCGGTTACTCCATGGGTCTCGCCTTCTCTCTCTCTCTCTCTCTCTCTCTCTCTCTCTCTCTCTCTCTCTCTCTCTCTCTCTCTCTCTTCTTCCCGCCTATAAACCCTTGATATTGTGTCTCATATGCGTCGTTTTACTTACAAACGAAACAAATGAAGTTGGTAGCGTCGTCGAAATGCAGAAAAAATAATGTCTCCAAATGGCCGACTTTTTTCCGACAGGATTAGACTTCGAAAGTCACGCAAACGTTTTTCAAAATCCTTATTAGAGATCGAAAACATCACTGTGCGCAAAAGGTTTCAGCTAGTGACAAAAAATAGAAACATGAAGAAAAAAATTCGTTGGACTCCAGCGATACAAACTGTCACGCAACGTTTCGAAAAGTTTAGAAAAGCGACACTGACCAAGTTACGGAGAAGCATAGTGACATCGAAAAATGCCTTGTGTTAGGCAAAGCAAAACAATTAGTGATCAAAGAGCATTGAAATAAAATTCGTAAGATAAATGGATTTTTTTTCCTCAGATTCAATATTGAATAATTTAGTTCGAGAAATGCACCCCATTTTATTGAAGACTAAACGAAAGTCCACGAGATAAACGTCGTTTTTTTTAACAAACATACTTTTTCCCCGACTGCACTAATTGGCGTCACGCATACGAACTTGTTTTCTTTTTCGTACTTTTTTTTCTTCCACGGGTGTGCTAATGGCAGCGCGATAAATATTCAAACGCTCGCTGATTTTTCGTTTTTTTGTTCGTTTTCTCTTCGACGTGAACCGAATGGAATAAGGGCCGGAAAAAGGGGCTCCGCGATGAAGGTCTCTTTCGGTGCTGAGTAGTTTCTTCCTATTCGAGTGTCATCCGCGGCTCGCGCGCTAAGACGAGTGTTTCTTATCGCGTTCGTAGCAGAGACGGAAGACCCGAGAAATGCCGCTTGCCGAATACCTCGAGGCGTCCGTGAATCTAAAAAACGTGCACATCCGTCGGCCTGTATGCAGCTTTCGGCTGCAAGGTCGCGAGCCTGAGAACCTCCACAATTCGTGTATCTCAACCAGTGTCAGTTTTTTCGTTAAAGTGTTGTAGTCTGCACCGTTGCCGTGCAACGACATTTTTGTTTTTTTTTTCTTCATTTTATTTCTTTTTATTTATTTCTCCTCATTTTCATTTATTTCCATTTATTCTTATAACTATAATAATAATGGTTTTTTGAAATATTCACATTGTAGATGCCGAATGAGAATCGCGAAAGACGTTCGCCTGATTTTTCGACCCTAAATCTACCGTCTTCATATTTGTGCCGGGAAAGGATACTTTCAACGCGTTATAATAATGTAATTTTTCCGAGGACGTTCCTCTAAGCTGACCTTAACACGAGTATGCTTGTATTTACCGAAAAATTATTTTGAAATAATTATGATGTCTATGTATCGGGACAATGGGCCACTAGACGTGCATTAAACGGGAAATGGAAGGAAAGCTTGCATTGTACTCGAACCTAACAGAAATAAAAATAAATGACAAGTAAATGAGTAGGAACAATAAATAAATTAGGGAAATAAAAGAAAAATTAGCATTGCACTCGAACGTTAGAGAACTTTAACGTGTCATCCCCTTTAGGAAGAGAGCGATTTGCGCATCTTACACATATACGTAAAAGTTCGGGAGAAAAAATGTCTCGTTGCATTCCAACAATGCGAAACTTCCATACCATCCCCTCGGGTTGGAGAGCTCTTCGGGCTCCTTCTCTACATTCATTTTCTCGCCACCCTCGTGCGGCAAAATCATCGCTTCGTTAAATCGTGTCACGCGCGCAAAGATATTGTGCTTCTCATCGACCTGTTGGTGCAATCATTTAAGAGGATGTCTTTTTTCATTCGAAGCTAGCCACGAATTTTAATGGAGCGCGATGATAGAACGGCGATAAGAGGGGAAAAAATGAAAGAAACGAAAAGATCTCACCTGCACGATCATTATCGATGCGGATTACGAGAACGTGAAAATAGAAATATGGAGTTCTCGTTGACCTCCGGCAGTCTGAGTAGAGAATACAACGCGCGATACACGGGGACAATGGTGGTCGGGCGCGCAGTTCTCCTTTAAGGGATCATCACAGTGTGACGGGTCGAATAATAGCTGATTTTCCCGATTTTTTTCCGATGGATAAAACACGCTAATTAGTCTTATTTTTGTATGTCAAAATCAAAGCACTCATGAAGGATAGAAAAAACATTTTTTTTGTACATTTTTTCAACGGTTGAAAATGTCTACGAAAAAAGGAGCCGTCACGATCTACACGGTTGTGGCCGTAAATATTATGTGATGCTAAATTTATAAAAAGATTATTAATGAGTATGAAAGCTGGTATCTTGCTATGGAGGGTTTTAAAATAAAAATTGGCTAAACGGCGGCGGTCTGAAAAAAAGTATCGAATTTAGCCTACTTTTTCGACAGTTTTTCGTTGAAAAAATATGAAGATTTCAAAAAAAGCTTCCATAGCAAGATGGAGAATGGCGTGAAGGATGTTGTGTCAAAATTTGAGACGGATAGTTTGAAAACTATTCCTTTGAGAGCGTACACCGTTTTGAAAAACGACATTTCGACATCACGCAGCTGGTCAAATGCCTTTTTCTGAGAAAAGCTGTAGCAACTGGAATAATTTGAATTCCGCAATAATGTAACAATAAAAAATCGATTTTATGAACATTTTACACTGTGATGATCCCTTAATAAGATCCCTCACGACTATTTTTATATCGCACAGTTGGAACGCACATTTTTGGGAGACGCCCACCCATCTGGTCACGTAGAATGTTGCATTGTATGTCCTTCATGAGACATTCCGCGTCAAGCTCACAAAGATTCCCCATACGCGTCTCACGACCTTTCATGCGTGATGAGCTCGAAGTATACAATTCAAACGTGAATTTTATTATTCGCGTACCGTTGTCGTTGAGATGGCAAAAGTTGTCAAAGATTGCTACAACGAAAAAAGCGAACCGACGAAACCTTCAATCTTTCCTCGAAACTTTTGGATCTTTTTATTTCGGAAAACGAGCTTTTTTCGAAAATTATCGAATTATTTTCGTATCGAACTTTTAAACCGAGTTACGTGTATATTTCTCACGAACGACTCTTTTTCTCCTTATAAAAAGCCTTTGAAAATGGTAATTTCGAGAGGGTTGAAAAATCGGTCGCAACAGTTGTATCTCGAGTCAACCTGTAAGGAGGATCGCATCCATTTTCGTATCATAAGAGTATAACATTTTTTCAAAATCGCCACTTTTATTGTAATAAGAGTGTTGCACCACTTGCGCATTTACGTAAAAGCTCATTTGAAAAAACGTTTACCGAGCTCTTCCATCGCAAACTTCATTGACATAGTTTTACTTTAAACCTTTTTTTGAATTGCGTCTAAAGTTTACAACTTTTCCTTCACTAAGTATTTGTGGAAAATAACAAAAAACGAATAAATCGGAGAGTTGAAGAAAAAAAATTGTACCATTTTAATAAAAAAATTAATACCATCGCACATTTCCGAAAAAATCTTCTCGCCCCGGAACATAAAAACGATGAAGCTTCTACCGGCTGCAACTTGCTTTTTTGTTCAGATCTCACCAATAAAGATTTTCCCATTGCAAAGTTCGTCCCGATCGAATTTTTCTCCAACATGACGCATAGCGCATAGCAATGCTTGCACGAAAGTACTTGTATATCTTTCCCCTCGCACAATTATATGTCCGTATTTTAGTGGTAGACGTTTGTACAAAAATACTTTTCCCGAGATAATCTACATATACACGTACAGCATCCCTGGAACACATCTTACAAACAAGATTGCTGTGCCACTATATTAACGTATCGTACGTATCCTATTATAAATGTCACTCATTTTGGTCTTTAATTATCTTTATTCGGCCGTACTTAAAATATAATGTTAACGCTTTTTCAGAATGCTCAATTTTTTTCTGACCAATACTACTCGTCACGAAAATACGCTGTATTATTTTTCGAAGAGAACTTGAACAACCATTTGATATCATATTATTCTTGTTGGCAAAATTTCCGCGCAAGACTCTGTCCGCATGTGCTGAAAGCCTTTTTTGAATACATACAACTTCGAGGACCGTCCTCATAGTAGAGAATTGTCTCTATCTTCATGTGACGTGAACCCGATTGACCTCAAAGTCAGCCTCACATAAATATGACCACATTTAAAAAAAAGTCATCTCAACCATCGACCTGCCCCAGTCAACAATCCGTAAAAAAAAATCTCAAAACGGCCAGTTTCGCCGATCAACATGATTACTTGGATGTACCAGGTTGAAAACATCCGTTCCACTTATACATATATAGTACATTCGTCTCATGAAAAAACATTCGAAAATCGCTATTCACTGTAGCCAGGCGATTTCAATCACGTAATCGAAAGAACGAGCTCGCCGGTTTCAATAGACCGACAATTCGACCGCCGCTATAAAAAAAGCTACCTGAAATGAACCCTGGCTTCCATAGTGAAATACATTTCAGAGTTTCGATGCAATATTCTCTTGCATTATTCATTGGGAAGAAAAAACCATTGAATAAAAAATGTGCACAGGCACTTTTATCTCGTATCGTCACAATATCGGCACGTACTTTTGAATATTCGACACTTTGGTATGCAATGTTAAAAACATATTTCGTGAAAACAAACAAAATGAAGAAAAAAAGACACAAATTATCCGTCGAATGAAAAAGACGAAAATTCTTTACGATAAAATTAATAAGGTTCGGTAAAATATATCAGCTCGTTGTCCACGGTTTTTCTGTACTCCCGTGCAAATGCGACACTTGCATGCGATAGTGTATTAGGGAGGAGTATCTGTGGGCATCGCTCTGGGGCACTGCCTGCAAGGGCACGCTAAAGAACGTATGAGAAAATTGCCAAAGAAAGCTGGATAATCTGGCGCTGGTCTGACAAATGTGATCTACCATCGTGAGATGATGGTAGATGGTTCAGGAGAGCCCATATACGCAGACTATCGAGTTCAGTATGCTCGTCGATCATAGTGCTCAAATGAAACACGAAACAATCGGTACATCACATTGATCATGATCACTTGGACACCCTAAGCATGCTCGTTTCAGCCACCTGTTCTTGTGCAAGTTACCGAAGCCTTGGTGCCATTAATTTGTATCAAACTCGAGAATTGAGCAGCTCGGCACTCATGAACCGCACCTTCATCCTTGCATGTCTTTAGCGAGAAGACAAGACCGGAAAGCAAGTCGCGTGGCAGATTATCGTCTTGACATCGACTTAATCCGCACTTTATCGACGCACCCGATTATAGTGCCTAGGAAGAGGCCTAAAAGAGCGCGAACTCTCGTTCACACACAAAGGCGGGGGGGGGGGGGACGAGATGAAAACCGTCGAGGTACATAGACATACAGACGCGTTTGTCGTTACGTACACCCGGTTCGCTCCAAGTGTGAAGAGAAGGTGAGCACCGCACATTGTGGAAGCAACAGCAGCAAGTACTCGACCCACTTCGACTGCACTTGGATTGTTCGATAGTGCACGGCGGCTGGCATATACCTACGGGGAGTATCGAGGAAGTGCTCACGAGCCGTAGGAAGAACAAAAAGGCAAAGCAGCCATCATCTCGCCCAATATGAATGTTGTATGACCCACTTGAAATCCCACAAAGTTCCGGTCACCGCTGACCGGAAACGGTTCTCTCTCTCTCTCTCTCTCTCTCTCTCTCTCTCTCTCATTTCTCTATCCCTGCCTATCGTAATCTTGAACACACGTTCCAAGCGCGTTTTTCGTCTTACATTCGTTATTGGAAGACTCGGTCCGAAGGTAGAGGGATAGAGAGTGAGAGAGCGAGAGAAAGTGGGATCCCGATTTTTTATGGACCTTCGGTTGCTCTTATTCACGTTTCATTAGGCATGCAATCAACCGAATGCCAGCTGGCAAACGCTCGAAGAGAACGAGACGTCTTTCCAGAATTTCAGCTATACACACACACATAGTTCGAGAGCCACGTGAGCCCGCAATCAACGATTCCTCTAAAAAGAATTCAAGAACCACCCTCGAAGGGTAAAGTTCCGAAAAGGTCCAACCTCCGATCAGGCTGAAATTTTACACAGACCTTCCTTTCAATATCTTAAGAGATCCCCTAGAGAGATTTTTAGCGACGCGCCATAGTTTTCGAGGTATCGATTTTTAAAAGTAATTTTGTTACTCCGCTCCTACTATATCTATGGGTGACGGGCTCTGCTCTGGCTATACGTATGTATGTTATCGCGCTCTATGTTTTGTGCTAATCTTTGTCAAGTTTGGGCGATAGATACGTTCCCACCATCGCTCCCCGGCCGGTTACCAAGAATTATACAGAGGTTTGCTGCTCAGAATTGCGCTCATACGTACATTCGCCCACACCAGTATTCCACGCACCCCACAATTCTACTCGCACATTCGAGGGGATCCGCGCCTACACCAGGATACCAATATTACATGGACACACTCGACATGCATACCACAAGCACAATCTGTATATACCACTGACACCCGTATTCATAGGTATTCCTTAAAGGCCCGTACGCACTGAGCGGAACGGCACTGCAGCGGAGCGACACGGTACGACGCGACCAAATATCTATCTTCTATCTATCTATATAAATAAAAAGAGAAGTCCTGACTGACTGACTGACTGACTGACTGACTCATCAACGCCCAGCCCAAAGCCTTGGACCTAGAAAGCTGAAATTTTGCACAAAGGTTCCCTTTATAATGTAGACAAGGAATAAGGAAGGATTTTTCGAAATTCAACCCCTAAGGGAGTTAAATTGGGGGTGAAAGTTTGTATGAAAAATCTTATTCCTTGAGTTAGTATACTTGAAAACTTAACACAAATAAATTATAAAGTAAATTATAAACTTTGTCACTTTTATTTTTCCTAAACTACCCCCTAAGAGGGGATTTGGGGGTATCAAAGTTTGTATGGAAGAATTTTAACGCGCGGTTCGATTAACTCGAAACTCAGTATTTATGCTTGAGAACAAAAATAAAGAATAACGTGTATCAGGGTTCTTCGAAAATCGACCCCTAACGGGTTAAAGAGGGATAGTCATTTTTACAGGGGAGGATTTTATCGCGGGGCTTATCTTCTTTGAAACATCTTCTTTGATCTTATTTGAAACTTGACACAAATACTTGCTTATGTAATAAAGTTTGTCATTAAGGGGTTTAGGGGGGGGGGTGGTTAACGGGGATTATTTGCGTAACTATTTTTTTCTAATTCTCACAGGATAGAGAATAAAGAGGATTTAATATTTTCACTTTAAAGTTGCCTTCATATTTGGCATTTAAGTAGGTAATTTTCCGTCCCGTTATTAGGTTATATTATTAGGTTTTAGAGATTTTATCCTCCATCAATCATATATCAATCCGCGCACCGCTCCTCGGATACTATATAAGCAGTGCGAGAAGACATTGTTTACCTAGATTAACAAATGGGGTACTTTTAATCACGGTAGTATGTTCCCGTGGGATATTTTCCGACATCCACGCGGGCGAAGCCGCGGGCAAAAGCTAGTTGTTTATATGAAATCGTACGAGATAGGACGAACTACGCGGCAGCGGAACTGCAGTTTACTTCAAAGAGCCGCTTAGTGCGATCTTAAATTAAGAAATAAGTATTCCTTTTTCTTTGTTCAGAACAAAGAACAAGGAATTCTTATTCCTCAAGGAACATCTGTGAATACAGGTGTAATTCTCTATCAAACGTCAAACTAAAAAGTCAGCCTTACACCAAAAATGAAGGCGATGTGCCGGGAAGGGGGCGGGGCTAACGCATGGACTAGGCGAAGATCCGCACAAAACGGAAAGCGCGATAACCGATATAGGTATAGCCAGAGCCGAGTTCGTCGGCTATAGATATAGTAGGAGCGCAGTAAAAAACTAATTTTCAAAAATCGATATCTCGAAAAGTATGGCGCGTCGCGGGAATCCTTTTAGGGGATATCTTGAGATATTAAAAGGAAGGTCTGTGCAAAATTTCAGCCCGATCGAAGGTTGGACCTTTTCGGAACTTTATCCCAAACGACTTCTAAAGAGAGTTTATAAAGAGGCGCGCGCTCCCGAATTGTGTTTCTCCTCAAGTCTTCCCGTAACCATCTCGTAGCAAGGAAAAGCGTTCAAGGAAAAGGTTTAAAAAACTTTACCGTCCCGATTATGCGTCTGGCCGCATAAGCCGCGTTATACGCACGACGTTTGATTTTTATGTACTTGGGCGATTTTTAATTGTCGATAATTTATTAAGATTAATTTACCAATGTTCTCATTCGTGGGCTTGATGCAACGTCAAACTAGTAGTTGTGTGAGACTGAAAAAGTAATACCCAATAAAATATTTACAAACAATATTTTCATAAATCGAAAGCGTCAATAATTCAGCAGTTTATGATCCAGCCTATCTACATATTCTTAATTTGCTGTGCGCCTCGTAAGTACCTTCAAGCGATGGCCGAGAATGTCCTCCCAATGAGCCCTGTGCAAAATAGTCAACATTGTACACGTGTTTAAAACAAATATATCGTCACTGTTCCCGCGGCTGAAAAATTACGTAAATCGAAATGAAGTGGCTTGAGAGAAGGGCGAGTATGATATGCGAGCTTATTCGAAGTTTAGAATTCGCCGAGAGACGTTGCAGCGAAGAGGGACGTTGGGAAGGACGGGGCGGAGCGATTGGCGAAAGAGAATCGCCAAATGGATGGACGAACTACACGCCCTGCTTCACACCAGAAATGTTGCTTCTCATTCGCAAACTTTACACAGGAAATGAGGACGCGGCCCAGGTAAAAAACTAATGGAGAAACGAAAAAAAAATAATAATTATCTAGAGCTTTGCATATCGTCCATTGTAACGTGCGAATCGCAGCGAAAATTTTCGATACTATTCACATGAATTTACTCGAGTATATTTGAGATTATTCCGTACCCAATGGAAAGACAAGTTAAGATACACGAATAACATCGAAGAAAAAAAATTATCAATGTCATTTGTTCCTTCTATCCGAGCAGTAAATAATTCTCGTTCTATTGAAAATGCTGACAATGGTGTACCTCGTTTTTGATCAAAGTGATTAACGGCAATCGGCAAGAAGACATGAGAATATGATATACGAGACGCCAATATTTATTATGTACCAATATCATGTAGTACACCAAATTATATATTTGTATTATAAGTTTCTAAATAGAATATGTAACGAGGTAAAGAAGTTGACTTTAAATTGAACTTATTGACAGTTGGTCAATAAATAGAACAATGCTTTATACATACACAGGCACACATGTGTATTTGCTTACAGACGAAACTCGAAATAGCAGAGAAGACGCGAACTTTGGAGTTCGTGGGATTAAGCGTTTCATTGGCAGCTCTCCTAATGTCCTTGGCAATCTTCTGCAGATTTAGGTAATCAAAGCGGCCCATCAGTCGACACAGAATCTCCATTTCACTTGAACTGTACATTTTCGTTGCCGGCACTTCATTTGGCGTTAGAATAATCGTACTTGAGAAAACACATTAACGAATGATACTTTAAAAAGTCAGCATTATCAGCTTGAATTTTCTAATGAGTAAAGTTAACGTGTTCCTCAGTCCTCTCGAAATTAGACCGTCTGCCTCCTCTTGATATTATGTTCGCCCTCTGCACACCGATCCAGGTGTGCAGAGGGCGAAAATCCCTCCGCACGCACTCCTCAGCTTTCCAGATGATAACTATTTGAGCAGTAGGTGCACCGCGGTGAGCCTCCGAAGGGAAAACACACGCGCGCACGTGTGTGCATGGATTTGTGCGTGGAGGGCAAGAGGGGCTGTCATTTTCTAGACCGTCTACTTCAAGGATCATCCTTGCAGTCCCTATACCTACTCAACATTGAGAAACTTCATCAAACGCTCCATTTTCAAATTCAAAGCCTGATAATCTTCGTGTTTTTCAAACTAGAAAGCTGATGTTTTTTCGTTTTATTACTTTCAAAAACAGACATTTTTTAGGCAAATAAGATTTTTGTAAAAAAAATTTCTGTTCCTCGTGCACCTTGTCAAACTTGAGCAAATTTTTTGATTTTATGTTTTGTTTTGTTTAGCAACAAATATCTTTATTAAAAAAAGACAATACATTTTTTTTATAATCAGATTATCAGAGTTAAAAGTTGACGCTACAAAATGCTTTTTCTATATTTTTTTTCCGATCATTTTTCACTGGGTTACAGCAGTTTGAAAACGGGCTATTTTTCGTAGAAACAAAAGTGATCCTGTAATTTTTGCGCTTAGTGTATTTGAACGAGGAAGGCCGTTATTTTCAACATCTTTCGATATCATAAAAAAACAATGGCCACATAAAAAAAACACTTTGGACAAAAGTGACCGGTTTTTTTACCTAGTGTTCTAAGCAGCTGTAATAAATATTAGATGTTTCCAGAAATGGAAAATTCTGTCCATACGTAAATATACTGGGAGTCGTGTTTTGGACAGAACACGAAATACCTCAGAAACGGTACGACTGAGCGACAAAGTGTCAAAACCTTTTTTTTGCTCGACTTGTCTTCGATCGGTCGGAAAACCTGTCTCAAAAATATATAGTTGCCACTGGAGAACCGGTGATGACCTTTGCCGTAGAAATTGACGACACGACCATCATGATTGGACATCAAGGGTACCGTTTTTTGAATAATTCATCATGCCATTTGAAACGGTAACACCCTGTATGTGTCTATGCGTACATGTTCGACGAAATTCACGAATACTCGAGCAATTTTAAGCGAAACTCTAAGAGTGGTGTAAGAGGGCTCCCTCGCCGCCTCCACCCCCCAACGACCCCCCGCTCCTGTATTATCGCGCAAAAGCGCCCACTCGAAGCCTGTCGACGACGAAAGGGTTGGCAGACGATGATATAGACCCTCGGGATCGAGCGATTACACCCTAAATGGTTACGAATGACGGCGTCTCGTCACTCTGTCTAGGTATAATACCCCTACATGAAAGGTTCCTCCGAGATGTCGGAGGAAACAAACTGACACAGTATACCGCAAATGGATGCTCGTAATTATTAATAACCAGATTCGTGATTTTTTATACATTTTTGCGCGTTGCTGCTCGTTAATAGCCTTCGCTTTTTTAATTCATTCTTTTGTTCCTTTCTCGTATTTTTTTTCAGCCCATTTCATACACCTATAGAGTGATGTTACGTCTTCATGAGGAAATACAAACGAACTTTAAATCTCGCAGGAATCGATACTCTCGTCGGCGTTCATATTACTCAGACGCTCGGATAATTTCTTTTTTAACGTCTTTCTTTCATCCCATTTGATTTTTTCCAATTATCAATATCGATTTTGACATTGAGTACTTTTCTTTCAGATCACTGAGGAATACTCGAACACGAATTCACAAGAATCTGTTCGTCGCTATGGTGATTCAAGTCGTCATCAGGCTCACTCTGTACATCGATCAGGCCCTGCTGAAATCCGGCGCTTATGGAATGCAACAGGGAATTCAAAATACGGTTGGTATAGTAGAGACTTATTTTGCGTATTCTACAACATCGTTTATTTTCGTCGAATACTTTCAAAGTGTCGAGTTATCATCACCAAAATCGAAATTTCACAACAACAAAAATAGTCAATATCGGAAGCACGAGTTGAGCTTTGTTGAAAGATACACAAAACGGGTCTAAAATGTGTCAAAACTTTCTCGAAATTTCATAAACGGGCGTACACAAGTTACGTAACTCCAAATTCCTCAATCTTCGACGCCCCCCCCCCCCCTCCCTCACGTTCCAAGACCGTAACGCCTGGCCGGACCTATATTCCGGTACGTAACGGGTGCTTAAATGGCGACGGTTTGAACATTTTTTTTTTATTTTCAAGCCCCTTTTTTATTGAAGCAGTCTTTGAAAATAGTAATTATCAACATTTTTCAAATCAGCTACGTACAACCTTAGTCCCTGTGATTACAAAAATTTCAACAAAAAAATTGAAAATCGGTCAATAAGTTTTTGAGTATTTGCTGAGACAACGTCGCAAAAAGTTGTTTCGAGAAAAACGTGTTCAAAGTTTTCGTTCCGTTTTTCTTGATATGAAGTTATGTTTTTTTTTCTAGAATATTGATACTTACATTAACGTATATAGAGATCGTTAAAGTTTCGGCTTCGGTCCGGCCAGTGAAGGACTTCCAAGGTTATCGATGGAAATACGAAATTATGTTTCTTTACGTTTCGGCCCTCTGGTTCGGGTCCTCTTCAGAATATGTATATTTATTTCCCCTCGAAGTAGTGATATTTCAGGTTTTTTTTTTTAATAAACACATGTTTGGAAAGATGTTGTGACGAACAGAGACATTATTTGTGAATATAAATAATGTTTTGTGAGAAGATGCTCAGTAGATGGAGTTAATATCGTTTATGGGCGATTTTTTTCCCTGATCTATTGAGTTTGTTCTTAAGACTGTGTTATCTTTCCAAAATGAGTAAAAAAAAAAAACTCGAAATTTACATTGGTTCGTTACATTTTGAGTTGTGTAGCGGACGAGAGTTCGAGAGAAACTCGAAAGAAACTTTAACGATCTCTTTTCATCTACACGGCCGCATACTTCTTTGATCCATTAACGTATATAGTTTCCGGCGATATGACGGTTCTTTATCTTCATTATATTTCACAAAATAATAAGAGCTTGCACTTCATCTTTTGTGAACGTTGCCACACCTGTAAGAACTGCTGAGGGTTCTAACCCGTCACGCTACCTGTTCTCACTAAAGTGACTGTAACTCCATCAACTTCCGGACTTTTGACTTAAAATGTTGCCAACATATATTTGAATATACATACTTTCAAGGGTTGTAGAAAAACAAAAACATCATATTTTGCTTGGGGAAAGTGGGAAAGTGGTTTCCCCCCTTAGTTGACATTTCGTATGGAAAGCTGTCAACTTTTCGCGGTAAAATTGCGCGCGAGTTTTGAATTAAAAACTTGAACATGCAGAAATTTGACTATTTCTGGCAGTTTTGAAATCGTGGCGTAACGCAAACCTTGGCCTCCCTCTCTCCCCACGTACCTAGGACTGTAACGCCTGGCCGAATCAAATATAGGGAGGAGTTGAAGATGACACAACGGCCTACAATCAGGACATACAAATTATACTCAATGCCTCAATGCCTTTCATCGACTAGACGTGTACATACAACCACTCTATATGTATACGCCGGTAAAACGGAAAATTAATTTTTTTAATTGTAGGCTATCTCCGACAATGTCGGATTAATGAAATTCTACTATAATCACATTGCAGCCGGTACTTTGCGAAGCGAGCTACGTTCTGCTGGAGTATGCGCGAACGGCCATGTTTATGTGGATGTTTATCGAAGGCTTTTTTCTCCACAGCATGGTTACCGGTGAGTACTCGTTTTTAACCCGTACAAGCCCACCAAAATAGTTTGTTTCTCCTTTTTTTTCCTTTCTTGTTCACATGTGGCATCGCAACACTACCACGTCTCTTCGCGATGCCAAATTTTGCTTCATTGGAATGCAATTAAAATTGCATATTTCTTCAACTCTCCAATCTTGTTTGGCGAACTTAAAATTCGAAAATTCCTGAACCTTTTTTTAGGATCCTCACAAGCGGTCTAAACCAGCAAAAAAAAGATTTTCGATAATGATAAAAGTAATGAAATGGAAAATTAAAAGAGAATCTTCGTTGCATTTCAAGGATGCAACCTTTAACATTCTGTCACATTAGGCGCGCCGCATAATTTCGGCGAAAACATTAATAGCCTTTTGTCGCCTCTCTCACCATTTTTATGTTTTTGTTCTCACAGTCTCGTTTATTTTCAAATATCCGAGGGTAAATTTGCGAGACGTTCATCAGTGATCGCTCTTTTAATGCAGGCCCCCTCCCCCCTCCCCCACCCCGCGTGATTTTTAATTAATTTATTCTCAAATTTTCAAAGTACCATTCTCAAATTTAACTAATTGCCGTTTATATTTATAAGCAGATTTTTTTTCTTCCGAATGTGTTGATAGTCGTCAAATAAAATAATTGATGTGAAGTCAAGAGCGAGGAATGGGCATTGTTCAAATAAA
This sequence comes from Ophion ellenae, assembly GCA_963210295.1. NCBI lineage: Eukaryota > Metazoa > Arthropoda > Insecta > Hymenoptera > Ichneumonidae > Ophion > Ophion ellenae. The sequence continues at coordinate 63,164,029 of OY723387.1, forward strand.
AAAACAATAGAAATACTTATCGAAGTAAATATCAATGAGGTACTATGCCTAAACGATAAAATGATGCGATGTAAAAAATATCGCATAAAGTGCACGTGCTATCTCGCAACGTTTCCCACTGTCCCTTTTGATAAATCTTGATGATTTCGATGACACCCTCTCGTCCACTGAAGTACGCCCTCTCGTTCGTTCAAACATTAATTATCCATAAAAGTATTCTCGCAATTCCCGCAATGTTTAATGTCCCCGTTATCACTATTTTGATAAATATTTACTTCGACATTAAAATCATGTGCAATTAATTGCCGAAGATGAAGCAGCAATAATCAAAGCTTGAAAAATATAAGATCCTTATGCTTCCTCCACGAGCAATCTACACGTTAATATTAACAACAGCAAGAACAAAAAGGAAGAAAAATCTGCAAAAGTCATTTGCACATTGCCAATTTTTTTCTATTTTATTTCGTTTCCCACGATCGAATGTTGTTGCAAGTTTTTGCCGGCGTCTTCGAACTGAATTAACGTCACAATAATGACATTTTTGCGGACTTTTCTTTTTCCCAAATGATTGAGCATCGATCGACTCTTTTGATATTTATTTCATCCTCTCTTTGTTTTTCTCTCTCTCTCTTTCTCTCTCTTTCTCTCTCTCCCTCTGTCTAACGCTCTAACTGTCGCGTAAACCAAATACTTCAAACGGATACGAAAAAATGCAGTGACTGTTTTCCAAGAGACCTCGTATTATCGTATGTATCGATTGGTTGGCTGGGGATTACCCGTCATCATGACCTTGACGTGGGCCATCGTTACCGCTCTCTACTATCATCCCACAAAGTAAGTGTTTCTTGAAGTTGAATATCTCGTATCGAGCCGCTCCCACCTCCTGCACCACTATTTTCATCTATCTTGGATCACGATCGTCATCCCGTATTTATATGTGCACATGCTACATATTCTCTCTCTCTCTCTCGCTCGCTCTCTCTCTCTCTCTCTCTCTCTCTTTCTATCAGTCACTCACTCTCTCATGCAGACACACTTCTGAGTATGCCGTTATGTGTATTAGTGCATTAGTGGTGAAAGCACGATTTTCACTACTGCCAAACGCAAACTTTAACGCAAACAAAACTCTGTACGATATGGATGATATTTTTTAGTGATTTTTTGAAAATTAAATCTTTGGAGCAAACCAAGTCTCTGTAAGGTTTTGGGTTTTTTTCTTTTCCGAAACAGAATTTTGGGAATATCAATACAAAGGATATTTTTTGATTATTTGTTAAAGCAATTTTGGTTAGTTCTCAATTTATTAAAATATTGATAAAATAAAGCAATAAATGAAGTCCTGGGATGGTAATGAGGTTGCAAATTTATATGGTAGAATAGTGCTGTATAGTGTTCTTGCCGAGAATGCCCAATTTGATTGAGCGTGTCTTTTGACGTTTGGCTTATGTCACACAGGTGTTGGTGGGGGTACAACCTTACGTTTTACTTTTGGATCCTCGAGGGACCACGGATGGCTGTGATTTTGGTAACAAAAAAAAGAATTTGACATATTTCTTGTTGAGAATTCTCTTTCGCCCTGTACCTCCATTTCGCTCTCTTCCTTCTGCCCTGTTTATTGCTTCAAACCGAACAAAGAGAGGTTCGATCCATTAATAATTTAAATATGATTATCGAACAGCTCAATTTCCTGTTCCTGATGAACATCGTACGAGTTTTGGTCGTTAAATTACGCCAAAGTCGCACCAGTGAAATTGAACAAGTCCGGTAAGTAAATCCGGAACGAATAATAATGTCTAATGTTCCTCCGTATGCCCCCGGCACATAATTATATAAAATTCCTCCGAGGAGCCCCGGCGTGTCGTCCTTAGCCGAGGTTTACACTACTAAATTTATGTATGTTCCTATGTACGCCAATAATAATGTGCGTTTGCAAATATTTACACATAGAGGGCGTCCCATTTTTGTTTCCCACCCGAAATAAATCGCGAAGACGAAGTTGGATAAAGAAACATCGCGGACCAAAAAATTACGGTAATGACCTACCGATAAATCTGCGATTCCAGGGCCATAAAGTAGTACCTCAGTTTTCTCGTCAAATTCACTTTCGGCCATAAGCCCTTCTTTGCGTTATAAAGGAATCTCCTTAAAAGTGTTTAACTCGCCCATAATAGAAAGTAACGAACGAGAATTTTGCATACGTCTATAAGGTTGGTGATACTAATCGGTGAGAAACTATCAGCTTGTGGTTGTCACATTTGTCCATTTCATAATATGATTATTCCGTTCAAACACGAATCAATACATATATTCACGAATTCACTTGTCCATAATTATTTCTCCAATGGCATTTCGTTTTTCCTCGTATTCCTAGTCCCAATGATGGCGGATGTTGAGCGTAACACTGCCCTCGCAACCTGCCTAGGTTAAACGCCTTGGTTGAAGTTTTGCCTCTTTTTCAACTATTTTTCAAGTCCTCTTTCTGAAAAAAGTAATTGAGATATCGAGATGAATGCAACGGCATCGTCCAAGTCCGCCAAAAACCTTTCCGAAAGCCACCCGATAAATCTCCGTCCCTCAAATAGAACCGATGCTACGACTGTTTGAAATTTCGCAATTTTGGCGATTCTGAAAACGTAGTCGGAAGGCTCGGAAAAAATATTTGTCGACTATAAATATTGCCCACTTATTGCCGAATCGGGAAAATTCAGGCAGGAAAACGCGAAAAGCGTGTCCTGATACAGGCTGCTGAGAAGCTACCGGCTGATTACCGGCTCGAGACTGCATAGGAACATTGTAGAAGCTTCAGTGTTCACTGGCTGTGCTCGAGGGGAGATACTTTTTATCCCAACAATATCGTTAATCCCGACGAAATATTAAATCTTTCGTACCAAATTGTTTTCGATCCGACTTCATTTTCCGACGATTTATTTATGGTGTGCGATTATAACGATGCACCCTGTGTACCCTTATGAGGATAAACATATACATGTGCATAAACTTATTTTACTTGTACGCGCCAAGAAAATAAAACTCAGTTATACGGCTATTGCGAAGCCATTATCACGCTAGTACCCAATTTTTTAAAGCCACATCGCTTGTGAAATCGAACAATCCACAATTATACGTGGAATGGCCCGTTTTTTGTCAACGTTCGAATGTTTTTTTCTACTTAACGTTTTTTTTTTAATTCACTCAATGCCAGTACACGCATTTGTTGCTGTTCGCAGAAAAGCCGTCAGGGCAGCGGTCGTACTGCTCCCACTTTTGGGGATCACGAATTTAATATCTATGGGTGCTGCACCGCTGGAAAAGACAGTCTGGTTCGCACTTTGGTCGTACACGACGCACTTCCTAACGTCGTTTCAAGGCCTCTTTATCGCAACGCTCTACTGTTTCCTCAACGGCGAGGTGAGACATTTCTATAATAATATTATTTTCACATTTTAACCGCGGAAAATGTTTCCCTCCAACGGTAAAAATTCGACGTTTCCGCAACGCGCCAGCCAAGTACGGCGGACATCGATTTTAAAAAATCGGTACGATGACCGATCTAGAGCTCGGGCGAAAAAATTCAACAATTTTTAATGAATACTCAGTTGATAGAATTAAAATTCCGTTAAGTGGCATTAATTCTACACTTCTTTAAGTATCATTACAATTTTGTTCACAAGGTTGTGTAACAAAATGGCGACGATGAAGCAGGATTCGTAAACATACGTACTATAAAGGAAACTAAACGGAATTATCATATTATCAACTGAATGTAAATGGAAAATTGTCGAATTTGGCTTTTTTCCGGGCACCAGACTGGTAGTCTCGCCAGAGTGGAAAACGTAACTCATCACTGCCTAGCCACAAGCTAGTGAAGTGATGTTTCAAATCGCCATTAGCTAGCCGTCTTAGCGATTGACTACTCAGCCTTCTAACGCTTTGGTCATCTAGTGACTGAATACGAAAAATTAAATGGGGACTAGATAGGAAGACATCTGTACCCACCACAGCTGTATTATATTTTTGACCTAGCCAAGACCTAGTTTTTTCAGCTAGCGACTGGGAACGAGAAATTAAGTGGAGATTAGATTTTTTTTAAATTGTGGCTATATATTTATACTTTCGTGATTTTTTTTGCACCTTATTTACATCATTGGGCCCTTTTACGATATTCTTCGTTGTTCATTAATTAGGGTTATGATGTTTGCGCTGTGAATATATTTAATGGTTCAATTTTAAATAATCTCAGACAAACGCTTACGCCGTAACGTGGTTTCGATCCCGGGACCTCTGGGTGATGAGTTGTGACGTTGTCCACTGAGCCAGTTCTGCTTGTTTAATTTCTGAATTTTCTTACCGTCTACTTATGTTATACTACACAATGTCAGATAATTGAATAATGGATGGATTAACAAACGTAAATAACATTATCGGATCAATGACTCAATAGCGTTCGCATTGAGAGCGATAATCGCATAGAATTACATAACCTTAAATTGTATTTGTCCGAACATTCATTCCGGCTAGTGCGGCCGCAGTTGGGAAGTGTTGTCATTTGTGACCTTTGTCATTTGTGAAGTATTGTCATTTGTGACTTGGTCATTTGTGAGCAAGATCGGCTGGGCAGTGACTAGCCAAGGGGTGCACAGCCGCAGTTAGCTGGCTAGGTCATGGCGAGATACCTACTTGAGAATTTTTCAATTCGCAACGCCATCTGTAACTCAAGTTGCTCAAGCGCATAGCCGCAGTTAGTTAGTGTTGGCTAAGTCATGGCGTTATGCCCACTTGATAATTTTTTTCTTTTGCAAAGCCATCTAAAACTCAAGCTAGCCAGCCATGCGTCATTCGCTTGATGGAACTACACGTAGTCGCATAACCTCACTTTGTCATTTGTGACCAAGATCAGCTGGGCAGTGACTGGACAAGGGCTGGATAACAAAACATTCACAATATTACTAGCTCATAGCGAGCCAACCATTGGTCAGTTCGTATGAGGTCAATTCGGCGAGCCAATTACTAGGTCGTAACTCAGACACGCTAGAACAATTTCTACTCGGGCGCTTAGCGCGCAACAAGCGTCACCTTTCACGCCACACTACCAGCGAGCGACTGAGCTTTCCCGCGCGCTACGCCGCTGACTACAGCGCCTACGCGATATTCCCCTAGTGCCTTTCTTCAAGCAAACATCGTGCTCTTCCTTGCTGGTTCGCGACGACCCTATGGTTATTTCCGATCACCCATTAATTTTTAACCATCGGGCAAACACGGGCGGGACACTATACTTGGACAAAAGTACCAAAGGACCAAAAAAAGACGGGACATCGAACTCTCGGTGGTGAAAAGACCTCGCAACACTTGCGAGAGACGAAAACTTGTTCAGCGGAAAGCATTCCGCAACCGACCTGTGGTTGAGCTTATAGACTAGCCGGAGGCGTTCGCTAGCATCGGTCAGCGAAGCGAATTGTCATAACCTCCGGAAATGGCAGTAAGATTGTTCGGAAGTACCGAATCATCGTTGTCCACCGCGTCACTACACAGTTGCCCCACAAATCGCAGCCATCATATAGAACAGGCTCGCGCAGCCCTCAAGCGAGAACTCAACGATATGTCAACATCCGTGAAGATCGACTTGTCAAAACAAGACCGCGCTGTTCAAGCAACAGGCGCGAATCTCGTTCCCCCCAACGCTCGACCAGTCGCACCAGAACCGACAGCTGCTATTTACACTCAAAATATTCCCCTACCGCATGGAAATGCAATGCGTGGTATTCTCCGGACGATCTCGTGGACTTGAAAAACGCCAGTGTCGTTCCGACGTTTCCGTCACCTCCATGGAAATTCTCCAACGGAAATTCAAGACTGCCGACTTTAAACTGTACGCCCCGGTGACTCAACGATCGGTAGTTGCATGCGACACACGAATTTACGAAATTCGTTAAGGCAACGGCCCGGTTCAAATCCGCAACAAATCCTCAAAACTCGCTCAATTTTCCGAATTATCGCAAAATCTTCGTTGCAAGTTAGAATGCGAAGACCTCAGGCCATCAAACTGTGCAATAGAGAGACTCGTATTCTTTAAATGTCAAGCTTATGTCTATCCCCTCAAAGATACTACAACAGTATACGCTCGCCAATGCCGATGCAGTCGATGCGACGTTTAAAAATCAAATATACAGCCGATAGGTCATACAGTTCCTGAAATATTCCAATTTGATATACGTGCGATCGATAACGCACCGCGATATTTCACAAATCCGCCGGCCGCGTAGGTAATAATAATGATCACCGAGCATGGCGCCAAAGTGAGCATCTACTCGTTGCATATGCATGAACGCCTCGCAAAAAAAAAACAATTTAAGCCGTGACGATCATCCGAATATCGATGGAAATTCGGGGATCACACGAGCAGTACATGCTCGAAATGATATTTCACCCACGATTGACACACTTGTGTTGTTTCAATAATTTATATATATATATATATATATATATATATATATATATATATATATATATATATATATAAATTATTGAAACAAATGAATATTGCATATGTATTCTCACAAATGTAAACTGAAAACGAAACGTGCACTTCCACCACTGAAAGCCATATCCCTTTCCATTTCCCCCGGCATATGTTGAGGTTGAACGCTATGTTGCACATCGAGTCGTTTATTACTAATTGAAAAAGAAAAGTTCCCTTTATGAGGAAACAATCAAACCGCTTGCAGGTTCATTCAAAAATGTACTTTTTTCGTTTCCGCATGCAGGTCAGACTGGCGTTGGATAAAACGATATCGGTTTATCTCTCTCTCCGAGGTACCGATCTTCAGAAGAGAAGACCATCGACATACAGCGGCTGTCAGCCACGCAAAATAACGTCAGGTAGGTTATCAGCGAATAACAGGCCTATATAATTTTATTCATCGAAATCCATATCGCTTCGATATAAACACGGAAAATAGTGAAAAATATGGATATCTGTGATACAAAACATTATCGCGTTCGTATCAACGGAATTCATTATTGTTGTAGGGGGTACACGTAGTCGAAATTTTGGAACACTTCGATTTTTCGTTTTCGACGGATTCTCAAAATATAACATTTGAAGGATATTCTCTGAAAATGTCAAGCCAATCTTTTCAAATTACGGCGTACCTGCGAACTTTAAACGCCTTTTTCTCAAAATTACTTTGTCGAAATCGGTGACCGCGATGGCTGCAAAATCACTTCAAATTTTACAAACTTATTTTACATATCAAAAGGAGTGCTTGAACGAAGGAATTTTTTTTGCGATGCTTTTTTTTTATCGGCAAAAATTGAGCGTCCGTTTTCACCGAATATCGATAACATTTTGGTACAAAATCTAGTGAAAAAATTTGTTACGATATTTGAAGATACGTAGAATGAAGGCCGCTAATGGGAGTTTTCATTATGACAACTGGGTATCCATAAAACATTGTCGAAATTCACCTTAATACGTTTCGGGCAACAATACAGGCTCATTTCTGACACGATTCGGCTTTGGCGCACCATAATTTCATTCATCTTTATTTGCATTAATTAAAAGTTGATACCCTCAAGCTATATTCACTAGTCGATCTGAGAACTTGTATGCGATTAATTCTCGATATTTTCTGCCAAGGTCATTAGGTTTACGAAAAACAGTTTTATCAAAACTGATCTTTTTTTTGTAATTTTTTTGTTTTGGTAAAAAAACTCAACCAAATGTTTTTCTAAACAGTAACTTTTTTCAATTTTTGATCATGCCTAGTTTTGACAAAAAATGTTTTTTCTAACCCTAATAACCACCTTTCCAGAAAATATCGAGAATTAAAGGGGTATTAACTTTTAATGAATGCAATTCAAAATGAGTAAAATTATGGTGCGCAAAGGCCGAATCGTGTCAAAAATGAGGCAGTATTGTTTCCGGAAATGTTTTACAAATTAAATTAATTTTTATTTGAAATGTTTTTTCTCTTACATTTTACAAGCAACGAGTGCAAAGTTGTGAAAAAAGTCGAAGAAAATTGGTCTTTTCATTAAGATGATGATAACACGGTGTTCAGGAACAATACACTTATTCCTTTAACTATTTCGTAAAACTTTGATCAGTTGGTCCGGAAAAACAGTTCGATGGATCAATTTGAAAATGTACAGGGCCATTGGGGGTACATTAAGCTGAAAAAAACTGGCAACATTAGTATTTCCATCAATATTTGTAAAGTAGTGCCAAATTTACTGGAAAACTATGAAAAGTCATTTTTTTCTCACTTTTTTAAAATTAATGTTAAGGGTATAAAAAAGAAATTTTTCGAAAAATCAACGAAAGGGTCTTGTAGGAAATTTATTCAAATTTTCAAAGCTGCCCTTTAATTCCTTGTGCGATCATTGGTTGCTGAGATATCGATGATCAAAGAAGACAAAATAATCTTTTTTTTTATTCAAAGTCGGATATCTCAGCAAAAAAAGCAAAAAATTGACGTAGAGAGACCAAAAAAAAAACAAATTGAAGTTGAATAAACAAGCTAACTGACATATACATTGATTGAACTGAAAAAAAATTCACGAGACTGTGGACTCTTGGAAAAAAAAAATTGAAAACTTTTTTCTTCCGCTATTTCTTACGATATCGCGACAACCGTACCTCACAAAATTGTTTGCCAAAAGATCTCGAAAACTTGAAGCGTGAAAATGGTTTTTTTTCATCTCGATACGACCATTTTTCACATAGATGCAGCGCTTCGAAGAACACTTAAAAAATTGAAGAAATGTTCTGTTCCATCAATTTTTGGGAGTAGTGTGTGTGTATATATATTGCTGCTCAAAAGTTTAAATACGCCAATCGATATTTCTTACCGCACTAAAAGTTACATAGCTTCGTCCAAAAAAAAGATAACCAAATTTACCGAACAGCGTTTTCAAGGGAACAAATTCTGCTTTTTTGAAATATTTTTTATGATTTTTTTTCAACCCGGAACGCACTTTTGTACGTGACTGTTTTTCGGCTTTTTTCGACCATCAAGAATTGGGCGCAAGACTTATGGAAAACATTTTTGTTATGTTTATGCATGATAGACTTGAACGGGATAGCAGGAGCGCCATTTTTTTTTAAGTTTCGTACGATTTTTTTCGCACATTTATTCAATTTTTGGCTAAAAAAGACAAATTTTGGAACATGCAACGTAACTCAAGAACTATAAGGTTTAAGAGGGAATGTTAAAGATGTAAAAGTTGCGTAAGTTTATACTGGATCGCCTGGATTTTTTTCAAAATTTTCCTCAGAGATTTTTTTAAAACTATTCTTGCTCGTAACTCTGATGAGCAGGATGGCTTAACTCGAAAAGTATGGCGTTCATAACAAAATATCAAGAAGAGGAGCTTTTTTAATTTTTCATTTTAAATTCGCTTAAATTTTTTCAGAATTTTTTTCTGAAATTTGTTTGGCCGATCCTCGGAGAATCGTCCGAACAATTGATTGTCGTATCTCGAAAATTATTGACTTAGAGACACAATATCAAGAAGGGAAAATGTTGCAGTGTTTCATTTTATCTACAATGTTTCAAAAGCACCTAGACGACCTGAAAAAAAAACTTGTGGAAATTTTTTTGAAAAAACTCGTAAATTTTTTCAGATTTTTTCAATTTTTCTTTCCAGTTTTTCAAAATCACCTAGACGGCCTAAAAAACACACTAAAAAAATGTTTTAAAAAAATCTGAAAAAATGTCATCGTATTCAAAGCGCAACGATGCAACATTTTCCCCTCCTGATATTTTGTCTCTAACTCAATAGTCTTCGAGATACGCCAATCAATTGTTCGGACGATTCTCCGAGGTTCGGCCAGAAAAAATACAGAAAAAGATTCTGAACAAATTTAAGCGAATGTAAAATCGAAATTTAAAAACGTTTCTCCTCCTGGTATTTTGTTATAAACGCCATACTTTTCGAGTTAAGCTATCCTACTCATCAGACTTTTAAGCGAAAATAGTAAAAAAAAAAAATCTCCGACGAAAATTTTGATAAAATTTCAGGCAATCCAGTATAAACGTACGCAACTTTTTACATCTTTGGCACTGCCTCTTAAACCCTATAGTTCTTGAGTTCCGTAGCATTTTTCAAAATTTGTCTTTTTTAGCCGAAAATGAAATAACTTTGCAAAAAAAAATCGTACGAAAATAAAAAAAAAAACGAAACCGGAGCTTCTGCTACCCCGTTCAAGTTTATCATGGATAAACATGACAAACAAATTTTCCATAAGTCATGCGCCCAATTCTCGATGGTCGAAAAAAAGGCAAAAAACAGTCACGTTCAAAAGAGCGCTCCGGGACGAAGAAAAAACATAAAAAATATTTCAAAAAGCAAAACATAGCTGAATTTGTTCCCTTCAAAACGCCGTTCGGTAAATTTGGTTACCTTTTTTTTTGACGAAACTATGTAAGTTTTAGTGCAGCAAGAAATATCGACTGGTGTATCCAAACTTATGAGCGGCAGTGTATATATATATGTATATATATATAAAAGTAATAATGTCAGAACTAGCCACAGGTATAGCGGTTTGCCTTTTCACAAAGCGTAAATAGCGTTTTCTCATCGTTCCCCTAGTGACATTAAATGTTATTACACTGATAAATGCATTGAATTATTTATAATTGTTGCTCTCTCACTGTTCATGCTTACTCGTGAAATCGATTCACTGGTAGTTATCGAGATAGAAGAAGAGACTCTGAGACCCAACGGATGGATAAGATCTTGTTGCCGAATCGGAAATACACCCCCGACCGATCGACCCGTCGAGTGAGTAAATCTGATAACCTTGAAGTGTGCATCGTTGAAATGTAACGAAAATAAATTGCTTCAACTTCCCAGTTTTCCTTCAGTAGATCTAAGCTACGAAAATGAGGAGAATATTTTTCAAGATCCTTATACAGCGATCTACAACCTAAATCTGCAAAAGACGATTTTGGATAATGATAAAAATGACGGGGAAAAACATCTTCATTAAAGTTGTATACTTTTTCAAATCTATATGATCTTTTTTGCGAACGAAATACGGTGTCATTTTGAAATGTTTTTAAAAAGTGATTTGTATAAATTAAGTTGTATAAAGTTGTCTAAGAAAAACAACCATCTTTTATACAGCCTTTGCCAAATGTATGAGGCACCCCGATAAAAAGTTTATATCTAAAAAGTACATAAAACTATTACAATGGCTTCGGTATTTCGACTTGGGACTTCCCTTGTTTGTGCAAAAGTTTAATTTTTACCCCCTTTTCGTATGAATGCTTACTACTTTCCGGCATTTTCGAAAACAAGGAATCGCGCTGAACTAATGAAATCGGAGAAAAGGGCTTCTCTACTCTAAGAATACCACATGACGACGGGTAAAAGTTTTTGTCGAAATTAAAAAAGCGCACATATTTAGCGTTTTACGATGCAGATGTTTTGCAATCCACCAAAAGAGATTTATCTATTGTTTCATTTTATATTTGATAATGCCGTCTGAGCTTTAGTTCAAAGCAATGGTGATAGTTTTTGTAGTTTTTAAAATGTCAATATTGTATAGGGGTGCCTAATAGTTTTTGGCCAAGGCTGTATGTACCTTTTCTTCCCTTGATATTTTCATCAGAACATCTTTGTTTCAATGTAACGGCAATAAAATAATAAGACAAATCGTCGACTATTAACCAAAAATAGCGATACAAAGAAATTTTGAAAAACAAATATAAAAAAATGTAGGGACTCCAAAATAACGAAATACAACTTTTTACTCCTTAGACTAAATATTCCAAACCTCATAGTTTTCCAGTTACGCCGCACGATGCCGCCTTTTCGGAAACCTGCCATTTTTTTTGTTCGTTTTTTTAAGAAAAAACTATAACTCGGCGAAAGAAAATCGCAATTTTTTTTTCAAACGAAACTAAAGCTAACGATGTCCTTTTCAAAGATCTTATCACTAAATGGTGAGATTACTATTTTTCAAAGTCCAGCACGCGATTTTGCAAGTGCGAAAATCGTGAAAAACCGGCATTTTCAAAATGACGTAACGGGTACAAAATAAATCGCAAAAATAAAAATAAACAAGGATAATGAAGCTAGCTTCATCCGCTTCAAAACCCCGTTCGAGAAATTGTTTTACGATTTTTTTCGCCGAGATGTTCGATTTTTGTCCGTATAGAAAATTTACAGGGTGCCCAAAACTTTTGGCCAAGGCTGTATATATAAATATGTAGAAAATATATGACATTGAAGACGATATAAACGTGTTTTTTGTTCGTTTACTTAATCGGCTAATATCTGTGCATATCGGAACATTTTTTCTAACAGAACGACCGTCTGACCATCGTGGTTTTGGCGAGTTAACCACGCCAAAGGACAAGAGGTCACCTGACAAACTTCGTATTCGACAACAGACCCGGAGATCTCGAGCTGCGACCGATACAACTGATCCATCCTTAAAAACGTTGCATATTTGATTTTTATCCAAAACAATTCTGTTGTCAAAAAATGTTAATCAAAAAAAAATTCCCATTGAAAAAAAATGGGTTTATGTTTTCTCGAAGCGTGCACGCCATCGAGAGATGACTGCGTCCATATAATAGTCTATGTTTTCACTATGTATGCTCGCGCGTGCGTATACGCTTGAAAAGAACAGGCGCGGTGAAATTTGTACACAATCCAGTTGCAATTGATCGCGTAAGAAATTTTGCTACGAAAATGGAGAGAGAGAGAGAGGGGGGGGGGCGATTCGTCTAATAGGCAAAAGAAAAGAAATTAATTCTAAATATCAGCGTTTTGTTGATCGACATTTTGATCTATTGAATTTGACTTCATTTTTATACGTGTACAGTATATTATTGTATTCTATGGCATATTTCATGATCATTGTCCGGTTCGTAATTGCAACAGGTGATTAATGTAAAATAGATACAGCTGATCATACGCTACATTGCGTGTCTCCTACAATCTCCAATTGTTTGGACGGAAAAGAAGCTTTTTCACCCGTGCATACGTATGGGGGAACGGACTACGATTAATATAGCCTTGAACAATTCGTTTTCTATTCGTGTTATTGAAGTTTGCATCGTTGGAATGCAATTAAAAAGTATATATATATTCTTTTTCCGTATTGCCCAATTTCTGTTTGCACTTTTGGGCTACCGATATCACTGAAATATTTTTGGAGATCCTTATAAGGGATCCATAACCTAAACCTGCAAAAGAGAAGTTGAGATAGCCATGAAAATAAAAAAGGCTTTTCGTTGCATTCACCGATGCAAATTTCAACACCATTTGTTTTTTGTTATGCCTCTGCGCACGATTAACCGAACTGAGAAAGGTATTTTTTTGTCTTAGTATACGAACGGGAAATGGAGGATTTTTCGTTTGCGCGAAAATGTTCATGAAAGCTTAATGTACATTGGAAAAAAAAATGTCGCAATTGTATGTGGCGATAATTAACGGATGTTCATTAGTATAATTAATTTCACACTGCATTTTGAAGTCGCGAATGCTCGACACGTAAATTAAATATTCAAATGGATTAATAATGTCTGGCTAACAACGTCAAATTTGAGACGAGTTGCAAGTTTCTTTTTTTACTCGAGGATCATATTTTATTTGATATATTTATCCAAATAAACTTTGTCGTGCATTTTTCGTCTTTTTTATATCTTTATCAATGAAACGATAACGGGGAATAAGGGAAATTCATTATTTTATAGACATCGCTGGTTTTTTCACTTTATCGTCATTTATGTAAATACATATTTATGCGAATATTGACAGGCATGCGTACTGATATGGAAGATATTTACAAATTTATATATATTTACACACACACACACACACACACACACACACACACACACACACACACGCACGCACGCACGCACGCGCGCGCGTGCGCGAGTTCACACACACACTCGCCCATGAATGTACAAATTTTTACATAATACGAATGCGGGTGAAGATGCCTCGATTCAATTAGAAAATGTGTTATTTTTAGAAAGATAAAAAAACAGTATTGTTTTCTCGACCGGCCACGTTAGTACTTGTATACATTTGTTGAGGAACGATGAAATATGGATAAATCTACGAAGATTAGAAACCCGATCATCGGCAATCGATATCGTAATTTCAATCATACCTGATGAAAATATATATACATACATACACCAATATTCCTGCTACTCTCTACTGTTCGATTAACAAAGAAAAAAATACAAATAAATTCAGCTTGAAGTCCGTATATCTTACACATCACTGATTTATATCTTCGATCGCGATCTCGTAAACGTGAGAGGATAATTAGTATAAAAAGAAGGTTAACGAAGAGTAATTCATCGCTGCCATTCGCATTGTTCATTTTCCAAAGGTTCGAAGACCCATGGAACACGCTTCGAAAGTACTTGTAAGAAAAACGAGTTTTACCATCTTCCGTGAGCATAGGTAAGTATGGGGATATACAGGATGAGAATTATAAAGTGTCCATGTATTTTTCCGTAGCCAGTGTGTGCCACAAAAAAAGTGAGCATTCTGAAAAAAGCGAAAAATTCCATTTTCAGCTCAGCAGAATGAGGATAAATAAATAAAAAAATACATAACACTTGCAAAAAGCACTTTTTTCAATCGATTTAAATACGATTGATCCACTTTAAAATGCATCTTTTATAAAAAAATGTTATCGATGAGAAGATGCAGTCAAAATGTTCAGGCGTGCTTAGTATTACATTTTTTATCTCCATTCGGTTGTACGCAAAATGGAATTTTGATTTTTTTTTCTAGAATGTTCAATTTTCTCTAGTGTATACTACCCATTACAAAAATACGGTATATATTTTTTTCGAAGAGAACACGCAAAACCATTAAAAATCATATTTTTTCCCGTTCGCAAAATCTCCGTGTAAACGTATAAATGTGGGTGTAATGAAAAAATGGCACTTTCGAGACAAGAGCTGTTTACGTATTCGGAGCACATAAAATGAAAGACAGAATTCATTTTTTCCCCCGAGAACGTCGACCAAAGACTTGTTATAATTTCAGTGGCGTTATTTCTGTTTTATTTTTTTCATTGCAAAACTTGTAACCTTAACGATAGACTATCACAGTTGTCTTCTAATTATCGCGAGCGGACGGTATTTTTCGTAAAATATGATAGTATAGTGTACACAATGTAGTACAGATTGAGAGAAAAGTGTCCCGGGTATAGATTTGGGTCTTTGTGCCTTATCGTCTTGTTGAAAAAAAGATCGATCAAACTCGTTGAACATCGTAATCAACGAAACTCGTCGTGAAAGCTTCTCTCTGTGTCTACCATTTTGCTACCGAGAAAAAGATCAGCCTTGCTCAGGACCTCCGACAAAGTCAATTTTCGATCGCGATCAGTGTCCGATAGATCGATCAAGTGCTGAGCTTCTTGTATAGCGTGTCTCGGATTTCTCGGATCGATGTACATCTGCCAAAAAAAAAAGACAACGTTTCGTATATCAGCGGAATAAAATAAGCGAAATAAAGCGTGTTCTCGGAATGTCTTGTTCATTATTATTGTTATTATGATTATTATAATACTATAGCGTTGTCACAATATGCACTTCATTATTGTTGTTATATTTCTATGGCGAATTTTTCACGTAAGTGTCGTCACTTTCTTGACAAAAGTATATTAGCACGTTGAATAAGTTCTTGCTGTTTTCCGACAGATGGCCTTACCGGAAGTGTGTGCGTGTAGTTCAAGGTGGTAACGCATCTATAAAGAAGTACTACAGGCAAGCTTGAAATTCAGTGTATGTCATTTCGCCCCACGTCCAAACAACCTTTTTTTTCATAGTGTCGAACATATCAAATTTTGTGCCAAAAAAAGAGCGTTTGCGGAGAATTTTACTGAACTACTTTATTCGAAAATTTATGTGTAAAAAAATATTTAAAAAAAAAAACAAGCTTTTATTTGATGCACTAAAAAGTAGATAATAATTTGTTTACCAAATTACCCATATGTGACTATAAATAAAAGCTTGGGGAGCTCAACTTTTTAGATGCTTAATAAATTTGATCAATTTAGTTTCATTAACCGTATTTAATTTAGCACAATAGTAATTAGAGAAATTATTAGCACCCGTTTGTACTCAGTTTTAGAATTTTTATTTAAGAAATTGAAGGTTGTTTTACAGTAAATTAAATACAGTTGATATGTCAACGGATTTATGTAAATTAATGAGTATATGTCTAAATTTTGAGCGCTCCAAGCTTTTGTTTATAGTCACATATAGGTGACTTGGTAAAAAAAAATATTTTCCACTTTTTAGTACATCAAATAAAAGCTTGTTTTCTTAAATATTTTTTTTTCCATCTAAATTAGTTTCTACCTTTTAGTCTTTAATTGATTGTACTAGAGCCCTGACATTTTTGCAAAGAGAGATTGATCCTATATTGTGAAGTTAGCGTTATTAAATGTGTTAATAACACCGTTACATAGGTCCATTAGAGTTATTTTATTGTGGATATTTTTTTTTCAAGATGAATCATGAATTGTCACCTCTTAGATCCATGTTTGCAAAATTTCAGAGCTCTAAGTAGTCGGGAAGCGGGTGAAAGATCGATTTTCCGTTTTGCATCTCACAGAAAGTTAGGTTAAATAAAAGCTTGTAAAAAATCTGCAGCTGAAGCACACGGAAGTTTCGTTGGGACTTACGGCGATCATGCTCTGTCGGAAACAACGTGCAGAGATTGGTTTAGACGCTTAAAAAAAATTTTTTTTGATGTATTGAATTGGTGGCATTACTTCACGAAGACTCATGTCAGACGCTAGCTCAACTTGCAGAATCATTAGGAGTTGATCACACAACAGTTTCGAAACATTTGAGAACATTGGGAATCTTTTTTTTTTAACAAAACGTTAATTTTCACGAAAAAAAACAGCGAGAACTTATTTAACATGCCAATAAAAAAATCTTACCAACAGCTCGGTACGATCGGCTTTCCCATTTTTATTCTTATCTATGAGAAATCGAAATTCTTTTCTGCGATCGTCTCTGCCGCCTATCTTCCGTTGTCTGTTCTGGTCCTGCTCGACGAGATCAAGGCCACCACCGTCCGCTGGTAAATCCGCGAATTCGTCCTCCGTTAATTGTTCGTCACCGTCCCGATCTGTTGTAATATCCATTAGAAATTACCCTATTATCATCAATGGGTATTTTAACCTACGATCAAAACACGAAATATCGAAAATACCGAATTTATCGAAAAGATCCTCAACCATCTGTAACAATGCTCTGTGACT
Organism: Ophion ellenae; assembly: GCA_963210295.1. NCBI lineage: Eukaryota > Metazoa > Arthropoda > Insecta > Hymenoptera > Ichneumonidae > Ophion > Ophion ellenae. Next base: position 63,181,295 of record OY723387.1, read on the forward strand.
GCTCTCGGGATGTGTGAAGGCGAGAAATTCATCGAGAGCTAACCGATCGGGATCGGTCCTCGCAGCCTCGGCCCATCGAGCTCTGTCTCTCTGTATGATCTCCTTCATCGATCTGGACAATTCACTGTGCTTCTTTGTATGAGATACTATATAACTCTCCGAGAGCCCGTGAGACCGAAGAAAATGTGCGTGGTACTCCTCCCAAGATATTTCCCCTAGAACACACGAGCGCAGCATCGAGAATACGAACTGCTGTAGAAACGCAACGTTTACAGGGTGTCCCATCGCGAGTTAATTGAAAGTCAAAATACCGGAAGAAAAACTCACCATTTATTTTCGGGAATATTTTTTCTCGTCGGATGGCCCGGGAAGTGACATTCAATAGGAAAATCTAGATGCCTCGTGTCAATATCTATCCGAATCACACCCCCATGTATGTTTTACGTTTTTTTAGTTTTCGTGAAAAAAATTGATTAATTTTCTCTTTAGTGTATGTACCCAAGTGGAAAACGTCAGTCATCACCGCCTAGCCACAAGCTAGTAAAGTGATGTTTCGAATCGCCATTAGCTAGCCGTCTTAGCGATTGACTACCCAGCCTTGTAACGCTTTGGTCCTCTAGTGACTGAATACAAAAAAATAGATGGTGACTAGATAAAAAGAATTATCCCACGGCTGTATTATATTTCTGACCTAGGCATGACCTAGTTTTTTCAGCTAGCGACTGGGAACAAAAAATTAGGTGGCGATTAGATAATAAGAAATTTGCGGCTATATATTTATATTTTCGTGATTTTTTTTGCACATTATTTACATCATTGGACCCTTTTACGGTATTCTTCGTTGTTCATTAATTAGGGTTATGATATATGCGCTGTAAATATATTAATGGTTCAATTTTTAATTATCTCAGACAAACGATTACGCCGTAACGTGGTTTCGATTCCGGGACCTCTGGTTGATGAGTTGTGACGTTGTTCACTGAGCCAGTTCTACTTGTTTAATTTCTGAATTTTCTTATCGTCTACATATGTTACACTACACAATGTAAGATTATTGAAAAATGGGTGGATTAACAAATTTAAATAACATTATCGGATCAATGACTCAATTGCGTTCGCATTGAGAGCGATAATCGCATAGAAATACATAACCTTAAATTGTATTTGTCCGATCATTTATTCCGGCTACTGCGGCCGCAGTTGGGAAGTGTTGGCTAAGTCATCGCGAGATACCGACTTGAGGATTTTATTCATTCGCAACGTCATCTGTAGCTCAAGTTGCTTAACCAACCACGAGCCAGTCGCTTGATGGTACTACACGTATTCACATAACCACACTTTGTCATTCGTGACGAAGATCGGCTGGGCAGTGACTAGCCAAGGGTTGAACAACCGCAGTTAGCTGGCTAGGTCATGGCGAGATACCTACTTGAGAATGTTTGCATTCGCACCGCCATCTGTAACTCAAGATGCTTAGCCAGCCATGAGCCAATCGCTCGATAGAACTACACGTAGTCACATAACCACACTTTATCATTCGTGACCAAGCTCGACTGTGCAGTGACCTGCCAAGGGGCGCACAGCCGCATAGCTGGCTAGGTCATGGCGAGATACCTACTTGCAAGTAGGTATCTCGCCATGAGAATGCTTGCATTCGCAACGCCATCTGTAACACGTAACCACATTTTGTAATTTGTGACCAAGATCGGCTGGGCAGTGACTAGACGAGGGGCGCATAGCCGCAGTTAGCTAGTGTTAATTTTTTTCTTTTGCAAAGCCATCTAAAACTCGAATCAAGTTAGCTAGCCAGCCATGAGTCATTGGCTCGATGGAACTACACGTAATCACATAACCGCACTTTGTCATTTGTGACCAAGATCAGCTGGGCAGTGACTACACAAGGGCTGGATAAAAAAAACATTCACAATATTACTAGCTCATAGCGAGCCAACAATTGGTCAGTTCGTATGAGCTCAATTGGGCGAGCTAGTTACTAGGTCGTAACTCAGACAGGCTAGGATAATTTCTACTCGGGTACTTGGCTCGCAGTTATTTTTACCCGTCTTGTCGTTACGAAGTGCACTCTTGAGCAATAAATCAATAATCAACTGAACACTAACGCAAATGCCTTAGATTTTGATAAAAGTTTGAAAATACGTTCCAGAGGATCAGTCGCTAAAGTTCAGATGATGAGACGAATACGCGGAGTAAGATGAATCATAAGCCTAGCTACTAATAGTCCCGTCAGAATGTACACAACACATATTCTCGAAGGCCAGCACGTCGTCCATTTTTTGTAGGATGTTTGGGTTACCAGGAATGTACCCCAGAGTTTCCCTTATGATAAATGGTGTTTTGCGACCACCAGAGATTATTCGACAAAAAAAAACTCTTAATGTTAAGGTTTTTTAATTATGTCTTTTAACTCTTAAGGTTTTTTAATATCTTCTTTGGAATTGGTTTTATCGAAAAATGCTTCCCACAAAAGTTGTGCGGAGTAATCTCACCTATAAAATAAGTCATACGAAAATTATGTAGGATTGTTAGTTTTACGGAAAAACATAGGTTTTATTATACGTTTATTACGTTTATATACAAATATATAAAATTCTATCGGGCCAATTTTTGTATACAATTGTATATGATCAATTAATATACAATTATATATGTTTATATATATTCATTTTTACTCGGGTGTTCTGAAACTCAATCAGCATCTTGAAGAATCTACTCCCAAAATATATCTTTAAATTTTATTGAGCTACATCATATAGTTAATGAGAAATGACTGATTTACGTAAACCTGGCACCTCCTTATAGCAAGTGATCCAGAAGTTCCACATGGATGATTTTTTTCGACGATTAATTGTTCTATAAATTAAAAAAACAAAGTAATGAAAAACGTAATTTTTCATTACTTTGATCTCCACAAAGTCGATTAAAATATACTGCAGTACACGAAAATTCATGAATAGATATGGAGAAATACGAACTCTTCGCCAACCAAGCAAAACAATTTTTTTTTATATAAAATTTCTCGTGCGGCCGAGAGTTAACGCGCGTCTTGTATATTTTTTTTGTATAAAATGACTAGGGCTACCGCATAGTATCACGGAAACACGCGACAAGTTAATCCAATTTGAAAAAAAAAATTAAGAAGTTGTTTTTTCATACAAAAAAAATGGATTATTTTTTTTTTCTCAAAAACCACAAATCCTTCAGATTTTATTCATAAAATAACAGTTGTCAGGATAGTTGAGACCTATTCTGTAAAAAAAAACATCAGATCAGAATTCCGACTTACGACCCTATGTTCACTATTTTCCGAAATGGAACCATTGTGCGACGACGCCGTTCCCTATTGCTCGCCCGCGCACGATCAGCTTTAATCTTTATGTCCATTGTGGAAAACACTCCAACGGGTTTTTATTATATTGCATGTTATGTCTAAAGGTATTAGGAATGCTCACGAACTTGAACAACGCAAAAATGTTGATAAAAACAATAATAAATTGAACAAAAGTAAAAATTACTATATCTCCCTTTGCAATGAAGATATGGAGTGACTTTTTTTCATAATTGCGCGTCTCACAGAGTTCTACAAGAATGTGATAGAATATTTCCAGTAGCCTGAAAATTTAAGAACATAATTGAATTTGTTTATAGGCAAAAAATGATAATTTTCGAGAAACAATATTATTTTAAAAAATCACTTCTTTGCATTGCATCTTGAATGTACACGCTAATGGCCATCGCGTAATTTTTTTTTCTCATGGGGCCCTTCTGTATCACTTGCTATAAAGAGGTGCGGGATTTACGTAAATCAGTCTCGTTGACTATATGACCTAGCTCAATAAAATTTAAAGATATCTTTTGGAGATAGATCGTTCTAGATGCTGATTGAGCTTCAAAACACTGAGTTCACTAATAAACAAAGTACATGCGAAAAAAACAATATTGATGATTTGCCGTTAAACTACCTGTTCCACGTGATTTTTGTATAGGACTTATTTTATAGGTAACATCATTCTGCACAACTGTTGTATGTAGCATTTTTCAATAAAACCAATTCCAAAAAAGATATCAATAAAAAAACCGAGTTTTTAAAAAGAATCTCTGGTGGTCGCAAAACACCATTTTTCATAATGCAAACTTTGGGGTACATTCCTGGTAACCCAATGAACCTGCAAAAAAATTGGCGACGTGCTGGCCTTCGAGAATAGAACTCGGTCGTATCGAATTTCTGTACTACATTCCGACTGGACTCTATAATCAGTGTGTGCAAGCACAGTGCTCCTGTTGGCGTATGAAGGGACGGCGGGGAGCTGAATGAGTGTGAAAGTATCACCTGTGGCGGAGGCACGCGTCTCGAGTGAGAAAACAATATCGATTTTGTGACAAAACGATGTAATTTTTCGTAAAGTTTACCATCGTTTTCCTGCATTTGAGTTGCTCATATTGGTCAGAGACAGGTAAGTAAAGAAAATGCAAGTCCTAGTTATTAATACAACAAGAACGGTTTGTCAGAAATGCTCAAGGTTATTGCATGATTTATTGTTGATTCTTTTACCGTCTAATGGGGCAAGGTGAATACAAGCTATCGCAAAGCCGCAATATTTTACAACGTACCGCTATCTACGTTGGAAAGTGCGAAATGAGCTAGTAGAGCATTTGGTTTCTCTTTCGCCGCTGTTTCTACCAGAGGATGAAGAAAAAGTAACAAATGATTCAAAGTATATAGAAGCAAGATTATTCGGACAAAAACTACAAAAATTAGACGATTGGCTTACCAAATGGTTGGTATTGAGAATAAAACCATTTTTATATGCGAAATATCCCAATAATTCGAGTCCCATCATGCTCCTAGCGCTGTTTCATATTACCCCGCATGTGAGGTAAGATGGTAAATGTAAAGGTTTACTTAAAAATATATATATTGTATACCAACAATCGAAAAGAGTGATTTGTTTGTTTTAAAAATTAGAAGATTAATAAATGTTGATTAGTTTAAAAGAATAATCAGGGTTGACTGATTCATACGTTTTGTTCTATTCCAACGTGAACCTTAGCGTTATCGTGTTAGCCCTACTTCCCCTACTAGTCCAAGTAACTCCAAATTGCATTGAAAAACTTCAAACAGGAAGACACATACGCAAAATTAAAAAAAAAAAAAAAAGAGAAAAACCTATGCTACAGGAAAAGCCGAAAAAAAAGTTCGAATGGTCTCTTCTCGAAAACTAAGAAATATAATAGACCATACATAGAGCTAATTCGGATAGGTATCGATACGAGGCATCTAGATTTTCCTTTTGACTTGCACTTTTCGGGCCACCGTGCGTATCTTCCAGCAGTTTTTGTGCAAATAAAAAATCCTCTCGAGGAAAAAGTCAACGTTTTGTTTTGCATTATGAATACTGGAATATACAGTGAAATTCGACACCCCGTAAATAAATATTCGTTAAAGAAAATGATGATCCTAATCGAGTCTCGCGTATACCTACCGTTTCGCGGATTTTTATCGATCGCCGTGAAGAGTCCGATATTTTCTCGAAGCGCTCGTTCAATGTGTACCGTGATTTTGGCATAAATCCATTTGGCCAATTCTTGTATGTCGAGCTGTTTGTTCTCGTCGACGTCGGCTCGTCGAAAAACGTCAATCAGCAAAGACTCGTCGTGATTTTCCAGTTGCTCAACTTCCCATATCGCGTTATCGTCGCCACCCGATGATTTCCCGATCACGCCGGCGGCTGCATCCGCCGATCTTTCCCTCGCAGATGACGAGCTTTGCAAATTTCCATTCGCCGATTTAATTTCACCGGTTCTTCGGATTTCCGTGGCAGTCTCCAGCTCGGTGAAAAGCGCCGCGAGACCGGGCTCGTTCTCAAACTCGTCCCCTATATCCGGACTCTTGAGTTGAAAGTTTTTCTTGTACTTGACGAGCAACATCAGTGAGACGTAAATGACAAGTGGCACGAGTATCGTCCAGCGAGCGAGACGCAAAAACGTCACGTTAGGTTTCCAGCTCATTTTTCGCCCGATGAACTCTGTGAACGTTTCCAATTCGTTAATTTCTCGCGTCATTTCACAATAATAATATCAATTATTCTAGGTCTCGTCGAGTTTTTACGGCGACCGGTTTTCGACTGAACTCGACAGTTTTAAATTGCGACGAAATCTGACGAAAATGATCGAGTACCGTGCCAACACTGGTGGTGCGAAAGACGTGCTTCAAAAGAAACGTTTATCACGAATATTTCGTATTTGGAATTAAATTATCTTCATTCTATTCAACTGAAAATGGAATCTTTACTTTTTCCCGCAATGCTCAATCATGTCTGGCAACTACTACCTATCACCAAAATACACTGGATTTTTTTTTCGTATACGAATTGAAAAGCCATGAAATATCATATTTTTGGCTCATTGTCAGTTGGAAAATTTCCGCGCCAGAGCGCCTTGAGAAACACATGGCTACTTTACAATCGTCGCCAGCTGTGACCATACACACAATGTCTTCTACTTATATTCATCTCTTATTTGCTTAATTATATCGGTGATTTTCAAAGGTAGTGATATCCGATAATAATTAATTTGTTCATACTATAGGTTGTAGAATATGAAAATTGTTGACGCATTGCTGGTTGAAGCGGAAAGTAAGAGCTGCCTAGGGGAAGCGATCCAACTTTCGTCCGAATAATATTTTAGTCTCATCAATAGTTTCCCAACTTGCAAGACTTACTCGAGTCGGTTGATTCGTGAAATGAGACATTCCGCCATACGTAGGTACATACATGTATACAGAGACATTCGGAGACTCGCCATACGAAACCCGGGGTTACTTTGATCCGTGTCTATTCCTCCGACTTTGTACTCTGCTCGTCGCGGAGCTTCGTCTTCGTGGCAGCCTTGCAACGATCCGCGAGCGATCCTAGATCGCGATACTCGAACCCTTTCACAGTAAAGCCCGCCATTCGACGCGAATCACAGCAACGTTTCACGAATTTTCTCACATTTTTCCGGCGCAATTGAACGAATGATCTTTCCGGTCGACGCGGCATCAAGGCAGACTCAAGTTTCGCGCAATGTCTCCAAGTACTCTTGCAGTACCGTGTGCTGAGAAAGAAACGGCCAACACGGTTCGGCTCCGGCCGAAGAACCGCGCGACTAAGACCGTATTTTTCAGCAACGCCGCGTTCCCGCCAGCCTTTGGTATTGATCCACTTTCACTCAAGCTGGTTTCCACCTACCTCGCAGGCGCGCAGTCGTTCAACGGAACTTCTCTCTCGTATATTTTTCTCAACGGGCTCGGCACACTTTTCTCTGCGCAACGCGATATCGACGACGTTGAAGCTTGCCTCAATGAACATTTATTTTTTTCCTATCGCCTATTATTTTTGTCGGGAATTTTTCTTCCTTCACGCATCCATAACTTATCTGCGACAAACATTTTTCGACAGTATAGAACATGAAGAAATTGGAAGACATTTCGAAAGAAGCAAAAAAAAGAAGTGTCAAGCGGCGCTGTCCTTCTGGGCCGATACTTTGATGGGTAACCGCGTTTAGCCACGCACCGGCTCGACAAACTGCCTGTAGGTAAGAGTGCGGAGGGAAATAATCGGCTCTGTATGGAAATAAAAATAGCGTACTTATTAGGGAGAATGGTAAGGGATGGTAGGACAAGGGCACGAGGAGGAACACAAATAAATTAATTCAACAGAATTTCCATCGCATTCCAAAGAGGCGAACTCCCACTCGATGAATATTCTCGAAGGGATGTTTTGGGGTCATTTTACCGGGTGATACACGAAGCTATTTTCCGAATGACGATATTCGTTTTTTTTTTACAACGCAATTTGTAGAACTATAAGCTGTCCTATGGAGAAGAATAAAAAACATTTCGGGCGGAAAAAGTGTTTGCGCAACCTTATAGCCTAGGCTCTCAAGGCCGCGTATCACACGCCAGAAAACAGAAAAACTTGAAAACGTTGCGCCCAAGACTAGAGGCGCGCACCTCTTCAGTCTTCCGGCGACTAGATTTTCATTTAGACGGTAGAGATAAAGTAAAGCACATACTGCCACGACATTTGTTCTATCTTCCTTTCACTCTCTTTTTATCATTTTTATCATCATAATTCACAAAATCTGTCAATTGTTTCAATAAATATACGCAAATAATATTAAAAATTATACTAACGGGGGATAACGTTGTCGCATATATTACATGTTAGATGAAGACGAGTTCACATGAAATTCTAGAGTAACGATGAACAACCGTAAGCACTCACTTGGTTATCTTATGTTATGACGTTTCAAACGCAATCACACATAAATTAAGACTTCGGAATGATTAAAATCGTCAATGAAATTTGTACGTTGGTCTAAAAAAGTCGTGAAAAACTAAATATACATTTTTGTCGAAACGTCTCTCCTCAACGGGTGTCATACACGCGTATCTAAAGGGCCTTCCATTTAAAGTGGACACATCGGATAAATCCGAAAATCGAGTTATATTAAAAAATGTTGTCCCCAAAAGGTCTACGATTGCTGAGGGTTATAACCGATGGCGATATTGACCACTTTTTTGGTCGGTGCATTCACGAAATCACGTGCTAACTTTTATTAATTTAAATTAGGTGCGCTTTTGATTTGCCCGAAATCTAGTGGCTTTCCAAATCAATTTTACAAATAATATACTCGACGTTCGAGCGTTTGAAAAACACGAAAATTATGTAAGTATTAAAAATTCGAACGTCATTGGCATTGCACTCATCGATACAGTTACCTGCAACGGTACTTATCGCAAGTCGTTAAGGCAACATCCGTGTTTGTCAAACTAGCATGTTTTTCCTCTCGTTCGATGCATTTTGTGACTATATTTTTTCAAGCGAGCAACGGTCCCGTTTGAAACAATGATCGTTACTGCAAGAACTCAAAAATGCATCGAACAAGTTTTGAAAATTATGTTTATCAAATGCCCTTTGAAAATCGTATGTCTTATGTAAGAAACGTTTTTTCATCCCTCTTTATTTTCGAAGTTCATTCCAAGTATGCAATCAAAATACGAGAAACTGTAATTTTTTCTTCTCTTTTCCATTGCGCACAATCGTTATACGGATGTAGTTTCCTTCGGAATGAGATAAAGAGATTCTTAAGAATTTTTTTACTTTTGCAGAAGAAATTCTTACGGGCCTTTTTTCGTTATCCAAAGAAGATTCTCCTTATCCGGATAACGGTCCGAAAAAAAGAAACTTTTTTAACGTCGGGATCTTACGACTTCGTGCTCGTCAGTGTAATCGAGGATATTCGCAAGTCCTCAATGCTGTATCGTCATCGGCGAAGCACACTTTTCGTCCTTAGCTTCCTTCTGAATTTTCTCGTCCTCGAGCTCCAAAGCGAAATTCGTGATGCCCTGAATGTTGCGATTGCGCGACTTGCTCGGCGTAGCGAGAAGAGCGCGAATCGGTGGGCTCAGTAGGTCGTGATCGAGATCAGCCGGATTCTGAGCTCCTGTGCAAAGGCTCGTAAGAAAGCCGACGATTACCGTCACAAGACATCCGATCACGCTGTACCACAAGTAACTTATCTGTTTTTTTTTAAGACAAAATAACGATTACGCTTGTTAGTCCAATTGGAATATTCATTTGTCGCCATTTTCGAAAATTCGAAAATTGAAGAAAAAACAATGTATGCGAGAGCCTTATCGGAAAATAATTAGAATGCCAATACGTTACGATTAATCATACTACAGTTATGTAGTATGATTGAATCATTTAATCAAAAGTAATTTAATAATTGTCTAATTTAAGAAAAAGTTTGCGTCGAACATAATTAACCGACATGAATGATCTGAAACATTCCGAATTTGTTCTTTCCCATCATAGCTGAAAGTAAAAGGAACCACCCGTAAGCGTGCATACAAATTAAGAGTGCTGTGACGTAAGTCTAACAATCTTGCACTTTCTTTCAATAATGACACCTCCATTGTTTATCAATATTTTTTCCTAAAAAAAAAAACAAACTCAAACTTCGCAAGCCAATGTATGAATTGTGTGTAATTTGAGGAACTCGTGTCATGAGGATACTCTCGTCGGCAAAAAATAATGAAAATCGTTCAATCATTTGGGTCCCTTATGCGGAAGCGTTAAAAATAAAGAACGAATAGTTTCTACCGCTCTCAAATGAAGCGCTGATTTTTCGTTCAACGAGATTCGACGGACAGAAAATATCTCACCCTGTAAACCGACCAGGCTTCGACGAAGTCCTCCTTGTCGGCCATATCGAGTACGATGATCGTTTCGTTGATGCACGGACAATCGCGGACAGAGGTCGGTCTTGTGTCGAGACTGATTTCTCCGTTGTAGATCGCGACCTGTGCACCTAGGCCGATCCACATAACGAGGCCAAGCCCCGTCAGGGCTCCGACGATCGCGCCCTTACCGTTTGCCCAAGGTACGAACATCCCGAGGGAAAAGAGTCCCAGGGTTACTCCACCGACCATACCGTTGAAGGATAAAGCTACCTCGAGGACACCACCAAGGCGCTCGACCATGAAGACGAGGGCGAAACTCAGAGCGCCGAAGAATATGCTTATCCATCTTGCGTAAAGAGCACCTTTGCTCGGTGGTACACGAATATTCAAAATTCCTTGCAAAATGTCCTCACAAGTTATTGCTGCTAACGAATTCAGCGCACTCGCGACAGTTCTGCAAATCAACAATAACATTATTATTTATTTCATGTACATTTCTAACGCTGAAAACAATTCAAACATATTTGTCACAAAATCTGTTTATTATTATTCATCTTCCAAATGCTTATCTTATACTATGGTCAATTTTTCATTATTATTCTTATTTAATCCTCGGAGTTATAGAATTTGTTTCCTTATTGTTCATTGGGCGCTTACCCGAGCGAGGCGGCAAAAATACCAGCCACGAAGAAACCTGGCATTCCCTTCAGTCGGCCCATAAAATTCATCACGTACAGTGGCAACAATTGATCCATATCGGAAATGTAGCCCGCGCGCAATGGATCGCAGTCTTTGTAAGCGCTGTACAGGACCATTCCCGTGAAAAAGTTCACGGTGTAGATCAGTATTAAGCCCGCGGAGGAGACCCACAGTGCTCTGCAGGGATGCATAGATGAAGAAAATTATTCGCGAATGAAGGAATACGCATCGCACACATGCGGCTCCTTTACCAATCGAATTTCTTTACTTTTCCGTTCGTTTGAAAATATTCGTAACATTTTTTTTTCATTACGCATGCACACATATATGGCCCAAAAAGTGTGTCCGAAAAGGAATGCCTCGTAACGATACCTATCTGAATTACCGACTCCGCCGAAAAAAAAGCTTAACCGACTTTTCCCGGAGCATAGGTTTTTATGATTTTTCTCATTTGTGTGTCTTCTTTCCTCCGGGAAGTTTTCCAAAGCGATTGGAAGTCATTTAGATTGGTATAAGTATTTTTTTATCATCTGAACTTGAGTGACATCCTCTCGAGCGTATATTTTTTTTTAACTTTTGATCAAAGTCTAAGTCATTTACGTTAGGTTAAGTTGGTCATTTATTTATTGTTTACCACTGCACTTGACAACGATAACACAATTTAAACAATTCGCGACGAAAGCGCATACACAAAAGAGAGACAAAAAGGGCTTCTGGCCCGGAAACTAAAAAAGATCGTACAACATTCTCGAGGGTTATTCGGATAAGCATTGATACGAGGCATCTAGATTTTCGTTTTGGACGTCATTTTCCGGGCCACCCTGTATTTCGATGTGTATATGATGACCATTTTTCGTTCGCTCAATTTTTTTTTGTACTATTGTACCCCATAAATGGAATATCTAAACCAATTTTTTCATTTTTATCTCTTCTCCTTTAGGACTTGTAATTTTCCAAAAAATGTCGATTTCAGACATTTTGGAAACGTGTAAACGCTGATAACTCCTCAATTAATTGAGATATCGATAAATGGCACTATGTAATTTTATTCCATTTTGAAGCACACTTTGTTGAAAAAATATGATAAGAATTATCAATGATCAATGTCAATGTTTTTTTTGCTTCTAAAGTGAAAACTATATTCTTAAAGATGATTGCCTTTGTTGATTTTGTCAAAAAATTCTTTAAAACAAAGTAACCCATTCTCCCATTCTATGATTTTTTAAACTCGTATCATCATAGGCCCATTTTTCCTTCTATTTTTTTTTCGAATTAACCATATATTTTTTTAAACGATTTTTATCACTTTAATTACCAATAACGCTATCAATGATTTTGTGATTTCCAATTTGACTTCGACAGGCCTGATTGGGTTTATTTTTTATTTGTGCCGAATATAACGAGAAATTTTTTTTTTTGTTAGAAATCACTTTTTTTTTGTTAAATTCATTACAAATGAAAAATAAACCGTTTCTGGTCTGTCGAAGCCGAATTGGAAATCACATAAATTTTAATAGCATTATTGGACATGAAAATGATAAAAATCGTTGAAAAAAAATTTGATCAATTTGAAGAAAAATAAAAGGAAAAATGGGCCCACGAAGAGACTAGTCTTAAAAATCATAGAATGGGTCACTATTTTGGAGAATTTTTTTTTTTTAATAAAAAAAGGTAATCTTCTTTTTAAAAAATAGTTTTCACTTTAGAAGCAAAAAAACCGTTGACATTGATAATTGATCATTTTTTTCATATTTTTTCACGAAAGTATGCTTCAAAATGAAAAGAATTATATAGTGCTGTCGATATTTCAATTAGTTCAAGAGTTATCAGCGTTTAAACGTTTCCAAAACTCGAGCTTTTTTGGAAAATTACAAGTCCTAAAGGAGAAGAGATAAAAATTTAAAAAATTGGTGTGGTTATTCATTTCATGGGGTACAATTTTACAACCAAAAATCAAGTGAACGCAAAAATGGTCGGGGTCACGGGCTAGCTGAAATAGAGCGTAATATCTCATATATATATACACACACACACACGCGCGCGCGTATACGTGTGTATGCAATACAAAAAATGGCGAATATTTTTAAACGAAGGCATTATGATGAAATCCGAATGCTTACGTTCTGACTTGGCCTATACTCTGGACACTGAGGTACTTTTGGACGGATGCCTGGTTACTGCAAAACATGGTTGCCCAGTAAAAAGTACCACCGACTATGACACTCCAGAAACTGTGTCGCACCGTGGGACTGGGATCTACGTTGAAAAATTCCATCCTACCGGTACCGCTGTTCTCCAGCCAAACAGGCGAAATACCACCCGCCCAGCTCATCCCCAAACCGAGGATCGCAAAGAGCGAACCCAGCAGAACGACCGCTTGAAAAGTATCCGTCATTATGACGGCTTTCATGCCACCCTGAAATTCGAAGATTAGAGATGGCTCTTCAACGAGTCTTTTTCTTTTTTATTCACAAAAAGATCATAGTGATAATACATTTGTCTAGTTCGGAAATTCGAAGGCATGCGTTTTTTTAAATTACTTTATTACAATAAATGTGGAAAAGGAAATAATTTATTTTTAATTTCAAGCTGATTCCATAAAAGTTTGTTTTCTAACATCAGAGATGAATTGAACTGAACAGAATTGCACAAGCAGAGCTCGATAACGTGTCCTCGGTTTCGGGAAAAAAAAAATTCATCACCAATTGTTCTAAAATTCAACAAAAATGTTCTAATTAAAGGTTCATTTTTAAATTCCAATAAACGTTGTCATTCTAAAGTTCTACAATTGCGTTCCAATTCTTAAAAAAATGTTCAAAATGTAAAAAATACTCTAGCATTCTAGACTATAAAACACTCCTACATGAGCTGTACTCACCTGAGAAGCGTAAAATATACAGACTACGTAGACTAGAGTGACAGCTAAATAAGTATTCAGCCGTGTAACTGAAACATAAGGATGAACGGATTTTTTTTCGTTACTCCAAAATCAATGTTTTTTTTTTCTTTCTTTAATACCTTCATGACAAAGATAAAATAGGAAAGAAATGAGATTATAGGCCGAATGTATGGGCACACATTTTCCACTGTTTCCCTCTGCTCTCGTACTAGAGTGCCAGTGCATGAGGTAAGATGAGTGGCTTTGGGTAACACTACGACTATCAAGCAGGCAGGGGGGAGGGGATTATATGGAACTGAAAGAAACGAGGTGACGAGTCTGGGTCAAAAAGTGCAAGAAATGGAGTAATTGAAGCCCACATGACTATCTAACAAAACAGTGAAAACGTAAAAAATAATAATGACTTGAAAAAAAAGAAAAGAATTTCAAGTAGACGAGCGGTACATACCATGACTGAGAGCCAGAGCCGGTGCATAAACAGCCACCGACGTGTACAGTATCATTTGCAGCATGTAAAGACCGCTCGCGAGGGATCTGCAGTGCCGGTTGAAGCGCAGATTCAAGTACTCGTAACTCGAGGTTAGTCGAAGCTTCATGTAAACCGGCAAGTAGAGCCTCGAAGTGATCGGTACTACGAGCAAGAACGCCACGCAGATCATCCAGAATTGCGTGCCCTCGATTATTGAAAGGAGACAACAAGATTATTGCAACTCATCAAGATATATTGCCGTGTTGTATCGATCGATAAACTTCCTTCTGGTATTTCATTTTTGTCTTACGGTTCGCAATCAATCGCAGCGAAGAACGTGACCAATGAAGAATGCAAGACCACAAAAACTTTGCACAAAATCTAACATCATGCTGGAAAAATCGATATAGAAATTGAAAGCTCTATGTATAAGTAAGTCTGACGATGGGAACGGTATTTTTCCAGAGCTTTTTTAGTCCTGTAAGAATTGTTGTGAACATCGCCGCTGGCAAAATAATTTTTTTTCAAAGGAGAACCTTCATAGACATAGAACGCTTACAGTTTATTTCCAGCTCTAATTTTTATTTTGTTATTATATTTTTTCGTTAATTGAAGAGATATTTGAAATATTTTCCTTTTAATATTTGATTGAGCCATCTGGGATAGAAGTATCGGTTTTACTCGGCGAGGGTTAGGAATTCCTTGATAATTAATCTTAAATTAAATTCAAAGCTCCCCGAGTACAAAACACTTTAAAAAAAGGAATTTGGTATTACGAAGAAATAATCACATAAAAATTATACAGTAATTTCTATGGCAAAAATAAACGTATAAGTTGGAACCACTGTAAAGATACAGTAGGCACGGTTAGATATTTATTTGAAAATTCTATTATGTCAATTATGTTCCATTGGTCATACAAACACATAGATGATACGAACATTGACGGAGATTTAAAAAAAAAATACTCAATTTCCCGTGTATATCGAATATCTCGAGCCCGCCAGGATTTCGTTGATTCTTCTTGACCCCACTGAAAGCCGCTCCTTTCGAATGCGAGATTCGAATGAAAAAGACCAAGGTACGCGAAGCGAAATATTGTGGCAGATTTATGTACCTACCTGTGAATACATCTCGGCGGGATTTCCAAGGAGCTCGATAGCAGTGACGAAACTAGCCGCGAGCGACATTGCCATGGGAAACGTGCCCATGGTGGAACCACCAAGAAGAAAATCCTCGCTGGTCTCCTGTTTCTTAGTGAAAAAACCGTAAAACGTGCCTATGAGGCAGGAGACGACGAGCATAATCGCGAGTACGGTATAATCCGCCCATGTGAAATAATTCAGCAGGGGGGGATGCTCGTCCTGGCATTGTTGTTCATCGTGTGTACCGCTGGTTATAGAAGCATCTCGTCGTTGCTCGGCTGACGAGGACGCGAGGCCAAGCAACAAAATTGCTAATTGTGCTCGCATGGTATCCTAAAGAAACCCACAATATTCGAGTTAGAAAAAAATTAAGTAATTTTTTTTCGGTTCTGAATAAATTATGCGACACTTCAGAGACGCGATGCACGTCTATCCGTTCGTCATAGCAAAGTGCGCCCCAACCCTCATCACCCTATTCTTGTAACCTTTCGCTTAAAAAAATCGGAAATATTTTACGACAACGGCGTCCAATGAGTCTTTTCACCTAAAATAATTTCTCTCAAAATGTCGAATAGGTAATACAGTAGTAGTAGTTTATTCCACATATATACCCTCTGAATTTTCTCCCAGTGTCTCTGTATTTCCTGGTCCGTCATGTTTTGCACTGCCCTTCCTGTCTTCCTTGCCCATTCCGAATAGGTAAAACCTTTTTTTTTTTTTTTCTTAAACGCTTCTCAATTTTCACACCCCGGTTGTCGACAATCCAACCATTTGTGAAACAACGCCAACAAATAAGCAACGCATTGAAATGATCGAAATTACGTTTTCATTCGAAAAAACAATGATGAAAATGAAGTTTTCATTCGAAATGACAATTACGCGTGTACCTAACGTCCTCCGTTAGTAGAGCCTTGCTGTGTACGCGTAATTCCCGCTTGAGCCTTTTTTAATCCCTGCCGACTCGCACGTGAAATTCCGATAAAATTCGTCAACCCGTCCTTAACGAGTGTATTCGTGGGGTAATATCGATCATAAATGTGCAGTAACGAGGAACGATAACTGATCGTACCAAAGCACAAATATACTTGCACGTATGCGCGGAATGGTCATTCAAGAAATTCAATCGTTTCTGGTTATAAGCGGTACTCGTGTGTCGTATATCGCGATAGAAGTGGTCTCAAGTGGTTTATTTAACCGCGAAAGAGCCCCGCGTATGCATAGGAAAAACGTTTTGCAAAAAGGCGCGCGATCATAAAAGACTCTGCGAATTCGTGAAGCGAACAAACGCGAGATCGCGATAGCGATCAAAAGCATACCAAGTTCAACTTTACCGCGGTACACGCGGTTCGCAAGTACAAATCTTCTGAGCAATTTTCCGTAGTCGTCATCCGCATCGTTTCCTTGCACTGTCGGTTTTTTTTTCTCTCCCAAATATTCGCCTCATCCGAACTATTGTGATGTGAAGAACACAATGCGGCCACGGAGGCGTAATTCCGCCACTTTGAAAACCCGCAATAATCGTTCCATACACAATGAACGAAATTATATAGCGTTCTCGTACTTTTTAATAAAAACAACGTTAAAAGCTTTTATTTGCTTAGGTAGAGAAACAAAATGTATCGTCCTTTGGCAAAAAGATGAAATAATAATAGAGAAAGAAATATTGACGCTCGCTCGAGTGTCAACGTGAAAAAATAATTGCTCCGCTATACTTGCTAAATCATATTGGCGGCTTCCTGCAGTCGGGGTTTTACATAACATAACGAGATCCATCGACTTGATAGTGCGAACAAAAGAGCAGTGCAATTACGGTCAGGGAAAATCACGTGCCGAATCACAATGTCGAAAAATGACGGAAGTACGAAATTGAAAAAACCCGTTTCTTTTATTTTTGTTTCAATTAAATCGTTGATCCGAAATATCTTTGTTCTTTCTTTGTGAATTTAAATAAGTTGTTTCATAAATATATTTTGTCAAATACAATTTGACATCAACTGCATTATCCGCAGGTATTTAAATATTTAAATTCAGTGGCAGTATTTGAATAGGAAAAAAACCATGCGGTGTCTACGTCAAACGGAATTGGCCTGGCCGATAGTTGGATGGGTGATCGGTTAGCCCCGTACACTGGCTACCGAACTGCCGATGGTAACACAACTAAAATTCAGTTAAAAATATCCGCCCGTTACGACCGAGGTTTTCCCCTTTCCCATTTTCATTGCATCGCCCTTGTGCGAATGCGATGCAATTGTCGTTATAAACTATCTGCAGGTAACACGCCCTGGAGGGGTGGAGCTCCAAGGAGCTCGAAATAGTGACGTTGAAAGTGTGAGTTAAAAGTGAAAGGGATGAAATCGTAAAAGCCTGCAAGGGCATACGAAGGCAAATTAGAAACACGTTTATACTTCCTCAGTGAAAAAAAGTTACATCTTTCTAATCGAAGCACCTTGAAAGCGAATTAATTTTAAAGCTCAACGGAAGGACAAAATTAATTCGCGTCCATCGCGCGCCAAACAAGTACGATTGGCGAAAATCACGAACGAGTAAGCGCTTTATCGACAACGTCTCCAGGAAAAATCTCGTAATCCATGGGGAAAACTCTTGGAAGATCGAGAGAGACTTTTCATGCGATAGAAACAATTAAATAAAATTCGTGGAAAGTACAAACTTGCACATTACTCCCCCGTCCCCCGTTCCCCGACAAATTTACCCATAAACGAGACGGTGGTTTCCTCATTAAAAAAGTTTGTAAAACATTTGTCACGTTTTACGGAATAAGAGAAAATTCTCACACTTCATAATCCTGGAACGATTGCGGGCAAATTCGGGGTGGTTTTTTTTTTATTTGAAAAAAATGTTGAACCTCACGAAATCTGAAGCCTCTCGGCGTATCTCGCAAAGTTTAATCCCGATAATTGTTCAGGTTTGCGTATGAATAATATAATCGTATTTAAACATTTCAGAGGAAGGAACGTTTTTTAAATTTAACAAAGGGTTCAAAATAATTGTTGAATCTGAATTGTTACACCGTCTCGATACGAACAGAGTTACTCGAACAAATAATTTGTCCATACTTCCGGAGAAAAAATGTCTGCACCAAAACTAAGCTTCCTCCGGGAAGAAATGCAAAAAAGGCAACGAACGAGCCTTTTTCTTCCACGTTAAAAAAATCACGATCGATGCTTACCTCGCACGAGTAATCCGCTTCACTGAGAAAACAAAATTCCCCCGCTCCTCGTTGAACAGCGTCACGAAGGTATTCACGGAACAAAACAAATCAACGCAGCGATCAACAGAAACGTGCGAAATTGTATCTGGATGATTTTACTGGTTTTCCTGGCGTAACGCATATATAATGGGGCTTTCGAAAGTTCAACGAATCAAACGGACATCCTACGGGACCGAGTTGGAAGTTGAAATGATCTCTTTCCTTATTTCCGTATTTCCTATTTCTTTTATGTTTCTTTTCTTTCAATATGTTGCTTAAAAATGGCAAATACGGATGTTTTATTGCGAGCACGTCAGAGTTGTAACGTCGTTTTAGGCAGCGCTTCGAGGGGTCGTTGTGACGAATGAATAAAACGGAGCACACTTTTAAGACTGATGGTTTTAATTGTCATATGCGCCTTTATACGAGACCCCTACCGCACGCGCGACCAATCGCTACGCGGAGCACACTCAGCGCGAGCACATCATCATCAACTAGTCATACTTTCCGTTCGGCTTCGCGGGATTCGTGGGACATTTGGGATTCTGTCAGAAGTTCCACGAGCATCGATCGATCGTGTTGGAGCGATGAAAAAATGGGCGGATAAACAAATGAATATATAACGAGCAACGTCCTTGACACGGGTTTGTAAGAATTGCATCACGAGACACGAGGATCGCTCGTTCCCCGATCTCGATCAATTAATCAAAGTTACACGACGCGTCATATGAGACACGAGGATCGCACGTTTGAACGGGGCAAAAGAGCTTTAGGAAAGATTGCGATGGATCAACCCCCGTTTCGTCGTCGCTTCAATTCTCTCCGTATTGGCCCCCTGTTTTCTCAACCTCTCTCAATCCGATTAATTATCTTCTATTGAACGACCCGAGCTTTTCGCAATCGCCTCAAGAACGCACTCGCGTCCTCCCAACCAATGGGGAACAAAAAACTTTATTCCGTGACGTAGCTTAGGAAAAACGTCGAGGCGTCAAAGTTGCGATTGTTAGGCTCGATAGACAGTACGTAGAATGGAAAAAAGAAGACGCGATCAAGTTCACAGCTCGTTAAATGAACACATACTGGCAATACTTGATGAAACTCAATTGCTTGCAAAAAGTGTGCCGGTTAAGCTTTATTTCATTCGATAAATAAATAATATACTACTCGCGAATAAGTGTTAATATTTGCTAAACTAAAAGGTAAATAAAAAAAATTGCTATAGAGTATTTTGATCGAATTCAATTACATTAATTGATCAAATAATACAATACTCGGTTAAAACTTGATTTTACAAACGCCGATAACCGCAGCAATCTTTCCCATACCTACATCTTTATCCGAATAGTGTAAGAAATATGGCAGACGGGAGGAGCCTCGTCAAATTGACAACCGTTTGTACTGTTTTTTTTACGATAATTGATCCATTATTAATGGGAATGACCTGAATAATTTTTCTTGCAATAGACCTCTACATACGGTTTTCGTAAATTATTTTACATTTATAAACAAAAGGGTGACGAAATCGCGAGACGGAGCACGGGGGGGGGGGGGTGAGGCAGCCGAGACAACAAACGGTCATCACAACATTCTAAAGATGCTCAGTCCCGGTCGAACACTAAAAGTGAGAGAAAAAAATCAACAAAGTGCCGCGCTCAAAACGTTCTCATTATTTCGTCGACTATCGGGAATAGCTTTTTCATTGACCGAAAATGGCAAATGGGAAGCCCGGTGCTCTTGTTCGATTTGCACTAAATTACTGGAGTTATTTTACTTTTTAATCAGGTTTAGTATCACGTACTGAGTATAAAATCACAAAATCCTGACAGATTCCGATACGGGAAAAGTTGCCATCTTGAAAAAACTGAAATGCACTTCAAGCCAAAAATCATAATAACGATCATTATAGATCATTAAATTTCCCATCTTTTTTTTAAATAATGTTTTTTATAAAACTTACCGTTTACGACTTGTAGCTCATTCAATGAACTTCTTTTTTCCTATTTCGGCCGATAAATCTTCTAATAATTGCTTAATTATCATTGATGCTAATTACGAATTTTAAATTAATCATTTTTCTTCCATTTTTACTTGAAACTTGGTTTTTTTAAGTTTATACTTTTAAAATTAAAACGCGCTAATTGTAAAAATGCCGCCTCTAGGCGGGTGGCGCCAGTCTGAGATCTGTAAAGGTATAGTAATCCAACATCTGGCATATATGAGAAGGGTTTCTCATATCCTCATATCTCGATTGTAATCGTCGGTGAGGACGTTGATTTGATCGTTCTATTAACTGCTTTGGGAAATAAATATACAAACATTTTTTTCCGGAAGCCTGGAAAATAAGAAGTGTAATGAATTTGATTCAAAATTTACTGGTACCTCAAGCCTTTAGCGGTTGCGATACAACATCGGCACCGTTTAATATTGGAAAGACGAAAAAGTCGATGACGCTTCAAAAACAAACAAATTTAATTAATATGGTGAAGACATTTACTGAGAAAAAATAACCTGTTGAAGTTGAACATGAGAAGTCACCATGGCTATGATTTGGCATAACACAAAACATACGAATGCTTAGCTCTCTGATATCGAACTCTATATCCCATGCGCTTTTTCGCCGAAACACGGGACAAAGGCTCCTTCTCTTCATACGCATGATAGTCAGAACCGATGCCCTGGCATAAGGTCACCCACGTGCCTAGTGAATCTGTAACCTACTCGCACACCATACCGCGACCAATCACGCTAATTAACCGATATATTTACGACCAATGGACCAATCCCCGAAGAACTAGATGACCAAGACTACACTCTCCCTAAGGTTCCTTCAACCACTAGTAACCCCGTTTTACCCTCATCCCGCTAGGCGTAGGCAACAATGAGGGAAACGAAAAATATTATGCTCCCATCCCTTCCGGATGTGACAATAGCTCGTCATTATTGACCTTGCACCCGGTAGTGCAACATTTAACTCGATATAACTTTAAAAGTATGAATATACGAAAAAAAAAAAGTTTCAAGTAAAAGTTATGGTAAATTGATTAATTTGAAATTTATTATTAGCATTATTAATATTGAAGCAATTATTAGATGAGTTATCGTCCGCAATAGAAGAAAAAGTTCATTAAATGAGCCATAAGTGGTAAAATAAGTTTTATTAAAAATATATATATACATATATTAGAAAGAAAAGATGGGCAATTGAATGATCTATAATAATGGTGATTATGATTTTTGGCATAAAGTGCAAGTTACCGAGATAAAGGCAGATAACGTTTTTTCACGATGGCGACTTTTCCCGTATAGGAATCTGTCAGGATTTTGTGGTTTTATATTCAGTACGTGATCTAAACCCGATGAAAAAAATCACTCCCGTAATTTAGTGCGAATCGATATTACCCATTGACTGGCCTAAGCGGCGAGCCACGATTTTTAACGATCGAATCGGTGGGTTATCCTCGTTACGCAGCGATATACAGGGGATTCTATGGTGAAAAACTCGAAATTTATTGTATCTGCGTCTATTGCATATGTGAAACCACGCGGCTCGTATATGATCGGCAATGAAATATGATCAGTACTATAAATGCAAACATACGTAGGTACACTCGAGAGTAGAGGCAAACACGTGTGGCCGACATCAGGTTTTAAACATCCGGGTCTTAAACGATAAAAAATCGTTTCATAACGTGACTGCCGAGAAACGGAAGTATACGCATTATACATAAACGATAAGAAACTAAAAGTCCGTGACATTGCAATACTTCCGATAAGATTGATTGAAATCGTATCTTCGATGTGTCTTTCAGAGCATCTACATACACTGCCGCTCAAAAGTTTGGATACACCAGTCGATATTTCTTGCCGCACTGAAAGTTACATAGCCTCGTAAAAAAAAAGATAACCAAATTTACGGAACGACGTTTTGAAGGGACCAATTTCAGCTTTGTTTTGCGTTTTTGAAATATTTTGTTATGATTTTTTTTCGACCCGCCACGCACTTTTGTTTGTACCTGTTTTTCGGCGTTTTTTTTTCGACCATCGAGAATTAGGCGCATGACTTATGGAACAAAATTTTGTCATGTTTATCCATGATAAACTCGAACGGGGTAGCAGGAGCTTCATTTTCGTTTTTAACAATGTTTCGTACGTTTTTTTTGCAAAGTTATTCCATTTTTGGCTAAAAAGGACAAATTTTGGAAAATGCAACGTAAGTCAAGAACTATAGGGTTTAAGAGGAAATGTCAAAGATGTAAAAAGTTGCGTAAGTTTATACTGGATCGCCTAGAATATTTTCAAAATTTTCCCCTAACCTCTTTTTTTGTTTACTGTTTTCGCTCGAAACTCTGATTATTAAGATTGCTCAATTCGAAAGGTATGGCATTTATCACAAAATATCTGGAGAAGAAACTGTTTTAATTTGCGATTTAAAATTCGCGTGAATTTTTTCAGAATTTTTTTCTGAAATTTCTTTGGCCGCACCTCAGAGAATCGTCCGAACAATTGATTGTCGTATCTTGAAAACTATTGAGTTAGAGACAAATTATCAAGAGGGGAAAATGTTGCAGTGCTTCGTTTTGCAGACGTTGACGTTTTTTTTTCAGATTATTTTCAATTTTTTTTTGCAATGTTTCTTTTCAGCTCGTCTAGGTGCTTTTGAAACATTGCAAAAAAAAATTTGTTCAAATCCGAAATATGTCAACGTATTTAAAACGAGACACTGCAACATTTTCCCCTCTTGATATTTTGTCTCTAACTCAATAGTTTTCGAGATACGCCAATCAATTTTTTGGACGATTCTACGAGTTTTGGTCGAAAAATGTCGAAAAAAAAAATTCAAAAAAAAATCGGAAAAAATTCAAGCAATTTGATCGTCTAAAATTGAAAGAGTTTCTCCTGATATTTAGTCCTAAACGCCATACTTTTCGAGTTAAGCCATCCTAGTCATCGGAATGTCGGGCGAAAATAGTAAAAAAATCTCATAGGGAAATTCTTCAAAAATTCCAGGCTATCCAGTATAAACTTACACAACTTTTTACATCTTTGACATTTTCTCTTAAACCCTATACTTCTTGAGTTACATTCCATTTTCCAGAATTAGTATTTTTTAGCCAAAAATGAAATAACTTTGCGAAGAAAAATCGTACGAAACTTAAAAAAAAACGAAAATGGAGCTCGCGCTACCCCGGCCGAGTTTATCATGGATGAACATGACAACATTTTTTTCCATAAGTCATGATAAGCCAAAAACAGTCACGTGCGTACCGGGTGGAAAAAAATCATGCAAAATATTTCAAAAAACATAAAACTCGGTTATCTTTTTTTCGACGAAGCTATGTAACTTTATGTGCGGCAAGAAATATCGACTGGTGTATCCAAACTTTTGAGCAGCATTGTATATGTATGTACAGGGTGACAATTATGAGGTGGATGTTTTGTGCGAAAATTTTGCGACCGAGAAAAACATTATTTTCAATGGTTTTTCGAGTCCTCTTCGAAAAAATATATAGCTTATTTTTGTGATATGTAATATTCGCCAGAAAAAAACTTGAGCATTCTAAAAAAAAATCCTCTACGAGTACAGCAGAATGAAAATGATTAAATTCCGAATACAAAACACTTGTGTATTGTGTATTTGATGCATTTGAAAGTGGATGAATAGAATGAAATTCCATTAAGAAAAGTTTCATCACGAGTGTTTCGGAATTCGGAATTTAGCTATCTTCATTCTGCTGTACTCGAAATGGAATTTTTATTTATTTCCAGAATGCTCAATTTTTTCTGGCAAACACAAAAATACGCTGAATTTTTTCCGAAGAGGACTTGAAAAAGCATTAAATATCGTATCTTCCCGGCCAAAAAATATGGCCACGTTATAATTCCCACCCTGTACATACCGAACCCCCAGTGCTAAATCGCGAAACCGAGACTGCACGACGTTTATACGTTCGCAGAAAGACAGCCGGTTCGTACTCTTTGTTTCAAGAATTTTATTCATCCAACTGAGTAGTCCGTTCCACGCGTCATACGATATGGATAGCATTGACAAAAGAATCTTGCACGAGTTTTGACGTCTACTCTATTTTCTCGTTATTATTAGTATTTTCGATCGTTCTTATAGTTATGGGATGTGTCCGTAATGTGAATCATCCACAAGTGATCGGTATGACTAGCTGTTCGTACGCACTTGACATTGGCCCTGGTGGCCAATTCCGCTCAACCTCGGTGCATCAGCGATTGGCTACGCCTAGTGGATGTGCTCAAGGTCACGAGAAGAGTCTCACAAAATCGTATTCAACTGGACAGACAGTTTTTCTTTTCTTTTTATAGGTATATGAGGGTAAATAAGCATCAGGTGCACCAAAGTCTTGAACTTGCCTAGCTCGCTGGGTGTATCTCTCCCTCTCATTATTCTCTCCGTTATTCATGTCTGTGTGGATGTGTAGATGTATTTATAATATCCAATTAAATAAACATAACATTAAATTAACAAAATAAATTCTGGCTAACCGTGATCTTGATAGTTTTTTGTGAACCTGAAGTATCATGAAGTGTTCGCTCCTGTTTGATGATATTTCAGGCTAACGGAAAAATGTAGAGATGGCGGTTAACAAACATTTACTTTATCGATACGACGGGATACGACTTATTCACACATGAGAATTTGCCCGAAATAAAAGCAAAAATTAAGAAATACTCAACTTAAAGTTAAATACACAAAAGAAATACCTAATTTAATGTTAAACACTTAAAACAAAGCTTCATCTCAATGTTAAACACTCGAAATAAATAGTCAACTTATTGGGCAAGTACGCAACGCTCTTACTGGAACTTGGCCGCGTTCGATATAGCGATGAGTGACTTTAACGAGTGTTCGGTCATGATCAACAGCCCGCGGGTCAATACGCGACTCGTAACTTTGCGTCTCTCGAACTGTCGCGCGACTGTAATTTCTGTAACCATATTTGACGAGATATCGATTGCACTTGTGGGTAGAGTCAATTTTAACGAACGCCTTTGTGGACTATCAATCAAACGCGATTTTTTACTATGTTTGCACTACGTCAATTGGAAAATGAGAGCTATTTTCGATGCGGATAATAAACATATTTGAAACTCATTTGTTGTAATAAATGTACACATACTGCAATGAGATAATGTGTTGAATGAAATTATTGTCCATATTACTGATACTACAACATCTGAGTGTCTATCAATTCGCTTTTTAGCTCGAAATTAACATGGCCACGTTGCAATACATTGCTGAGACGACATAAATCTATTCTCGAAATCTTAAAAGTGAAAAGGCTCAATTACTTTTTTCTCCAAAGCTCCAGAGGTATGTGAGCGTTAACGCTTCCAAAGATTGCCCGGGACTTTCTTTCAGCTGGATTCAGCGAGGTTCTAAAGTAGAACCTCGGAAAATGCGATTTTCTCAGGACAATGACGCGCGATGCCCTTCAGTGTTCATAGGGAAGCTTATTAAATGCGCAGTATGAAAAAGTTTCATTCCCTTTAATCACTTGGCGAGTCAATTTGTCGTGTTTTTTTTTCTGATGTTGCGAACGTGACTAATTGACTATCATTTTTATTGAACAATAATATATATATATATATATATATATATATATATATATATATATATATATATATATATATATATATATATATATGAACAGTTTTATACACAAGTCCATATAAACTTCGGTATATCATATTATTATTAAACAGTGTTAATACACACACGTTTATTATATAATCGGTATCGATTGTAAAGATAAATAAATGTGTTTGATAAATCTTATTAATCTGAGAAAAAAAATCATCCAAGTAACATCCATATTCATTGATGTTCCTTGGGGAGGAACGAGGGCTCCTTGTTCTATTTTCTGAACAAAGAAGACGAAACCCTATTCCTCAAGGAACATCTATGAATGCGGTTGTAAGTCTCAATATTAATGAAACTATAACTGATCCCCTTTGGCTTTTTACACTTGAACCGCTTGAAACTCCAAAGTTCACGAGTTTGCCTCCCCGAGTAAAAATTATTGTATATACTTAGATACAATTATATAAAAATGATATACAATCACATATATTTATACATAGGTTTATATATAATTGTATATAACTCTTTACATTCGTATATATAATCCGATATAAATGTACTTCCATCAAATTTGATTTGATAAAATTATGCATAGTTCTGTATATAATGATGTATGGAAATACTATTTTTATACCGAGTTTATATAATTAGATATAATATCATATACAGTTATATATAATTCAAAATAGTGTTGTATATAATTGTATATATACGTGAAAATGTTATTTACGGTATATAAAATTGTATATGACTGTATATGAGTACTTTTATTTTCTTTTGAAATACATATAATTGTATATATCTTTATATGGCTTCATATATGATTAGGTATAGAAAAAGTTTACTTTGGTTTTATTCGCGTATGGAAGCAGGTCAATCAAAAGATTGTTTATTAAAAGCTAACAAATTATGTATTGATGCAATATATTTACGAAATTTGATTACAATTATTGGGTTTCTTACCGAGATGATTTCCAATTCTGATCAGTTGATTAATATTAGTTTTTTCTTGATATTTTACTAACAAAATGTCATCGCTTTCTTCGACTGGTATATGTGTCACAATAGCTTTTTTTTACATGACAAAACATATCAACGTATTTTACATTGAAACGTTGAATTATAAAATATAAACCCGAGTAAAAATGAATATACACTACCGGCGAAAAGTTTCCGGACAAAAGTTTAAAAGGGTGCCGGAACGGTTTTCTATACCATTTCGCCGGAAGTTGAACTAGGGCAATTTAATAAATGGCATTTTAAAGAGGAGGGATTTCCCTTCATTTTGGCTTTTTTCAAAACAATCTACGATTTTTTTTTACAACGAGCATCCGGTTTTGAAAACGACGATTTTTCGACGTTTTTTTGTTCCTTTCTGAGTGGGCCCCGTTTGCAGTAAAAAAAAATTTACGCATTTCTTCGACCAAAATCATAAAGTGGGAAGCCCAACCTTCAATTTTGATTTGAAAAAATGTTCTACGATTTTTTTTTCCTATAATATTTCGTTTTTGTGAAAAAATAGATCATTTGAAAATTGCTCTGGAGTACGAAAACGATGAGATTTACAACAAAACCTTGAGACAGCAAAAAAGTTGCATTGCTTATTGTGAGTTCACGAGAATTTTTTCAGATTTTTTCTGCGAACTTTTTTTTCACCTATTTCCGGTTAAAGTTCGATTGATCTGAATACCATAACAATATTATAATTCAATTTTTTACTTACATATTAAACTTTGGTCTCGTCGAAGAAACCTCCTCTCGCCGACAGTACGCTTTCCACCACACGCGGCATCCTCTCCACAAGTAGTCACTCATTCGACTGCCGAAAATCTATGGGATTTCCTACAAAAATCTTGAAAAGAAACACCCCGAGAGATTTTCCAAAAACTTGTGAAGAGACGAAAGGAGGTTTCTTCGACGAGAAACGTAAAATGTTTTACTTGCATATTAAACTTCAAAGTGTAATATGTAAGTCAAACATTTTATTATATTATTCTTATGGTATTCAGATCAATCGAGCTTTGACCGGAAATAGATGAAAAAAGAAAATTTCGAAAAAAAAAATCTGAAAAAATTCTCGTGAACTCACAAGAAGCAATACAACTTTCTTGCTATCTTGAGCTTTTGTTGTAAATCTCATCGTTTTCGTACTCCGGAGCAATTTTTAAATTACCTATTTTTTCACAAAATACGAAATATTGTTGGAAAAAAAAATCGGAGAAATATTTTTTTAAAACGAAATTCAAGCTTAGGCTTCCCCCTTTATGATATTGATCGAAGAAATTCGTAAAAAATTTTTTTACTGCAAACGCGATCCACTCGAAAAGGAACAAAAAAAAGACGAAAAATAGTCGTTTACAAAAACGGGTGCTAATTGTAAAAAAAATCGTAAATTTTTTTTAAAAGGCCAAGATTAAGGTAAATCCCTCCTCTTTAAAATGCCGTTTATTAAATTGGCCTAGGTCAACTACCGGCGAAATGGCAGAGAAAACCGTTCCGGCACTCTTTTAAACTTTTGTCCGGAAACTTTTCACCGGTAGTGTATATAAACATATATAATTGTATATTAATTGATCATATACAATCGTATACAAAAATTGGCCCGATAGAATTTTATATATTTGCATATAAACGTATACAATTGTATACGTTGTAGATGATCAATTAATATACAATTATATATGTTTATATACATCCATTTTTACTCGGGTCTCCTAGCGTCAAGAAGAAGACATGTATATATATAATAGAGTTTTACTTGCACAACTTGTTATAAAGTTTTTTACAAAGTCTCTCTTCTTACAATCAATCTCATTCACGAACTTACACCTAACAACTTACGTCTAAAATTCTAACCTATATCCTAACCACTACTGATCGCTGTCGCTGTCATCTTTTTCCTCTTTTTTCATTTTTGCACATAATGCCTCTATTGAAGAAGACATGTATTTATTGTGCGTTCGATGATCGGCGACTATCCCATTGGACAATAAGGTTCCCAGAGACTTTCGACACCCATTTCGGATAAGAACAGATGAAAGAGCCATTGAAGACGCCAGGCCGTTGATTTCTTGATTAGTTAGTCATCGAGATGCCAAGAAGGAGAGAGAGAGGCATGAAAGGGGACCAATATAGAGAGGAAGAGAGAGAGAGAGAGAGAGAGAGAGAGAGACAATGAATTTCTGCCTGGAGAATTTAAACGAGCTCGTGACCCTTTCGATTAGCACCACTATTTTTGTATGGAGTTGTCCCTATCGTAAAAGCCACGCTTTATCGTTTAGTCGCTTTTGCAGCTACAATTAAATAATTGATTTTTATTCTCACGAAAAACATGTTCTAATTAGAAAAAAACGATCATTAATTTTTGGCTCCAAAATTAGTTAAATAAAATATAAAAATCGATTTTTCAAATAACAAGGAAGGTAGGAGTAAACTGAAAAAAATCACTTTATATGACTATTCGTCATTGGAGGATGCCAAAGATTTTTCAAATCAACGAAAGCGACTATCAGGACAGTTTAAGATTCATTTGTTCCACAGAAGCTACAATATAATTTAGTGTCATGTCGGAACATTTCGTTGGCCCGCGTGAATCAACAATTTCGTTGCTGCGAGTGATTGATTTATCCGTGTAGGGTGTGGAATATTGGCGGGTCGTATTTTTGGGACCGAATATCACAAAATTGTCAATTAAGGATGGAAAGCTTTCTACATCATTAGCGGTTCGAGTTCTCTAACGCCAAGAAGCGGTCGCACGTAAATATACATTCATTTGGTTTCCCGGCGCTCTGTAAAATAAAAGGACCTCTCGCGCGAGAATGTCGCAAGAATTGTGTATTTGACGCTTCTTCCGTATATGGACAAATATACACGTTTACATATACATACCACATATAGTACACAGCGCCTCAAGAAGAAACTGGTTCGAGCTGGAGAAGATTGCTTCAATCCGGATCCTTAAGGCGCACAGCAACTGTCTCTCTCTCCCTCTCTCGTCTACACTCGTTAATTGCCTAATTTACCGTAATTAAGAATGACCATTTTTCGGGCCAACATTTCCATCTAGTATGACCTTTGCGTTTTTCAATAAATGTCTTTAATCGTCGCCCTCGTTGATTTTTCCGCTTCTCATCAGCGAAGGACCGACTTTACGAGGTGCACACATTTTTTCGGAAATTCTACGTCGTTTTTTCGAAAATCGTTACAACCAGATAAAAAACACGTCGAGTTTTATGCAGAACTGTGCTGATACTCCGTACAAGATTTTAAAACTTTTCCTTTCTTTCTACATATTCCCGTGTGTGCGCGATATTGGTCGTGAAGATTATTGTCTGCGGACAAAAATTATTCCCCGTTCCCACACGCGCGCAACATTTCACAGAATTACGACGTCTCCAATCCAATGGAGTTCGGCCAACTGAACTCGAAATTCTTTGGGCTACGAAAATATGAGACATCCATTGGAATCGAGGAATGCGAGTTTGACCTCCGTATCCCTAATGCCCCGAAGACGGAGGAGGGTAGTCGAAACATACACATACGCACACAGGCGCGTGAATGTATGTGTTTGTAAATATTTGAGTAATAGAAATATATAAATGTACATTCAATATCACATGGGTATTTGTCATTGGATAAAAAACAACAACAACAAACAATACCGATACACGCCATGTATCGATCCGAACCTTTATTTTTAATTAAGGAGGCTTAATTTTTCGAGCGGAACAGTTCCAAGTTTGGCTTAAAAATATCGAAGAATATAAATAGGGCCTTATAAATCATTGAGAGAAAAAGGCGGATATTTGTCAATTTTTTTGCTCGTCGTTCTCACGCATTTTCAAAGTAAAACTAACGATACTACCAACTACAATGAACCCTTCACTACTTAAATACAGCAATAAAACGGCATGAATCGCGAAATAAAGAAATGACAGATTTATTCGAGTACTCGTATACGCTCTGACGACAGAACAAATTTCAAAATACATGTACCAGTGTTTGTTTCGTGTTTCCCACTAATTCCTCGTCACACAATGTGGTAACCGATATTATTTCAGGAACTTAATCCTCTTGCATTGATAACTCACACACATAATCCCGAATATACTCATTTTGCAATATATTTCAAACTCACACGCGGTCGTGAAATACGATGTGGCGCGACAATTGTTCAACATTTTTACCAACAAGATCCATCTTTTGTTAACGTATACCCGTTACGAATTACGTATACCCGATACGAATTACAAACTAAAGAATGTTTGCGATAATTTCCATCTCTTCCGCCTCAAATTAAACTGGAGAGGTTGGCAGTTGTCGCGGTTTTCTAATTATACGGACTTATTTGGTAATTTCATTCTGGTCAATGTACACGGGCATATACCTGTATATCTCGCATGTGGATATAAGATATACGTGTATAGCAACATATTTGTTCCCTTGTGCAATCTAATTATTGTCTTTGTTGTTGCCTCAAAAAATAAGACAAACGGTCCTCGGCAATAAACATATTTGTAGGCAGTGTCACGTGAAAAAATCTGCTTGAATCTACATGTTCGCACGATAAAATTAGAAAGCCCCGTCGAATCTATATAGGCCTACGAGTCTCGCGTATTTTATAGCTTATATCCTGTCTATTTTTGTTCTTCTTTTGTTTCTTCAAATAATCAACAATAGATGTCTAAGAAAGACACTTCAGGTAACAAGGTATATCAAAGATTCATTGTAACATTTTCTCCCGTTCGGTCGTTCTTGCAAGTGGACAAAAATTGATCTTGCTTATTGTGACCACACATTACGAAATAATAACGAGCGCAATGACTAATT
Source organism: Ophion ellenae (assembly GCA_963210295.1). Classification (NCBI taxonomy): domain Eukaryota; kingdom Metazoa; phylum Arthropoda; class Insecta; order Hymenoptera; family Ichneumonidae; genus Ophion; species Ophion ellenae. Next base: position 63,213,402 of record OY723387.1, read on the forward strand.
GTGAAACGAAAACAAACAACGTTGGACCACCGATCAGCGTGAGCGTATTGCCGATATCTTACGAAACTATTGACTCGCGCTACCTAAATTCTCTCGATACTATAGTTATCGGTACGTAGACAAGTATCCCGAAAAATCACGATTGCCGGCTTCAAAGTAAGTAGACAATCTGATAACTTCTCGCAGCGAATTTTTTGAGTTTCGAAAGTTTTCGGAAAAATTGTCGCACGACGTACAAATGTGCCTAACATGAATAGATAGGCGAATCATTGTTTGTGCAACTCCCATTGGCAACAAACTCAATAATTATTCGCTGCTCGGCCTCATAAACAGTCTCAGGATACTAAAAATGATTCGAGCTTATTCGTTAGGACGTTCGTCTGAATTTTTGAAGCAGCCGTTTCGATGCTTTCCTGAACGTTCCTTGCTGCTGAAAGCAAAATTGTCAGATAACTCTGATAAGCCTCGCAAACTAAATATAACAGGGCATCGGGAATTGATCACGAGGGCGCCTGCCCTGTTGGAAAAATTAACTCGAACCGTACACTGTGATGCAAATGTTTCGAGAATAAAAGATTTTCCTCCTGAGCCGGCAGGAGATATTCTCGGTCCAAGACCCCATCCATCATTTACCATTTGCATTTATTGAAATTCATTCACCTTCGAACCTACAGCGTCCTCTCGCTCGTGGAAAAACAAAGAAATTTATTTATAATTCCACCGTATGATCGTATTCGGCTCTAACGAAATGCGTGAGATGGCTCCTGACCCAGCGTACGGTTCAATGGCAAAAACATTATAGGACGCTACTATAGGATCAAACAGGCGCGCGTACAACGATCACAATATACAGATAGTACCACCAACGCAGACGCGTAGCCCGCTAGATCGAACGTATATTTTTTTAAAAACGGTCTCGTATTCGAAAACTCGACCTCTTGTAGCTTAATAATACGTTTTCGTGTCAACACGATGAAATCATTTGCACGTATCGAGCACAGCGATTATTCTTTAACCGGAAACGAATTTCCAAATGAGTATTTGACAACAGCAAATAAACGTCGCGATACTCGCAAATAAATACAAATGGCAAGAACGTTTTGTACACTGGTGCCGAGTAAGGAATATTTCCCGATACAAATGAATGGAGACATCCGACGGCTACCCCGACAGAAACTTTACGAATCAAGCTCGCGTTGATTCGTCTTCAACGATCGCTGATTTCTCACCCCCTTCGTACCTAATACTCGCGACAATACAGCACAGCATCAAGTTTTCAACAATACGCTATTTTCAACCCATTTCCCATTTCTTATTGGCCCAAATTACTGGCACGATTCCAATGACCAAGGCACCACCGAATCAAGAATTTCAGCGGTACGGTATGAATCTCGGAACCACCTTCTTCCGAGAGCATCGTCATTGTCGTTGTATATACATATATATGTATGTATAAAGTGGACCAAGAGTCACACGATATAACTGTCTTAGATATGTGTCGCAGCCTCCTCGTGCCCGTCACTCGCGATATGGCCCTTCTCGAAGCTGTATTTCTTGAGTGAACAAGTGTCCCGGTTGGGCATCACGTTTGCTGCATCATTGCCGTTATCACTTCGCTGACGTTTCCTCAAGCGTTCACCGATATAAGGGAAAAATAGATCAGGGTCAAGGTATTTCGGCGCTTCCCGAAACGCGATTCGACCCAAAACACTGACAGACAGTCCAATCACGATCGTCATAAGAAAACCAATCGGAGAATACCACATGTAGGATATTCTGTAAAGATAGAAGCCTTCATAGTCGTTCGGAGTTCTGAAAATAACAAGAAAAACACGTGAACCTGTGAATCCGATCATTTTTACAACAGTCGTGAAGTTATTGTCCAAAAAGTAGCGAATATCGAAAATCGCCGTCACAGGCCATTTTCCAAATGGGATTCAAGTTTGCATCGTCGGAGAGGGATAACAATTTTTTTTTCTTCACTTTCTTCATTTTTTTTTGCAAATTTCACCTACCAAAAGCCCTCAACGATTTTTTTAAGATGCTTACTGGGAGATGTGCAATTGAAATTTGCAAACAAGATCTGGTACCGTGATCAAAATAAGGAAATAAAAATATGAATTTTCGTTGCGTTCCAATTGTGCAAACTTGAATACCATATCTCCGAATTGCTTACTTCGCGGATAGCCCGATAGACCTGGCGCCAACGGAGAAACAGGTGGGCAACTATAAATAATTACAAATTATAGAGTTTCTCGCAGATATCAAAGTGATGGATACTCAACTAGTTTTTGTTCCTGTTTCAAGACCAGCATGTATGCATTATGAGAGTAATTGCGAAGAAACCCGAAAACGTAGTTATTCATTGTTATACTTACGGCGCACTTTTCAGGTTGGGTATGACGGTAGAATTGCCGAATCCGCCGGGCACACATCCATCAATGGATACGGGCAAGGCAGGATCCGAGGGTCTGGGAGGTGCGAACCCGATCCATGCGAGAAACACGAGTGACACGAGTACACCAGTGACAGCTCCGCGTTCGGTTGACGATTCGAAGCCCATGCCGAGGGTGAACAAGCCCAAAAGTGGTCCACCAACGATCGCAAAAATCGTCAGGCTGGCTTGAAGAACACCGCCAAGAAGCTGAGCGAAAAAGGCAACGGCGATGCACAAAAGACCGAAACCGAATGTCAGCAATTTTCCAAACAGGAGAGACCTCGAGACGGGAAACTCGCGACTCGTCAACACGCGGTAAAGGGGCTTCAAGTAATCCTCGAGAGTCACGGCCGCGAGAGAATTGAGAGCTGCGGAAATCGTGCTCAAACCAGCACTGAAGATGCCTATATAGACGTACAGAAAAGGCTTTCGAGTTATGTGCAAAGAGTTTTTTTTCTCAGCTCCCTTTTACCCACGAAAACTCCATAATGAGGCGAAAATAATTTTCAAATTAAATTTTGGCCAGAAAAAAATGAAGACCTGCTACGAAGAGGCCGGCTAACCCGGGCAAGTGAGACATGGTATCCATCACATAAAGAGGCATCAGCATATCGGGTGTTGTAATCCTTCCTTCCTTTTGGGGATCACATTGGCTGTATTTGCTGTAAATTGCCAAACCCGAGAAGCACGTGGTAAAGGAGAGTGCGGTGAGAATTGGCCAACTGAACCACAGAGCAGTCCGCGCGGCATTCAGATTCTTCGTCGTGAGTAATCGCTGTATCTGCACTTGATTCACCGCGTACAACGATAGGAAGGTACACAGACCACCGAGCAGAAGGTTCCACCATGTATACCGAACGGTCGGATCGATGGAGATGCTTGAATCGCAAGTTTGAAACATGGATTGGTTAGCGCGATAAGGTGTCATTTTATACGCTAACGTTGTATAGTATATGGGGAGGGGGGTGAGAGGGGAGGGGAGGGGGGGGGGCGTGCATGTGTCTACTCACTTATTGAACTCCAAACGATTTCCTTCGTAAGCTATTCGCCAAATTTCTGCAAAACCACCCGCGGCATGAGCAGCCGTACCGATAACGATAAATAGTGCGATAAACATGAGTAAGCCTTGGAAAACGTCGGTGATCAATACGGCTTTGATACCACCGATACTCGAATAAAAGGAGCAAACCAGCCCGATTCCTACAATACTGACGGATTTCGAGAGACCCGTGGTCGCTTTGAGTGCCAATGCAGGAGCGTACAGAACTACCCCCGAATACAAGAGGATCTGGATCCAATATACGAAGCTCGCAACGAGCCTTGTTTTCATCCCAAAGCGCCTCTCTAAATACTGAAACGAAAGTAGATCAAGCCATACGTATCGAAGTGTTTTCTGTGACCCTCAAGCGTCACTTACCAATCACCGGCGCACATTTTTCAGAGTTAATTGCGCGAAAAAACAGGTTCCACATTTTCCCCAAATATCATGGAAAAAAAACCAAGTTTTTTATCTTCCTCTGCCAAACAAGATAAAACCAAAAATTATTTCGTTTTGCACCAATAATGTGGATTGTGTCATTAATGCCTTTCGTGATAATCGATGTATTTCCGTTGAACGATATTTTTTTCCCTTAAACCCAAACAAATATTTTTGTGAACGTGTATCAATGGTAAATTGTCGACAAAAAATTAACTATATCGCACAAGTGATTTTTCTATAATTATCTCCCAAAATTGCCGCCGATTTTTGGGATGTCGCCTCTAACAAGTTGGAATACCGCTACATCACGAAAAGGTAGCTAACTTTCAGATGCGCTGTGCAAGAAAAACTAAGCATCCAATGAATTTTCGAATTTGCACTTTATTTAAAAAACTATCATACGAGTGATAGTTACAGCCTTCATAAATATTGCCATGAAAAGGGGACGCGGAAAAGGTACCGCATGACTCCTTTTTGCATTACCTGAAAGGATAATGCAAAAAGGATAAGGAAAAAAACTTTTCTTTTTTAAAAATCTTTTTTTATTGTTTTATTGAAGGAGCCCTTTTTAATTTTTTAAATATATTCAACAGCTTAAAGATGACTCCGTTAATGCTTAACTATAGAAGTATGTGTAAATGAATTTATTTTTTTTTTGTCTCACATAATCCACATCGGTGTTACGGAGTTGCTACCTTTGAAAATCGGGCAAGCAGCTCGGTTCCCTTTCACAACGATATTTATGATGATTTTTTAATTATTAATATCATTGTCACATTTCTTTAGAATATGAATAAACTTTCAATATAATTTGTCTTATGCTCAAATGAAACGGTATCTAAAAATTAGATCCTTTTTCGGGCCGTCACAGTACTTTAATTCCAGTCGATTATTTTTACCCAATCTTCTGACAAGATATAACCCCTATTTTTCCTTAATTTCCTTTTCGTGAAATTATCATTTTAAGTATGCAGCGAAAAAAAACGCGTCGTGCACTATTGTTTTTTATCCGAAATATAGTGTAAATACGTCGGAAATGATTATTCGAGTGGCTTTTAAAATGTTAGACGCGAAACCACGACTTGTTCGATACGTGATACAAACATCGATCCAATCATGACGAAGCTTGCAAGAAGTTTGGGTGAAAAATATCCGAGCACCAAGTAAATTTTCCTCAGGATTGAGACACGGTCTTTACCTCGTATGCACTGATTGCACGAAGCTTGTAGAACACGGGAAGAAATCCATAGCACACTATGGGTGTACCCACGAGATAGGACAGGTTTATCGCTACGAATTGAATCCCGAACGTGTAGTTCTCAGCCGAGACACCCAACAGCGTTATTGCCGACATGAAGGATACCATAAGAGCTATACTGATAGGCAGTATACTCATAGATCTGTTCGCGGAGAAATATTCCTGGAACGCAATAAGAAAAAGCTGCACTTTCGATCACATTCAAAATCAAATGAACCTAAAACAATTAAAGATTCCCAGCTCTAATGAAACGTAGATCTAAATATTTTTATAGCACGAGAAAATGAGAGATATTCCAGAGATCCGTCTAATTATTCCCGCGCAGCCTCCCTTTAAAATAAAATAAATATACCAACAAAAGTCCCCCACATTTTGTCAAAAAACAACGGAGTTGAAGTTTGCATGGTTGGAATGCAACGAAATATCCTGTCCAATCCTTATTTTTATTATCATTATGCAACATCGTCGTTTGCATACTTAGGTTGTAGATCAATGAATAAGGATATTTTCAAAATTTTACGTCATGTTCATAGCATAGATCTTGCAAAGGAAATTTGGGAACTTGGGAATAATAAATTTTCGTTGCATTCAAACTATTAAATTTGCAACTTCATATAAAAAATCACCTTCGTGAGATATACCAACAGCTTTTTTTGGCAGATGCGTCTGTACCGATACCTCCCAGGTATTATCCGCTAGCAAGTCCGCGACATATTCGCGCGGTTCGATAGAACCTGGATTGTCATTGTACAAAACGACTATTCTCAGGTCCACAGCGGGTTATCATTTTCAACAGATTTAATATGAGTAGGAGGCTCGGCTTTGGAACCATTACATGGCTCAGAAAAATAAGCTCATAGGCTTTCAATTGCGGGGGCAATTGAGAGCGTGCAATAAAACCTCATGACTGTATAGTGCGATAGGATTTACTTGCTATCTTGTATAAGACCGCAGACTGAATATCTCTCTCTCTCTCTCTCTCTCTCTCTCTCTCTCTCTCTGTCTCTCTCTCCCTCTCTCCCTCTCTCTCTGCCCCCCTCGCTCTCTCGTCCGCTTTCTTCCCAACTAGAGCAAATGTAGTCGTGTTTCGTAGGAGCGAGTTCAAGTTGTCAATTACTTCGATAGTTCTCTGGTGACCACCCGTCAGTCTGTAGTAAATTCCTACGCCGATGCTGATTCCCAGCATAACAGCAATCACTAAGTAATCCGTCCATCCTAGAGTAGCTGTCGCTGCCATATTATCCCCCTGTGAAGACGATATTATTGAATACATTGCAGAGAATTGGACCTCTGACTTTTCATTCGGTCCGGCTGGTGAAAAAAAATAACATTTCTACGCAATGGGAATTAAAATTTCAATGTGGCGAAACAATGCACGTTGCTTTCCTGTGATAAAAATTCAGCACCATTATCGTGCCACAGGGACGATTAAGGCCTTTGCTAAATCATTCTTGAAGGGTGAGGGGGAAAACGAAGTTCCTATGCTAATACATTGTGTAACGTCACGAGTGCCAACTTATTGTAGCAAAATATGAATGATGTGTACAGATGATTATCGCGACAATTTTCAAATGTACGATAGATAATCGTAATTATTATTAATATATATGTTAATTTGAAGAAGTGAGGATTATGGGAAAATGAATTTTCAATGTTGAAAAATCCTATGAAAACAGATACGAGCTTTGGCAACGTCGCACGGTTCTCTCGTAATTCGAGGCTGTTAGGTTGACTGCAGTGACTGTCACAGGTCGCTGCTGTGTTACGCGCGTTTCGTGCCGGTCGGCGTTTTTAGAGGTTATGTCGGATCAAAAGAAAGCAGGAAATGATTTAGAAAAAAAAATTAGCATGGACGCAAAGTTTCCGATGGAAAAGACGATTCGTCAGTGCCCGTGCCCACAAGCATGCTCACCGAAGCTAGAAAGAAGGGAATACATCATAATAAACAAATTAACAATTTGCCCTCACTGCCATTTTGACCTAAAGTATTCGAAGTTTGTAATGAATTCGCTAGGTCTTTAATTGATTCTGCTATTTCCATAGTTTCAACATTGCCACGTTTCAATACATCCATACCTCTCAACAAGCCTCACTTGTTCATAAACTCTGCACGCAATAATTGTTATTTGGGTCACCTTGTTCATAAATTCGGAACCTATGCGCTACAAACTGATGTAAAGTTTAACATTTAATATTTAATAAACGCGTTCGAAAACCTTCGTTTTCCTTTTGCCAGTATATTTTTTTAAAAAACCATAACGACTAGTAAAATTTTCATGAATATTTATTCACCCGAATAATGTTAAGCAACGATCTTTAATCCAGGGGGAAAAAATGAAGACTACGATTCCGACTGCTGCAAACAACAACAACGACGATTAGAGTAGACTTTGCTTGTTTACTCGAACGGCCTCAATCTCATTGCGGGTTAATTCATCAAATAGCATGAATATATGGATATACCTGCATCATCATATCGTGAAATAAGGTAATTATTCTGGAAAATCCCAGCTATTGTTCAATGACTATACGCCGAATATCACCGCGATAAGATTGAAGCGGTTAAGAACAATAAAAAAAAGAGCCTGTATATCAAAAGTCCGTCTGATATTGATCGATCAATAAATTTGACAATGTCGTTATCTTCACAAGTAATGACTATCTTCAAAAAGATGGTTAAAAATGTTGGCGAGATTTTTCAGAAAAATTTATAATGATAATTGAGTCTAAAGCTCGATAGACTAAAATTTCGGTAATGTGTGCACCAATATACACGCGTGTCTTGCGTAATAATTAACACTATAAACATGCACAACAGCCATATCGTAATAGTGTATGCCGCTAATATACGTTGACCGTAAACATAACAATTGGTTTCGACTATAAAAGTGACTCACGCGAATCAGTGCGGTGGAAGGTCGAAATGCCGGACAATTGTAAAAACAAAAAAGTACACGACTGCCTCGAGAGACGAGCCTAGACTGATCCAAAAACTAGATGCGACTTGGAACTCGAAAGAGTCGCGCGCGCAATGCGTTTGGCGCACGCGCTTAGCTATTTCTCGTTGTTGCACGCAACATGTGACTGCATGCTGATATCTATGCCCGCGGGGCTATCATCTGCCCAGTAGCGCGATTCTGTAACTCGTTATATCTCGCGGTAGCGACAGTTTTCGTTATCGTTAGCTAGCGACAGCCAATGAGAGGCCCCCTTTCTTCTGTGGCTGCGCATGCGATTGGCTGTGTTACTATTTATCGATGACGTAAACTGTCGCGCCGCTACCGAGTTATGACGACTACGGTCTTACATACAGGTCTTGAAACTCTGGTGGTGGGGGTATGTCCTGAAACTCCAAGCGCCATCTGTTGTGGTCACGTGACAGGCACAGGTCTGTTCAGCGGCGCGCCGTCTGGTGGCTCGTCCACCGTATCACATCAGCCAGCAATGGCTGTCGCAATTCGATTGTAAGCTGACGTGTCCGTGTTATTTTTTTGCAAATATTAAAACAGCAGTAAAAAGTCGCAATGAATGCCTTTAAACGCGACAAGAAGGAAGAGGAGGATGGTAATTATAACGGCGTCCGTCATTCTTTTTCACCCTAACAATAATGTTTGTCGGCTTTTGTAACGCGCACGTCAAACATTCATAATTCGCACGTTTGACAGACGAAGATACACTTGCCTCGCATATTTGTCTAATTCACTTGACCCTATGTGCAGAAGTCTCGATTCCCGAAATTTCGAGACGAATATTCGTTGAAATTATGGATTTTGTTTCAAGGAGGAGGAAATCCATTTCAAAATTTGGAGAAGACGACGGTGCTCCAGGAAGCGCGCACGTTCAACGACACGCCTGTTAATCCGAGAAAATGTGCTCATATCCTTACAAAGATTTTGTACTTGCTGAACCAAGGGGAACAGCTCGGCACAACAGAGGCAACCGAAGCATTCTTCGCAATGACCAAACTCTTTCAGTCCAGAGACGTAGTCCTAAGAAGACTGGTTTATCTGGGCATCAAGGAACTCAGTTCGGTTGCCGAAGATGTTATTATCGTCACATCCAGCTTGACCAAAGATATGACAGGTGATTATAAGTCGTAAGACTAAAATCTTTATGAAATATTGCATCGTCGAGGCGTAAGCTCCAAGTCCAAAGAACAGTGCGATATTCAATATCTATTCTCGAAAGAGTATCAAGATGACCGGGTTGGCATTTTACGCACGATTAATGCATAGTATCAATCGATGCATAGTAAATTTCTACGTAGTATTTGGTTTGGATAATGGAGAAAATGAAGAAACGCGTTAATGGAAAAGAATTGTCGTTACCTTCAAACGACGCAAACGAACGCTTCTTTATCGTCTCTGAGAGGGTCCTGGAGATAGAGGAGAGCAATAAGTCTCCAGTATCGGCGAAGACAATGTGATTGTAAAAGCCCCAAGGAGGCATACAAAAGAACATCAAAATTATGACGATACGAAGGACAGTACAATACCGTGGGATAAATGTACCATACTGTATTTAAAAAAATTAACTTACAAGACGCGTTACAACTTATAAGATAGGTTGATTGAATAAACTCGAAATGCGATGATTATGCGGAAATAACGAAAATACATACTCAATCATATTTCACGCTCATAGCGAACGATCGTTTAACACTCGTAGATCCATATTTGGTAGCGATTACTCGACGGATGGACTAAGAATCGTTTACTTTTCGCAGGCAAAGAGGATCTGTACAGAGCAGCTGCGATTAGAGCGCTCTGCACGATAACGGACAGTGGAATGTTAGCTGCGATAGAGAGATACATGAGGCAGGCGATAGTGGATCGTTCAGCGGCTGTTTCGAGCGCCGCGTTGGTTTCGTCTCTTCATCTGACGAATGTTTCCGGTGACGTGGCAAGGCGTTGGGCCAATGAGGCACAGGGAGCTCTCAACTCGGAAAACGTGATGGTGCAGTATCACGCCCTCGGTGTGCTCTATCAAGCGCGCAAGTCGGACAAGCACGCGGTAATAAAGCTCGTCGCGACGCTCATGAGAACAAGCCAGAAGAGTCCTTATGCGGCTTGCATGCTCATCAGAATGGCGTGCAAACTTCTCGACGACGCGAACGAGGGTGGTGAGCTTCTCAAGTTCATCGAATCGTGCCTTCGACACAAATCCGAGATGGTCGTTTACGAGGCTGCCCATGCTCTCGTGAATCTCGGCCGTAGCGGTATACGCGAGATTGCCCCGGCCATAAGCATCCTACAGCTGTACTGTGGTTCGCCAAAGCCTGCGGTTAGATTTGCCGCGGTGCGTACGCTGAACAAAGTCGCGATGTCACATCCGGCCGCGGTAACCGCTTGCAATCTCGATCTCGAGAATCTCATTACGGATCCCAACAGATCGATAGCGACCCTCGCGATAACGACACTACTGAAGACCGGTGCCGAGAGCTCGGTCGATCGTCTTATGAAGCAAATCGCAACGTTCGTCTCGGAAATATCGGACGAGTTCAAAGTCGTCGTTGTTCAAGCGATTCGCGCGCTCTGCCAAAAGTTTCCGCGGAAGCACGCCGTGCTGATGAACTTTTTGTCGGCTATGCTCAGGGACGAGGGAGGCCTCGAGTACAAGGCCGCGATCGCCGACACGATAATAGCCGTGATGGAGGGTAACGCCGAGGCGAAGGAAGCCGGATTGGCCCATCTCTGTGAATTTATCGAGGATTGCGAGCACACTTCGCTCGCCGTGCGCATACTTCATCTCCTAGGCCAGGAGGGACCCACCTCGAAACAGCCCTCGCGTTACATCCGCTTTATCTACAATCGCGTTATACTCGAGAGCGCCAGTGTCAGAGCAGCCGCGGTTACCGCTCTTGCCCGTTTCGCCGCTGCTTGTCCGGACCTTTTGCCGAACGTACTCGTCTTGCTCTCTCGTTGTCAGCTCGATTCCGACGACGAGGTTCGCGATCGCGCCGCTTACTACTGCACGATACTCCAACTTCAAAGCGATCCCACGCTTCTGCCTCTCGTCCATCCACCCTTGCTCTCGGTTCCGACTCTCGAGCGTGCTCTTCGTAACTACGTCAGGACCAACATGGACGAACCCTTCGACATATCCCAGGTGAGTAATCGCCCGAGTCGCCGGAAAAAAAATCAAACGAATTTTTGCCGTCCTCGTACGAAACAGCCGGTATAAAATATACCCCGCGATAAAATAACACCCACCTCCTCAGGTACCACCCGCGCAAACTGTCGAAGAACCTCTACAGACCGAACTCCACTTAACGGCAAAACCGCAACAACCCAGGCTCACCAGGGAGGAAAGCTACGCGGAGAAATTGTCGCAGATACCCCAATTGGCCTCAGTTATCAACGAATTCACGCTCTTTAAATCCTCCCCGGTTTTCGAACTCACAGAGTCTGAGACCGAGTACAATGTTAAATGCGTCAAGCACTCGTTTGCCGAGTATCTTGTTCTACAATTCGATTGTCTCAACACATTGTCCGATCAGCTTCTCGAGGACGTGAGAGTCGCGGTCGAGGCACCAGAAGGGTCAGTATCTCGTCTTATTCGTGCTCAAAACTATACTACCTGAAATGTTACTTCCAAATATTGTAATACCGAGTCGAAACCGCCGAGATTTCTAACGTACACCAATCAGGGACAAATTCATTTTATTATTGGTAGATTAAGAATTCGTGGAAATCAAACTAACTATACTATCTAGACTATATGAATTTTCCAAACCGGGCTGAACAACTTCATTCCGTCAAAACCCTTAGGCCCGATTCCAGGATAAAATTTGCAAGCATAACCGAACAATTCTTCCGTCGCTTAGGTACACGGTGGTCTGCGAAGTTCCCTGTCCGCGCCTCGCTTACAACGAGCCCGGAACAACGTACACAGTATTGGTATATCCCGAAGATATTCACGCCAGTGTGGCGACCATTCCAACGACACTCCGTTTCATGGCACGAGACTGTGATTCGGCTACGGGAGTACCGGAAACCGAGCAAGGTTACCACGACGAGTACATGGTAATAACATGTTCCAATTTTTTTTTAATTCCCCACTCATGATAATTACAATGAATAGAATAGGTTTTTTTTCTATTATTATTCAAAACCTTTTTGCACCTTTACGTTGTGGATATCCAATAAGCAACGTCAACAAAAGTTCAAACCCCCTGCCTAACACAAATTTGTCAGAAAGAAAAGTGACGAGCTCCCCGCTTAATTGTAGCTCGAAGATCTGGAAGTCACGTTGGCGGATCAGATGCGAGGATCCGGTGGAAGAGGATTGGACTTCGGAGCCGCATGGGAAACAACAAAATCCCGCGGTTTCACCGCCATGGAGGAGACTTTCGCACTGGGAAATACAGTGACGACCCTCGAAGGAGCAGTACAAAGTCTCTTAGGATTTTTGGGACTGGAAGCGGCAGAGCGTACAGATCGAGTGCAGCCCGGTGCCAATGGCCATGCTCTACTTCTTCATGGTATATTCAGAGGTGGCAAAGAGCTTTTCGCTCGTGCCAGACTTGCCCTCACGAATGGCCAAGTTACAATGCAATTATCGGTCCGTTCCCAGGATTCCGACGTCGCCGAACTCGTACTGTCTTCCGTAGGATAATCATACCCCACTTAGCTCGAGATGAAATACATACACACCCATACACGCACGCACGAGACGACAGGGTTGTACAGAAAACAACATGGAAATAATAACTCTGGAACATGCCGTAATTTTGTTTCTCACTTGTAGGGTCGTGTCCATTTTAGCGAGGACCCCTTTTATTGCATTACCGCTATTTTATATGTGGAAATTATCGCCTGTACGTTGAAGTGGAGCTCTTGAAGATTCACCTATTGATAAATCATCCAAAAACATAATTCAACGTCGTGCGAATTGTCTTAGCCTTCTTATTGGGAGAGAGTTGAAGGGTTTTCTGTTGCATCGTTCATATTTGCTGGGCAAATGCTACAGCGTAACGAGAGAGAGGGAAAAAGCGAACCACGTAAATGACGATTCAATGCTTGCACGGCCGGTTGATAAAAAATCTACGGCCAATTTTCTTCGCCTAGACTAATCACGAAACGAAAAGAAAGCGTTTATTTTTCCGAAGGGAGGTAGTGAGACACTGGAAATGTGCAAATCAGCTACATATATATATATATATATATATATATATCGCACTCGTAGCCGCTCGGTCGGTATAACGAATGGCCATGAAAAACGAAACTGCGATTGCGTTCGAGCAATTGGTGCGACCGATTCGGTAGTTGACATGGCGCGCCTCTTCATTATCAGCGCAGTATCGGTAAAAGCGGACTCCCGACTAGCCGAATCGACCGTTACCGCACTTTCGTTATATCGCGCCGTGTTCATCTGAGCGCACACGAAAGGAGTCGGGTGCGTTCCTCGGTAGACGGATTTGTTTGTTCTTCTCTCGAAAAAATGGCCGCTGTACTGGATGAGGTCGGCAAGTCCGCCGAAAAACTCGTCGACGACGAGAAGGAAGAAATGCTTGACGAAGAGGATGAATCCGTGCCCGCTGACGCCACGAAAAAGAAGAAGAAGAAGAAAAAGAAGAAGAAGACCGGTGAGTTCTCTAAATCTCCTCGTTTCTATCTATTTTATACTTTTTTGGAAGTTTCTCCAACGGCCCTCGTGTTTCGCACTCCAATCTCCGGTCAACATTCGCAACTTATACCGGGTGTCGGCTTTCTTCTTTAGCCACATTCCATCAAACTTCCTGGACGCGATTTCACCAAGTTACGCTAGGCTCACATTCCTCGCTTATTTTTCTACGAATCTTCTTATCGAAATTCGTGTTGGCGTCTTATCCGTCGTATTTGCATCGCGATTAAAGTATCCGGCGTTGCCACATCGTTCTCGCAAGCAATTTTAAATTATCATCAATGTTGCGGTAAATGACAACCCTGAAAAACGTTTTATCCAGGTTCAGTGTTGTAAGTGAAAGTTTGTCCGGTGCATAGCTCAAACGCTTATAAAATATGCCGCTCCCATAATTGATTCAATATTTTTTTCAAAATTGTATATTTGCAAATCGGATTTCAGTGAGTACGTGATTTTTTTGCAGTGGCAAGCTTCGAAGCAAGACAACTCGGTATAATTGCATACGATTCAGAGTTTACTTCGGCATACCGTTCCGCTGATCTTTTCCACAATTTCATTTTTCAGAAGGAACAGAATTAATTTGTTTTTGACCACTTCCACCAAAGATTAATGTCGTACGATCGTCGCAGTTGCAGAGTCGGTAAAAATATTAGCGTTCAATAATGAATTTCATTTACCAGTTGAGTAGCGAAATATTGAATAAAATGCGCATAGAGGCAAAGCCACATTTCCATCGGTATATGATAAAACTTGTGTTAAATAAAAACCTTGCAAGGAATTTTTCCAACATTAGTACAAATATTTGCCCGCAGGAATTAGCGAAGCGACTCCTCCCGAGGAGGAGGACGATGGAAAAATGGACGAGAACCGAGCTCCCGAAGGTGTAGCTTCCGCTGTCACTGAAAACGGCGGTGAGAACGAGGAAGCCAAAAAGAAAAAGAAGAAGCGTAAGCCACGAGGCAAAGGCGCCAAGCAACAGACCGATCCCCCCGCTATTCCTATCTCGGAATTATTTCCCGATGGGAATTTCCCAGAGGGACAGATATTGGAACATCCTTCGGCCTCGGGTATCGACGATAGAACGGCCAAGGAAAGATTCACAAGTGAGGAGGCTCGCGCTCTCGACAGATCGCAAAATGATATTTACAACGAGGCGCGACACGCCGCGGAGGCTCATCGTCAGACGCGCAAACACATTATGAATTGGGTTTGTAGAAATATTTTTTCTCAATGACTAAAACAAAACGTCTATCTCGAGTATCCGCCGCGATACCGGAGAAAATCGGCCGAGTTGTCAACACTTGAATTTAGTTCGTGAAAGTTACCAGGCGCGCTCTATAGATCGTTCGTAACAGTCCAACCTCGTGTAATTTACTATGTGCCTCGATTAAACGATTTACGTTCAGGTGAAGCCGGGAATGACGATGATCGAGATTTGCAACGAGCTCGAGAACACAGCGAGGAAATTGATCGGTGAGGACGGCCTCAAGGCCGGCCTGGCCTTTCCGACCGGTTGCTCACGCAATCATTGCGCCGCGCATTATACGCCAAACGCGGGCGATCCTACGGTACTCTGTTACGACGACGTTACCAAAATCGACTTTGGTACTCACATAAACGGTCGCATTATCGATTGCGCGTTCACTCTGACCTTCAATCCGAAGTACGACAAGTTGATCGAGGCTGTTCGCGACGCTACGAATACGGGTATCAAGGCGGCCGGTATCGATGTTCAACTTTGCGACGTCGGTGCAGCGATACAAGAGGTCATGGAGTCGTACGAAGTCGAAATCGACGGAAAAACCCATCAGGTCAAATCGATAAGGAATCTCAACGGTCACTCGATATCGCCTTATCGAATTCACGCCGGTAAAACGGTGCCGATAGTTCGAGGTGGCGAGGCAACGAGAATGGAGGAGAACGAGTTTTACGCTATCGAAACTTTTGGTTCCACCGGCAAGGGTACAGTTCACGACGACTCGGATTGTTCTCATTATATGAAGAGCTTCGACGCCGGTTACGTCCCCCTCAGACTGCAAAGCAGCAAATCGTTGTTGAACACGATCAACAAGAATTTCAGTGAGTAGAAAAAACTCAACAAGACACAGGCAATGCAGCGAAATACTCAATCAACACTGATCTTGTGCACAACAATCCCCCCCAAGAATGCACGCTATCTTCACGTGTCGCCGATTTATGACACGCGTCATTTTTTTAAAAATATATATTTGGAGATTTTCGTAATCACCCTATAACGGCATTCCGCTTTATTTAAAAGCTAGAAGCAACTGATAATCGTTCGCGCAAACCGGGTCCGGTGTGACCTAGCTAGGCAACCGCAGGAGATTTAACCATTACACCATAAACTCCACGTTTCTCTATCCTCCAGGTACTTTGGCGTTCTGCAAACGTTGGCTGGATCGAATCGGTTGCACGAAATATCAGATGGCCCTAAAGGATCTATGCGACAAGGGAGCGGTCGAAGCTTACCCACCGTTGGTCGATGTAAAGGGGTCCTACACCGCCCAGTTTGAGCACACACTCGTTCTACGTCCAACCTGCAAGGAAGTAATCTCGCGCGGTGATGATTACTAACGAGTGTTACGCGAGTACTATCCTGATGAAAAAGAAGGATTGAAAAGAAAAGCCACGCGACGTGCTTCTATCCCGACTCTAGGGCTAGAGGCGCTCGCTTCAGCCACGTGATTGCTACTTGCTCGCTGCGCGACAAAGCGATGTTGTTGGAGCTCACATCGTTGGATTGCAATGAAAATCAATTATTTGTATGGCTCATTTTTCTTTTTGCAAATTTGACTAATTCTTAAACTACTCAATTTTTTTTCTTCTTTACATCGTTATATGATATCGACAACGTGAATGTGCAGAAAAAAAAGATTTTCGATAATAACAAAATATTAATTCCAAAAAAAAATGTCGTTCCACTCCACCGATGCAAACTTCAACACCATGACAAGGCAACGGAGAAGGAATATTACCGCTCTGGCGTTGGAGTAAAACAAAGAAGGAAATCGTTATTCCCTCTAACTTTCTCGATTGTGCGAACATTCGTTGAATTCCTCCTGCGTTCCTGTTTTCCTTCGAAGCATTTTTACAAACGCCGTTTCCGTTTCATACGGTAATCGAGATTACTACATCTATTACCACCATCGTTTTGTTTTCCTTTGCAATACACACAACGTACTTTCTCCAACGTTATATTTTTAACGTTTTGTTTTTTATTGCGTTTCTCTTTACCGACCATGGCGCGGAAGACCCGGAAGGCTTATATTAACGTTGAATAAAATATATTTGGAACTTTATTTTTTCACAATAAGACGAAATCCCACGTTGCTCCGTCGAAGGTGGAAGAAGAAAAGAAAACTCTCGAAAACCTTTCTCCGCTTTTTTATTTCTTCAAGATCATAAAAGATTTGTTCTCTTTATTATATATATATATATATATATATATATATATATATATATATATAAATCATTAAGAAATGCGCTGATGCAGTCGTAAACTACTTTACAGAGTAAAGACAACGATCGTTCGATCGTAAAACACGTCAAGTTAAATACTAATTCTTCAGGTAATATGGTACAAATGATTTGCCTAATCGGGGAAGCGATTCCACGTTGTAAATTATGAGCAATATTAAATGATCCTATGCGCAGAGGCACATCACGCGTGGCGAGGAGCCGAAGGGAATAAGGGACTCCAAAGTGACCTGTTTTTTTGCTTTTACTGTTGTACTTTCGTACGTCTAAATTTGAATTGTACGTGGTCCCATGTTACAAGCCACTCTGGCGAAACGAAAAATAAAGACGGGGCAGCACTCGCGATCGCGTTCGATCGGAGAATAATTAAGTCCTTCGTTATATCGTAATATTCTACGGCGATATTTTTGGCAGTCGACTGAATATGTATTGGCCGGGCACATAGGAAAGGTACTTATCAACAACAAAAACTTGTTTCTATAAAAATTATCGCCCAGGTTGGCGCAGGTACTTTTCGTAAAAATTGCTACTGCTTTCGGCCCCAAGTTCCCATTGTCTTGGCATTCGTAAGCATGAAGTCCCGAAAACCCTTCAGGGGAATTTCAAGGATGATGTTGAACTTTGTGTCCTTGGACGCAGTGAAAATTCTTTTTCTCTTCATTTCTTTATCTTCATTATTATCCGAAGTCTTTTTTCGCAGAATTCCTTCGCCGATCTCTAGATGGGGTTGTCGAAAATAAAATTCGATTGATTCTCGTAGCCCGAATCATACGAAAAAGCATTGCTAAATTTCGAAAGAATAACAGTTTTCATCGCTATCCAACTATGCAAGCTTCAACATCATTTGAAAACGAAGGAAAGTATAATTTTTTTTTTTCGTAAAGTGCCCATACCCGATCTTCATACGTATTATTCGTAGACCTGCCAAAAATTTATTTGATTCATTCCGTTAAAGATAAAAAACGACGTTTAAATTCGCTCGTTCCTTTTTTTTTAGGCAGGCTATGTAAGCAGCCAATACATCCGAGAACTTGTCCGAGGTACTGAAAATTATCCACATAATCGTAACGAGATTTGTAAATATAAATTCTATGTGAGACTCGTGCTAATGCGTGTTATCGGTCCATTTAAAAATGTCTGTTGAATCCCCTTTTATGGACTGCGCGCCCGTCCTAATATTTCAACACATGTATATATATGTGTGGGGGGGGGGGATAGGTGTAATTGTGTGTGTGTTTTATGTACACAATCGGTAAACACTTTAGATGCGTACGTACGTAGAAAAATGACAATGTTTTGCCCTACCAATAATTTTCGTTTTGTTCTCCTAATATCATTTTTCTTAAGGGTATGTAACAACTGTCTAGAATAAGAGTCTCTTTGCGTGTAGGCATAATATACATATGTGTATGTGTGTGTGTGTTGGATACTTAATTACTGGGATTCCGTGCGAGAGCGTAACTTCGCTCTTGCATTAACCAGTGGATTTGCTGGCTCGGTGATTTGAGGCTGCTCCTGTTTACAAATAAGAAATAATGGATGAGTTTTTGTTTTCACTTGACAATTTTAATCCACAGACTTGTTCGATACGGGTGGATTAATGGTTCTCCTTTTGTTGTTGTTTTTCATTACTCTGGGGAATATTTGCTCACCGTGAGCTGAATGTGTCTGGCCCTCTGCTCGAGTGCCCTCTGCAAGGCCGTCCTTGGATCATCTTTGTACGTCTCTTCGCGATTCTTCTCAGCCTCCCGTCTCAGCGCAATTTCACGTTGCTTCTCCAGAGCTCTCTGGAGCTCGCTCTTCTGATTCAGTACACTTCGGCCACTGTGGAATAAAGCGTATGATTGTTGAACAACAATGCCAAGAATTTCTCATCACGGCTTCGCGTGCATCGAGTAGTTCACCATTCACCATTAGCCAGGCACATGGCGAGTTTTGCCAGTGCGTATTAGAATATGATAAACGCGAATACCTATAGTGAACAACCGGAAATTCTATATTATGTTCAAGTTTGCATCGTTGGCATGCAACAAGCATAAAAATAAAGAAATGAAAAATTGAACAACTAAAATCCTTGGATTCAAACGATGCAAACTTCAACGTTATAATTCTATCCTATCGTATAGTATCAGAAAAGCAAAGGTTGAACGCGTGAATATTTATGTTTGTTATTTCTTTATATATATATATATTCATTGAAAACGAGCAATATCAGCCATTTGAGCCGCATCTCAACGGTGACGCGGATGCTTACATTTTCTGATTGAACAAAAGCTCTTTGCGAAGATCCTTGTGGTTGTTGGAGATGAGGCACGGGTTGTAAGGCTTTCTCGGCAATATTAGGCCATCTGGACCCATGTGGGGAGCCGGTGGTGGCGGCGGTGGTACACCCATCGCCGGGGCCATTTCCCTACCTGTCAATATGTATAAATCAATTTGAATGTATCGATTTGAACAATGTAACTGCAGTTGGCAGCCGAAGGATGCCGAAACATCGTCTTCGCCCCACTGCAATCGTATGGCATCGAGGTGAGCCGTTTTTCGTCTATTCCCCATAAGAACAACTTCATAGGAAAGGAAGAAAATTACGAGAAAGCAATGTGCCCTGCACTTTGCGCGCTTTTTAATATTCATTAAGAAGAACGGTTTGGACTATAAAGATACGTCACACCTATTATTATTATTATTATTATTATTATTATTATACATATTGATCGTTGTTGGAATGCAACGGAACTATTCGCCGTTTCGTACTGCCCAATTCTTGTTCGCTCTTTGAGGCTAAAAATGTCACTGAAATGTCTTTGGAGTTCCTTAGTAGGGATCCATAGTCTAAAACTGCAAAAGTAGAATTAAGATTGTGAGAGAAAATAAAGAAGGATTCTCGTTGCATTTTAACGATGCAAACTTCAACGCCATTTCAATATAATGAGATTGAAGTTTGCATCGTTGGAGTACAATGATTTTTTTTTGTTTACTTGCTCATATTTCTTTTACCTGATTCAAGCCACCAAAATCATTTGTAAGATCCTTATTTAAAGACGTGCAATTAAAATATGCAACAAATATTCGGCATAACGATCAAATTATAAATATGTAGTTTCGTTACGTTCCGACGACGCAAACTCCAACACCGTGATATATTTTTTCCGCACAATGAAAATTTTATTTGCGCTTTTCATAAGGTTAAAGTATGCTTTGTCGAAATAAAACAAAGTTTCGGTCTCGATTCAAATTTTTTGTTCACTTTTATCGTAATTCAGGTTATCACTCCTTTGCAGACTTCCTCCACTGCACTGCACAAAAGTTTCAAAGATCGATTATTCGGAGCCAAATTTGCAAGAGCAAAAAAATCACTACGAAATTGTTTTACCAGAATGTTCACCTCTGTCTCGATATTTTTTTCAAGTTTCACTTTTTACCTTCCAAGAAGGAGATTCGAGCTCTAACGGAACGATCCGCGCACATTGCCGTTTATATCGATACAAAGCGAGCTATGCAGGTCGTGCGACATACCAGGCCAGCTTGCGGGTATCAAACAGCAAAGTTCTATATATTTTTACATAAGGCTTCGCATACTAATCGGATAGAGGCACTTCTCTCCGTGAGTATACGTTCAAGGTAAAATACTCGTGCATGAGATATAGATCTCGCTGGATCGCGATGCAAGTGCATCTATGCGAAAAATTGTCAGTCAATTACGAAAGCTCGCACAAGCTTCGGGGTCAATCGTATCTCGTTACGAACGACCGAGCAATGTGTACGCGCAAGACTTTTCAGCCGCAACGCAGCGCCATACCCCTTAAGAATGTTAATTCGATTATTCATTTGCCGCATGGCACATGTCTTTATCAATATCAATATAAATTAACCAAATACTAATTTTATTCAATATAAATCGATGAGTCATACAAGTACTAATTTATGACAAAATTTATCGTAAAATAAATTGAATATTTAAAAATGCTTTTGTTGAAAGTACTGCGTGTCGTATATAAACAGAAAAAAAAGAAAAAAAAACTCCAAGGTCAATCGTTTACTCGTTTTATAACAATGTCCTTGCGACGAGTGTCAGGGATGATCTCGCCACGTACGCATTTTACCGTACTTTATTCATACAACACAAATTTTTTTTTTAAATTGGGTCGACATTGTTTGCCCTTTGTCATTTAGAATACCCCGAGAAGGAAGGTTGAAAATCATTCGAGGGTAAAGCAACAAAAATAAAACACGTATTTGACTGAGAATTTAGTTTTCTCGATTTTCCAATTTACAATTCAATATAAAATAATCCGGTGAGTCCCAACAGGACATCGGAAAGTAAGCGACAAATTTTCAGGAATAACTTCATTTATAACTGCCTTTATGCTTTACTGTATACCATCTCGCAATTCTCTATTGACGAATCATCGAAAATTCATAGGCCCGAGTCTGCAACGTTGCAACGAATCTTTTTTACTTTTATTTTATTAAGGACCCTTCCGTTTGGATATTTCCACTGCATTTCGGAACTTGAAAACTGCACTCCCGGAACCTATCCTTATCGAGGGGTGAAAGTTGAAAAAAAATCGGATCTTCTGTGGCAAAGATATTCTCAGTTTTTTTATCGGTGGTGTATATCTTCCGAGTACCCAAGAGAATCCTCAACAAATTTCGCAACAACTAGTCACTTCCTGAACCCACTCCTACCAGGTAGTGGTAAAAAGATGACAAAATCGTATCTTCTGCGACAAAGATATTCTCGCCTTTTTTTTGCTATAAATACTTTAAACCCCTAAAGCCGTCAAGTTAATTTCGGCATAATATTTTAATTTTTGTTCATTCAAGCCTCTCTCTCTCTCTCTCTCTCTCTCTCTCTCTCTCTTTCTCTTCCGCTTTCGTTCTCCATTAGAACGGGAATGGCTTATCGATCTTTCATTTAACGTTTCAAGCACGACCTAGCGTTCATCTCCCGTCTCGCTACGAGATTGGCATCATGCGATTATTATTGATTCTCCCTTCTGCATTTCTAAAATGTAATTGGCGGAATATTACCGTGAAATTGTGCAATAAGGATGTAAACGATAACCGAGGTGACATCGATCGATCATGAAGACTATTTTTGTAGACACACATCTATATGAAATGTACACTCAGCGAAAAAATTAAAGCAGAACATTTTGAAAAAAATTTCCGTGATTTTTGATAGCCGTAACTTCGTGAAAAATGGTCGTATCAGGGAGAAAAAGCATTTTGAAGCTGGAAATCTCTAGTTTAAGAAGCTCGCGGAGAATTTTTTTTGAGCACCACCTTCGCCACTGTCATAAGTGCGAATCAAAAATGTTCGAATTTTTTTTCAAAATCGTCCATAGGCTCAAGAAAAATGCTTCCTGTCTGAATCAATTCTGGGGTCTTCGAGCCTGATTCGTAAGCTTCAGTTTGGTATTTTTTTCCCTCTGTACGACCATTTGTCGCTGAGATTTCGCGGATTAAATGAAAAGTCACTTTTTTTCTTTATTCATCGATATCTCATGAATTAACGATCGTACAGTGAACAAAAGGTGGGTTTCGGAAACTTAAATAAATCGTCTATAAGTTTCTTTTGGTATTTTAGAGCATTTTTTTAAGCTCAATTTTAATTTGAAAAAGAACCAAAAAATGGCCTTTTCTGCCGATGTGGAAAATCCATCACAAATTTGCAAATATTGCGAAAATAACCAATGTTTCAAGGTTTTTTGCTCAATACACGCCCAAAGACCCTGTAAATGTTTTAATCAATCGGATAGACCGTTTTTTTACCCGGATCGTCAAAGTTTTATTAAAAATGAAAGGAACACTTTTATTGCTCCTTAAACATTAATCAATGATAATTAAGATGAAAAACAACAATTTCGTTATTTTTATCACAATTTTACATTAACTACTTATCAAATCTGGAAAAAAAAATTAATTCCGTTATTTTTCTTACAGGTTCTCATTAACTATTCATTAAATGTCAAAACGAAAAAAAAAATTAAAGATTTTTAAACAAAAAAAATCTGTTATTTTTCTTACATTTTCTCATTACGTATTCATCACATGGAAAGAAAAAAAAATGTATTTCCAAATGTGTAGAAAATTTTTCGAAATCATCAACTGTTCAGTGTTGATGCGATTTTTTTGTTTGCGTGCCATAATTTATTGAGTTAAAATTCATTGCGTTAAATTAAGTTGATACCCTCAAGCGAATCTTCATACACCATTTTACACGCATTGCTATACGATTTTTCAATCACTTTTTCGAAAGCTCCCAACCATTCACAATAAACAGTTTTTTTTTAAAGCTATCAAATTTTGTCATAAAATTGAACAGTTTTTTTTAAACAACGCATTTTTCTGTTGAAAAAAACGCTCTAAATTTTTTCTTGCCAATTTTTTTTTTCTTTCGAGATTTGCTAACTAGTTAATCCAAGATTGTCATTAAAGTAACGATTTTTTTTTCATCTTAATCATCATCAATTGACGTTTAAGAAGCAATAAAAGTGCTCCTTCAATTTTTGATAAAACTTTGACGATTCTGGTAAAAAAAAGCGGTTTAACCGATCGATTAAAAAATTAACAGGGTCGTTAGGCAGGTATAAAGCTTAAAAAAACCTGGAAGCATTGGTCATTTTCGCAATATCTCAGCGATAAATGGTCGAACAGATTAAAAAAAAGTACCAAAATGAAGCTAAAGAATCAGGCTCAAAGACCCCAGCATTGATCCAGCCAGGAACTTTTTTTTGAGCCTATGAACGATTTATAAATGAAAAAATTCGAACATTTTTAACTCGCGCTGTTTCTTATGAGAGCGCCGAGCGTGGTGCCCAAAAAAAAAAAAATCCGCGAGATTCTTGAACTAGAGATTTCAAGCTTCAAAATGTTCCCCCCCCCCCCCCCCCGATACGACCATTTTTCACAAATTTACGTCCTTAAAAAAGCACTGAAAATTTTTTGAAATTTTTCTGCTCCTTAAATTTTTTTGTTGAGTGTATATTGTATCCACAGGATGGCCCGAAAAGTGACGTCCAAAAGAAAGATGCTTCGTATCAATACTTATCTGAATCACATAATTTTATTTTACTCTTTTGTATATTTACAGTCCACGCGATTTTTTTACTCCTGTTATTCCCATGAATTCTGTTGAGCAATGAATAAATGACCGACTGAACACCAACGTAAGCGACTTAGATTGTGATCAAAAGTTTAAAAAAGTGGGTTGAGAGGATTAGTCACTGAAGTTCAGTTCGTAAAAAAAAACATAAATTAATAAATGCCAATTGTTTTAAAAATAAATCAAAGGGGAAAGTATATCCAAAAAAGAGAGAAATAAATAAAAACCTATGCTACCTATGAAACTTTTAAAAAATCGCAGAACGTACATTGTCTTGATTGGGACAGGTATTGATACGAGGCAACTAGATTATTCTTTTGAACGTTACTTTTTGGCCCAGCCTGTATGTTTATAAATTCACATTGGCGCAAATGGGGAAAAGAACGGTAAAAATCATTTTTACGCAATGGAAAAAAATCACCATGAATAAGCATTACGCCAAAGAAGCAAAAAGAGGCCGCAAAAAAACACCAACTCAACACCGTGAGCCATAAAAGTTTTCTTCATCACCACAAATGATTCGGCATTACGATCAAAAAGTGAAATTCTTATACGAAGGAATGAAAACATGTCGTAACATTTATGAATTTGCCACGCGGTGCACTCGGTAGTCACACTCGGATCTCGGAAATACAATAAGTGTTCCTCTTCGCGTATTATAGAGTACACTTTCTGTGTCGTTTTATCATCTTATCCGTACTTATACATGTGCATTTTTTTCGCTCTCACGTGATCGCTATTGGGGGGGGGGGGGGGGGTCACGTAATATATCGTTGTACAAAGTGGGACTGCCGGACAGAATAAGCGCAGTGCTAACATTTATTAAAGTAAACGTGGAGAGTAGATGCGTGAGTGCGATTTTTTTTACTACGCCGCCGCCACCGCTTCAAAAAAATTTCGGCTAGCCAGCAATTTTGTTCTTTGTTCCCTCGTTTCGTCGTTAGCATGTGCAAATGAGCTTTTTCATGCGAATGGATATTTATTTTCATTTTTATTATTAGAAATATTTATTTATTCATTTCATATATATTCTTTCTACCCCCCCCCCCCCCCCCCCCCCCCCATGCGTGGGTGTATTCGTACATACTCACACACTCATTCGATCTCCAGATATACCGCGATCGACATAGAAAAAACGATAGTCATATAGAATTGATTTCGTCGTTCTGTCTCTATATCCCCTCCTTGCGTGCATGTTGAATATATATGGCTGCATCAGCGTGTATGTTTATATCCTCATTAATTTATGAAATAGGGATACTTGTTTCTATTGAACGCGAATTATTCACGCGATACGTACCATCTATGAGGAACAGGAAGTCACATAGTTGACCGCGGCAAATAACGAGACTTAGGATAGCTCCACATCTTTGTTTTAAGTCACAATAAATTCGTGTAATTTGTCAAATGTAATTTTGACCGAAGAGTAAAAGATATTTTTGACACCTCAAACTCACGAAGAATTCTCGTTGTATTTTACCGAGGCAAACTTTAACACCACAATTTACAAACAAAGGATAAAGAGGCAAGTCCACTGGAAACAAATGGGCTGGGCTGACTATATTTGTTATTGGCGGATGACAACAAGTTATTTATTGAAATAATCGATGTATCTCAATATTGCGCTCAATACAATTCAATTCAACATCACCTGTCGATGAAAAATTTCTTTAATCCGAGTGATTTTTTTCTTTGTGTACTATTGCGGAGTATATTGAAAACCTATTTTTCATAAAGTATATATGCACATACGTTTTCCATATTTATATGTTTCAAATTATAAAAAAATCTCTTGGTATTTTTCGAAAAAAAAATGGATATTTATATTGTTTTTAACATTTATATATTTCGTTTAGATTGATGTATTTTCATATATTTCATACATCCTTCAAAATGTATAAATCATTTATAACTTCGCAATGCAAAGTTGTTGAAATATTCTTGTAAAAAAATATCGAATTTCGCGAAGAATTATTATTTTTTTTCTTCCAAGGAGGTATCCGCAGTAGCGCTTCCCACTGTGTAAACGCGGCCTCATTTTTATCGTTGCATCACGACTGTCGCGATATTTGCAGATGTTTACACAACGTTCAGCGGACATGTAATGCGAGTATGTAACAATGCAATAGTTATGAGGAAATTGTGAATTTATAATTCAAAGACTGGTCGCCGAGGAAACTGCATTCGCGAGAACTCGGTTGCACCTTAGATCTGAGGTGCATATGTATTTACACGTGTTCTAAATATACAATACATATACACGCGCGCCCACGCACCCCCACCCACACACACACACACACACACAATATAATTGAACACGTACACACCTACGACTATTTCATGCCTCGGTACGTACTTTGATTCACGAGTTCAAGTATAATACACATTACTTTCGCCCGTTTTTCATAATCGTGTATACCGACCACAATATATCGGCTGTCCCAATTCGATTGCGCAGTCTTAATTTATACGATTAGGTACTGACATTAAATGACATTTTTCTGCTGTACCAGCATTCTCTTTTTCGAGTTCGTATCAGTTTAGCATTTTTACATGTCGTTAAAGTAAGCACCGTTGGAATTCAACGAACATTTTTTTTCCCTAATGCCCAACTTTTTTTACCACACTTGGCCTACAAAATCTTTAAGGGGTTACCCCCACTTGCGATTTTGAAAAAATCGATTTTTTTTATTGCATTTTTTTGAAGTATAAGTATCTGAGAATATGTCCTGAATATTTCAAGTCGATCCGAACAAAATTGACTGAGATATGAGCGTTGAAAGAGAAGAATCCGCGTTGAAAGAGAAACTTTAAACGCGTTTTTCTCAAAATGGCATTTCTGAAGTCGGTGACCAAGATTACTCGAACACTAATGAACCGATCTTCTTGAAATTTTGCAGGCTTATTTAATACATAAAAATGTAGTCTTTAATCGGTCGATTTTTTTTTCGAAAAAAAAAAAATGACCGTTTTATAGCTAAAAAAACGGCCGTTTTTTTTCGTTAAAATCGAACCATTAACTTTGACTGTCCGCCATTTTGTGAAAAATGAATGTTTTTTAAAATCCTTCGATTAAAGACTAGTTTATACTTATATTTGACTAAATCCATCCGCATTTTGTTTTTCAGATGATCCACTTCGCCGCAATGTTGGTCACCGCAAACCGTGTATATAAAAACATTATTTCATTGACGGCCATTTGCCACTAAACAATGTAATATTTTTCAATAAAAAAATTACTGAAAGTTCTTCAAGATGTGGTCTTTAAGATGGTATATTGATCGATTAAAAAAGTTTTGTAGTTTTCTTTAAAAAAATTAATGAAAATGGCCTTTTTTTGCACTACAAGTGGGGGTAACGCCTTAATCTCACAAAATGCGTCGAGCTAAAGAGTACGTTACAATGAAATTTTACGTTACATTTCACCTAGCCCGTGACGCCGACTATTTTTTGTTTTCCTGACTTTTTTTTGTAAAATTGTCCCCCATGAAAGTAATATCCACACTAACTTTTAGATTTTCATCTCTTCTCTTTTAGGACTTATAATTTGTCAAAACAATGTCGATTTCGGACGAATTCGGCTTCGACAGACCTGAAACGGTTTATTTTCAATTTGGGCTCGATTTAAAGAAAGAAAAAATTTCATTCAAAATTATTTTTTTTCACGTTAAAACTCAACACAAGTTGAAAATGAACCTTTTCATCCCTGTCGAAGCCGAATTGGAAATCGCAATATCATTAATACCATTATTGGAGATTGCAATGATAAAAATGTTAAAAAAAAAAAATGATTAATGCGAAAAAAAAATATAGAAGGAAATATTAGCCCACGGTGAAACTAGTCTTAAAAATCATAGAATGGGTCACTCTATTTTAGAGCATTAAAAATAATATATATAAAAAAAGCAGTCATTGAAAAGAAATAGTTTTCACTTTGGAAGCAAAAAAACGGCGACATTGATAATTGACAATTTTTGCATATTGTTTAACGAAAGTATGCTTCAAAATGAAAAAAACTTATATATCGACATTTGTCGATATATCAGTTAGTTCAGGAGTTATCAGCGTTTATTGGTTTCCGAAACTTCCGTAATGACATTTTTTGGAAAATTATAACTCCTAAAAGAGAAGAGATAAAAATCTAAAAATTGGCGTATCGATAGTCCTTTCATAGGGTACACTTTTACAACAAAAAATCAGGAAAATAAAAAATGGTCGGGGTGACGGACTAGGTGAAATAGCGTGGAATGGCTCATATATACCCGTGCATATATACACATACTACGCGTCGATTTTTTTTTCAATGTGCAAGCAGACTATTTTTCAATCGACACAGTCGCGCCCCCTCAAATTTTCATCCAAGTAGCGTGAGAAAGAGCATAGCGAGGGCCACACGAGACTCGAAGGTTAATCTGAAACAGCCCATCGTGAACTCCCCCCCCCTCCCTTCGTACAGCGTGTTACTTTTGTCCTCGGAAAGACATTGTTCAAATTCCAATGATACGGGACTAAAGCAATAACAATGCACTCAGTGGGAAAAGCT
Organism: Ophion ellenae; assembly: GCA_963210295.1. NCBI lineage: Eukaryota > Metazoa > Arthropoda > Insecta > Hymenoptera > Ichneumonidae > Ophion > Ophion ellenae. The sequence goes on from OY723387.1 coordinate 63,242,354, forward strand.
GAACTAAGTCTAATCTGCGATGAGCGAGAAGATCGGGGGTGGGCTCTTTTATATCTTCCTGCGGTCTGTCAAAGATAATTACGAGAACTCGCTGACGCAATCTTCGCCCAGGCGGTAAAGTAATAATATATCAAGCGCGCGTTCACACTTATTGACGTCAATTTACAAGGCCGGCCAAAAAAAAACTGTGTGACGAGAAATATGATATGTATGATGTTCGTAGGATTGCGCGCAGGATCAATGATCGCAGAGAAGAAATTTAAAAGCTCCGGGCTACATGACTCACCGTTCGTCAAAACCTCGCAGCTGTCCTCTTTCCTCTTCACTCCGTTGGTGATCACCTGCAACAGAAACAGCGTATCACTCCGTTAAATCGGAATTCATTCATTTTCCTAAACTTATACTGAATAAACAAAAACAATGCCTTGTATAGACATATTGTGCGGTCAGGGACCCGCAACGAAATTCTCTCGCTTGTTGGGAACATGTACCTCCTCTGGCACTTGTTATGACGTTGACGTTTTGATCGTTATTATTTTCTATAACTTTTTCTCGCTCAATTAACGCGAAACGAATTGGCAACGTCGTAAATCGTGGTATATCATAATGCCCAAGTTGGCAGAAGTGTCGCGAAGTTAGAGACACATGCGCCGCCCCGTTCGTAATCTCAATATCGGCCCAAAGAGCTGTCAAAAATGAATATCGGACCGATTTAAAAAAATCTGCTTTTTTAAGCAACATGCTCGGCGTGAATCTAAGAAATAGCGCGAGGCAAACATTTTCGGATTTTTTTTTCTTCAAAATCGTCCGCGGGCTCAAATTTGTTTTGAGCTTGATCATCACTGGGATCATTTAGCCTGATTCTTCAGCTTCAAAACGGTATTTTTTGGACCTCTGTACGACCATTTGTCGCTGAGATATCGGCGTTTAAAGAAAAATGGAGCTTTTTTCGTAGAACATCAATATCTCATGAACAAATGATCGTACAGCGAGCTAAAGGTGGATTTCGTAGTAGACTGGAATAAATTCTCTAAAAGCACCTTTTGGTACTTTAGAGATTTTTTTAAACCATTTTTTAATCATATTGATTTGAAAAAGTACGAAAAAAGGATTTTTTCCCCGTTTGGAAAATCCACGTCAACTTTGCAAATATTGCGAAAATGACTCATGTTTCTAGGTTTCTTTTTGAGTTCAAAACATGCCCAAAGACCCCCCACAATTTAAAATTGATTGGCTGAATCGTTATTTTTTTTACCGAAGCGTCAGTTTTATCAAAAATGAAAGGACCACTTTAAATGTTCCTTAAATGTCAATTAATGACGATTAAAATAAAAATAAAAAAAACCGTTTTGTTTTCTCACAGTTTTGAAATAACCTTTCTTCAAATCTTCGAAAAAGAAAAAAACAATTTTGAAAACAAAATTTCAATTTTTTGTTCTTGAGATTTTTAAGAAAAAAAAATTGAAAGACCTGCAAATTAAGAAAATGGCAAATGGTTGAGGGATTTTCGTAGTTAAAATGTGCAAAAAGACATTTGAACAAGTCAAAAGAATTGAATTTCATTACACTCCGACGATGCGGATCTCAATCTCATTGATTATGAGGATTCATTGAGGTCTGTAATGATGAAATTTTGCGGAAACTTGATGAAATTAAAATGAATATCGTGGCTCATTTATCGGAGAAAAAAATGTCGAGTACGTCCTCAAAATGACTCGGATCTCTACGAGTCATTCGTACACGCCTGGTCCACCGTGCGTCACCAATACGAGCCAACGAAAATTTCTTCGTGAACGGCGACATCTTCTTATCATTCAAACATTTCCGAAAATAATACTACGCGCAAAGGCTCGATACCGAAGCTCGAAACGCCTGAAGAAAAAAACAACCGCGCATCAATTTTTTTTCCACAATGGCAAACATCGTTACACTACCAATATAACGTATCGGCAATTCATTCGCCAAAGGAATGCCGAATTATCGGAAACGTCACAGTCGTTAAATCCATCCATACACCGCGGGCTCGTTTGCACGCGGCTGCATCGGTAATTACTGCTGCGTGGGAGGCTCGGACGAGGAGAGAAAACAAAAAGAAGAGCAGCGCGGCGGAAGACGCGCAGGGAGAGAAAGAAAAGAACGGGCGCACGCCGGAGTAACGAGTAGAGGAGCAAATAGACAGAGAAAGAAAAACGTGCCGAGGAGGACGCGGTGAGAGGGGATTCTACAGTGTGGGCGCAAAGAATATGCACACGCATACATACGTGATGCACGATAATGAAAAGTCTCGACGTTGCGAGGCACATCGGCCACACGGTGTCCAAGTTCTTAATGGTTCGATGACTATGCTGAAATCATCAAGAGGATCGGATTAGGGAAAAGACGATACCTGGATAGAGAATGCTGTTTTTGCGACTTTTTTTTCTTTTCCGTTTCTCCTTATGTTGGTAGACGTACATGTTCGATTGGTCATAACGACAGAAAAAAATACGAATAGCGCAGGAACCACTGCAGCGGCAAGTTCCGCAGCAAGCGGGATTCTCGTAATTATGGAAAATAAAATGTGATTTGAGTATCACGGCACGTATTTTAATATCGGAGAGCGTAACCAAAGAAACATCCTTGCATTATCTTGCAGGATTAAAAAGTGCGGCGACATTCGCCGAGGCGATAACAAAACCATCATGTTGAAGGTTTGCATCATTGGAACGCAACGAAAATCAATTATTTTTCATTGTTTGAATTGTTTTTCGGCTGTGGAAATCACTCGAACAGTTTTACGTATTCTTATTAGAAAATCACGATTTGCAAAAAAAAAAGACGTTGCATAAATATAAAAATGATTAAATGACGAAAGAACAAAAAGCATCGTTGCATTCCAACGATGCAAACTTCAACGTCGCAACAAACCCTGTGAGCAGCCATGCTTATAGGTGTTTTGGAATAAGGTCCGAGTTTTATGCCCTGAGTCCTTTAAAGTACTCTTACAGGGCCTTTCTATTCTCCAAAAAGTTTGTTAGCTTCTGAAAGTAAGATATCGCACCAAGCGATCTATTCAAAAGATATATCATTTCCCTATGGTTATATCTGTCTTGGTGCATGCTACTTGTATGCGAATTGTATCATTTGCTTATTTTTCAAATTTTACCAAATTTCAAGTATCTTTGTAGCACAAGTGAGCACTGCAGTGACATGTTGGTCGTGCCACAATTGTCAATTTGCAAAATTAAACTCAACAAGAGAGAAATAAAAAAGCGTAGTGTTAAAATGCCAAGACATCGCGCGGTCCTTCAAAATCCAAGTACAACTTGGATGAAGCTGTCGATGTCATTGGAAATATATTTCGAGCTCGGACCGGACTGAGCTCGATCGCTCGCGCCCCGAACCCCCCTCTCTACACAACAATCAAGGTTTTAACTTTACGTGTTTAAAATATACACTTTAGCACGATTATTTACACATATCCTTCGCGAAAAGCACGATTGTCAACACGAACGGATAAATAAATGACGAAACGAATTCCATCGCTACACAGTCATTTTGACTGTTCGTCTCTCTTCGCGACATTTTTTGCGAAATCATGCGTCACGAGATGTTTTCGTGTTCACATAGCTTCGAGACGGAATACAGGACTCATTGTTTTTTTTTTTTTTTTTTTTTTTTTTCAAATTCATCAGCGACAGTACCTAATGACGTTTCCACCGATGGACTACAATAAAAATGTGGATTTTCAAATTGCTCTTACAAAGTTTTTGTCATCTTTGTGCCGCGAGAATCACTCAAACGGGTTTTTCATGGATCCTTATTGAAAATGTATAGCCCAAATGTGATGACGTTGAAGTTTGCATCGTTGGAATGCAACGAAAATGAATTCATTTAAATTAATCAAATATTTTCGGCCGATTTAGCCCGTAAAAATCGCTCAACCGTTTCTACGTATTCCTATTAGAACTTTACGACCAGAATTTGCAAAAGAGTTTGCATTCTAACGATGCAAACTTCAACGTCACCCAAATGTGCAACAAAAGTGTTTGCAATCCAACGTCAATGAAGAACTGAAAGAAAAAGTTACACTCTTGACGATTCGATGTCAATCGTGGAATGTGTTCTCGCGTTAAACGGCGTAAACTCGAGATTCGTCGCATTTTTTCACAAACTGTGCAGAGAGCTTGAATACGAGCATTGTTATAGCAAGTGCAAAATTGCCGCTGCGTCATAATGTTGTACGTAGTGGGAATAGAATAAAAATCAACGTGTCAACTATTTCCATGGCGCACGTAACTCGCGCGTTTGTGTTTGCGGCTGCTGCGATAACGATATCTCCCGATAGATCGCCGAAGACCTCGAAATACTATAAAAGAGACTTCTCAAGAACTTTGAAGTTCGTTTCGGGCTGTGCTACGTCTCAAGTGTATGCCTGGAAAAAAACCTCCGACCTCGAGCTAAACGAGAAATTACGTATCTGGAATAATTATACAGCTAAACTATTGATGAAAATATATTGATTTAAAAAAAAATCGTTTACGTCATTTTAAAGAAACCAACATTTTTGGCCAATTTTTGTATTCCTTCATTTGTGTTTACGCTATCGATCGCTAATCATTCTTATTCTTAGATTGACGTTGTAGATCTCTGATGAAAAGTGGGGTTGAATTTTCCATCCTTGAAATCCAATGATTCTCTCTCATATTTTTACTTACGCATTTTTATTGTTACTCAAAATCATGTTTTGCATACTTAGATTGTACATCTCTCAATATAAGGATCTTAAAAAATATTTCAATAATTTTCGAAGCTCAAGTTGGCCGAGAAAAGTTTCGGCAATGTGAAAAATGTAATTGTCCTTACATTCCAAACACGCAAAGCTCAACCTCGTTATAGAAAATAGTGTTGTGGTTCGCATCGTTGGAACGCAACGATTTTTTTTTCTTCGAATTATTCGAAATCTTCCTCCCGCGTTCAGGTAGTAGATCTCGGATAATCGTCGTTAAAAAAAAATTCAAATGGCATAGGTAGTCTAAATCTGTTGAAAAAAATAATGAACGAATGAAAAATCGTACAACTTGTATTCCATTTCAACTATTCTCACTTCAGTATCGTGATGAAAAGGATGGCAAATCAAACATCTGAATTGATGTTGTAGCTTAAATTTGTCAACCCGATTTAGGGGACAAAAAATCTTAACGCTCGGAAGGCATTCTCGTGGCAAGGCAGAGGCAATTGCACGTGCCACGTGGCGGAACAAGGGATGTATAGAGAGTTCTGCATAATCACATGCATCTTGCCCATCACACATACGCTCGCGATCGCATATTTCAACATCATCATCTGTACAAAACGACGTTAATGACCCAACAGGTAATCTCGCCGGAGGACAATTAATAATCCTTAGTGGGTTTTTTCACCGATACACGCGTAAATAAAAAAATCGAATGTATCGAACGAACGAGAATTGCGTAATATGCGAAAAGGTGCGGAGATAAAATTCCTTCGGCATGTGACAACGAGGATAAAACTGCATTGTCGACATGTGGATTATTTTTCGAAGCAATATCTGTACAGACACACACCTACACCTACACACACGCACGTACGCACGATATGTATTTGTGTGTTGGTGCAAATGACGTTTTACGTTGGGAATACGGTAAACTGAAACGCAGCGAAGAATGAGTCGACGATATTGCGTACGATGAAACGACACCGAGGCAGTTGAGTACGAATGAGCCCGGAAGGAAGTGTGTACATACTAATATTATTTTTTTTATCCGAGGGGTCTATCGCTCCGGTCTGTGAGCTTCGTAACGCACGCACCGATTAAATATCCCGACCAAAACTCGCCAGCAGCGTGTTGCAATACTCTCTGAATTTTTGTTTTTTCGATAGCCCAAAATTGTCTTAATTCCAAAGAATTTTTGATAAACAGGGACAAGTGCAGATTTCTCGTAATTATGAAAAATAAAATGTCATTTGAGTATCGCGGGAAATATTTTGAAATAAAAGTGCGATGAGATTCAAGGTTGCTTCCGTGGAGTGAAATGGAAGTTTTGTTTTAACTTTCTCTAATTTATTTTTAAACATTTGAGCTACGAAAAACTCTCAACCTTTTTTATTTTGCTAATTTGGAGGTCTGCAATCGTAAATTGCAAAAAAATATTTATCATAATAATAGAAATAAAATAAAAATAAAAATGAGAATTATGCCGCACAATATATGCGTTGTAATGGTATCACTCGATGGCATGATAAAAAATTATTGTTATCTTTTATTAATTTATATTGCCCAATTTTTTTGTTCACGCATTTAGGCTACAAATACCACTGAAATATTTTTCAAGTTCCTTATTAGGGATCCATCATAACCGAAAACTGCGGAACAAGAATTTCGATCCAAATAGAGAAGGATTTTCGTTGCATCGTTGCAATGCACGGAAAATCCTTCTTAATTTGATTAATTTATTCATTTTTATTACTACGTAAACTGCTCCTTTGCAGTTCTAGGTTGTGGATCGCCAATGAGGAACTCAACAAACATGTCGGTGATATTTATAGTCGATAATAGCAAAAAAGAATTCGGCAACACGAAAGAAATAATAACTTGGTAGTATTCGAATGATGCAAGCTTCAATGACATGATTTCCTTGGAAGAAGCAGTCTTGTTAGATTCGACGGACTTTGGCAATGGTTAAACGTTCTCGACTCGTTCGAGAAAGCAAACAAACTTGCTGTACACACTTTTGACGACCTGTGCGTGGCGATATTTCGCAACCGCATTCTATCGACGTAAGCTACTCGAGATAAAAGTTTGTAGAATGTGATTCGTTTTTAATGCTCAGTCACATAGCTCGTCATATATGCGGCGACTGAATATGCCCGTTGACTGAACCAACGAAATAAGCGTGCGTTTTCACAAACTACGCTTTAAAAAGGACACGTACCTTCCGCTTCGACGGTAACATTTATTATTCGATGTCAAATATATTTCACTGCTTCCTTTTTCTTTTTAATAAAAAAATATTACCTCGTCGAAAGTGTAAATAGAAGGTCATATAACAAATTCGTCTGATTACGTAATTTTATTTACGACCTTATTTATGATAAATGAGGCGTATGGATTTGTTATTTGACGTACTCAAAGGACAAATTCATCTGGATCCGTTTGCTTTGGGTAAGAAAAAAGATTAAATACTGAGAAAAATGTGTTTATGGTTTTCCAGCGAAAATGATTGAGTGGTGTATTTGTGGACACGTTTATCTTTCTACCGAATTATTATCTAACACTCACATGTCCACGAACTGAGCATGGAATTTGTGAGAAGAGTTTCTTGCTAATTATTATTATCATAAGAATTTACGATAATTTTATATTTGAATGATAATGTCTCTCAAATTATCATCATCAAAATCATCATGATTGTGTACAGCACAAAAAATAGTAAGATCAATCCGATTATTTAAATATTGTTTTAAATGCAATAAAATTGCATATTCCGACGATCTTTTTATTATTCAAATAATAACGAAAGCGAAATTGAATAAATGCAAAGGAAAATATATATTTATGAACAATATCGCGTGATTTATCATTGTTATCACTATTTAATCTCGATGCATTGCTTCTGTCAATAGTATTTATTGTAGTTAGTAACGCCAACAATAATAATTACCTTTACTTAGTTATTCTTTACCGACGAAAAGTGGCAAGTTTTTACAAACTCTGCGTCACTTTTATCCGCAACTCATTTAAGAAAACATTTTTTAGTAATCCGCTGTCCAACTGTTTTGTATTTCTATATTTTTTTTAACGACGCAATGGAGATACATCGGAAATGTCTCAGACCACTTCGGAGTTGAGAAATGTTGCGTTTAGTTTATTCGTGTGTCAAGTAGCTCGAGGCGAGCGTCGACTATTTGTGACCAGAGTGTTCTCTCGCCTTGCAAAGATTACGCACCGAGTCGCCTGCAATCATCGTTGGCTGTTTCCTCCTGACAGAGCCAACAGTGGCATGAGCCACTACGGAGTCCACTGGCGAAAGAACATCTCAACGACACAATAAAAATCGATGATGAATCGTCAACCATGACAAAGGGAAAGTCCAATGATTTCTATATTCTCGATTAATTTAATCGACAATATAAAAGGTGAATTATGAATGAGGGCAAACTGTCAAGCCTGTCAGTGGGTGAGCTTCAAAAATTATCTACGTATAATATAAAATTCCTACGTAAAAAATGTATATATGGATAAACGGATGGATATGAAAATATAAGTTCCAGTGATTTTCAATAAAAGATGATAATCATTTGTCGACCTTGTGATATTTTCCTTTGCTCATTTCCTTTGCCCCGGAGAAACTCAAATAATTTTAATATTCTCATTTAATGTAATCAAGAATATGAAAAGCGAACGGTAAATAAGAATAGTCTCGAGCCTTCATTAAAGCATGCTATACATCGAAACTCGGTTAATGAGCTTAACATTTTTCATCCTTGTAGACGAGGAATACACACACACACACCTACACGCGCGCGCGGATTAAAAAAAAAGGAATTTTTAAATAATGTCTTCGCAAGCTATTTCAATAAGATTAACAACTTGGAAAGATATAAAAATAATCTCAGCGGTATGCCATTTACGGATGTGAATGAAAAGAAACATTTCATGTGTATGTGCGTGTGTGCATATATATATATATATTATATGTATAAATTAATGTATAAATTAAATAAAATTCTGTATTTTCAAGAAATTACTGAGCCAATTTACTCTACAAAAACTTGTAAAATAGTTGACTTCCTAAAGTTTTTTCGACATTGGAGACACATCCTTGGTAATTTTCCACTTTCATATTTAAACTCAAGAAAAAAACCACGGCGCCTATAAAAGTTTTTGCATAAATGGCTCTTCTGAAATAAGACTTAAAAAAAAGAACCGTATGGCAAATAATACTGTTCGATAACTCACCTGAAATATAAATACTGTATTTGAATAATAATAAATACAATTGATATTGATTGATAAATACAAATGATCAATATTAATGGGGATCCCCAGAAAAGTCACTAAAGGGGAGATGTGCAAAACCTTTTTGCCACACTGTATACGTACGAGTACAGAAAATATTTAGCATTCCCAGACAATCACCAGCCTTCTATATATTCCTGGTGTGCATAATTCAAGTGCATATTTTGCCAATCGGCAAAGAGGTAGACGCGTCGAGCTCACCTAGCAATTAAACTCATTTACGATGGTATATTCTCAACGAAATACCGGCGTACTCTTTGGCCTTCGATGAGACTCACTCACGCATTGAAAACACTAAAACAACTGTATGCGCACAATGCACAATGGAGAACACAAGCTTGACCGATGAAAGTAAAGAGACAGTCGAGAAAAATCGTAGATAAAAAAAAGAAAGAAAAGAACTGAGCTGATTGGAACTGCAACAAAGCGAGGAATTGAAACTCGCTCTACGAGAGAGCGTCAGCTACTGAATCTTCGTTACTCCGGGAGGAAAAAGGTGCCGGTTCTCTCGGTATTATACGCGTGGATACCACGAGGACTTTCACTCTATATAGCTCCGTACGAGCTCGTAATCCGCGACAACCTGACTCAATCGGCGTCGGCAAACCGACTGACGAGAGACCCGCCTGTATACGAAACTCCCCTCCGAAGCCCTACTCTTTCTTTTTTTCATTTATATATACGACAGGCATTACGTACCACACGCTTCAGCCCCGCCCTTAAAGCGATACACGTGGCGTACTTTCGCATAGAATCACACTGCGTACTTACATGTCTCTGATCAACTTTCTTTCGTCGTACTATGTGCGCGTCTCTCACTCTCTCTCCCTCTCTTTCTCGCTCGCCTTCCCTCTGTCTATCTGTTTCTTGAATTTGTATACGCCGTATTCGGAGCGATTACGAAAATTAAGGGGCCGTACCAGTGTGACACTTTCAAAAAATCGATTTTTTTGCCTTTTTCGACAGTTTATACTTTCAAGAATATCCTGTAAAAATTTCAAGGCCGTATCTCTAATCATTTGATCTTGCAAAAATCGGGAGTTAAATCTTTAAACGCGTTTTTTTCGAAATGAGACTTTTCAAATTTGCTTGTGACATTGTATCTCAACGAGCAATGATCCGATTGAATTGAAATTTGAACTGAGTACTCTTGAATATATTTACTCTACAATGACGTAGGATATTTTTGATTGGATGAAAATTAACGATTTGGCATTGAAAAAAAAACCATTTTATAGGCAAGAAAACAGACGTTTTTTTTTCATAACTACGCTATTTTGTTAGATTTTGATATTTTTCGAAAATCCTACGTCATTGTACAGGATATACCTTCGAGTTTAACATTTTTTCCTTTTTCGGTTTGAGCTACTCAATCGGCCGGAATCATGTCAGCAGTGGAGGAACTTTTTTTTTGGCACCTCCGAAGGCAGCGCATATGTCGCTTGGATCTCAATATTTTTCTTTAAAAAATTATGTAGTACAGATCAAATATAGCCAAATATATTCTCAATTTTCCGAAACATTAAATTGAGTACTTTTCTTCAAAAAAAATTCCCGAAAATCACCACAATTCTCAGCGTTCACACCGGTATAGCCCCTTAAATCTTTATAAATGCCATCGGAAATTTTGCAAATTCTTATAACGTCTCCAATCTTTTTTACGTGCAAACATCGCGAAATCTTTTCCGATGGATATTTATAGAAATATAGAGTTCGTTTGGAGCATCTTATTCTTATTAATATGTGTCTTAGTTGCGACTCCAAGTTAAAACTATAATCTGTAGACAAAAACGGAATTACTGCTGTGCGAACAGTTGAGACCAGGGCATTCGCACGGGCCTTTGAAAATGGTGTTGAAGTGTGACGTTGCAATTTGAATCGTTGGAATGCAAAGAAAATTCATTTTTTTTAACTTCCAAACTTTCCTCCGGTAGATCTAAGCTACGAAAATCACGTAAAATTTTTTTACGACCCGTATTTAACTATATCTACAACTTAGCGCTGCAAAATATAATTTTGCTTCATAGTTCATATTTCGAACTTCATATTTATATTTTTACTCACTTATTTTCCTTGTTATACCGAATATTTCTTTGCACATTTTTATTGCAGATCTCCAAATAAGTATTTTAAAAATGGTTGACGAGGTTTCATATATGAAATCAGCAAAAGAAATTTGTGCAAGGAAAAAAAATCCATTGCCCTCCACGTTGCAAAGTTCCATCTTCTCTTTGAATCAATTTACATTGAGGCGTCTGGCCACCCTAGCCGCTCGGAAAATGGGTATATTTTTTTTTTTACTTCATAAACTTGAAGGTATAAAACGGAATATTTTTATTTTTTACCACAAGGTAAGAAACGGCTTTACGAATGCCTCAAATCAATTTTATTACACAATATTAGAAAATGGCGGCGCTGCAGAAATTTCCGCAGAGGCCCTCCGCACAACTCGCGCGTATGGTGCTGCAGGTGTACGAACATCATGTTGCATCTGAAAAAAATTAGCTTGTTCGTGGATAGTGTCGCTACAATGTGGCTCGCCGATATTTTTTTTCAACCATTGGGGAAATTATGGTGATCCGACGAAAAAAAATCGTATTTTTCAGCGAAATTTCACGAGAAAAAGTGTCAATAAAAAATAACCAATCAAGTAATGGCAAAAATCTTACGTCGCTTTTTGGATAATGTATCTAACAGTATTGTGCACAAATTTCACAGCAATCCGACCGATAGTTTACGAGATTTACTTGATACCACTTCGAAAAATGTACCTAGTTTCGAGATAATCGCAAAAGAAAGTAAATGTGCGGTTATTCGGCTGACGGTACGGATTTCGTGAGTCCTACCTTCAATCAGCGATTCCTGGTCCATGCATGTCCCCTTCGCCAGCTGATTGAGCATCCTGGGCCTCTTTTTGAGAAGATCGACGTGCTTGGCGTGCTTTTTACGAAACACAATTTGCGTATACACTGACCGAACCGCGCGGTCGACCGTTCGGAACGGCTCGACCTTCCTACTGAAAAATTCCTGTAACTTCGACAATTTTGCGATTGTCAATACCAACTACGGCTTAAATTGTTCGTAGCATATCCAGGTTTATTATGGAAAAAAAATCAGGCTGGCCAGGCGCCTTATTCGTACAAAGATTTGGTGTTCGCTGAGTTAAGGCAGAACACCACTGTGACTCCCTGTTTTTTTGCCATTTTTCAAGAATTTTTTTTTGTGGGAAAAAAGACATGTTCGAAATTTTTTTTTGTTTTGTTCGTTGTTTATTGAAGATACATAAAAAAAAAAATTCAAATTTCTCACGCCCCATGGTGACGCTGGGGAAGCTCCCGCGTCAGGTACTGTTGCCTCTGCAGTGGTTCGCGGCACGCAGCAGAACTCTCTTCAAAGTCGATCTGAAAAAAAATACCGAGTGTTTTCGTTAATAATATGATATTTTGAAGAGAAGTACACAGAGATTTGAAAAAATATTGATTTTTGCAAAATAGCCACGCTTTTGAAATTAAAGGACGATTTTCGAGCAAAATTTCTCGTCGAAAATAGGCTATAACTTTTTTTTATTATTGAGATATCGAAAAAATCCTATGTACTTCTTTAGATAATCTAGTTTTATTGATGCAGTCCAAATTTGAAGTCGATCGGATAAAAATTGCTCGAGTTCTGCTGCGTACCGCACTCAAAAAAGTGGTTTTGAGAAAAACGCGTTCAAAGTTTTAGGTTTGTTAATTTATGCGATCAATTGGAAAAAAAATGTTTACCTTTAATCAGCGATACCGGCACCATATAGCTGGCCTTCAAGAAGCAAATCATTGTCCCTAGCATCTTTTCTCGAACTTGTAGAGGCTCTTCTTGCCTCTTTTGCAGCGTCTGTGAGCGAGCGCTCCGCCAGCTCGATCCGCGCTGCGTCGGTTTCAACGCAAAAATTGAAACGATTTGGGCCGATAGTTATCCCCAACGTCTCCAAAACTTTCATGAGGCTTCTCAGGCCATCATTGAATAATAATACCGCGATATCAGCTGCAATATCGACGATTTTTTTGCTCCCGGACTGACACTTGGGGGCTATTGCCCAAACTGATTTGTTGTAGCGTTCGTTGTTGATTTGCGTGAAGCCGCCCAAACAACGCTGCAGCAAATCGTCTCTGCTCAAATTTTCGAAGACTGGCGTAATTGCCTCCAATACTTCCTCAGGAAGAGGCGGCTTATGGCGATATTCAGAAATATTACCGCTTGCGACCGCTCGCTGCCACGAACACCACGACTCGGCTCCCTCTGGGCAATCGTCATGTTGTGGCTCACTATCTGTGGATATTTTATGTTTGATAGTTGCCCAAATTGCCTTCCTCATTTTTTCAACATCATCGCTGTTCCTCCGAATAGCCAAGCCGTAATATGTGCTCAACTCGTCAATCAATTTTCCGGTGAGCTTTCCTCTGCCAGACAATCCTTTTTGTTTTTTCACGATTTCGCGGAGGCGCGTCCTCATACGTTTTTGGACATGATCGATGCACTTTTTTTAAATCTCGAAACCGTCGTATGGATCGCTATTCGATATGCCCAGAAACGTTTTAGAATCGCCGTCACCAATATAATATTTATATTTTATGCCATAGAGCTCTTCAGACCGTTGAAACATTTCGACAGCTGAGTCGACTTCCATTTTTCCGGAGGAGCCGCTATGGTTCGCCTGGCACTCATCGTCGTGGATACTTTTCCATTCCCAGTACTCCGCGGTGCTTTCTTTTTTTTCCCAATGCTCGCAAGCTTTGCAATATTTCGATTTCACCATAACGTCGATCACTTTTTTAGTGTACCAGGCGATTAGCGATGTTATGTCGAAAAGCGAGCTGAAACCGCGCTTACGTCACGATCCGTCGCCTGAAACGATAATTCCGTCCTCCACCCCATTTTCCAACGAAATTGTCTCCTCCTCAAGTGCAGCCTTTTGTTTGCTCACTGTGCTCACAGCTTTAGTGGCAATCGAAATCGAATTTAAGATTCGATCGTAGAAAGACTGAAATATGGGGCGCGGTAGGTCCATAAATGCACAAAACTTCATCAGGCCATTCAAACCGACGCCAAGAAGACGCATACTGAATACGATCCGACGATTTATTTCATATGCATTGTCAATCATAGGACACGAATTGATTTGCACTTTTTCACAATGGCCGCAATCGACCTCGATTTTGAATCCGAGTCCGCGCAAACTTTTTTCAGTAAACTTTATATCGCGATCACACACTTTGCACTTCACTAACGTCGATATAATGTTCAATCCATTGACGAGGTGTACTACACGATAACCGAAATCATTAGTAACACCGACCTTTAAATCGTCCGACGATTTTAACTTTTTCGCCGACGTGCTCACATACTCTGCAGAACTATTTTCGGAGCTATAACGGTTCGGAGGTTTTCGATTCAAAATTTCCGTTCGACTCCTCGTCACACAGCTCCGTTTTGTTCCCTTTTTCCCCGCGTACACTTTCGGATTATCCATTTCGATGTGCAAAGAATAATTCTGAGCGTTCGATATTTATAAACGAAACGATTCGGAGCCTTTAGACACGAGTAGCGTCGCTTCTATTCGCAAACTGACGCTATGACGCTATCCCTATACCTGCCTTGAAAATTTTTCAATTATCGCCACCTATGGCTTTTTTTCGAAACTATATTTATAACAATAGCCGGTTTTTGTGAAGGGAGACAAAAGAATACCTGCGAAAGACCCGCAGGACCTGGAAAAGGCCCGGTATACCTGCCGACCCTGAGGCGCGCAGCTGTGCGGGACCCCGAGCGTCACGGAGCGCTGCACCGCTCCACAAAATATTTAATATCTCCGAAAATAATTATTTTTTCGACCTGGGTCCAACGGCATCTTAATCTTAAATGTATTTTAGATTTTTCTAGATGGTTTTCAAAAAATCGATTTTTTGAAGCTGTCACAGTGGTGTTGTCCATTAATAAGCTGAATACAGGTAACCAAAGTTTGTATGAAAACAATGACATTCAATGAACACAGGAACAAGAAAAAGAAAATGACCAAAGGTGGATTGAAAAAAAAACACTTAAAAAATCGATAGAATTGAACAAACTTCGAACGAAACGCATACATATGTTCCTTATAATATTTTACCATACGAGTGGTCGCACTTGCATTCTCCTCTTCTCTTGTATTTGCAATCCAATTGTGGTGTTTACTCGTTCTGATAATGAAAAACGGTACGCAGTCCGCACTCGATAATTATGCGATCCGCGTATTTGGTGTGTCTCTGTCCCCTCACCAGATTCGAAGCACATTCGTTATGCGGGAAGTTGTGACACGATGTTGAGAACGATGCAAAATAAGTCACTCGGGCGTCAACGACTCTACTTCTTGAGCTTTCTCTATACGGTGATAAATTCGAGAGAGAGAGAGAGAGAGAGAGAGAGAGAGAGAAGCAGCCATTTGTGATAATACGCACGTACATAGCGATCGAATCTCCGTGGTACAATCCTCGCATCACAAATCCCCTCTCTGAATGGCATAAATCATCTCGAGCGTTTGCGAAAACGGCAATAAAATAATTTGACACGTCGTTGCAATGTACGTTACATGGAAAGTACTTGCAATCCACGATAGATAGAGGATTTGTTAGCTTCGGAGGCAATAGTCTATGATCCGGAAAAATCATTCAGTCTTTACAAATTTCCAAATCGTCAGTAACAGCCACGCTCGCGAACGAGTGGCGCAATTGAAAAAATAAGTCTTCGAGGAAATGAGACAATCAAGCGCAATTTTGTCTGTGTATAATATGGAGTTACTCGATAGCACTTTTAGCACACTACAAAATATTGAGACAATTTTTTCTCGTATTTTTCACTCGTGCGGTAATTTCACTTGTAAAACTCGAGAGACGTGTCGATGGAACTTGACAAATTTACTGCTGCAAGTTAACGATCGATAAGTGACCACAATTTGAAAGCGATTGATGTTCGCACGACTTATTTACGCATTCACATACGCTTCCCTATTACTCGCGAGTAGGTACAAGTCAGATGTAGCAGACTTGTATCATTGAAATTGAACATGTCCTTTTTTTTTCTTTTGTATCACTCGAACTTTTTTTAGCAGATGCGGGCAAGGCAAGTCCTTCGAACATTTTTTTATCATCCTCGTGATGCACGCTACTTTAATTTGGACAAAAACATTTTCGATTGTAATACAAGTAAAGGACTTGAACGTAAAAAAATCGTTGCTTTCCAAAGATGCAAACTTCAATATTATGAGGACTTCAACTAACTATAAATAATTTTTACAATGAAGCATGAATATAATGAGTATACGTAAAAGTTTTGTCGCGTGATTCATCACGACGTTAAAGTTCGCATAGTTGGAATGTAACAATATTTCTTTTCTTCATTTTTCTTTTGTTATTTCCATTATTAATCAAAGTCTTTTTTTGCCAATCGCGGTCATGCATCTATCTTTTATTATAATATATGTAATATATAAAAAAGATATGACTGATTCATCATCGCCGACTCAACACTACTTAAGCTAAAAACATGAAATTTGGACAATAGGTTCCTTTTGTGACGTAAGCAGCCGCTGAGAAATGATTTTTGGAAATTGCCAAAAATAAGTGGCTTCGCGGAAACTTCGATCATTTCTTTTCTGCTCACGCGAAAACGACAAGGATTCAAGGAAAGGATGATTTAATTACCGCAATTCGAGAACCAAGGGGTTTGTGGTAAAATTTCACGAGAGGAACAAATAGTATTTTTCTATTTTCAACGCAATGAAATTATTTGAGATTTTTTCGACATTATTTCCCCGTTAAAATTTTATAGTTTTCTAATCACGTCAATCGAATGATTTCAACCGATTTTTAACAATCAATTCGGACGAAATCATTTTTACAAGGAGTGATCATTTTTGACAATTTAAAATCAATTTATTCGTTACAGATAGAAGATTTGGGTAATATAGTTGATTTGTTGACTTACATATTAAACTTTAGTCCCGTCGAAGAATGTACCTCTAGAAGACAGCACGTTCTTCGCCACACACAGCATCCTTTCGACAAGTTTTTCGAAAATGTCATTGGAGGCCGTCCATAAATTACGTAACGGAACGAAAACTTTGAACGCGTTTTTCTCTACTACTAGTTTTTTCGCAACTAGTTTTTTCGACCTCGTCCGAGCGAATACTTAACAACTTATCAACCGATTTTCAATTTTTTAAAAAACATTTTTGTAATCGTAGTGACTAAGGCTGTACGTATCCGCGTTTTTAACATGTGATAATTACTATTTTTAAAGACTGCTTGAATACAGAAAAAGAGGCTTGAAAATAGAAAAAAATGTTCAAACTGTCGGCATTTTGTAAAAAAAAAATCAAATAAAAAAAGAGCTACGCATAACGATAGCTACAGTTGTATAAATATCGATAAATTGTTGACTTTCAATTTACAGATAACCTTTCATAAAGATATCGATGGAACAATGAAGAGAATTTTTTTTCGTCGTCAAATCAAGGCATATATCTCGGTTAATTTTCGAGATTTTGTCATAAAAATTGGTATAAAACTAGATGAATATATACTTCATTTAAAAATTGAGAAATTTGGTGTTACGTAATTTATGGACGGCCCCTTGGGTGTTTCCTTCCAAGACGAGACCAAAGTATAATATGTAAGTCAACAAATTAACAATATTACTCAAATGTTCTATCTATAACGAATAAATTGATTTTAAATTAACAAAAAGTATTACTTCAGGTGAAAATAACTTAATCGAAATTGATTTCTAAAAATCGGTTGAAATCAATCGATTGATGTGACTAGAAATATATAAAATTTTACAAGGAAAAAAATCTGACATAATTCTATTGCGTTGAAAATAGAAAAACACTATTTATTCTTCTCTTGAAATTTGACCACAAACCTCTTAGTTCTCGAATTACGGTAATTAAATCATCCGATTTTTTACCGAATATGGGTGAAAAAAAAATTTCGAAAAAAAAATCTGAAAAATTCTCGCGAACTCAACAAAAACCGATTCAACTTTTTACTATCTTGAGGTTTTCCTTGAATCCTTGTCGTTTTCGCGCTGCACGCTATTTCTCAAATTGTCTCTTTCTTTAATCAATATATCTTTAGAAAAAAATTGTACGAAGCTTTAAAACGAAAAAAACAAACTTGAAGCTTGAGCTTCAATTATGATTTCCTTTATGATTCCGGTAAAAAAATGCATAAAAAATGTTTGTCTGTAAACGGGGTCCACCAGTAAAGGAACAAAAAAAGATGAAAAATTGTAGTGTTCGAAAAAGGATACTAGTCGTGAAAAAAATAGTAAAAAAAAATGTTTTTAAACGGAACGAAGGTGAATTTCTTCTCTTCAAAATGCCGTTTATTAAATTCATTTATGTCAACTATCGGCGAAAAGGCATGAAAGATCTTTTCGAAACTTTTTTGAATTTTTGTCCGGAAACTTTCTCTGCCATTTTTCATATTCTCTGAAAAAAGTTATATGCTATCGGGATTAATCGAACGGCATTATCCAAGACTGCCAAAATCCTTTCCGAAACCCGGCCGATAAATGTCCGTCCCTCAAATAGAACCGATGCTACGAATGTTGGAAATTTCTGGAGAACTTTGACGGGTTCTCATTAGAGATATACGACCAGAATTTGCAAAAAAATGGTTATTTATAGTATGCATAAAGAAATTTTAAAAAATTGTTGCTTTCCAACGATGGAAATTTCAACGTCATACAGAACAACGTTCGCAAATTATGCAGTGTCTGTACGAGACGTATCAACGACTCACGCAGATGCATCAGCATATCCGGTCCATATATACTCACGTGGAGAACGAGGAATCGTACATCATCCCGAGTGCATTCGGACAAATGGACGGCGCAAAAAATACGCAACTCGTTCAATTCGATGTAATAATATAAACGAGTAACGATCGCTTAATCAGATGTACTATGCAACTCATAAAATGTACCAATATATAGCCATGTGTAATAATAAATGATTCCCAACAAAGTCACGGTATAACCACGTAAAATCTCGAGACACGCATCGAGTACATTGCAACAAGGAGTAAAATGGTAAGGTAATTGTTTTTATTGAGAGGACCTTTACAAGGTCATTTCGCGGTTAACTCTCTTTAGAAATAGAAACATGTATTTTTTACAGCGACAACTTATTCCCCGTAAAAAAACAAGTTACTTTGTCCGGAACATTGTTATATTACATATTTTATTTAACATACAATAAATGTACATAAAATAATGTTTTCGATCGTGATTTTGTTTCGCACTGGGATGGGATACTTGCAAAAATGTACAGTACATTTGAAAAATACAATACATTACGGTTCATAGACCCTATAGAAATTCTTTTACCCTCTCGTACACGCGGAACCCGCACTAAGTTCTACACATCTGCGAGAGAACAATACAAGCTTGAATGGAGGGAATAATCAGTTTCTCTATCGCTCTCTATTTCTGCGTTAACGCGTTGCATGCACGAGATTGAGATCGAAGAGTAGAGCGGAAAATGCCACAGCAAAACAATACAATATCGATCAATCTCGCGGAAGTCGAGTAATAGGTGCAATCATACAGGAGCAACGAGCGGCAAGTACCCGCATCGCGTAGAAAGTGAAATCATCGTCGTCACGGTGATTTATGTAGTGCGTCTCGTATAGACCCGAGGGACGCTCGTAAAATACCGTAGGTACGATTTTGTCGGAATGTCTGAAAGGAAAGGAGGGAGGGAGAAGGCAGCGTATAGTTCGGAAGAGACACGAAACAAAACATCACCATCGATTGACCACGCGACGAAGAGTGGTCAACCGATTCAGTCGGAGCCAAGAAAATTATTCGACTCGCACTTTTTCATGATCGATGGTGTTTTCGCAATTTCCCGATCAACAAATCACTGTTCTTGTTTCTTCACTTTCTCCGATACTGCACTGTCATACTCGAATGAGTAAGTGCTAATAGCTTCAATGAACGAAAAAATTGGCAGGCAAGCCATTGGTGTTTGCACCGTTGAAATGCAGCGGAAGGTCCTCTTATATTTTCTTTATTACTTAATTTTTATTATTATACAAAAACGTTTTTTTTTCTTATTTTTGTGCAAATTTGTATTGGCGATTGCTAATCAGGGTACTAAGAAAACACATGGCGATTTTCCATAGCCTGAATTCGTCGAAAAGAAAATTGGTCAACTTGGACAAAATTGTTTCATTGCATACCAACGATGCAAATGACAATATTGTCTGTATCGTTAATTCAATTGATAAAATCAACGAATCGATCAAGTTGATTACCAAGCCCCAATCCAGGACACACTGCTATCGATAAAAAAAATGATTGATAAAAAAACGCGAGTTACAAGGATTTCCCCTTAGCTCGGAAGAATTAATTTACATTTTTTTTCTTTTCATTTCCGTATCATCGATTACCATTTTTACTTGTCGAAAGTGTATCGCAACTTTCGCAGCTGTGTGCAGAGCTCTGCACTTCAAAATATGAGTTATTGTTTTTGTACGTGAGCATAAGAGATAAAAAGAGAACTCTTCATTTCCCGATTGCGTGAGCTCTCGACATTTTTTTTTCACTGCTCTCCCATTTCGTTAGATTTTTTCCATCAAGTCATAACATGTGCTTGACCAACACGAGCGTAAAAGTAATTGAGAAATGAGAATGTAAAAAAAACCACAGTGCTTATAAATTTTATGATAAGGAAGTCGAAGCTCGATAAAGTATCAGGAGAGAATGGAGATGACCCCGGATAACCTCTGCGCTCGAGCGACCAGTAGCTTAATAATTGACGATAGCAAACTGTGCATACCCTGGATATATATACACACAATCGGAAGTAGTATCAGAAATAAGTGGGTAATCGAGTGGGGCGAGCAATGTCGAAAGTGTTCGTCATTCCTGAGTTAGGTTTAAGCAAGTATAAAAAATCAAATGCAAATGATGGTAGAAAAAAATGGGGTTGAAGTTTGCATCGTTGAGAACGGAAACTCTTTTTTATTTCTCATTTTTATCATTATTCAAAATCATCTATTGCAGATTTAGGTTGTAGATCGCTAAATAAGGATCCTCAAAATGGTTTTCCCAATTTTCGTAGCTTAGATCTGCTAGAGGAAATTTGGGAAGTTAAGAAGAATTGATGATCGTTGCATTGCATTGATGCAACGTCATGCGAGTGAAGACTATTGATTGATTCCGCGATCGATGCTTCCACATAGGAATCCTCGTATCTCATGCGCGATCGAGACAGCCCCCCGTGCGGGGCCGTCGAGACTAGGGTATCATCGCTCTATAGATGACTTCTACAGATCGATGAGGACAAAAAGGAGCGAGGACGGAAGAGAACCTGGGGGAAACAGTCAACCGGTTGTTTCATTGAAAAACAAAGCGGTCCGGTGATGACGAAGTTCCATCTGTCCCCTTGGGCCAGATCGTCAATGGACCATTCAAACGGGTAGGAAAAAGGCAACAAAAAAAAGCAGATATACCCTCTCATCGCTGTTTCCATTGTCCTCTTGGGACATCTTCTTGCATCTCGTTTACCACCCAGTCTCCACACAGACGAGGAAGAAGATACATGAATCGCGATCGATCGTGTCCATCCACTCGTGACACAATTTTTCGACATTTCATTCCTATCTTAAATTGTACTCGCAATAGAAGAAGAAAAAAACCCTTCCTCCTCGAACTGCTCATCTCACACGTGGCTGGGGTGTGAGGCGATGAAAAACTGATTCACCGCAAAAGTGATTTTATTGCTTGCTTTTATTTATAACGTGTGTCTAACGCGAATCGCGAACAGGTCGCTCGCGCGCGCGCGGGCATATCATTATCTGACTACGATACGATGCTCCCGTTGTTCGTCTGCTCGTAAATCCCATTGAGAAGCGCGTCCGATTGAAGGGAAGAAAAATGGTTTTGAAGCTTGCATCGTTGGAATATAACTAAATTATTTTTCTTTCTTCGTACTGCTCATTTTCTTTCTGCACATTTATGCTGCAAATGCCACCAAAATATTTTTCAAGATCCTTATCAGGGATCGACAATTATCGGTAATACTTATTGGGTCGTGATAAGAATAAATATGACGTTCAAGTTTGCATCATTGAAATGCAACTTCATTTGCTTTCCTTCATTTTTCATTTCTTCATTTCTATGCTTGTCCAAAGCCTTTGCAAATTGAGGTCGCGCACCTCTCATGAGAATACCTAAAAACGTTTGAGTAATGTCGAGTGCCCAAAAACGAATAATTAAAAAGAATTGATTTTCGTTGCGTTTCAACAATGCGTACTTCAACATGATGAATAAATAAGGATTTTCGTTGCATTCCAATGATGCAAACTTTAACACCTAAGAAAAAAAAAAAAGAACTGCCGGGTAACCGAATCGCACTTGTCCCTCATCTGCGCTACTATTTCAACGACCAACATCCTTGGTGACATCCCGCATACGTCGAATGTGCATTTTCACCACTCTATACGGCAACTCCAAAAGCATCACTCTTATTTGCATTATATGCATGCCAGATTATTATTGTTACTCCGAACATACTGTTAAAGATATTTGAATGGTCCCGCGTATAACAGCGGCGAGGCGACTGCCACGTGGCAGGAACGAGGTGGCGCGCGGGTTTCGGGCGGCTGCGTGCGAGCTCGGAGCGGGTCTCTTATCCGTATCGGCGACGAAAGCGAGAGGTTGAGAGAGAGTGAGAAGAAGAGAAAAAGAAAGAGGAGGAAGGAACGTGCGACGGCGGTGAGTGCCGGGCGCTCGTGGAACGGGTACTGTGTGTGGCCCTAAAAAGACAGCTGTGTGGATTCGCGAACATTATTTAAATTAGAATTACCCTAGCCGTAAATACTCTTAAGCCTTGTTAAAAATAAATAATTGTTGCATCCTCTCTCGCGTGTGTGCGTGTCTCCGTCTTCCAGACGCTATTATATTGTCAAGAGTTATAAACAATTTAACATTCAGAAGTGGGATAGGGACTGCGTGCCGGGGGGGAAAAATAAAAAGACTGTGAGTGCTCCGAAAGACACAAAAAAAAACGATACGGTGAGCTGCGAATGGTGGACGCGAACGAGTTTGAAGCTTTTGTGCAACGTGCAAAAAGAACGATGCCGTTAAACCATTCGGGTGTGCGCGGAAGGGGTCGGGGATTGCCGGTCGACTCGGAACACCGACCCGGCGCACAAAATGGCGGGCGGGCGACGCCGGTTGACCACGTGCTCGTCGCGGAGCACGAGAGAGAGACGGATACGCGGGTGTCGACCGCGGCGACTTCGCGCTCTCTCGGAGGAGACGTGATGGGACAGGCGCAGAATGTGTCGCGCGGGAGCAGCGACCAATCGGAGGGTAGCGCGGTCCCGCGCGAACAGTCATCAGTAATCGAGGGGCATACTAGCCCGCCTCTTGTGGACGCGTTGCGAAACGCGCTAGCAGCCGACACACCGGAAAACGTGCAACGGTTGCTCGCCGGGTTATTGGCCAACTTTCAAGCACAGTCGTCAGCCACCGTAGTCCCGACGGTCCAAATGATACCGGACTTCTCCAGCGATATTGAGGAATTCACGGGTGAGCAGGACAGTCTACGCGCGCAGGAGTGGCTGGAAAATTTGGAGGCCCTGAGTACACTACATCGTTGGCCAGGAGAGTACCTCTTTGCCGCGGCGCGTATGCATTTACGATACGGCGCAAGAGACTGGTTCCGAGCCCGGGTAAGTGAATTGAAGTCGTGGGAGTCGTTTCGGGAGGCCTTCGTGGCCACGTTCGTAGTGGGAGACGACATCTCCACGAAATGGGCGCGCATGAAGGCACGGCGACAGGAGAAATCGGAGTCCGTCACGCGATATTTCCATGCGAAAGTGAGACTGTGCGCGCCGTTGGGACTATCGTATCGGGAGCAACGGGCCGAAATTTTATCGGGATTGTGGTCGCGAGAACTGTGTAATTTAACGATACCGTCAGCTCAGTTTACATTAGATGCATTGCTTCACGATGTAATCTACTATGAAAAGATTTTAAATAGCCAAAAGCGTGAGGGTGAGGGCCGCAGTGCGCGTGAGGTTGCCGGGAGCAAAGAAAAAGCCAGTGACGCGAGTCGACCGCGAAGCGACGAGCCGCTCCGGGAGGAGACAACGAGGATGCCCTTGCCTGAAAGACTGTGTTATAATTGCCGAAAAACGGGGCACCTATCGCGTGACTGCCCTGAAGAGCGACGAGGGCCCGTGTGTTTTAAGTGTAATCAGAAGGGACATGTGAAAAGTCAGTGCCCGTCGGATGGGAGAGCGGAGACACAAACTGTAGCGGCGTCGGAGCCGTGTCACAATCCGGCTGCGGCGAAATATTATAAAAGTGTGCTAGTGAACGGACGTCCGCTGATTGCGTTTGTGGATACTGGTAGCGCAGAGTGCACCATCAAGGCGTCGCGGGTGGTGTCGGAACGGTTCGAGATGGCAGCAACGACAACCAATCTCAAACCTTTCGGCCCACCCGAATACA
This sequence comes from Ophion ellenae, assembly GCA_963210295.1. Taxonomy (NCBI): domain Eukaryota; kingdom Metazoa; phylum Arthropoda; class Insecta; order Hymenoptera; family Ichneumonidae; genus Ophion; species Ophion ellenae. Next base: position 63,266,925 of record OY723387.1, read on the forward strand.
ACATCAAGACCGTGGGCACTGTGTGTGCCGACGTCGAGATGGACGGAGTTAAGGTGTCAGGGGTGATGCTGCGTGTGGTGCCGGACAACGTCCAAGTCGTGGACATATTAGTCGGGCGCACCTTCACCGAGGCCCCAAATGTCGGTTTCATGAAATTGGGTAACGAGCTGACATTTTTTAGTCGTCCACAGGTGCCATCGGACGGCGCCGTGCCATCAACATCCTCAACCACAGGGCAGGAGAACGCCATGATGTTCGTTGAGCAGGACGAGCTCGATGCTAGTCACTCTGTTCCGGCGAAGGAAGCACCGTGGGGACGTAGGAAGGACGACGCGGTCGCAAGACGCCTGAGCCGCCTCGAAAAACAGCTCGAGTGCGTCATGAGCAGAGTCGACGTGCTGGAGTGCGAGTTTCTTGTCGGACGGAAAGCGGTTCGAGAACTCCGGGCAGACTGGGAGGCCGATCGCCAAGAACTTCAAGAACTCCGACAGAGTCTCGAGCCACCGCTCGAGGTTTGGGCCAACCAGGAGTCGATGAAGGAAGGAAGCCAGCGTCGAGGGGCAGCAGCATCCAGACACCGGCAGAGCGACGACACGAGCAGAGCAGCACGAAGAAACGGTGCGACGATAAGTGTAACTCCTCACGAGAGACAAGGTGCGCGCAATAAGTCGAGTCGAGTGAGATTTATGCCCAGCGGGGTCGATGGACGAGGTAGCGGTGTGCGTGCGTTCGACTGGGTGGGTTGCGTGTTCTTGTATTTGTGTTCTTTTGCGTGGCCTTTCAGGTAGAGGTTGACTTTGCGTAGCGTGCGGTTTCAAAAAAAAAAAAAAAAAAAAATGTGATCGTAGTCTTATGTAGTGTGCATGAAGTGGGTTATGTAATGTGAAGTAGGTCAAGGTATTCTGCGGTCGAAAAAGCTCGAGGACGAGCTTCCGTCAGGATAGCCGAACTGTTAAAGATATTTGAATGGTCCCGCGTATAACAGCGGCGAGGCGACTGCCACGTGGCAGGAACGAGGTGGCGCGCGGGTTTCGGGCGGCTGCGTGCGAGCTCGGAGTGAGGAGCGGGTCTCTTATCCGTATCGGCGACGAAAGCGAGAGGTTGAGAGAGAGTGAGAAGAAGAGAAAAAGAAAGAGGAGGAAGGAACGTGCGACGGCGGTGAGTGCCGGGCGCTCGTGGAACGGGTACTGTGTGTGGCCCTAAAAAGACAGCTGTGTGGATTCGCGAACATTATTTAAATTAGAATTACCCTAGCCGTAAATACTCTTAAGCCTTGTTAAAAATAAATAATTGTTGCATCCTCTCTCGCGTGTGTGCGTGTCTCCGTCTTCCAGACGCTATTATATTGTCAAGAGTTATAAACAATTTAACAATACTAAGTAAAAATAATAATGATAGCATTTTCCACGAATGCCAATTACAGTAATGAATAATATTAAATAATTATGATAAGATACAATGATGGATATCAATATTTATGTGAACAACAATATGAGAATAATAATAAATAATATTCATTAATATTATTTGTAAAAAAAGTTAGAAATCATATTTGTTACTATTTACATTATGGAATATAAACAACAACAACAACAACAACAATAATAATAATAATAATAATAATAATAATAATAATAATAAATGTTATTTTGTGATTATTGGTATCAACATTAGTGGACAATATAGAACTAAGAAAAACAGCAATAAGAATAATAATATATAACTGTAATATAATTGTGCTGCATTGGAAGTGGTCTTTCTTGAAAAAAATAACGCCGCTTTCAGACGCAATGATGCTCTTATCGTACTATATTTTATATTATATCGGACTATATTTTATATCGAGACGAGCAGTCGAAAATGAACTTCGGAACCATCCCCATCGCGTGAACTGGCCCCTAGAGGGACGGAACGGAACGCTTCTCGTTTATTTTGCACATATGCAACAAACGGGTGGATGGATGAACGTATGCTCTCGAGTAAAAGTGTTTAAAGTGGCGATCCAAACTTGTATATCGTACATCTAAATTGTATACATATAGTACTATAGATAGAGGCAGAATTTATGTATGAAATATGTACAGATCCGCAGACATGTGTGTATAAATGTGCGTGCAAACATTACGTATGTAAGACTAGCCAAGCACGTATTGAAGAGACGAGGGACCAGATGCTTAGACCGAAGACAAAGAGGAGCGGGAGACAGAGAACGACGAGAGGTCCCCGCCGCTACGCCTTCAATGCGTAAGCGATGCTTTCGCACCGAGATGAGCTCAAGCTCCGCGGAGATAGAGAGCGAGAGTGCGAGATAGAGGTATATCCACAAGGAAATACATACAGGGTGACGAGAAAGGAACTATAGTATGATGGAAATTCCACATCTTGCCCAAAGCCAAGAATTTTTTTTTCTTTCAAAGGGGCAGAAATGAATGACAAGATTTGAGAAGCGGGCGAATTCGTAAATCGTGTGGCACGGAGCCGCAAGCAGAGTGCGAAGAATGTCGATGGAATTTTTCAGGTCACACTGCGCGCGTGCGGTCGACCCGAAAACGGGTACGCCCCGGCACCATCATTGTGCCTCCATTTCATTTGGCTGGTACGGAACGTTGAACGGGACATTTCAAAATCGTCGAGATGGACCTCGGGAAAGTTTGGAAAAATCGGGAAAATCTCGTGTGATTTTCGCCACACATTTTTCACTTTCGGCCTAGAGAGAACGTACCCCGGAACTCGCCTTTGTGTGTAAGAGAGAGGGAGAGAGGGGGGGAGAGAGAGTGAGAGAGAGAGAGAGAGAGAGAGAGAGAGAGAGAGAATAAAGGAATTGAGGGACAAAGGGATTAGGATGACGGCTGGTTTCGGAATGCTCGGAATTCCGGGACCACTGTTGAGACGACGTCCGTACTTGGTGCATTTCCGGATGAAATTTTACGCACGACCACGAATTAAATGACGTTTTGACGAGGCACTTTATTTTTGTTTTTCTTTTCATGACTTGTTTTTATTTGCTTTATTGTAGAAATGTTATTTATTCTTAATAGCGTTGGCGTTTGCATGGTTCGGACGCAAGAAAAGTTCAGTAGCGAACTGTTTCCAATTTTGGGCTACAGAAATCGCTAAAATATTTGTTCACCATCCTTATCACCACAGCCCAAATTCGCAGGATGAGATGTTGCATGATGAAGAGAATGCAGAAATAAATGAAAAATTCAAAAGTATTTTCGTTGCATTCCGACGACGCAACATCGTTCTTCATTTCTTCTTTTTAGTTAATTTTTCATGGTGTCCAAATTTGCATCGTTGTAATGCGACAAAAATCCTCCTTAATAGTTTTATCTCCTCATTTTTATTAGTGTCTAAGCTGACCTTTTGCAGTTTCCCGTTATCGGCCCCGAATAAGGATCTCCAAAAGTGTTACAGTGAAATTTGAAGTCTAAAAATGCGAAGAACAATTGGGCAGACCGAAAAAAAATTATGTCGTTGCATTTCATCGATGCAAACTTCAATGCCATATTTTTTAACTTCTTGTATTTACTTTATCGCGACAATTCTATATATTTCGTTTTCTCAACGCTATCGAAGTTTACATCGTTTAAACGCAACGGAAATTCATTTTTCTTTTATTCCCTCCCCTCGTTGCAATTATTATCCGAAATATATATTTGCACGTATTGGTTGCATTGGTGATTTTCGCAGTCCGAATCTACAACAAAATTAACGAAGTCAAAAAAATTCATTGCATTCCGAAATTGCAGACATCAAGGGAATCTTTTTTTACAAGTTAGAAGAAAAAAATGTGCTGCACCAGGATACGGTAAAAGTTGGCACATTTGATTGTTCGATACGTCATAAAAAATCATCTTGGATAGCGTTGTAAAGGTAACAATGAACAAATAAATAAAAATAGCTCATTTACTTGTCGAATATTGAATTAATGAGTCAAGAACGTTTCAATGAGGAAATGAAATGCAAGGGCTGGAGCCCCCTCCCCTCCCGCCCCTCGCTCGGGTATGGAAGAGCAGCACACGAGGTCGCAGAGACTATGATCGTTGTTTATTGCGGTGACTGTACAAGCGAGAATGGCACGGCATCGGGCAAGGGAACCCGAGATAAAGTCCCGCTCGTGAATTGAGCTGGAGAGGCGACAAGCAAGGCTAAAATGGCTCGGAACATCATTGGCCGGTTCGGAACTCTTTCATTCTACGTTCTATCGAAACGTTGAATCCCGTCATCGGGCGATAACGAAGCCTACCCTATTTTACAAACACGGCCAGACAGTTCGCTTTCGGGCTTCGGCAATGTTCAAGTTTGCATCGTTGAATTGCGAGAAACTTTTTTTTACCTCTATCGCCCAAATTATTGTTTTCTTTACTGATTTAGGCTACAAAAAAAAAAAATATTTCGAATTACGATGAAAATGAGAAAGAGCAATGATTGAAAATCTATATCGTGACAAAAATGGTCCAGAGGGTGAAGAAAAATGGATACGATTGGCAATTGG